>CM057337.1:377622569-378222569 GCA_030015575.1 Agapanthus africanus | reverse complement strand
AGAGGAACAGAAGATAATTGTTTCAAGAAATGCCACATTTTTAGAAAAAGAATTTCTTGTTAAAAACATTAGTGGCAGCACGGTAGAACTGGATGAAATTCCAGAAACACAAGCTTTAACAGAAAATTTGGAGGAACCGCTAGATTCAATAACCCCAAGCGAACCTCAGCCACTCCGCAGATCTGGTAGGATTTCTCATCCGCCCGAGAGATACTACGGTTTTCTCATAGACGGGGATCGAGAGGATTGCATCTTGGAAGAAGATGACCCTACCAGTTTCAGGCAGGCCATTATCAGTAGGGACTCTGATAAGTGGCAGGAAGCAATGCAATCCGAAATGGAGTCCATGTACGCCAATAAAGTGTGGACCTTGGATATTGCTCCGGCTGGGGTAAAACCCGTTGGATGCAAATGGATCTACAAAAGGAAACTTGGTGTAGATGGGCAGGTGGAAACCTATAAAGCTAGGCTCGTTGCAAAAGGTTTCCGTCAAAGACCTGGTTTGGACTATGACGAAACTTTTTCTCCGGTGGCTATGCTCAAATCCATTCGGATCCTACTTGCCATTGCTGCCTTCCATGACTATGAAATCTGGCAGATGGATGTGAAGACGGCTTTCCTAAACGGTTGTTTGGAAGAGTGCGTTTACATGGATCAACCAGAAGGTTTCGTAGACAGTGGGAGCAGCAGAAAGGTGTGCAAGTTGCTTAAATCCATTTATGGATTAAAGCAGGCATCGCGGAGCTGGAACATCTGTTTTGATGAGGCAATCAAGGAATTTGATTTCATCAAGAACGAAGATGAACCCTGTGTTTATAAGAAGATTGTAGGACGAACTGTCGTGTTCCTAGTCTTGTACGTGGACGACATTCTTTTGATAGGAAATGACATTCCTATGCTACAATCGGTCAAGCTGTTTTTGTCACAAAGGTTCTCCATGAAGGACCTGGGTGATGCCTCGTACATTCTGGGGATCAAGATCTATAGAGATAGATCCAAGAAACTATTGGGACTTTCGCAGTCCAGGTACATAGAGACCGTACTAAAGAGATTTAGTATGGAGGATTCCAAGCGCGGTAACATACCCGCATTGCACGGAATTACCCTCTCCAAGAAGATGTCTCCTAAGACTGACGAGGAGAGGGTTCGCATGAGCACTATACCCTACGCTTCGGCGGTAGGATCTATAATGTATGCGATGCTATGTACAAGACCAGATGTAGCTTACGCGTTGAGCACGGTAAGCCGGTATCAGTCGGACCCAGGGGAGGACCACTGGACAGCAGTGAAGAACATTCTCAAGTACCTGAGAAGGACTAAGGAGATGTTCCTGGTTTACGGTAATGGAGACCTTAGGGTCGAGTCCTTTACCGATTCAAGCTTCCAGAGTGACAAAGATGATAGCAAGTCCGTCTCGGGTTTTGTGTTTACCCTCAACGGAGGGGCGGTATGTTGGAGGAGTTCCAAGCAGGATACCGTCGCAGACTCGACGATGGAGGCTGAATACATTGCTGCAAGCGATGCCGCAAAAGAAGCGGTCTGGATTAAGAAGTTCATTAGTGAACTTCAGGTGGTTCCGTCTATTGTTGACCCAATACATTTGTATTGCGATAACAATGGGGCTATAGCTTTAGCGAAGGAACCAAGGTCCCATCAGAAATCCAGGCACATCTTAAGGCGGTATCACCTGATCAGGGAGATCATTGATCGACAGGAGATCGAGGTGCGGAGAGTGGACACAAAGGACAACACTGCGGACCCATTCACGAAGGCTTTACCCCAGACTCAGTTCGAGCGGCTGATCGAGATGATAGGTCTTCGATACGCCAGTACATGGCCTTAGTGCAAGTGGGAGATTGTTGGTGTATATGCCCTAGAGGCCATTACTGTATCATACTAGTATGTATATTACTTGATGGAAGCTTGGGATATTCACAGTTGTACAGACAATCTTGCTCAATATAGTAGTATGCTACTTGGTTTGTCTCTGCTTTAATGTGTACATGTGTGTTTATTTATTATATCACCTATACGCATTAGTAGAGCCCTTAGGATCTTTGCTTGATTACCGGCGTTGTGATGGCGATCACACTCGTGGGGGCTGGGTAATCTACAAGCACATCCTTATACACGTCCCTAGTCGTGGGAGTATCGAGATAGGGCATCGATACTCCGGAGTAGACTAGCGTATGCGCTTCTCATCCCAGCTCGGGAGACGGTCTGTCCCACAGCCGTCAGTACGTCGTACTTGAGATAGTATGCGGGTGCTCGTTAGGTTACGAGTACACTGGACAGGACTCGTCGGGAACTGATGGTTGGTATTATACCTATCGTCAGTTATCAGTTCCCAGGTGACATGAGTACAGCTTAGTCCGCTGACTTGACACTGTCACTTCGCCTCGAGTGTGTTCCCACTGTTCTTTGATTACTACCCTACCACGGCTCTACTGAGTCGTGCAAACAGATAGTAGTTGGGAGCAGTCCCGAAGCACTTGGAGGCAGTGACGGTTAGACAGGATTCGTCTCTCCCGGTATTGGGGGTTGACATCGCGCTGTGTCTAGGAGAGCCATTACACGAGTAGTCCCTGGCCAGGGCAAGCGAGATATACTGGTAGGTTTCCAGTGTTATCTCAGGGTGTATTGGGCTTCACTCCGACACGACTTGTACCGCTATTAGGGGACTGACGTTTTCCGCCCCCCTAGGCCCGCCATGCGATGTATCAGACGAACAGACCGGACTGTACGGAGACTGTCACATACAGGCTCAGTAGGAGTGCAGATGGGGTTCACCTCGTCAGTCTTCTTATCGACATCTACCTGGGGACCGTTACGTACAGCTAGTGCCGCTTACGGTCTGTGGTTAAACCCACTGCCAGCGTAGTGTCGAGTCTTTAGAGTCCCACACAGAGAGCTATTCGCCTTTAGGCAAAACGAGTAGAGGTCGCATGGTTTTGCGACAGGGTTCGTTCGCATCCGCGCACTTGTGCACGTTTGCTGTCCGGACAGTTTATACTAGCGGGCTTTGGTTTAAGCCGGATCCTAGTATATGATTTGAGATTGGTTTTTCTCATTGTGTTCGTGTTCCTCGGGTCACGAATGCGGGTGCGTATGCACAGTTGCTTGAGATTGGGGGAGAGGACCTTGTTTAGGGTTAATGGCTTTTGTCATTTTATTAACCCTATTGTTTTTGTGTGGATTATTGTTAATTGATAATTAGCTTAATTATTGTGCATGGTTGTTGTTGACAATTTGACTTCATTGACTTGTTGACCATGTTGACAACTTGACCATAATCATTTCATTTGGAAGATGCTCTTTGATCTTTGCAAAAATGAAATGATAATGGTCAATTCATGATTTATCATGACAATTTTCAAGCTAATTATCTAATTAGAATTATCCTCACATATTAGTGAGAATGGCTCTTTTATTTTTCATTCTCTCATATCTTTTCTCTCTCTTGCTCATCCTCTCCCTCAAGCTCTCTCCCTCTCATGTGTTGAGAAACAAAAAGCTTGAGAAAAACCCTCTCTTGATCTTCTCTACTCACTTCTAGGGTTCAAGTCTTAGCATTTCTTGCACTCTAGTTACTCCTAGCTTGGAGTTGAAGCTAAAGGTGGTGGCTTTCAAGTGGATCTTTCTTTGACGGATGAAGACAAGCAAGGTGAACTCTTTCTACCATTCCGACGAGCAAGGAGAGAAGGAGTTCGAGCTCAAGGTATAACCTTTCTACAACTTACTTAGTTGTTAGTTTACTTTAGCTAGTTTTCGTTTAGCAAAGATCCGGCTTTTACGGTCCATGTTACAAACCTTAGAAAAATTTTTGTTTACCGTTTCCGCAACCCCGAAAGTACCGGGAGAGGTAACGTGGACCTAACACCACGGCAGCGCCCCGGCCGTCTATCCGAGGCCAAAATGCGGAATCAAAATTTTTTCTTAACTTTAAACTGGCGCTACCGCGGACAATATACCCGGATCGTAACCATTAACCGATACTACCTAATAAGAGAAAGGGTGAGAGATATACCGAGTGATCCGAGTCCTCCGGTCTTCTCGTCATCGTCCCGATTTCCTGCAGAAACTCCGGTCGTCGCCTCCTTGCCGGAAGGGCACCACATCGCCTGCATCTTTTACGGGCTCCCACCTCAATACCGAGGCAACTCGGGCACGAAGCTGGAAAGTCGACGTGTCCAAGATTTGTTGTAGAATGTGTAGTGTAGAATCACTTTGCCTCATGGGGTTTGTGAAGTTGCCTTGATGGAGGAATCAACAAGATATGAACTTGGGGATTTTTGTGGCAATGGAAAAATGATATGAATGAATAATTTTTTTCACACCCTCACAAAAATGAAATGAACCATTCTCTTTTTAAGAAGTGGCCGGCCCCCCCTTTTACCAAATGGTGGAGAAAAACCAAAAACAAGAAGGAAGGTGAGTGTAGGATAAAGGTGGAGGGTGACCACATCCAAACACCATGATAACAAACCCACATCAACTCTAATCATAATCAAATCCAAGCATCATGAAAAAGCAAAGATGCTAATCAAATCAAGATCCCACAAATGCAAGAAACCCCCTCCCCAAATGTTATTTGCAAACTTGCAAATAACCCCCTCCATCGGAAAAGTCCGGCCGGGAAAGAACAAAGGAAAACCGGCCGGAACGGAATGCAAACTGGCAACTCCAGAAAACTGGTCCCGTAATAAATTACAGGAAAACCCCGATACTGTGCATACACACCCGCATCTGTATTCCGACCGGATACAAATGCAATGAGACAAAATCTACACTGTACTAAACTAGGATCCGGCTTATACCAAAGCCGGCTAGTAATATCCGTTCGATCCTGATCCGTGCAATATCGCACGTATCTGATCGAACCTTGCCATATATCTGTACGGCCTCTAGTACAAACCGTCCGATCCTGATCCGTGCAATACCGCACGTATCTGATCGGACCCTGCCATATCTCCATACGGCCTCTACAGCGTTTCGCCCGAAACTTGAGTAACTGTCTGTGTGGTGAACTCTAAAGACTCGTCAATACTATGGCTGTGGATTTAACCACTAGCACGTCAGAGGTATTAGCCAATACGTGACGGGCCACCAGCTATTGACCAAAAGGGACGTCGATGAGCGACCTCATCCTGACACCCTACTGAGCCTGTCAGTGACAATATCCATACAGTCCGGTCCGTTCATCTATGAGCATCGCATGTCGGGCCTAGGGGGTTGGTAAAAGTCAGACCCCCAAAAGCGGTACAAGTCATGTCAGAGTGTAGCCCAGAACGCCCTGTGATACTACTGGAATACCTACCAGTAAATCTCCTGCCTCGGCCGAGGGCTTTGCGTAATGGCTCTCCTAGACACAGCGCGACCTCACCCCCAATACCGGGAGAGACGAACCCCTGAAGATCCGCTCACTGCCTCCATGTGGCTCGGGACTGTACCAAACTAAAACCTGTTTGCACGACTCCTTTGATTCGTGGTAGGGTAGTAATCAAAGTACAGTGGGAACTCACACGAGATAAATGACGATCCCCAGGTCGATGAACTAACCTGTACACATGTCACCAGGGAACTGCTATCTGACGTCAGGTATAAGACCAACTAGCATGTTCCCGGCGAGTCCTGTCCGGTGTACTCATAACCCAATGAGCACCTGTATACATCTTAGGTGAACCAACTGACACCAGTGGCTTGTGAGACCGGCCACCTCCTCTCGTCGGGGTCTCGACTGTATACACTAGTCTACTCTGGAGAATCGATGTCCTGTCTCGAAACTCCCACGACTAGGGACCTTTTAAGGATGTGCTTATAGACCACCAGCTCTCACGTATATGATCGCCATCATACTGCTGGCAGTCAAGCAAGAATCCTAGGGGCTCTATCAACGTGCAATAGCGACCTGTCAGGTCACCTAAAGCAGTACACGATGATAAAGGTAAACCAGATAGCATACTATCATCTCGAGTAAGACTGTCCTACCGGGATAGGTCCTCCCTCAATCATTGCAATCACGTGCCTGTGACCCAATAATTGACTCTGAGGGCACTATCTCCAACAATATTATATAGACGTTACTTATGTTTTACACCCGCGCTAGCCCTGCCCCACTCTGCCGTTAGTTACCTAACCTAACGGTGCATGAGGGGACATCAAGGAGAATGCGGATGGCATAAGTGTACGTCGTATTTATCTGTGATGTTTAGGTGGACTTAAATGATGAGACTTCATTAATATAATTAATGAAAGAAAAAGAAACCTAAGATGTTGTGGAATCGAATTCTCAAAAACTGGTAGCTACAGTTCTTGCTTTGCATCGCGGTGTTCCTTATAGAACATCCTGCACCTTATTCGATGAGGAAAGGGCCGAGATCCCTTCACCGGGAGTGATCCCTTTAGTAATAACTGGCAGATGCTACACACTCGGTTTGTCTTTTGATTGCTTCTATAGTTCTTGCTTTGCACAGCGGTATATATGATATATCCTGCACCTTATTCGATAAGGAAAGGGCCGACGATCCCTTCACCGGGAGTGACCCCTTTAGCAAAACTAGAAAAGCCTAAAAAACACTCCATTTCAAAATTCATTCGATTCTACAACGATATCAAGTTCATTAAGCAATAGGTTTTCAGAAAAACCTATCGTAGCCCTCTGTCATTTCAGATAAGTTGTATATAGTATTCGTGCAACATTTGTTGGCTTTCGTCAAGGTGTAGTGTGCGGTAGCTATAAGCTTCTTATCTGTTGCATACGATGCGATTGGATTAGGGTAGTCGTATGGCTTTGTTGGCTTTCGTCAAGGGTCGTGCGGGTGGGTTTAATTCAGTCAAGAAATGTACGGGTTGAACTTGACTACCGGGCTATGGTTTGTTGGCTTTCGTCAAGGTCATAGCACGTTAGGTGCAAAATTATCAGGAAATTCAAGTGTTGAAATTTGCAATGAGATTGCATACCTTCTATGAGATAGTTGGATCCCGATACCCGTTGCGAGTAAGAGTTACTCCTGGGAGAGTTTTACACATTACAATTAGCCGATCAAGTAGGTGTCTAGAAAGGTGTTAACGAGGTTACGCCTCTGGGAAAACGAGGTTTACATTAATTAGGTTCGTGCGAAAGCACGGGGGACCTCCCTCAAAGTACCGACACTGGCCTGGCTGAAAGATTGGCGAACTTGTAGCGTGTAATTAATCCCGGCTAGTCTTTCCTTTTAGGGTTTGATGGAAGATTTGATAAAAACAGTGGGTGCCATCCTGATTAGATAAAATAAATAACCAATCTAATCTTGCAAGAGCGCACGCAGAGTGTTTTCTTCTCTCTCTCTCAAGGTAGCGACCATATCACGCCTTAATCAAGATAATAGTACGGATACATTGACCGAACCCTCTTGTTATACTGAGCTGGGGAACGTTGGTCCCGCTGCAACTTATAATTGTTATAAAACAGAGCAGGAAATTAGGGGATTACCAGAATTCCCGTGCCGCCCAAACGAAGAGAGTGCATGTTGATGCATCATCTTCGGGTATGTTCGTTACAGAGAACTGTTTCTCAGTAACCTTTACGTCCTGGGTATGAGATACCGGATCAGGATCCCGCATGTGTAATATGTTAAATGGGCTACAGATATGTAAAGAACTGAGAACGGGTGATATGTTTCATGAGACAGAAAACGGTGCAAGTGTTGCAGACAAGTCTGTTGGTCACTGTCACCCTGTATTACCAGAATACATTGATTCTGAACAAATATTATTAGATACCGAACCTGATGTACAAAATCATATCAGTCTCTTTATTAGTAAAGAAAGGATATAATTTTGTATTGTTGGATAATGTCTTGAACATTTCCTATATCAAAAGTTGATCGGTTCAAGCACGTTATCTAAAAGTATTGACATTCTAAATCAAACTACAGTTCTTAGTATATAGAACACACACAAGAGGAAGAGTTCAGAAATGAACGAATCCTTCTTGAGGCATTGTAGACTAGGTCATATCAATGCGACCCGACTAGCTGAAGTTACATTTAGATGCATATTTAAATTAATTTGAATTTACATCTTGTGAAACTTGCCAGTCATGTCACAGAGATAAGATGACCATAGCTCTGTTTATTTGAAACAGAGAAAGAGTTAGTAAACTCTTGGGACTGATACATGATGATGTATATCAGGTCCCCTGTCTACACATGCCAGGACCGGTTCTTTGTACTTCATTACATTCTCTGATGATCTCTCAAAATTCAGACATATGTTCCTGTTGAAACACAAGTCCGAACCTTTTGAGATATTCAGAATATAAGTTAGAAGCAGAGAACCAAAACGGGTATACGTATTATGTCCTTTGATGCGATCAAGGAGGAGAATACTTGATCACGGAATTCATGGTTTATTCTAAAGGAGAATGAGATTCTCTCTCAGCATTACTCCTCCGTATACACCATAGCACGATGGTATATCGGGGCGGAGCAATAGCACCCTATGAAATATGGTGTGCTCTATGATGAGTACTACTGAGTTTCCTATTTCCTTTTAGGAGTTATGCACTTGAGAAGCTGCATACCTATTGAATAGGGTTCAACTCAAATCAGTTGCCTACCACTTCATATGTGATATGGAAAGGGAAGAGCCCATATCTTAAGTTTGTTAAGATTTGGGGTTGTCCAGCCTATGTCTTAAAGCAAAATCCGAACAAGCTCGAGGTAAGGTCTGTTATGTAGAACTGGAAAGGTTCCAGCTATACAAACTACAGCAGATGATTTGGTAGAACTGAAGGATTCAATAGAAACCGACGAACTTCATCCTCTTCGCCAATCTGGTAGGGTTCCTCATCTCCTTGAGAGATACTTCGGTTTCTCGATGACGGTGGGAGCGAGGATTGCATCATGAGATAGTGACCCAACTAGTTTCGAGCTGGCCATCAGGAATGAAACTCTATAAGAATGGCTGGATGCTTAGCGATCTGAGATGGAATCCTTATACACCAACAAAGCATGGACTTTGGTTGCTTTATCTGAAGGGTTAAATTCCCATCAGAAGCAAGTATATCTTGAGAAGATTACTTGGTGTACATGGAAAAGTTGAGACTTTCAAAGCTAGACTAGTTAAAGGTTTGCATCATTGCCCAGGTATGGATTATGGTGAAACCTTTTCTAAGGAACTATGCTTAAGTCCATCCAGATCCTGCTTGCCACGGCTACATACCATGACTACGATATCTGGTGGTTGGGTGTCATGACTGCTTTTCTAAAATGATGTTTCGGAAGAGAGCGTCTATTAGTACACAGCCAGAGGGCTTCGTAGACAGTGGGAGCAGCGGAAACGTGCACAAGATGCTTTATAGGATAAAGCAGGCATTACGGAGTTGGAACATCTGTTTTGATGTGGTAGTCAAGGAGTTTGACTTCATCAAAATGGTAGATGAACCTTGTATATACAAAAAGGTAGTAGGGAGTATAGTGATGATCGTCGTAGAGCACGTGGATGACATACTCTTGATTGGTAAGGACTTTCCTATGCTACGCTCGGTCAATCTCCGCTTATCACAAGGATTCTCCATATAGAATCAAAGTGATACCTACTAAATCCTGGGTTTTGGATCTATGAGATAGATCTAATTGGATGTTAGGATACTCACTAGTTGTAGTGAGATGGTATCAATTGATCCTGGGGAGAATCACAGGAAAGGTTCCAGGGTGATAAGGACGACTGAATGTCAGTCGCAGGCATTGTCTTTACCCTCAGTAAAGGGACGGTATGTTGGAAGAGTTCCAAGCAAGATACCGTGGCAAACTAGACGATTAAAGGCAAGATACATCGCTATTAAAGATACTACCAAAGAGGAAGTTTGGGTGTATATTAGTTCATAAGAAGAACTAGGTTCCTAACATTGTGTGACAATGGAAGTGTGGCTTTGGCCCAGGAACCCTGGTCCCATCAGTGACCCAGACATATTCTGAGGCAGCATCACCTGATCATGGAGATGGTTGATCTCCAGGGTGATCGAGGTTAGGAGAGTAGACTCAGAGGACAACACGGCGGATCCACTCACAAAGGCTTTTTCCCAGAGAGAGACTTCTATGGGATGGTTGAGTATTAGATACTACAACCACTGCCACAGATGGCCCTAGTGCAAGTGGGAGATTGTTAGTTATATGTTTGCCCTAGAGGCCATTATTATACATAGGATGTATATTGTAGTGGATGCTTGGACATATATAGGGAGGACTTTCTTGCTCGACATGATAGTATGCTATCTGGTTTCTCTTTACCTTAACGTGTACACTGATTATCTCTCTGTTACATGTTGGTAAAGCCCTTAGGATGTGTACATGACTACCTGGACTATGATGCGGATCATACTAGTGGGGACATGGTAGTCCATAAGTACATCCTTCAAGGTCCCTAGTCGTGGGTGTATCGAGATAGGGTATCGGTATACCAGAGTAGACTAGCGTATACCTTCTCGACCCATACAGATGGGCGATGGATCATCCCATATCCATTGGTGTTTGACATCAGAGATGATATACGGGTGCTCTGTGGAGACTGGGTACACTGGACGGACTCACCGAGAACTCCCAGATGGTATTATACCTTACGTCAGATGGCAGTTCTCTGGTGACACTGGTACAGCTTAGTCTGTTGAACCGAAATCGTCATAGAATCTTGTGTGATTCCCACTGTGCTTTGATTTCCACCTTACCACGTCCAAGAGGGCGTGCAAAATGGTGGTTTTTGGGTACAGTCCCGAATCACATGGAGGCAATGAGCGATAGGAGGGGATTCTTCTCTCCCGGTATAGGGAGTTGATGTTGCGCTGTGTTCGATTGGCTATAACCGGAAATACCTGTCCAGGGTTTGCTGAGATTTTCTGGTAAGTGTTAGCAGTAGTTTCTCGAACTGTTGTAGACCTCATATCGACACGACTTATCGAGCTATTGAGGTCTGACGTTTAGCACCCCTAGGCGAGATATGCGACATATCAGACGACGAGACCGGACTGTACGGTAAGTGTTACGGGTTGGATTCACAAGAGTGTGAGCGGGATTGCTCGTTGATCTTCTGATCACTCAATACCCGGGTGGCCGTTACGTTTAGCAGACCGCATGCGGCTTGTGGGTGTTTGATATGATCATCACCTACTGCCGGCGTATTGACGAGTCTTTAGAGTCCTACACAGAGGTTTCCTGGCTCAAGCGAAACAAAATAGGAGCGCATATGAGATATGTGCAGGACCAAGAATATTAGCAGTATGTGATACTCTATTCTATTCTCGCGATTTGTATCATCGGAAAGTTATATGTGATATAGCCGGGTTACCGAATCAAGTGTTGATTCGATACATTGATACACTTGATATTAGTCGGTTATATCCAGTATGGCCGGATCATTAAATCAAGTGTTGATTTAATGATTTAATGTATAATTATATATTTGATATATTACTTTACATTAACCAATATTGGTTCATTTAAGATTGATTTTCTCACTTGAATGTGCACATTGTTTATATGTAATATATGCAAGTGTACATGTTTGTATCATGCTTGATGATACATACAAGTTGTGCGTATGAGACTTAAACAAAATCAAGGTTAAGTTAGGGTTTACTACTTTCCTAACAAATAACAAATGTAGTGAGACTTTGGTCAAAGTTATCAAGCTTCATGAAGCTTGATAAACATTGACAAAGTCAACCATTTTGTCATTTTGTTTAAGATATTAGTTAACCCAACCCTTAACCCAAGTCTTTGGTTAATTCTCTACACAAGTTAAGCATGAGGGCTTAAATTAACCATGGTACCATAATTAAAAGGATAAGTTTCATTCTTATTTCATTATCCTTTTAATTCTTTCTTCTTCATCATCTTCATCAAGCTTCATGAAAGCTTGCTAGCTCCAATGGTGCCATGAGAAAAAGAGTGAGAAATCCAAATCCAAAGTGAACCCACTTCCTATTTCTTCATCCTCTACCACTTGTCACGTAGTAGGGTGTGTTATCTTCACAAGTTTCTTGACCTGGTGAAGATGGAGCTTGAGTTTGAATCGCCTCGACGTAGATCATCTTCGGCATCGAAGTCAACGACTTAGCCCACTCATTTCTCCGATGAAACCGACGCTAGAGTCCGGGATTCCGATGATCGCAGCGGAGGGACGTCAACACAGAGCTGGAGAATTGGAGGACCGGATCTACAAAGGTTTTAGTCTCATTCACTTAGCAGTAAAGTTGTTTGTTTGCATTCTTTTTGGCCTTACCTCTAGTAATCGATCTAGTTTAGGGTTTCTCGACACCGTAAAATTTGAATTTGGCATGGTTGATGCCTTGTGGAACCTTTTGAGTGTGCCTAAGAACCCTACAGTATAATACCATCTGGGAGTTCTCGGCGAGTACGTCCAGTGTACTCAGTCTCCACTGAGCACCCGTATATCATCTCTGATGTCAAACACCAATCGATATGGGATCATCCATCGCCCATCTGTATGGGTCGAGAAGGTATACGCTAGTCTACTCTGGTATATCGATGCCCCGTCTCGATACACCCACGACTAGGGACCTTGAAGGATGTACTTATGGACTACCATGTCCCCACTAGTATGATCCGTATCATAGTCCAGGTAGTCAAGTACACATCCTAAGGGCTTTACCAACATGTAACAGAAAGACAATCAGTGTACACGTTAAGGTAAAGGGTAACCAGATAGCATACTATCATGTCGAGCAAGAAAATCCTCCCTATATATGTCCAAGCATCCACTACAATATACATCACATGTATAGTAATGGCCTCTAGGGCATACATATAACTAACAATTCCATCAAACAAACTTGTATATTATTTCAGACTTAGAAAACCAGTTGTGTATTATTTCGGCCTTAGAGTCTCGTGTTGTAGTATTATGGTTTTCATGCTAATTTTGAGTTTCCTTTTGAGTTTTGATCCTCGCCCTTCGGCGTTGTATATTATATTGCTTGTGTGGTTGTGACCGTCGATTGACGAAGAGCTAGCTCCCGCTTGGGGATGCCTTTTATCATTGATGTATATATTATTCATGTTGTACCCCATTTGGGGCCAGTATTTATAAAGGAAACTCTGCCAAAATTTTCAGAAAAGACTAGAGATTTTAAAAATGCATATTGGGCTTACTTATTTAAAAACCTTGCTTTTAAAACATGTTTTCTTTACTTCTTAAAAACTAGTTTTCCTTATTTACTCCTTAAAATGGTTTTAGATTTTTGGGCTTTTGGCTTACTTGGATTAGATGAGGTCCTTTAGAATTCTTATGATTCAAGGGCCAGTCACGTGCTATTTCGGGTCATGCCAAAGTTGGTACCAGAGCGCTAGGTTAACCTTGGTTCGAGTCTAACTTTGACTATGCCGAGCCTAGAGAGTTTGTATATATACCGAACTTAGGCTTGACCGTACGGAACTTAGACTTAGTCGAGGGGGTATTACACCCAAACTTTCGTCGCGTAGGTTGATCTTGGTAGATGGAGTAGGTGACTTAAGTAGAGTGGCATACCGTACGTATGTTCCGCGGCATATTTACGATACACTATTCCACTTAAGGAGCCTTAGGATGTATATTTCCTTGCACAGTATTACATTCATTTCTATGATCTATCCTCATCGATGTTGGTTATGATTTTGCTGCCACGATTACGAGCAGAGTGAGCTACGGCTAGAGTTGCGGTCAGCATGAGCTCATTACGGACGAGGACTAACCATGGCGTGATTCCAGGGACATACGATTTGCATAGATGCACCGTGTTATTGTGTTTTCGCGCCGTGAGCGTTTGATGGATCGCTTTTACGGGATTTCTCGGACGTGCAGATCAGCACCAGAGGATCAGGCAACTGCTAGAGGCCAACCAGAATATGATGACCATTGAAGTATCGTTTATTCATGATGAATGAGACAGTTGTTGCTGCGAACGACAAGATATCGCCCAGATGTTGGAGCTACTGCAGCATGAGTATATACTTAGAGGTATGATGGAAGGTCGCTAGTCACCCGAGGATGAATGACTAGAACATGTGATTCAATCGCTTACCCCGATGTGAGGTCATAAGATAGTTTGATTCCAGCTAGAGACGACTTCACGCAGGTACGTTGAGAGTCGATGGAGACGATCGAATGTCAGGAGCCCATTTTCCAAGTTTAAAGTATTCGGAAAGACATGCAAGCGATTTTATGGACCCTCTAGAAGAATGAAACCCTAACTCGACATATTGACCGTGTGAAAGCCTTTGAACCTTAAGGTTTGGGGCAGTTCCGCGGTGCCATTAGTGAGGCTTGGGTTTGCCCTTCTACGGTTGGACCACCGATGTTGTGGTATGTACCCGATACTTTTAAACTATACCCAAGATGTTGATCTCTTGGGGGATCATGAGGTTTTGACGAGTCGATCGGATGGTTCAACATCTTTCGGATATCATGTGATGGGACGCATTGCTTGGGATACTCCATATTCGAGTATAGCCGTGGGAGCACAGTCTATGCGGCCACAATGAGACAAGTCCGCAGTAGTCGACAGCAGAGAAAGGTGGAGTAAGAGATTTGTACGAGATCTTGATATGATGACGTTCCCCTCCGCCGACACCAGAGATGTGATACGAATGCAGAGGCGTTGATTATGGATATATCTTCCAGAAGGTGTCGCGATGAGAATGCAGCCGTTCCGGAACAAGAAACAGATAAAGTAAAGGGTGGTAACTTCCGGGCAATTCGGCATAAAGTGTTAGTTATATGTATGCCCTAGAGGCCATTACTGTACATTGGATGTATATTGTAGTGGATGCTGGGACATATATAGGGAGGACTTTCTTGCTCGACATGATAGTATGCTATGTGGTTACTCTTTACCTTAACGTGTACATTGATTGTCTCTCTGTTACATGTTGGTAAAGCCCTTAGGATGTGTACTTGACTACCTGGACTATGATGCTGATCATACTAGTGGGGACATGGTAGTCCATAAGTACATCCTTCAAGGTCCCTAGTCGTGGGTGTATCGAGACGGGGCATCGATATACCAGAGTAGACTAGCGTATACCTTCTCGACCCATACAGATGGGCGATGGATGATCCCATATCCATTGGTGTTTGACATCAGAGATGATATACGGGTGCTCAGTGGAGACTGGGTACACTGGACGGACTCGCCAAGAACTCCCAGATCTTATTATACCTTACGTCAGATGGCAGTTCTCTGGTGACACTGGTACAGAGTAGTCTGTTGACCCGAGATCGTCATAGAGTCTTGTATGGTTCCCACTGTGCTTTGATTTCCACCTTACCACGTCCAAGTGGGCGTGCAAAACGGTGGTTTTTGGGTACAGTCCTGAATCACATGGAGGCAATGAGCGATAGGAGGGGATTCGTCTCTCCCGGTATAGGGGGTTGATGTTGCGCTGTGTTCGATTGGCTATAACCGGAAATCCCTGTCCAGGGTTGCTGAGATTTACTGGTAAGTGTTACTAGTAGTTTCTCGAACTGTTATAGACCTCATATCGACACGACTTATCGAGCTATTGGGGTCTGACGTTTACCACCCCTAGGCGAGATATGCGACTTATCAGACGATCAGACCGGACGGTACGGTAAGTGTTACTGGTTGGATTCACAGGAGTGTGAGCGGGATTGCTCGTCGATCATCTGATCGCTCAATACCCGGGTGGCCGTTACGTTTAGCAGACCGCTTGCGGCTTATGGGTGTTTGATATGATCATCACCTGCTGCCGGCGTATTGACGAGTCTTTAGAGTCCTACACAGAGGTTTCCTGGCTCAAGCGAAACGAAATAGGAGCGCATATGAGATATGTGCGGGACCGAGAATAATGCGTGTATGTGATACCGTATTTCATTCTCGCGATGAATGTATCGAAAGGTTGTATGCGATATAACCTAGTTATCGAATCAAGGATTGATTCGATAAGCCGATACATAGGATACTAGTCGGTTATATGCGATATGACCAGATCGTTAAATCAAGTGTTGATTTAATAATTTAATGTATAATTATATATTTGATATATTACTTTGCATTAACTAGTATTGGTTCACTTTAAATGGATTTTCTCACTTGAAGTTCACAATTTGTATATGTGATATACTTTTGTGCACTTGATTGTATCATGTTTGATGATACATGTTTACTTGAGTTTGTGTAAAGATTAAACCATGGTTATATGAGTGGTTAGGGTTTTGGTTTATTTACTTATTCATTTATTTATTTCTTTTGTTCATTTTGGCAAAAGAAAATGATAATGAGAAAAATGGTGGCTTTCTTTGTTTGCATCTTGAAGCTTCATGAAGCTTTGACTAAGTGACCATTTTGTCTCATGCTTAACCCTAACCACTCCATCTAACCTTAGTTAAATCTCTACACTAAACCATGGTTTGTATATGATAAGGATTGATTTTTCTTTTCTATTATTATTATTCTTATCATATGATTATCTTCATCTTCTTCTTTTTCTTCACCTGAAGAAAGCTTGCCTCATCAATGGCAAGTGAAGAAATCATGTGAGAAATCCAATTCTAAAGTGAACCCACTTCCTATTTCTTCATCCTATACCTCTTGCCTAGTAGTATAGGGTGTTTTTTTCACAAGTTTCATGACTTGGTGAAGTGGGAGCTTGATCTTGTGATGCCTCGACGTAGATCATCTTCGGCATCGTAGTCGATGACCTAGCCCGCCCAATCTCCGATGAAGCCGACGCTAGAGCCCGGGATTCGATTTGGACAGCGAGGAGACTTCATTGCGGAGCTATGGAGGTGGAGGACCGGATCTACAAAGGTTGTATTTCCGTTCTTGTAGTTAAGTTGTTAACTAGTTGCTTGTTTCGCCTATATATCTTGTCAACGATCCGTATTAGGGTTTCTCGGCACTTGTAAAATTTGAAATTGGCATGGTTGATGCCTTGTGAGACCTCATTAAAGTGCCTAGGAACCCTACAGTGGTATCAGAGCCTAGCTAGAGCCTTAGGCGATGCGTAGACGATGTTAGAAACCCGATCGAACCCCGAAACCCTAACTTTTAACCCTCTCTGGACTTTTTCTGAAAAAGTGGTTTTTTCCAAATTAAAAATTCTTAAAAAATTCAGCAGGAAATTCTCAGAATTACGGTGCAAAAATTACCTAATGATCTTTCTAAAGCGCGGCGGAACCGCGGCATTAGCCGCCTATTGCGGCGGTTCCGCGCCCATTTAGTCTCTTCAGTCAACCATTTTTGCACAGTAACTTCTTTATTTAAATGCTGAGTTTTATGGGAATTTTTAATATTTATTCAAGAGTTGAATTTTCTGGGGTGTTTTGGGAGTTCGCAGATTCGCTCGGATTATCAGACTTTGTCTATGTGGCTTTCCGGATATTTTGGAATATATTAAAAAGTTCGACCGGATGTAAATACCCAATCTTTCCCATGCCGGAAAATATCCAAGTGTTGGATTTTTCTGTGGTTTAAAGACGTTCTAAGTAGTGCAAGTAACGCGATGGACCCTCTAGAAGACAACAAACCTTAACTCGATTATGTGACCGTCTTGAACTGCCCTTTGAACCTTAGGGTTTGGGGCAGTACGGCGTGCCACATGTGAGGCGTTGGCTTGACCCTTCTACGGCTGGACCGTTGGTACTGAGGCATGAACTGAATGTTTTTAGACTTATTTCATGTGTTGATCTGTTTCGGGAAAACTTGGGTGTTCGATTGTTCGATCGGAAAGTTTAACATTTTCTATTTACTCGGAATGTGATACAACATTTGGAATTCATAAGTAGTTATGAGATAACTGAATGAATGTTATAAATCTAGCAATTTAGTCTCACTTGATCGGTTGCTACGGAATTTTGATGCGATCAAAAGTCCGTTGCAATCACGTAGCGTACGCGGATACTCGCCGGATAAACTTATTAGATAGCTACATCCCTTAACCCCGACCAAGTGACTGTAGGAGAACCCCGTCGCCGAAAGCATCCGTTCGGGTGCTTGCGGTAGCGGTTTTCCGCCTTGGTGCACTTCGTCGACGGTATCGGGGGTGCGGCCGTCTACTGAAGTTTGCGACGAGCATTCGATCAGGATGTCGGGAATCTTGTTGAATTGCCCGACTTTATATTGAAAAGTGTTTTCGATTTTGAGACTAAAATGCGGGGTTTATAATTGTTAGGCATGCGATGTCTAAGGAATTCATTTGATTAGGCATGTAATGTCTAAGGAGGTTGTGGATTCCAACTGTTGTAGTTTTGCACTTTCTTTTCTGTGACCGTAAGTGTAATATGTGATATCGCCGGTTTCGTTGTTATATGTCAACGACAATTGGGATGCGCATATTTACTTACGTTGATGACATGTGATGTTATGTGTTGCTGGATATGTTATATTGGATCGTCGTGTTTGAATAGCCGGGGGTTTTTATGTGAGACGAGTGTTTTTCATTTTCATTCATGTAAAAACTTGTATGTAATATTCTTTTATTGGGGCACTTCCAGGTTGCTGAAGATGTCACCCTTTGTATATTATTTACTTTTCCGCACTAGGATAGACCCAAGGTGGGGAGCACAAGTAACCGGGTTCTGGAGTCCAGTGGGAGACCAACTCGAGGAGTCGAGTCCGGGTCTCCTAACTCTAGAATTGGTAGGGTTGCTTGCCGCTCTCGTACGGGTCTAGGGGTGTGGGTTTGGCTATTCATCGCAACCTTGGAATCCGTGTTTTATACTGGCTCGTATTGAAAACACGGACGTCCTAGTATATCCAATATTTCATATGATTCTTCTGCTGCGATATCTGTGATGTGATCATGTGATATGTTCTGTGATGGATACAGTATATAGTATATATGATATATTATATAGACGTTACTTATGTTTTACACCCGCGCTAGCCCTGCCCCGCTCTGCCGTTAGTTACCTAACCAAACGGTGCATGAGGGGACATCGAGGCGAATGCGGATGGCATAAGTGTACGTCGTATTTATCTGTGATGTTTAGGTACTTAAATGATGGGACTTCATTAATATGATTAATGAAAGAAAAAGAAACCTAAAGATGTTGTAGAATTGAATTTCAAAATTAAAACAGGTAGCTACAGTTCTTGCTTTGCACAGCGGTATATATGATATATCATGCACCTTATTCGATAAGGAAAGAACCGAGATCCCTTCACCGGGAGTGACTCCTTTAGCAATAACTGGCAGATGCTACACACTCGGTTTGTCTTTTGATTGCTTTTAAGAGTTTTTGCTTTGCACAGTGATATATATGATATATCCCGCACCTCATTCGACGAGGAAAGGACCGACGATCCCTTCACCGGGAATGACTCCTTCAGCAAAACTAGAAAAGCCTAAAAAACACTCCATTTTAAAATCATTTGATTCTATAACGATATCAAGTTCATTACGCAATAGGTTTTCAGAAAAACCTGTCGTAGGCCTCCGTCATTTCAGATAAGTTGTATATAGTATTCGTGCTGCATTTGTTGGCTTTCGTCAAAGTGCAGTGTGCGGTAGCTATATGCTGCTTATCTGCTGCATACGATGCGATTGGATTAGGGTAGTCGTGCGGCTTTGTTGGCTTTCGTCAAGGGTCGTGCGGGTGGGTTTAATTCAATCAAGAAATGTACGGGTTGAACTTGACTAGCGGGCTATGGTTTGTTGGCTTTCGTCAAGGTCATAGCACGTTAGGGGCAAAATTATCGGGAATTTCAAGTGTTGAAATTTGCAATGAGATTGCATACCTTCTATGCGATAGTTGGATCCCGATACCCGCTGCGAGTAATTGTTACTCCTGGGAGAGTTTTACACATTACAATTAGCCGATCAAGTAGGTGTCTAAAAAGGTGTTAACGAGGTTTACATTAATTAGGTTCGTGCGAAAGCACGGGGGACCTCCCTCAAAGTACCGACACTGGCCTGGCTGAAAGATTGGCGAACTTGTAGTGTGTAATTAATCCCGGCTAGTCTTTCCTTTTAGGGTTTGAAGAAAGATTTGATAAAAAGCAGTGGGAGCCATCCTGATTAGATAAAATAATAACCAATCTATTTTTGCAAGAGCGCACGCTGAGTGTTTTCTTCTCTCTCTCTCCAGGTAGCGACCATATCACGCCTTAATCAAGATAATAATACGAAATATTGACCGAACCCGCTTGTTATACTGAGCTGGGGAACGTTGGTCCCGCTCCAACTTATAATTGTTATAAGACAGAGCAGGAAATTGGGGAATACCAGATTTCCCGTGCCGCCCAAACGAAGAAAATGCATGTTGATGCATCATCTTCGGGTGTGTTCATTACAGAGAACTGTTTCTCAGTATCCTTTACGTCCTGGGTATCTGATACCAGATCAGGATCCCAGATATGTAATCTGTTACATAGGGCTACAGAAAGGTAGAGAACTGAGAACGGGTGACAAGTTTCATGAGGCAGAAAATGGGGCAAGTGTTGCAGCCAAGTCTGTTGGTCATTGTCACCCTGTATTCCAAATACATTGACTCTGAACGAATGTTATTAAATACCGAACCTGATATACAAAATCATATCAGTCTCTTTATTAGTAAAGAAATGATAAAATTTTGTATTGTTGGATAATGTTTTGAACATTTCCTATATCAAAAGTTGATCGGTTCAGGCACGTTATCTAAAAGAATTGACGTTTTAAATCAAACTACAGTTCTTAGTATATGGAACACACATATAAGGAAGAGTTCAGAAATGACTAAATCCTTCTTGAGGCATTGTAGACTAGGTCATATCAATGCGACCCGACTAGCTGAAGTTACTTGGAGATGCATATTTAAATCAGTTTGAATTTACATCTTATGAAACTTGCCAATCATGTCACAGAGATAAGATGACCACAGCTCTGTTTATTGGAAACAGAGAAAGAGTTAGTGAACTCTTGGGATGATACATGTTGATGTATGAAAGTCCCCTGTTTACACATGCCAAGACCGGTTCTTTATACTTCATTAAATTCTATGATGATCTCTTTTGATTCAGACATATGTTCCTGTTGAAACACAAGTCAGAACCTTTTGAGATATTCACAGAATATAAGTTAGAAGTAGAGAACCAATACGGGTATAAGTATTATGTCCTTTGATGAGATCAAGGAGGAGAATACTTGAGCACGAAGTTCTTGGACTTTTCTAAAGGAGAATGAGATTCTCTCTCGGCATTACTCCTCCGTATACACCATAGCATGATGGTATATCGGGGCGGAGCAATCACACCCTATATGATAAGGTATGCTTTATGATGAGTAATACTGAGTTACCTGTTTCCTTTTTGGGGAGATATGCGCTTGAGAAGCTGCATACCTATTGAATAGGGTTCGAATCAAATCAGTTGCCTACCACTTCATATGTGATATGGAAAGGGTAGAGCCCATGTCTTAAGCTAGTTAAGATTTGGGGTTGTCCGGCCTATGTCTAAAAGCAAAATCCGGACAAGCTGAAGGCAAGATCTGTTATGTAGAACTGGAAATGTTCCAGCTATACAAACTGCAGCTGATGATTTGATAGAACCAAAGGATTCAATAGAGACC
The DNA here is from genome assembly GCA_030015575.1 of Agapanthus africanus. Taxonomy (NCBI): domain Eukaryota; kingdom Viridiplantae; phylum Streptophyta; class Magnoliopsida; order Asparagales; family Amaryllidaceae; genus Agapanthus; species Agapanthus africanus. The sequence continues at coordinate 378,201,027 of CM057337.1, read as the reverse complement.
AACGAACCTCAGCCTCTCCGCCGATCTAGTAGGGTTCCATACCCACCGGAGAGATACTTCGGTTTCTCTATGATAGTGGGAGCGAAGATTGCATTATGAGATGATGACCCAACTAGTTTCGAGCTGGCCATCAGGAGTAAGACTCTGTAAGAATGGCTGGATGCTTATTGATCTGAGATGGAATCCATGTACACCAACAAAGTATGGACTTTGGCTGCTATATCTGAAGGGTTAAATCCCCATCAGGAGCAAGTATATCTTGAGAAGATTACTTGGTGTAGATGGAAAAGTTGAGACTTTCAAAGCTAGACTTGTTAAAGCTTTTCGTCATCGACCAGGCGTGGATAATGATGAAACCTTTTCAAGTGGCTATGCTTAAGTCCATCCAGATCCTACTTGCCACGGCTACATACCATGACTACGATATCTGGCGGTTGGGTGCAATGACTGCTTTTCTAAATGATGTTTTAGAAGAGAACGTCTATAAGTACACAGCCAGAGGACTTCGTAGACAGTAGGTGCAGCGGAAACGTGTACAAGATGCTTTATAGGATAAAGCAGGTATCGCGGAGTTGGAACATCTGTTTTGATGTGTTAGTCAAAGAGTTTGACATCATCAAAATGGTAGATGAACCTTGTATAAACAAAAAGGTAGTAGGGAGTATGGTGATGATCCTCGTAGAGTACGTGGATGACATACTCTTGATAAGAAAGGAGTTTCCTATGATACGGTCGGTCAATCTCCGTTTATCACAATGATTCTCCATATAGGATAAAAGTGATACCTCCTAAATCCTGGGTTTTGGATCTATGAGATAGATCTAATTGGATGTTAGGATTCTCACTAGTTGTAGTGAGATGGTATCAATCGATCCTGGGGAGAATCACTGGAAGGGTTCCAGGGTAATAAGGACGACTGAAAGTCAGTCACAAGCATTGTCTTTACCCTCAGTAAAGGGATGGTATGTTGGAAGAGTTCCAAGCTAGATACCGTGGCATACTAGACGATAAAGGCTCGATACATCGCTATTTAAGATGCTACCAAAGAGGCAGTCTGGATGTATATTTGTTCATGAGATGAACTTAGTTCCTCCCATTGTGTGACAATGGAGTTGTGGCTTATGCCAAGGAACGTCCGTCCCATCAATGATCCAGATTTATTCTAAGGCAGTATCACCTGATCATGGAGATGATTGATCTCCAGGGTGATCAAGGTTAGGAGAGTAGACTCAGAGGACAACACGGCGGATCCACTCACAAAGGCCTTTTCCCAGAGAGAGACTTTTATGGGATGGTTTAGCATGAGATACTACAACTACTGCTATCAGATGGCCCTAGTGCAAGTGGGAGATTGTTAGTCATATGTATGCCCTAGAGGCCATTACTGTACATTGGACATATATTGTAGTGGATGCTGGGACATATATAGGGAGGACTTTCTTGCTCGACATGATAGTATGCTATCTGGTTACACTTTACCTTAACGTGTACATTGATTGTCTCTCTCTTACATGTTGGTAAAGCCCTTAGGATGTGTACTTGACTACCTGGACTATGATGCGGATCATACTAGTGGGGACATGGTAGTCCATAAGTACATCCTTCAAGGTCCCTAGTCGTGGGTGTATCGAGACGGGGCATCGATATACCAGAGTAGACTAGCGTATACCTTCTCGACCCATACAGATGGGCGATGGATGATCCCATATCCATTGGTGTTTGACATCAGAGATGATATACGGGTGCTCAGTGGAGACTGGGTACACTGGACGGACTCGCCGAGAACTCCCAGATGGTATTATACCTTACGTCAGATGGCAGTTCTCTGGTGACACTGGTACAGAGTAGTCTGTTGACCCGAGATCGTCATAGAGTCTTGTGTGGTTCCCACTGTGCTTTGATTTCCACCTTACCACGTCCAAGAGGGCGTGCAAAACTGTGGTTTTTGGGTACAGTCCCGAATCACATGAAGGCAATGAGCGATAGGAGGGGATTCGTCTCTCCCGGTATAGGGGGTTGATGTTGCGCTGTGTTCGATTGGCTATAACCGGAAATCCCTGGCCAGGGTTGCTGAGATTTACTGGTAAGTGTTACCAGTAGTTTCTCGAACTGTTATAGACCTCATATCGACACGACTTATCGAGCTATTGGGGTCTGACGTTTACAACCCCTTGGCGAGATATGCGACTTATCAGACTATCAGACCGGACTGTACGGTAAGTGTTACTGGTTGGATTCACAGGAGTGTGAGCGGGCTTGCTCGTCGATCTTCTGATCACTCAATACCCGGGTGGCCGTTACGTTTAGCAGACCGCTTGCGGCTTGTGGGTGTTTGATATGATCATCACCTGCTGCCGGCGTATTGACGAGTCTTTAGTGTCCTACACAAAGGTTTCCTGGCTCAAGCGAAACGAAATAGGAGCGCATATGAGATATGTGCGGGACCGAGAATAATGCGTGTATGTGATACCGTATTTCATTCTCGCGATGAATGTATCGAAACGTTGTATGCGATATAACCTAGTTATCGAATCAAGGATTGATTCGGTAAGCCGATACATAGGATACTAGTCGGTTATATGCGATATGACCGGATCGTTAAATCAAGTGTTGATTTAATGATTTAATGTATAATTATATATTTGATATATTACTTTGCATTAACTAGTATTGGTTCACTTTAAATGGATTTTCTCACTTGAAGTTCACAAGTTGTATATGTGATATACTTTTGTGCACTTGATTGTATCATGTTTGATGATACATGCTTACTTGAGTTTGTGTAAAGATTAAACCATGGTTATATGAGTGGTTAGGGTTTTGGTTTATTTACTTATTCATTCATTTATTTCTTTTGTTCATTTTGGCAAAAGAAAATGATAATGAGAAAAATGGTGGCTTTCTTTGTTTGCATCTTGAAGCTTCATGAAGCTTTGACTAAGTGACCATTTTGTCTCATGCTTAACCCTAACCACTCCATCTAACCTTAGTTAAATCTCTACACTAAACCATGGTTTGTATATGATAAGGATTGATTTTTCTTTTCTATTATTATTATTCTTATCATATGATTATCTTCATCTTCTTCTTCTTCTTCACATGAAGAAAGCTTGCCTCATCAATGGCAAGTGAAGAAATCAAGTGAGAAATCCAATTCTAAAGTGAACCCACTTCCTATTTCTTCATCATCTACCTCTTGCCAAGTAGTATAGGGTGTTTTCTTCACAAGTTTCATGACTTGGTGAAGTGGGAGCTTGATCTTGTGATGCCTCGACGTAGATCATCTTCGGCATCGTAGTCGATGACCTAGCCCGCCCATTTCTCCGATGAAGCCGACGCTTGAGCCCGGGATTCGATTTGGACAGTGAGGAGACTTCATTGCGGAGCTATGGAGGTGGAGGACCGGATCTACAAAGGTTGTATTTCCGTTCTTGTAGTTAAGTTGTTAACTACTTGCTTGTTTCGCCTATATATCTAGTCAACGATCCGTATTAGGGTTTCTCGGCACTTGTAAAATTTGAAATTGGCATGGTTGATGCCTTGTGAGACCTCATTAAAGTGCCTAGGAACCCTACATAAAGGAGATCTGAGAGAGACTTCGACAGGACCTTATAGGGTTGCTAGGCACATGCACAAGGTTCTACGAGGAATCAACCATGTCCGATTTAAAAGATAGCCATGCCGAACAACCAAAAACGAGATCTTTAAACTAGAGATTAGGCGAAAACAAGCATGTTAAACATTTTAACACTAAGTGAGAGGGCTACAACCTTTGTAGATCCGGTCCTTCACTTCTTAAGCTCCATGTTGAAGTCCTTTCACTGCGATCATCGTGTTCCGGACTCTCGAGAGGCTCCACGAATAGAAAGACGCAAGCTTGCTTCCGATCTTCGATAACAAAGATGATCTACCTTGAAGTTTCATTAACACAAGCTCTCACTCACTAAATGATGTGAACACTCTCATCTAAAGGGAAAGGGTAGATGAGAATGATGAAGTAGGATATTTGCTCTCATTTGTTTTCTTATTCTCACTCATTTTTCATCACAAAATAAAAGCAAGAAAGCTTTTCATGAAGAACTCAAGCTAGAAGAAGATGAATAATCATTAGAATTCCTTTGTGATGGATAATGAAAAGAAGATAATGATTAATTATAAAACCATGGTCAACTAAACCTTTGTAGAGATTTAACTAGGGCTAGGTTTTGGGTTGGGTTAAGTATTAGTCACTTGAAAATATCTTACACAAAACAAAAAGGAAAACCTTCTAGAAGGTTCATGAATGAACTAACCCAAATCAAACTCTAATCTTGTTTAATCTCCACTAAACAAGTTTCATTAGTAATCATATCATGTTACAATATTATATATCACATATATAATATTTATTGTAACAAAAAAAAATACAATTAACATATATCGCATATATATTAATGTATTTCCCGAGTGAAAAAGAATCTTTTAGTGAGCTAATATTAGTTAATGTAATTTAATATATCATATATATTATTATACATTAAATTATCGAATCAACACTTGACCCGACAATCCGGCTATATCGCATATAACCGACTAATATCTCATTTACCGATTCATCGAATCAACACTTGATCCGATGACCCGGCTGATATCATATATCGTGAGAATAGAATACGGCATCTTATATCGTATTATCCTCGGTCCCGCACATATCAAATACGTGCTCCTACTCCGTTTTTCCAGAACCAAGAAACCTCTGTGTAGGACTCTAAAGAATCGTCAATACGCCGGCAGCAGGTGATGATCATATCAAACACCCACAAGCTGCAAGCGGTCAGCTAAACGTAACAGCCATCCAGGTATTGAGCGCTCAGAAGATCAACAAGCAAGCCTGTACATTCTTTCGTGAATCCATGTAACATTTCGAAATAATAGAAATATTATTTTTAGGGAATATTTATAATTTAATATTATTTTATTGAATATTTTAATAATTCGGTATAATTAAATACAAATAAATGGGGAAAATTTTTGGAAAATTATGGAAAATTCTAAAATACGGTAAATTAGAGAATTATGCCATTTCTAAGTTTAATTGGTTAGTTATTTGCTAATTTAGTGCTAATCGCGATTAAAAATCGCTAATCAGTTTTTTTAGTAATTTTGTGCAAAACATGCACATATCTTTTTCCTAAACTTCTGCATTTTCTATCATGGTTTCTCACTTTGGGTTTACTATTCTTGGAAGAAGGATTTTGAGAGAAAAAGAAAAGAAAAGAAAAGAAATGGGAAAAGATTATAATATTGGGTATGGGCAAGTGAGAGAATGAGAGGGTGAGATGTGTTGACCAAGACTTGGCCATTCCCTTCATTCCTCATTCATTTTCCCTCCCTCTCCCTCTTATTGCTACTGCTGCTCCTGCTTCCTCCCCCTTCCTCCAACTTCAATGCCTCATTTCACCTCAAAAACAACTCCAAAACCCCACTCTCATTTCATTAAAGGTGTGCACAAGCTCGAGATCTACACATTGGACCAAGGAAGCAAGGATTTTGGCCACTAGGGGCAACTCAAGAAAATTCTTGAGTTGCCAAATGAGGTATTTTCTGGACTATTAGCTTAGTTTTAGCATTACTTATACCCCCATGTTTAGATTGAACCGATATTGTTTGATATTGTGGAGTTAAGGAAAACCTAGTTAGGGTTTGAGGAAATTATGAATTGTAATATGAAATTGAGTTCAGTAGAAGCTACACCAACACCCTAGTGCATGAATTGAGACCCTAACCTGAGAGTTGAAACCCGAAATACGGATTTAGAAACCGATATCGGAAAGTTTGTGGAATCTGTGAAAGTTATTTAGGATCTGCTATCAACCCGAGACTCTGAAAATTATATTGAATGGACAGTGACATGTGCAGGCACCCAGGAAGCTAACCCCACAGCCCTAGCCCCCACTTCCTTTTCCAGGCCGTAGATTTAATCTGTATGGCCGCAATTTGCGGCCTGGGTCCCACCATTTTGTCTCGTGTTTGTTCTGTAGCTCCTACATGTATATTTTAGACCCTTGGTATGTATAGATTTGTCTAATTTGACCTATGGTGAAATCTGGAGCCTATTTCCTAAGTTGCTGTTTTGGATTCGTGTTTCCGTATTCCGTTATTAGTTCTGAAATTGTGTATTGTGTTTTACCTCGACTATTTGGCGTTTATACGACGATATCGAGGATTTGTTGATGGTTTTGAAGGCGTGCCCATAGGTTCTAACAAATAGGCCCCTTATCGTATCGTATTGGGTTTCGTGTGCCGTATTAGCTTGGATTTTTTTTTAATACGCATATACAATACTTTGATGTGTAGGTACCCCATGAAGACTTCGGGATGACAAGTAAAGCGCGTGGAGACGTTGACAAATAAAGACGCAAGGTGAGTAGATTATATCTACTAGGGGAAGTCGGGTGGATGGCGTATAGAAACCCCGCAGTCCATAGTTGGTATACTATATATTATGTTTGATAGTTATAGTGTGTCATGGATATTGTATTAGGTGTAGTATGGTTAGCTTAGGGTTAGCAATAAACTAGTATAGTTCATAGTCACGAACCCTAGAATAGGTTTACACCACACGCGCTCCCTTGCATATCCACTATACTTACACAGTGTTGATGATGATATTGGATGGCATTGGAGATGAGTCGATGATTTTGGGCATTGTGCTGTGAGATCGGTGATGTGATGTGATTTGTACTTGCGGTACGACATGTGATCTTAGCGGGCCGTTGGGCATGTGTTTACCCCCGCTTTCATACTTATATATATTGTATTGATTTGTACTAGACTTAGATCTATACCCCAGATTATGTGATATGATGATAATGATACCTGATATTTGATGAGAGGAATGTGATACTGACCCGTACCCAGCTATTGGGATGCCGTACGACGATTTACCGTACGAGATTTCTATTGATGTTAGATCCGCTCTCATGACTCGAGGATGTTAAATGATATACCGTGTCGTACGTGATACTATTGAGACGAGATCACCGACTAGTGTATATATATATTCGTATATCGACTCAGATTTAGGTGGTTTCCAAACCCCTCCCGATTGACATGATACTTAGATCTGTAGTTTGCATAGTAGATGTTAAACTGGTCCGAGTCATTCTTATTTCAAATGGCAGAACTGCATGACATATACATATGGGTGTAGATTCTTTCCTGTCGCGTTGATTACTCTATTTCCGCATATTCATGCTATCCACATTGCTTTGCATATGTTTATTGTTATATTACTATCATGTTGCTAGGACACTAGCACCATTATCGATGATGCGTATGTTCCACGTACACTTGCTTGCCGGCTCACACACTTCATCATCGATAATTGCCATGTCACTACACAGTAGCATTATTGCATCAGGATACGACCTTGTATGTGCATACTATTATTTCCGTGTTGCATGATATACTGTTATACTTGCATTTCCCTTATATGTCACATACACATACTTTGATACCTTCATACTTGCTTAGATTACGCATTGAGATATGTTGTTTCCATGTTTATTTCTCGATTTGGGGAACCGTGGATATTTCAAAGAAAATAGTTAATTATTTAAAAACCCGGTTTCCCTTGATATGATATTTCGGTGCGTCCACCATGTGTTTTCTCGGTGCGAGAGTGATATGTGTGAACCCGAATCGAGGAGTTGGATGAGGCCGATTACGGGTACATGGTGGACCCGGTATGGTACCCCGGGGCGAAAACGGTTTCGCTGTGTAGAAGACGGTGAGCCTGGCAGAGGGACTACTACCTACCGGTGATTGGTTGGACCTGGCAGTTATCCAGAGGATACTGACCAGATTCGTTAGATGGATATGGGCGTACTGCTGGGGTCGAGGGCCGATTCCGCAGACATAGCCCGTGGGCTGATCCGGACTGACGGAGCCCGATAGATGAGGATTTACGTGCCGATGCTAGGCACGGGTTTCATGATGTTTTCCATGATTTGATTATATCCTCATATTTACAAACATGATGTTTATTGTCGTTGGGTGACGGGTGGATGGGTTCCACGTTTATTGTTATTGGGGGACGGGTGGACGGGGTCCATGTTCATACAGACTTGATCACATACAGACTGGATTTACATTGATCATACTTCATGCAGACATACTTTATACTGATGACAAGTTATTATCTGAGGCACTGGCACGAGTACTTGACACTACCTACATGATTAGATGTTACATTGCCACTTTATCATGCTTCAGACTTACTCTTGAGGGTATTATTATTATACTGATTGTTTGACCTAGGATTATGTCTCGTATTCGATTTCTGCTTGTAGATATTTTCTATTCACGAGTTGGCAACTCACCCCCATTGTGCCACAGTTCTTGCAGGGTTTGCCGTACAGGTTCCATAGCGGCACTTCAGGCACACTGCTTCCTTGCGGGTGAATTGCATTTGGCAGGTGGATTCTTTTGCATCAAGAACCACCATTGTACTTGTATTATTCGTTGTATCTAGAAATTCCATCAACCAAAAACTTGTATATTGTTTCAGACTCAGACATTAGTGATGTATTATTCCGACCTTAGAGTCGCGCTTAGTAGTGTTGCAGTTTTGATGCTTATCTGGGTTTCATTTTGAAAGGTTCCTAGGCACCCTATAGTGGTCTCACAAGGCATCGAACATGCCAATTTAAAATTTTTGATGCCGAGAAACCCTAGACTACGGATCTTAAACTAGATGTTTAGGCGAAACGGAAAACTAGTTAACTATTTAACTAAAGTTGAGATGCTACAACCTTTGTAGATCCGGATTTCCGCCTCCTTAGCTCCACGTGGTCATGTCCTCGCTGTCCATCATGAATCCTCGACTCGATCATCGGCTTCATCGGGAAAACAAGCGGAATGGGTCGTCGGCTTTGTGTCAAAGACGATCTACGTCGAGGATGCACAAACTCAAGCTCCGACTTCACAAACTTGTGAAACTTGTGAAGTAAACACCCAAAACAACTTGGCAAGAGGTAGAGGGTGAAGAAATAGGAGGTGGGTTCACTTTAGAATTGGATTTATCTCACTAGATCTCAAGTTGCCATTGTTGTAGCAAGCTTGAAGAAGAAGAAGAAAAATGAGCTAGTTATGATAAGTTATGATAAAAAGAAATAGAAAATCAAATACTTATCATAACTAAACTAGGGTCAAGTGTAGAGAATAAACCATGGTCACTTTAGAGGGTTAGGGTTAAGCATGAAGATAAGGATGGTTACAAAAGTCAAAGCTTCATGAAGCTTCAACTTAAAACAAAAAGAGCCACCATTCTCATCATAATCCATTTCAAATAAATAATTAAACAAATAAATAAATAAATGAATATGCAAAACCCTAATTATCAAATTAACCATGGATTAATTCTATACACTTAACTAAATGATCAAGTATCATCAAACATGATACAAAAAGGTGAACGAAAGCATATCACATATACAATGTGCATCAAGTGAGAAAAATCCGTTTAAAGTGAACCAATACTAGTTAATGCAAAGTAATATATCAAATATATAATTATACATTAAATCATTAAATCAACACTTGATTCAATGATCCGGTCATGTCGCACATAACCGACTAGTATTCAATGCATCGATTTATCGAATCAATGATTCGATAACTAGGTCATATCGAATATAACCAATCGAAACATATATCGCGAGAATGAAAGGCGGTATCACATACACACATTATTCTCGGTCCCGCACATATCTCATATGCGCTCCTATTTCGTTTCGCTTGAGCCAGGAAACCTCTGTGTAGGACTCTAAAGACTCGTCAATACGCCGGTAGCAGATGATGATCATATCAAGCACCCACAAGCCGCAAGCGGTCTGCTAAACGTAACGGCCACCCGGGTATTGAGCGACCAGAAGATCGACGAGCTAGCCCTCTCACACTCCTGTGAATCCGACCAGTAACACTTACCATACAGTCCGGTCTCTTCGTCTGATATGTCGCATATCAAGTCTAGGGGTGGTATACGTCAGACCCCAATAACCCGATAAGTCTTGCTGATGTGAGGCTCGTAACGGGTCGAGAAACCACTGGTAACACTTACCAGCAAATCTCTGATCAGCCCTGGCCAGGGACTTCCCTGTTACGGCCAATCGAGCACAGCGCAACATCAACCCCCAATACCGGGAGAGACGAAACCCCTCCTATCGCTCATTGCCTCCATGTGACTCGGGACTGTACCCAAAGACCACCGTTTTGCACGCCCTCATGGACGTGGTAAGGTGGAGATCAAAGCACAGTGGGAATCATATAAGACTCTATGACGATCTCGGGTCTACAGACTAACCTGTACAAGTGTCACCTGAGAACTGCCATCTGACGTGAGGTATAATACCATCTGGGAGTTCTCGGCGAGTCCGTCCAGTGTACCCAGTCTCCACTGAGCACCCGTATACCATCTCTGATGTCAAACACCAATGGATATGGGATCATCCATCGCCCATCTCATGGGTCGAGAAGCGTATACGCTAGTCTACTCTGGTATATCGATGCCCCGCCTCGATACACCCACGACTAGGGACCTTGAAGGATGTACTTATGGACTACCATGTCCCCACTAGTATGATCTGCATCATAGTCCAGGTAGTCATGTACAAATCCTAAGGGCTTTACCAACATGTAACTATAAGACAGTATAAAGAGACTAGTGTACATGTTAAGATAAAGAGTAATCAGATAGCATACTATCATGTCGAGCAAGAAAGTCATCTCTATATATGTCCAAGCATCCAATATAATATACATAATCTGTACAATACTGGCCTCTAGGGCATACACACAACTAACAATCTCCCACTTGCACTAGGGCCAGCTGCTGTAGTATCTCATACCGAGCATCCCGAAGAGTCTCTCAAACTGTATTTGGGGAATGGCCTTCGTGAGTGGATCCGCCGTGTTGTTCTTCGTGTCAACTCTCTTGACCTCGATCTCCCGGCGATCAACTATCTCCCGGATCAGGTGATACCGCCTCAGAATATGCCTGGATCGCTGATGGGACCTGGGTTCCTTGGCCAAAGCCACCGCTCCATTGTTATCGCAATACAAAGGTATTGGATGCTCAATGGATGGAACCACTCCATGTTCAGTAATGAACTTCTTGATCCAGACAGCCTCTTTGGCAGCATCGTTGGCAGCGATGTATTCAGCCTCCATCGTCGAGTCTGCCACGGTTTCCTGCTTGGAACTCTTCCAGCTAACCGCCCCTCCGTAAAGGGTAAAGACAAAGCCCGACTGCGACTTAGAGTCGTCCTTATCACTCTGGAAGCTCGAATCGGTAAAGGACTCCACTTGGAGTTCTCCGTTACTATACACCAAGAACATATCTCTAGTCCTTCGCAAGTACTTGAGAATGCTCTTCACAGCTGTCCAGTGACTCTCTCCAGGATCAGCTTGATACCTGCTCACTACACTTAATGAGTATGCTACATCGGGTCTGGTACATAGCATCGCATACATGATAGAGCCTACTGCCGAAGCATAGGGTATCCCTTGCATGCGAGCTCTCTCCAAATCAGTCTTAGGAGACATCTCTTTGGAGAGAGTGACTCCAGAGATCGTGGGCAAGTTCCCACGCTTGGACTCTTCCATACTAAACCTCTTTAGTATGGTGTCAATGTACCTGGATTGGGACAATCCCAAAATCCGTTTGGATCTATCTCTATAGATCCTGATCCCCAATATGCAGGAGGCATCACCAAGATCTTTCATTGAGAATCTTTGTGATAAGAAGAGCTTGACCGATTGCAGCATAGGAATATCATTTCCTATCAAGAGTATGTCGTCCACGTACAATACGAGGAAGACAACTTTACTCTCTGCCACCTTCTTGTAGATACAAGGTTCATCTGGATTTTTGACGAAATCAAACTCTTTGATAACGACGTCAAAGCAGATGTTCCAACTCCGCGATGCTTGCTTTAATCCATAAATGGATTTAAGCAACTTGCACACCTTCCCGCTGCTCCCACTGTCTACGAAGCCCTCTGGCTGAGTCATGTACACGCACTCTTCTAAATCACCATTTAGAAAGGCGGTCTTAACATCCATTTGCCAGATTTCGTAATCATGATAAGCAGCGATGGCAAGCATGATCCGGATGGATTTAAGCATAGCCACTGGAGAAAAGGTCTCGTCATAGTCCACACCTGGTCTTTGACGAAAACCCTTTGCTACAAGTCTAGCTTTGAAAGTCTCCACTTTCCCATCTACACCAAGTTTCTTCTTGAAGATCCACTTGCTCCCAATGGGTTTTACCCCTTCAGGAGCAACTTCCAAAGTCCATACTTTGTTGGTGTACATGGAATCCATCTCAGACCGCATAGCATCCAGCCATTTCACTGAGTCCCCACTCGTGATGGCCTGCTCGAAGCTAGTTGGGTCATCATCCTCCATGATGCAATCCTCGCTTCCACCGTCAATGAGAAAACCGTAGTATCTCTCAGGTGGACGAGAAACCCTACTAGATCGGCGGAGAGGCTGGGGTTCATCGGGAACTATGGAATCCTCTGGTTCCACCAGATCTTCTGTTGTAGCTTGTGCAGCTGGAACCTCTTCCAGTTCTACCTCATGACCACTAATCTCTTTTTCAAGAAATTCCTTTTCTAAAAAGGTGGCATGCCGAGAAACAAACACTCTTTGTTCCTCAGGGTGGTAGAAGATATACCCTCGCGAATGTTTGGGATATCCAATAAACTTACACAGAATGGACCTTGCCGCGAGTTTGACCGGATTTTGCGTTTTTACATAGGCCGGACAACCCCATATCTTAACATAATTAAGATATGGTCTCTTTCCTTTCCATATCTCATATGGAGTGGTCGGCACGGTTTTGGTGGGAACCATATTCAATAGGTCTGCAGCTGTTTCCAGTGCATATCCCCAGAAGGAAATAGGTAACTCAGCTGTGCTCATCATAGAGCGCACCATATCTAATAGGGTGCGGTTCCTTCGTTCTGATACACCATTGTGCTGTGGTGTATATGGAGGAGTCAGCTGAGAGAGAATCCCATTCTCTTTTAGGAAGTCCAGGAATTCATTGCTTAAGTATTCTCCTCCTCGATCAGATCGAAGGATTTTAATACTTTTTCCGGTTTGGTTCTCAACTTCTTGCTTATATTCCCTAAATTTCTCAAAAGCTTCTGATTTGTGTTTCATCAGGAACACATACCCGAACCTAGAGAGATCGTCAGTGAATGTAATGAAGTATGAAGAACCATCCCTGGCATGTGTAGACATGGGACCGCATACATCACTATGTATCAGTCCCAAGAGTTCGGTAACTCTTTCTCCGTGTCCCGTAAACGGAGTTTTGGTCATCTTGCCTTTGAGACATGACTGGCAAGTGTCATAAGATGAAAATTCAAACGGATTTAAATATCCATCTTTATGCAACTTAGCTAGTCGTGTCACATTGATGTGACCCAGTCTACAATGCCACAAGAAGGATTCGTTCAGTTCTGAACTCTTCCTCTTGTGTGTGTTTGTTATGCTCAGAACTGTTGATTGATTTAGAACATAAATGCCATTGCATAACGTGCCTGATTCAACCAACTTTTGGTCACGGAAAATGTTCATAACATTGTCCTGCAATACAAAATTATATCCCTCTTTACTCAGTAAAGAAACCGATATAATGTTGCATATCAGGTTCGGCATGTAATAGCATTCGTTCAGAACCAATGTATCACCAGTTGGTAATACTAGGTGATATTCCCCGACAGTCTTAGCTGCAACAATTGCACCATTTCCAACTCTTATGTCTTTATCACCTTCTCCAAGTTCTCTACCTTTTCTAAGCCCATGTAACTGATTACATATATGGGATCCTGACCCGGTATCTAATACCCAGGACGTAGAGCAAATAGAGAAACAGTTCTCAGTAACGAACACACCCGAAGAAAATGCATCAACATGTGTTTTCTTCATTCGGGTGGCATGGGAATCCTGGTATTTCCCTATATCCTGTTCATTCCTATAACTCTTATAAGAATGAACGGAACCAACGTTCCCCAGCACAGTATAACATGCGGGTTCGGTCAATACATCCATATTATTATCTTGATTAAGGCATGAACTGGTCGCTACCTGGAGAGAGAGAGAAGAAAACACTTTAGCGTATGCTCGTGCAAGATCAGATTGGTTATTATCTTATCTAATCAGGATGGCTCCCACTGCTTTTTATCAAATCTTCCTCCAAACCCTAAAAGGAAAGACTAGCCGGGATTAATTACACACTACAGGTTCGCCAATCTTTCAGCCAGGCCAGTGTCGGTACTTTGAGGGAGGTCCCCCGTGCTTTCGCACGAACCTAATTAATGTAAACCTCGTTTTCCCAGAGGCTTAACCCCGTTGACACCTTTCTAGACACCTACTTGATCGGCTAATTGCAATGTGTAAAACTCTCCCAGGAGTAACTCTTACTCGCAGTGGGTATCGGGATCCAACTATCTCATAGAAGGTATGCAATCTCATTGCAAATTTCAACACTTGAAATTCCCGATAATGCTTTTGCCCCTAGCGTGCTATGACCTTGACGCAGGCCAACAAACCATAGTGCGCTAGTCAAGTTCAACCCGTCATTTCCTGATTGAATTAAACCCACCCGTACGACCCTTGACGCAGGCCAACAAAGTCGCACGACTACCCTAATCCAATCTGCATCATATGCATAAGCAGATAAATACTAGTTAGCTACCGCACACTACGCCTTGACGCAGGCCAACAAACGTAGCACGAATACTAACTACTACTCATCTGAAATGACGGAGGGCTACGCCAGGTTTTTCTGAAAACCATGAGCGTAATGAACTTGATATCGTTGTAGAATCAAATGAAGTTTTGAAATGGAGTGATTTTTGAGGCTTTTCTAGTTTTGCTAAAGGAGTCACTCCCGGCGAAGGGATCTCGGTCCTTTCCTCGTCGAATGAGGTGCGGGATATATCATATATATCGCTGTGCAAAGCAAAAAACCCAAAAGCAGTCAAAAGCAAACCGAGTGTGTAGCATCTGCCAGTTATTTCTAAAGGAGTCACTCCCGGTGAAGGGATCTCGGTCCTTTCCTCATCGAATAAGGTGCGGGGTATATCATATATACCGCTATGCAAAGCAAGAACTGTAGCTACCTGTTTTGTTTTAAAATCTGATTCTACAACATCTTAGGTTTCTTATCTTTCATTAATCACATTAATGAAGTCCCATCATTTAAATACCTAAACATCACAGATAGATATGACGTACACTTATGCCATCTGCATTCGCCTCGATGTCCCCTCGTGCACCGTTAGGTTAGGTAACCAACGACAGAGCAGGGCAGGGCTAGCACGGGTGTAAAACATAAGTAACGTCTATATAATATATCATATATATACTATATACTATATCCATCACAGAGTCACAACACAGATATCGCAGCAGAATAAACATATGAAATATTGGATATACTAGGACGTCCGTGTTTTCAATACGAGCCAGTATAAAACACGGATTCCACGGTCGTAATGAATAGCCAATCCCACACCCCTAGACCCCTACGAGAGCGGCAAGCAACCCTGCCAATTCTAGGGTTAGGAGACCCGGACTCGACTCCTCGAGTTGGTCTCCCACTGGACCCCAGAACCCGGTTACTTGTGCTCCCCTCCTTGGGTCTATCCTAATGCGGAAAAGTAAATAATATACAAAGGGTGACAACTTCCGCTACCTGGAAGCGCCCCAAATGAAAGAATATTACATACAAGTTTTTATACATGAATGAAAATGAAAAACACTCATCTCACATAAAAACCCCCGGCTATTCAAACTCGACGATCCAATATAACATATCCAGCAACACATAACATCACATGTCATCAACGTAAGTAAGTATGCATACACCAATTGTCGTTGACGTATAGCAACGAAACCGGCAATATGAACATACTACACTTACGGTCACAGAAAAGAAAGTGTAAAACTACAACAATTGGAATCCGCAACTGCTTTAGACATCACATGCCTAATCAGATATAAATCCCGCATTTTAGTCTCATTATCGAAAACTCTTTTCAATATCATATGGGACTAAATTGCTAGATTTATAACATTCATTCAGTTATCTCATAACTACTTGTGAATTCCAATTATTGTATCACATTCCAGATAAACAGAAAATGTTAAACTTTCCGATCGAACAATCGAACACCCAAGTTTTCCCAATACAGATCAACACATGAAATAAGTCTAACAACATTCAGTTCGTACCTCAGTACCAACGGTCCAGCCGTAGAAGGGTCAAGCCAACGCCTCACATGTGGCACGCCGTACTGCCCCAAACCCGAAGGTTCAAAGGGCAGTTCAAGACGGTCACATAATCGAGTTAAGGTTTGTTGTCTTCTAGAGGGACCATCGAGTTACTTGCACTACTTAGAACGTCGTTAAACTACGGAAAAATCCAACACTTGGAAATTTCCCGACAGGGGAAAAATTGGGTATTTATATCCGGTCGAACTTTTTAACATATTCTAAAATTTATCCGGAAAGCCAAATAGACAAAATTTGATACCCCGATCGAAACACCGAATCCCCAAAACAATTGCAGAAAATTCAACTCTTGAATCAATATTAAAAATTCCCAGAAAACTCAGCAGAATTTATCAGGAGTTACTGTGCAAACAAAGTGGGCTGACGTCACCAATTGGCCGCTGATCAGCCGCAGAAGCCATGCTTCTGCCGCTGATCCGCCGCGAAAAACACTGTTCACCAGAAACTTTTTGCACCGTAATTCTTATTTTTTCCTGCTCAATTTTTGAGCAATTTTTAATTTGGAAAAATCCACTGTTTTCAAAAAAGTACAGAGAGCATATTTTGGGTTTCGGTTTTGGGTCGTTCGGACTTCAAATTCCGTCTACGCTTCGCCTAAGGCTCTAGCTAGGCTCTGATACCAGTGAAAGGTTCCTAGGCACCCTATAGTGGTCTCACAAGGCATCGAACATGCCAATTTAAAATTTTTGATGCCGAGAAACCCTAGACTACGGATCTTAAACTAGATGTTTAGGCGAAACGGAAAACTAGTTAACTATTTAACTAAAGTTGAGATGCTACAACCTTTGTAGATCCGGATTTCCGCCTCCTTAGCTCCACGTGGTCATGTCCTCGCTGTCCATCATGAATCCTCGACTCGATCATCGGCTTCATCGGGAAAACAAGCGGAATGGGTCGTCGGCTTTGTGTCAAAGACGATCTACGTCGAGGTTGCACAAACTCAAGCTCCGACTTCACAAACTTGTGAAACTTGTGAAGTAAACACCCAAAACAACTTGGCAAGAGGTAGAGGGTGAAGAAATAGGAGGTGGGTTCACTTTAGAATTGGATTTATCTCACTAGATCTCAAGTTGCCATTGTTGTAGCAAGCTTGAAGAAGAAGAAGAAAAATGAGCTAGTTATGATAAGTTATGATAAAAAGAAATAGAAAATCAAATACTTATCATAACTAAACTAGGGTCAAGTGTAGAGAATAAACCATGGTCACTTTAGAGGGTTAGGGTTAAGCATGAAGATAAGGATGGTTACAAAAGTCAAAGCTTCATGAAGCTTCAACTTAAAACAAAAAGAGCCACCATTCTCATCATAATCCATTTCAAATAAATAATTAAACAAATAAATAAATAAATGAATATGCAAAACCCTAATTATCAAATTAACCATGGATTAATTCTATACACTTAACTAAATGATCAAGTATCATCAAACATGATACAAAAAGGTGCACGAAAGCATATCACATATACAATGTGCATCAAGTGAGAAAAATCCGTTTAAAGTGAACCAATACTAGTTAATGCAAAGTAATATATCAAATATATAATTATACATTAAATCATTAAATCAACACTTGATTCAATGATCCGGTCATGTCGCACATAACCGACTAGTATTCAATGCATCGATTTATCGAATCAATGATTCGATAACTGGGTCATATCGAATATAACCAATCGAAACATATATCGCGAGAATGAAATGCGGTATCACATACACACATTATTCTCGGTCCCGCACATATCTCATATACGCTCCTATTTCGTTTCGCTTGAGCCAGGAAACCTCTGTGTAGGACTCTAAAGACTCGTCAATACGCCGGTAGCAGATGATGATCATATCAAGCACCCACAAGCCGCAAGCGGTCTGCTAAACGTAACGGCCACCCGGGTATTGAGCGATCAGAAGATCGACGAGGTAGCCCGCTCACACTCCTGTGAATCCGACCAGTAACACTTACCATACAGTCCGGTCTCTTCGTCTGATATGTCGCATATCAAGTCTAGGGGTGGTATACGTCAGACCCCAATAACCCGATAAGTCGTGCTGATGTGAGGCTCGTAACGGGTCGAGAAACTACTGGTAACACTTACCAGCAAATCTCTGATCAGCCCTGG
Organism: Agapanthus africanus; assembly: GCA_030015575.1. Classification (NCBI taxonomy): domain Eukaryota; kingdom Viridiplantae; phylum Streptophyta; class Magnoliopsida; order Asparagales; family Amaryllidaceae; genus Agapanthus; species Agapanthus africanus. Next base: position 378,182,560 of record CM057337.1, on the reverse strand, counting down.
CCAGGGACTTCCCTGTTACGGCCAATCGAGCACAGCGCAACATCAACCCCCAATACCGGGAGAGACGAAACCCCTCCTATCGCTCATTGCCTCCATGTGACTCGGGACTGTACCCAAAGACCACCGTTTTGCACGCCCTCATGGACGTGGTAAGGTGGAGATCAAAGCACAATGGGAATCATATAAGACTCTATGACGATCTCGGGTCTACAGACTAACCTGTACAAGTGTCACCTGAGAACTGCCATCTGACGTGAGGTATAATACCATCTGGGAGTTCTCGGCGAGTCCGTCCAGTGTACCCAGTCTCCACTGAGCACCCGTATACCATCTCTGATGTCAAACACCAATGGATATGGGATCATCCTGTAAGTGCACGGCGGCGCCCCGGCCGTCAATCCGACGCCGGAATGCGGAAACGGTGATAAACTTAAAAATTTGCGGACTTTGCAAACCGGCACCACCGCGCACTAAACTCCGGATCGTAACCATTAACAAGTCTAAGCTACTAACAAGAAAGGGAAGAGATGTATACCGACGATCCAAGTCCTCCGGTCTTCATCTCCACTCCGATCTCCTCGCGGGATCTCCGTCCGTCTCCTCCTCGTCGGAAAGGGCACCACATCGCCTTCGTCTTTTACGGGCTCCCGCCTCAATACCGAGGCAACTCGAGCATGAAGCCGGCAACTCGACATGCTCAAGATTCACTGTAGGAAGTGGTGTGTAGAATCGTAGTCTCTTTTTGGGGTATTGGAGTTGCCTTGATGGAGGAATAAGGTTAAAGGAAATTGGAGCTTTCAATTTTCCAAGAACAAGAAGAATGAGATGAAGAAATTTGTGTCATGCAAGAATGAAAAATTTCTCTCTTCCTCACTCATAGTGGCCGGCCTTCTCTTCTAAGAGAATGGTGGAGGGAACAAAACTAAATGATATGAGGGAGGTAAGTGTAGGAGAAGTATGTGGTGACCATATCCAAAGTCAATGTAAACTTCAACCATGCTATCACTTTAAACCCATACCTATATCAAATCACTCAATTCAAAAGCATGGAGGAAAAGATATGAAATCTATCATATCAAACAATATGCAAAGAAACCCCCTCCACAAATGTAATTTGCAAAACTGCAAATTACCCCCTTCATCGGAAAAGTCCGGCCGGGAAAGAACAAAGGAAAACCGGCCGGAACGGAATGCAAACTGGCAACTCCAGAAAACTGGTCCCGTAATAAATTACAGGAAAACCCCTATACTGTGCATACACACCCGCATCTGTATTCCGTCCGGATACAAATGCAATGAGACAAAATCTACACTGTACTAAACTAGGACCGGCTTAAACCAAAGCCGGCTAGTATTATCCGTTCGATCCTGATCCGTGCAATACCGCACGTATCTGATCGAACCCTGCCATATAACTATACGGCCACTAGTTCAAAACTGTCCGATCCTGATCCGTGCAATACCGCACGTATCTGATCGGACCCTGCCATATCTCCATACGGCCTCTACAGCGTTTCGCCCGAAAGCTGAGTAACTGAAAATGTGGGGGACTCTAAAGACTCGTCAATACAATGGCTGTGGATTTAACCACTAGCACGTCAGAGGTATAAGCCAATACGTAACGGGCCACCAGCTACTGACTAAAAGGGACGTCGATGAGCGAACCCATCCTGACACCCTACTGAGCCTGTCAGTGACAATATCCGTGCAGTCCGGTCCGTTCGTCTATGAGTATCGCATGGCGGGCCTAGGGGGTTGGTAAAAGTCAGACCCCCAAAAGCGGTACAAGTCGTGTCGGAGTGTAGCCCAGAACACCCTGAGATACTACTGGAATACCTACCAGTAAGTCTCCTTGCCTTGGCCAAGGACTTTGTGTAATGGCTCTCCTAGACACAGCACGACCTCACCCCCAATACCGGGAGAGACGAACCCCTGAAGATACGCTCACTGCCTCCATGTGGCTCGGGACTGTACCCAACTAAAACCTGTTTGCACGACTCCTTTGAGCCGTGGTAGGGTAGTAATCAAAGTACAGTGGGAACTCACACGAGACAAATGACGATCCCCAGGTCGATGAACTAACCTGCACACATGTCACCAGGGAACTGCCATCTGACGTCTGGTATATGACCAACTAGCATGTTCCCGGCGAGTCCTGTCCGGTGTACTCATAACCCAATGAGCACCTGTATACATCTTAGGTGATCCAACTGACACCAGTGGCTTGTGAGACCGGCCACCGCCCCTCGTCGGGGTCTCGACTGTATACACTAGTCTACTAATGGAGTATCGATGCCCGGTCTCGAAACTCCCACGACTAGGGACCTTTTAAGGATATGCTTGTAGACCCCCAGCTCCCACTTATATGATCGCCCTCATACTGCTGGTGGTCAAGCAAGAATTCTAGGGGCTCTATCAACGTGTAATAGCGACGTGTCATGTCACCTAAAGCAGTACACGATGATAAAGGTAAACCAGATAGCATACTATCATCTCGAGTAAGACTGTCCTACCGGGATAGGTCCTCCCTCAATCATTGCAATCACGTACCTGTGATCCAATAATTGACTCTGAGGGCACTACCTCCAACAATCTCCCACTTGCACTCAAGGCTAATTATTGCGATGTCGCATACTCACAGCCCGTGTGATACCGAACACCCAACTCCTCTACTAGTCAGTCTCACAAAGCTCGTTTGCGGAACTATTGCGTTCGAGGAATAGCCTCAGTGAGTGGATCCGCTTAGTTTTTTCTTTCTATGTCTCTCTATATCTCAAGTTCGCGGAGAAACCCATCTCCCGAAAAGAGCAATACCTGTCTTAGAATGTGTCTGGATGTCTGATGGGACATAGCTCATAAATGAACTCCAAATCCAAACTTCTTAGACTGTATCGTCAACTGAACTTAATCAGTATCCTGCGCGCCATGCCTCCCTCAGTATTGCCTTGGACCACCTGTCCAAAATACTGCCCCTCATCAGAAGGAAAACTATAACTCTGACAACCTCGTTGTCGTCCATGTCACCTTGGAAGCCTGGAATGATAACTGTCTCCTGAATGAGGCTGTCGTTATCATATCCCTAGAACATCCACTTATGTTCTAAAACTGCTTCCGACTGTTTCTCCAGGATTGGATTAATGTCAACTTATTGCATCTAGTGCAAGAACAACATCTGGTGTGGTACTTGACATCTCACGATTGACTCAATTGCCTGAGCAAGTGATCTGCCAATCATGCCCGTCCCTCTCCCCTTTAGTCTGTAAGACACCTTTGGAGAGGGTGACTCCATTACCTGCAGGTACACTACCGTGCCAGGAGTCGTCCATCCTAAATACTCTTAGAATGCTGTCAAGTACCCTGATTGGGAAACCACCCAAATCCAGATCTAAAACCATAGATCTAGTAACCAGTATGTCTGATATAAAATCCATTTCCTTTGTGGAGAAACAACTGTGTGACGACCAAAGTATAACCGATCGTAGTGTAGGAGTTTCTTTTCCTACTCTGTGTATATCATCCAAATACCAGGATATCACACCCTACTACCTTCTCAACAGATCCATCCCCTATTCTGATGAAGTCAAACCCATGACTGTCACGTCAGAAATAGATGATCTATCTCCGCTACATCTGCTCTAGTCTATAAATAGACAGAAGCAAGATGTCCACCAATGCTTCCGCTGCTCCCACTGACTACGACAACCCTCTGGCAGAGTCATATAGACGTGCACTTCCAAAGCAAGTTTAGAACGACGCTATACTCATCCTCCTGCCGGGTCTCGCAGCCTGGAACAACAACAATGGCAAGTGTGGGTAAACAAGAACTTCCCTGTCACCGTCCTTGAGGCTACCGGAGTACCTCTCGGGTGCCTGAAGTTACCCACCAAAACTGCGGAGTGGCCAATGGAATGTCAAATCAGATTGAATCTTTAGGTTCCTTATCAAATCTTCAGTAATCGTTTGCGGTTCTGGAATCACTTCCAGTTCTACCATACTCCCACTACTGTTTTTGAAAAAATCCATTTTTAATAAAACTGTGGCGAGTCTAGAACAATATTGCTATTGTTCATCCAGATGGTAGAAAATCAACCCGCGTCATAGCCTGGGTCAACCCACAAACAGCCATTACAGAAACGTGCCTTGAGTTATCCAGAGTCTGGTTTTAAGCATAATCCGGACAACTCCCCGTACCTTAACATCGTTAAGATACGAACTGTTCTATATCCAATATAGGACCAGAGGCACTGATTTAATTGAACCAGATTCAAATCATGCAGCTGTCCCCAGCGCATGTCAACTAAATGGAAGGAGGCCGATCAGCGTTACTCAACTTAGGAATACTTCCAATTATGAGTAACCTGAAAGAGAAGCAAGATCTCTTTATCATTACTATCAACTGAATACCATACACAAGTATCTACATCTTCGATCACTTTGAAGAATCCCGATACTTGCTACACCTGGTTCTCTACTCTATTCAAATACCTATAACTCCTCAAAACTTAGACCCTGTGTTTCTACGAAACACCGGTCTAAAAACTAGAGAAGTCATAAGTAAACCGAATATAGTACGAGGACCTACCCCTCTGTCCTGATGGACCCTGGACAACATACAATACTTTGTATAAGTCCCTTGAGTCTAATAACTCATTCACTGTGTGCCGTAGGTTGAAAACTGTACTTATGGTTAAGAAGAATTACACCGCTGTTTAATGCTCCTTACCTAACCATCCACTGATATAGGTAAATGTCGTAGACATAATTTCAGAAAGGTATATCTCACTCTATGAAAATAGACGTACAGATATATCAATTTGAAATTGGTGCATAACAGCGGATATTCAAAACCAAATATTTGCCGACCGGCAAACAGCCCAGGTGATTTTCTCAAATATCACCGATTACAACGAATCCCGATATAATGAGGATGATCACCCAATTCCCAATAACCTACTCCCACTCATCATCTGTAAAACCATACAGATGTGAGAATCATACCTGGTAAATACATACCCTGGAGTAAGTATCTAATCGGGAAATCAGTTTTCTTTTAACAGTACACAGTGAAACTGAAACATTGAAATGTTTCGGTGGGGTATCCCGGTATTCTTAGTAATGCCTCTTCCATTATCCAAATTCACAACTATAACCGTATAATTCTTTGCCACCTCTCCAAATCCCTTCATATGTCTTTAGTCTTTACCTTCTGCACACCCCTTTAGGCCAAATGGTTTTCTTCCTTCCCTACCGTTCGGCACCAGCCTATGGTTTGGAAGAAGACTATCCAATAAGCATAAAGGGTGTACTGTCCTAATCCTAGGAGCACTCACAACGCGAGAGAAGGTGAAGATAAAAGACACCTGAATGTACTTTATTCCTATTTCTCCTGGACCAGAATCCATCCCCGAACTGGAACAAGTTCCATTCGAGTTCGTATATAACCATACGATGGAGTATCCAAATAAACTGTGGATCTTCGTAGTGATACGGAGTGTCCTGGAGAAATACAAAGGTGATGTGGGAGTGGTAACGAAATATTTGGTTTGGTCGTGAATATCTGTTGCAATTTACTTTGCCCTCTTACTAATCCCTTGCTTTGTCTTAATCTTAATACCTTCTGCACACCGTTTAGGCTAATTGGTTTTCTCCATTCCCTACCGGTCGGCACCAGCCTAAGGTTTGGAAGAAGACTATCCAATCTGCATAATAGGTGTACTATCTCCTAAACCAAGGAGTACTCATAACTTGAGAAAAGGTAAAAGGGAAAAGACAACTGAATAATCCTATCCGTTTTCTCCAGAACCGGAAACCATCCTCGAATCCCTTCGAGTTCGTATCTAACCATACGATGGTTTTGTCCAATGGAAGTGGACGTTCGCAGTAATACGGGGTGTCCTGGAGAAAAGGGTAAAAGTAGGAGTGGCAATGAGGTCTGCAACTCTGACAATCCAAAAGGCTGTGTTAAGAAAGTTCGGTCAACTTGGTCACTGAGTCATAGTCTTGGGGTCGGGTCAATGGTCGCTGCCAAAGAGAGAGAGAAAAGAAACACTCAGCGTGCACTCTAACCTAGATCAGAATGGTTACCAATTTATCTAATCTGGAAACCTCCCACTGTACCTCAAATTCTCCTCCAAACCTGAAAGAAGAATTAGTCGGGGTCACCCGAGGAGTAAACTAACTCATCAGTGGGAATCGGGATCCAACTCTCATCGCATGATAACGTGACGGAATCCGCTCACGGTATCACACTCCAGAAGGTATGCGCATATCTGGCAAGTTTCAGTTCTTTTGAAACTCCCGATGTGATTTCTGCCCCATGCTCTTATGACCTTGACTAAGGCCAACAAATCATAAGTCACATGTCAAGTTCTACCCGTCATTGTCCAGGTTGATTTGAACCCACCCGTACAAGCCCTTGACTAAGGCCAACAAGGCTATACGACTGTCCCAAACCAACGCATCTATCTATGCAGCATATGAATACCCAATAGCTACCAAACACTGTGCCTTGACTAAGGCCAACAAACACAGCTTGAATACTATTGACTACCCATATGAAACGACGGAGGGCTACGAATGGTTTCTGGCGAAAACCTTTAACGTAGTGAACTTGATATCGTCGAAGGAACGGATAGCTTTTTTAAAAAAAATATAGTGACGAAAACCGTTGCTAAAGAGGTCACTCCCTGTGAAGGGATCTCGGCTCTTTCCCCGTAGAATGAGGTGCAGGATATTCCAAATGAATACCACGGTGCAAAGCAAAAGTAATCGGCTATAGTGAAGTTAATGCCCTGACGCAAACTTCTGTCCAAGGGGTCACTCCCGGTGAAGGGATCTCGGCCCTTGCCTCGTCGACTGAGGAGCAGGATATTCTAAATGAATACCACGATGCAAAACAAAAGTAAACGTCTTTGCAATAACAGCTTTTTGAAAAAGTGTTCCAACAACATCAGATTAGGTTTGTTTTTAACTTGCATTGATCCGAATCAATGCAGTCCCATCAATTGATCACACCACAAAGAACGAAAATATACTGACGTACGTATATGCCATCCGCATTCGCCACTGGGTCCCGTCATCACCCGTTAGGTTAGCTAACTAACGGCAGAGCGGGGACTGGACTAGCGCGGATGAAAAACATATACAACATCTACTAATATATATACCAATATATAGTATTTCGCTAAAGGCGTGAATGAAAATGCAACATCACAGAGAATGAACAGCATCACAGAAACAATACAGATATCTGGGATCCCCGGGTTTCACAGAGCCGCTGAAACCCGACGTTCCCCTGGTCGTGTGGATAGCCTGTGCAATGAAATCCTAGACCCCTACGGGCGCGGTAAGTCACCCGCCAAAACCTGAAGCGAGGCAGCCCCCTTCAGCGCCGTGAATGGACCACCCAGCACTTCACGGAATCCGGCAACTTGGGCACCCCTCCTGGGTCAACCTGTACCCCCTACGAGTGCGGCGAATAGCCCGCCAATCCTAGAGCGAAGCCCCTTCCGTCTCAATGCCATGAGATGCGGGCTTGTTGCCCTCCAGAACCCGGCTATCCGTGCACCCCTCCGCGGGGTAATCCTAGTACAGAAAGTAAAATATACATACACCGGGTACATCGACCGCAACCAGGTCGTGCCCCAAAAGAATAATACAAACTGGCAGTGACGGCAGTCCACATGTCGGACGCTCGCCCCGCAATATCAAATGTACATAATACAACAAAACAGTACTAGCATTGCATCCAGGCTATCCCCCACGACCGATCCGCAACATCACAGCAAATACATAGAACATCAACGTGAAAATCACGTTCGCAAATCCGTCTAACCGGGCTATAGCAGTTAGACCGGATTTACCGATCGAGTGACATTCACGGTCGCAGATATAATGTAAATACTGTGAAAAATGTGTTTAAAAATATCCGACCGATCAAATTATATCAAGTGGGCCCCAAAACAATACTGTAGCAGTTACAGAAAATATGAGCCCAATTTAAATATTCCAGAAACCCAAATTTATCCCCAGAAGCCCACTGAAAAAATCCGGCCCATTGATCTTTTTAGACTGCGGCGGAAGGGCGGCCAAAAGTGGGTTTTGGCCGCGCTTCCGCGCTCTGATCAGGAGATCAATGCCTCGAATTTGAACAGTAGGCTTACAATTTCTAGTACATCAATATTTTACAACCTGAAAAATTTTTGGAGACTGAAAAATTTCAACAGAAACTGTCGTGGGTGTATTTGGGTTTTCGGACATTTCGATCGATCGGAACTGAAAAACACATTACACAAAGCTAGACTAAGTTAATGGGGAGGCTCTGATACCACTGTAAGTGCACGGCGGCGCCCCGGCCGTCAATCCGACGCCGGAATGCGGAAACGGTGATAAACTTAAAAATTTGCGGACTTTGCAAACCGGCACCACCGCGCACTAAACTCCGGATCGTAACCATTAACAAGTCTAAGCTACTAACAAGAAAGGGAAGAGATGTATACCGACGATCCAAGTCCTCCGGTCTTCATCTCCACTCCGATCTCCTCGCGGGATCTCCGTCCGTCTCCTCCTCGTCGGAAAGGGCACCACATCGCCTTCGTCTTTTACGGGCTCCCGCCTCAATACCGAGGCAACTCGAGCATGAAGCCGGCAACTCGACATGCTCAAGATTCACTGTAGGAAGTGGTGTGTAGAATCGTAGTCTCTTTTTGGGGTATTGGAGTTGCCTTGATGGAGGAATAAGGTTAAAGGAAATTGGAGCTTTCAATTTTCCAAGAACAAGAAGAATGAGATGAAGAAATTTGTGTCATGCAAGAATGAAAAATTTCTCTCTTCCTCACTCATAGTGGCCGGCCTTCTCTTCTAAGAGAATGGTGGAGGGAACAAAACTAAATGATATGAGGGAGGTAAGTGTAGGAGAAGTATGTGGTGACCATATCCAAAGTCAATGTAAACTTCAACCATGCTATCACTTTAAACCCATACCTATATCAAATCACTCAATTCAAAAGCATGGAGGAAAAGATATGAAATCTATCATATCAAACAATATGCAAAGAAACCCCCTCCACAAATGTAATTTGCAAAACTGCAAATTACCCCCTTCATCGGAAAAGTCCGGCCGGGAAAGAACAAAGGAAAACCGGCCGGAACGGAATGCAAACTGGCAACTCCAGAAAACTGGTCCCGTAATAAATTACAGGAAAACCCCTATACTGTGCATACACACCCGCATCTGTATTCCGTCCGGATACAAATGCAATGAGACAAAATCTACACTGTACTAAACTAGGACCGGCTTAAACCAAAGCCGGCTAGTATTATCCGTTCGATCCTGATCCGTGCAATACCGCACGTATCTGATCGAACCCTGCCATATAACTATACGGCCACTAGTACAAAACTGTCCGATCCTGATCCGTGCAATACCGCACGTATCTGATCGGACCCTGCCATATCTCCATACGGCCTCTACAGCGTTTCGCCCGAAAGCTGAGTAACTGAAAATGTGGGGGACTCTAAAGACTCGTCAATACAATGGCTGTGGATTTAACCACTAGCACGTCAGAGGTATAAGCCAATACGTAACGGGCCACCAGCTACTGACTAAAAGGGACGTCGATGAGCGAACCCATCCTGACACCCTACTGAGCCTGTCAGTGACAATATCCGTGCAGTCCGGTCCGTTCGTCTATGAGTATCGCATGGCGGGCCTAGGGGGTTGGTAAAAGTCAGACCCCCAAAAGCGGTACAAGTCGTGTCGGAGTGTAGCCCAGAACACCCTGAGATACTACTGGAATACCTACCAGTAAGTCTCCTTGCCTTGGCCAAGGACTTTGTGTAATGGCTCTCCTAGACACAGCACGACCTCACCCCCAATACCGGGAGAGACGAACCCCTGAAGATACGCTCACTGCCTCCATGTGGCTCGGGACTGTACCCAACTAAAACCTGTTTGCACGACTCCTTTGAGCCGTGGTAGGGTAGTAATCAAAGTACAGTGGGAACTCACACGAGACAAATGACGATCCCCAGGTCGATGAACTAACCTGCACACATGTCACCAGGGAACTGCCATCTGACGTCTGGTATATGACCAACTAGCATGTTCCCGGCGAGTCCTGTCCGGTGTACTCATAACCCAATGAGCACCTGTATACATCTTAGGTGATCCAACTGACACCAGTGGCTTGTGAGACCGGCCACCGCCCCTCGTCGGGGTCTCGACTGTATACACTAGTCTACTAATGGAGTATCGATGCCCGGTCTCGAAACTCCCACGACTAGGGACCTTTTAAGGATATGCTTGTAGACCCCCAGCTCCCACTTATATGATCGCCCTCATACTGCTGGTGGTCAAGCAAGAATCCTAGGGGCTCTATCAACGTGTAATAGCGACGTGTCATGTCACCTAAAGCAGTACACGATGATAAAGGTAAACCAGATAGCATACTATCATCTCGAGTAAGACTGTCCTACCGGGATAGGTCCTCCCTCAATCATTGCAATCACGTACCTGTGATCCAATAATTGACTCTGAGGGCACTACCTCCAACAATCCATCGCCCATCTCATGGGTCGAGAAGCGTATACGCTAGTCTACTCTGGTATATCGATGCCCCGTCTCGATACACCCACGACTAGGGACCTTGAAGGATGTACTTATGGACTACCATGTCCCCACTAGTATGATCTGCATCATAGTCCAGGTAGTCAAGTACAAATCCTAAGGGCTTTACCAACATGTAACTATAAGACAGTATAAAGAGACTAGTGTACATGTTAAGATAAAGAGTAACCAGATAGCATACTATCATGTCGAGCAAGAAAGTCATCTCTATATATGTCCAAGCATCCAATATAATATACATAATCTGTACAATACTGGCCTCTAGGGCATACACACAACTAACACTTTTAAATTTTGATCCTCGCTATTCGGCGTTGTATAGTATGTTGCTTGTTGTTTATTTATCCTTAAAATGGTTTTAGATTTCTGGGCTTTTGGCTTACTTGGATCAGATGGAGTCCTATAGACTTCATATGGTTCAAGGGCCAGTCACGTGCTCTTTCGGGTCGTGACAAAGTTGGTATCAGAGCGCAAGGTTGACCTTGGTTCGAGTCTAAGTTTGACTATGTGGAGCTTAGGGCGTCTATATATATACGGAACTTAGGCTTGACCTTACGGAAATTAAACTTAGTCGAGGGGGTATTAGACCCGAACTTTCGTCGCGTAGGATGACCCTTGGTTGATGGAATAGGTGACTAAAGTAGAGTGACGTACCATGGGTATGTTCCGCAGCATACTTACGACACGCCACTCCGCTTAAGGAACCTTAGGATGTACATATTTTCGAGATCAGTGATTCTCTTCATATCCATGATTATACATCCATTTGAGATCCTCGATACTATTAGCTTCATGATCATATCTTCATTGATGCTGTTCCTTCTTATGATCATGTATCCACTTTAGATCTGTTGTTCTCTTTCTTGCCATTGATCTGCTCTCTTCGATACTCGATTGAGGTTCCTGTCGCCATGTTTGAGCGCAGTTTGGGCCGCTGCTAGGGTTACGGTCGGTGCGAGCTCGTCTGGTACGAGGGCCGACCATTGTGTTTTCTGGTGACATGGGAACGTCTCGAGTTAGTATTGGTGCCTGTGACCTCTAGTGGAGGCGAGTGCTTGGTCTTGCACCGATGATCGGGCCATCGTTAGAGCTGCCAGTTGAGAGAGGACTGTTGATGTACAGTATACCTCAGAGATTATGATGTCGCCTACCGTGCAGACAGATGGACCAGCTGTTGCTGAGATTGACAGGATGTCTCTTCCGGAGCTTACGAGCTGAGATTGCCGGAGCTTCCAGGAAGATATGAGACAGATGATAGCTAGTCTAACCGATTTGAGAGACGAAGGTGATTAGTCCGATTTATGCGCCGGAGCGGGCCCAATTGAGTTGAAGATTTCCAGTGTGGAGAGTCTTACTCAGATCTAGAGCAGACCGATTCAGAGATGACCGCCAATGTATCGCCTTTCCTGGAGGATTGAGGCGTTGTTCGGCGTATAGGCGAATGAGCCAGTTGTTGCTGCAAATGACGAGATATCGCCGGATGGTTGGAGCTACTGCAGCATGAGCATATACTTAGAGATATGATGGACGGTCGCTAGTCACCTGAGGATGAATGACTAGGACATGTGGTTCGTTCGTTTACCGATGCGAGGCCATCAGATAGATTGTTTCCAGCTAGAGACGACTTCACGCAGGTTCGTTGAGAGTCGGTAGAGACGATCGAATGTCAGGAGCCCATTTTCCAAGTTTAAAGTATACGGAAAGACATGCAGGTGATTCTATGGACCCTCTAGAAGAATGAAACCCTAACTCGACTTAATGACCGTGGGAAAGCCTTTCAACCATAGGGTTTGCGGCAGTTCCGCGGCGCCATTAGTGAGGCTTGGGTTTGCCCTTCTACGGCTGGACCACCGACGCTGTGGCATATACTCGATACTATTAAACTGTACTCAAGATGTTGATCTCTTGGGGGATTATAAGGTTCTGACGAGTCGATCAAATGTTTCGACATCATTCGGATATCATGTGATGGGATGCTTTGCTTGGGAGACTCCAGATACGAGTATAGCCATTGGAGCACAGTCCATGCAGCCACGATGAGACGAGTCCGAATCAGTCGACATTAAGGAAGAGTGAAGTAAAGAGTTCGCAAGAGATTTCGACGAGATGACGTCCCACTCCGCTGACATCAGAGATGTGATACGCACCCAGAGGCGTTGTATATGGATATATCTTCCAGAAAGAGGCGCGATAAGTACGCAACCGTTCCGGAATAAGAATTAGCTTCAGCAATGGATGATGACTTCCGGGCAATTCGGCAGGAATGAGATTTGAGAGAGAAACCTAGACAGGACCTTTCTGGAATACGATACGAGAAGACCTAGACCCAGGAGTGGTCATATTGCGCACACCTAGCAGGCCAGAGTTCGGCATCGTCGACAAAGTAGTTGACCAGGTTCGGATAAAGGACCTTACCCAGATGCGTTGCGAATTGATCAAGGATGTACGAGTATTGAGTATTCCTCCGATGGTTGGGACGCGTTCCTGAGGACCTGTTCGGCCAGACACCTTCTATAGAATGATGAAGCTACAGAGTACGCGCTTCGAGTCCGTGCGAGAGACTTCGGATTGACCGTGGCCAAAAACAGTGCAGTGCGTAGATAGCATGGCGTGACGTCATAGTGGACGACGATAGAGATAAGTGGGACCAGAGGTTCGTACGAAACGCTGACGAGCTGTCATTACTTCCCGTCGAGACTAGAGACCTGATATGCTTACAGAGGCGTTGGGATGCGACCAATTTCCGAGAAAATGTTGTGCTGAGGACACAGATGTCCATCGAGTGAGAAGAGATTATGCAAGAAAGACAGCCTCCGTACAATTCGGCATAGGCAAGATCGGAAGAGACCTTCAGCAGGATTCCTTCCAGGACATTGCTGCAATGATGTTTACACCCAGGATCAGATGTGTGATGTGCATTCAGAGAGCCAGAGGCCGACGCCAATGACATACTGCTTTACGAGTGGTCGTGAGGATTGACCGAGAGATGACCAGAGAAGTGCCAGAACGGAATCGTCCCCGTTAGCACACCTGACAGGGCCGATGAGCCGATTGACTGCGAGGTAGGTAATCCGCAGAGAAGATAAGGACCCAGAGTCAGAGGACGCCAGACCGTGAGCAAGAGGCAAGTACATATCTTGCGCTGTTAGCATTGGATGCACCGACTCCTTCTCGACCTTGAAGAAGGCACTACCGACGACGGTACTTATGATTTGGTTTTGATATACGATCTTGGTGCACGCCAGATGCACTAAATCGAAATTCTTCGTGCATGTCAAATGCGCCTGATTTTGCTGTCAGGCACACACGTTGCCTATGACAGATGTTTCGTGCACACCAGTTGCACCTAGTTGTTGTTTTGTTCACCTGTATGACACATACATGGATTTTGATTCCATGCGGACCAGACGCACCGGATATTCTTATATGCATTTTTGTGGATTGATTTTAGTAGAGCAGTACACTTTGATGATATTCGCTATGTATTGATGTTTTCGGAGCCCCGACAATTTGGATTTTTGCTGAAATATTTTAGTGTTGGGAGTTTAAATTTAAATTCGGGGACCGAATTTATTTAAGGGGGGTAGATTGTAACATTTCGAAATAATAGAAATATTATTTTTAGGGAATATTTATAATTTAATATTATTTTATTGAATATTTTAATAATTCGGTATAATTAAATAAAAATAAATGGGGAAAATTTTTGGAAAATTATAGAAAATTCTAACATAGGGTAAATTAGAGAATTATGCCATTTCTAAGTTTAATTGGTTAGTTATTTGCTAATTTAGTGCTAATCGCGATTAAAAATCGCTAATAGGTTTTTTTAGTAATTTTGTGCAAAACATGCACATATCTTTTTCCTACACTTGTGCATTTTATATCATGGTTTCTCACTTAGGGTTTACTATTCTTGGGAGAGGGATTTTGAGTGAAAAAGAAAAGAAAAGAAATGGGAAAGGATTATAATATTGGGTATGGGCAAGTGAGAGAATGAGAGGGTGAGATGTGTTGACCAAGACTTGGCCATTCCCTTCATTCCTCATTCATTTTCCCTCCCTCTCCCTCTTATTGCTACTGCTGCTCCTGCTTCCTCCCCCTTCCTCCAACTTCAATGCCTCATTTCACCTCAAAAACAACTCCAAAACCCCACTCTCATTTAATTAAAGGTGTGCACAAGCTCAAGATCTACACATTGGACCAAGGAAGCAAGGATTTTGGCCACTAGGGGCAACTCAAGAAAATTCTTGAGTTGCCAAATGAGGTATTTTCTGGACTATTAGCTTAGTTTTAGCATTACTTATACCCCCATGTTTAGATTGAACCAATATTGTTTGATATTGTGGAGTTAAGGAAAACCTAGTTAGGGTTTGAGGAAATTATGAATTGTAATATGAAATTGAGTTCAGTAGAAGCTACACCAACACCCTAGTGCATGAATTGAGAACCTAACCTAAGAGTTGAAACCCGAAATACGGATTTAGAAACCGATATTGGAAAGTTTGTGGAATCTGTGAAGGTTATTTAAGATCTGCTATCAACCCGAGACTCTGAAAATTATATTGAATTGACAGTGACATGTGCAGGCACCCAGGAAGCTAACCCCACAGCCCTAGCCCCCACTTCCTTTTCCAGGCCGCAGATTTAATCTGTTTGGCCGCAATTTGCGGCATGGGTCCCACCATTTTGTCTCGTGTTTGTTCTGTAGCTCCTACATGTATATTTTAGACCCCTGGTATGTATAGATTTGTCTAATTTGACCTATGGTGAAATCAGGAGCCTATTTCCTAAGTTGCTGTTTTGGATTCGTGTTTCCGTATTCCGTATTATTAGTTCTGAAATTGTGTATTGTGTTTTACCTCGACTATTTGGCGTTTATACGACGATATCGAGGATTCGTTGATGGTTTTGAAGGCGTGCCCATAGGTTCTAACCTATAGGCCCCTTATCGTATCGTTTTGGGTTTTGTGTGCCATATTAGCTTGGATTTGGTTTTAATACACATATACGATACTTTGATGTGTAGGTACCCCATGAAGACTTCGGGACGACAAGTAAAGCGCGTGGAGACGTCGACAAATAAAGACGCAAGGTGAGTAGATTATATCTACTGGGGGAAGTCGGGCAGATGGCGTATAGCACCCCCGCAGTCCGTAGTTGGTATACTATATATTATGTTTGATAGTTATAGTGTGTCATGGATATTGTGTTAGGTGTAGTATGGTTAGCTTAGGGTTAGCAATAAACTAGTATAGTTCATAGTCACGAACCCTAGAATAGGTTTACACCACACGCGCTCCCTTGCATATCCACTATACTTACACAGTGTTGATGATGATATTGGATGGCATTGGAGATGAGTCGATGATTTTGGGCATTGTGCTATGAGATCGGTGATGTGATGTGATTTGTACTTGCGATACGACGTGTGATCTTAGCAGGCCGTTGGGCATGTGTTTTACCCCCGCTTTCATACTTATATAGATGGTATTGATTTGTACAAGACTTAGATCAATACCCCAGATTATGTGATATGATGATAATGATACCTGATATTTGATGAGAGGAATGTGATACTGACCCGTACCCAGCTATTGGGATGCCGTACGACGATTTACCGTACGAGCTTTCTATTGATGTTAGATCCGCTCTCATGACTCGAGGATGTTAAATGATATACCGTGTCGTACGTGATACTATTGAGACGAGATCACCGACTAGTGTATATATATATTCGTATATCGACTCAGATTTAGGTGGTTTCCATACCCCTCCCAATTGACTTGATACTTAGATCTGTAGTTTGCATAGTAGATGTTAAACTGGACCGAGTCATTCTTATTTCAAATGGCAGAACTGCATGACATATACATATGGGTGTAGATTCTTTCCTGTCGCGTTGATTACTCTATTTCCGCATATTCATGCTATTCACATTGCTTTGCATATGTTTATTGTTATATTACTATCATGTTGCTAGGACACTAGCACCATTATCGATGATGCGTATATTCTACGTACACTTGCTTGCCGGCTCACACACTTCACCATCGATAATTGCCATGTCACTACACAGTAGCATTATTGCATCAGGATACGACCTTGTATGTGCATACTATTATTTCCGTGTTGCATGATATACTGTTATACTTGCATTTCCCTTATATGTCACATACACATACTTTGATACCTTCATACTTGCTTAGATTACGCATTGAGATATGTTGTTTCCATGTTTATTTCTGGATTTGGGGAACCGTGGATATTTCAAAGAAAATAGTTAATTATTTAAAAACCCGGTTTCCCTTGATATGATATTTCGGTGCGTCCACCATGTGTTTTCTCGGTGCGAGAGTGATATGTGTGAACCTGAATCGAGGAGTTGGATGAGGCCGATTACGGGTACATGGTGGACCCGGTATGGTACCCCGCGGCGAGAACGGTTTCGTTGTGTAGTAGATGGTGAGCCTGGCAGAGGGACTACTACCTACCGGTAATTGGTTGGACCTCAAAGTTATCCAGAGGATACTGACCAGTGTCGATAGATGGATATGGGCGTACTGCTAGGGCCGAGGGCCGATTCCGCAGACATAGCCCGTGGGCTGATACGGACTGACGGAGCCCGATAGATGAGGATTTACGTGCCGATGCTAGGCACGGGTTTCATGATGTTTTCCATGATTTGATTATATCCTCATATTTACATACATGATGTTTATTGTCATTGGGTGACGGGTGGACGGGTTCCACGTTTATTGTCATTGGGCGACGGGTGGACAGGGTCCACGTTCATACTGACTTGATCACATACAGACTGGATTTACATTGATCATACTTCATGCAGACATACTTTATACTGATGACATGTTATTATCTGATGCACTGGCACGAGTACTTGACACTACCTATATGATTAGATGTTACATTGCTACTTTATCATGCTTCAGACTTACTCTTGAGGGTATTATTATTATACTGATTGTTTGACCTAGGATTATGTCTCGTATTCGATTTCTGCTTGTAGATATTATCTATTCACGAGTTGGCAACTCACCCCCGTTGTGCCACAGTTTTTACAGGGTTTGCCGTACAGGTTCCATAGCGGCACTTCTGGCACACTGCTTCTTTGCGGGTGAATTGCATTTGGCCGGTGGATTCTTTTGTATCAAGAACCACCATTGTACTTGTATTATTCATTGTATCTAGAAATTCCATCGACCAAAAACTTGTATATTGTTTCAGACTCAGACACTAGTGATGTATTATTCCGACCTTAGAGTCGCGCTTAGTAGTGTTGCAGTTTTCATGCTTATCTGGGTTTCTTTTAAATTTTGATCCTCGCTATTCAGCGTTGTATAGTATGTTGCTTGTTGTTTATTTATCCTTAAAATGGTTTTAGATTTCTAGGCTTTTGGCTTACTTGGATCAGATGGAGTCCTATAGACTTCATATAGTTCAAGGGCCAGTCACGTGCTCTTTCGGGTCGTGACAATCCATTCAGTAACACTCCCGTACTGTCCGGTCTCGTCGTCTGATATGTCGCATATCTCGCCTAGGGATGGTAAACGTCAGACCCCAATAGCTTGATAAGTCATGTCGATATGAGGTCTATAACAGTTCAAGAAACTACTGATAACACTTACTAGTAAATCTCAGCAACCCTGGCCAGGGTTTCCAGTTATAGCCAATCGAAAACAGCGCAACATCAACTCCCTATACCGGGAGAGACGAATCCCCTCCTATAGCTCATTGCCTCCATGTGGTTCGAGACTGTACCCAAAAGCCACCTTTTTGCACGCCCACTTGGACGTGGTATGATGGAAATCGATGCACAGTAGGAATCACACAAAACTCTATGACGATCTCGGGCCAACAGACTACTCTGTACCAGTGTCACCGGAGAACTGCCATTTGACGTGAGGTATATTACCATCTGGTAGTTCTCGGCGAGTCCGTCCAGTGTACCCAGTCTCTACTGAGCACCCGTACACCATCCTTGATGTCAAACACCGATGGATATGGGATCATCCATCGCCCATCATATGGGTCAAGATGCGTATACGCTAGTCTACTCTTGGGCATCGATGCCCTGTCTCGATACAGCGTCGACTAGGAACAGTTATAGGATGTACTCGTCGACTACCGTGGCCCCACTAGTATGATCTCATCATAATCCTAGTAGTCGAGTACATATCCTAAGGGCTTTATCAACATGTAACATAGAGACAATCAGAGTACATGTTAAGATAAAGTACAACCAGATAGCGAATTATCATGTCAAGCAAGAAAGTCCTCCCTATATATGTCCAAGCATCCATTACAATATACATCGCATTTACAGTAATGGCCTCTAGGGCATACATATAACTAATAATCTTCCACTTGCACTAGGGCCATCTGTTGTGGTATCACATACCCAACAATTAGCTGTGGTTGAAGTATCTCATACTCAACCATCCCATAAAAATCTCTACTGGGAAAAAGCCCTTTGTGAGTGGATCCGCGCTGTTGTCCTCTGTGTTTACTCTCCTAACCTCGATCTCCCTGGAGATTGACCATCTCCATGATCAGGTGATACTGCCTAAGAATTATATCTGGATTTCTGATGGGACGGGGGTTCCTTGGCATAAGCCACAACTCCATTGTCACACAATGGTAGGAACGAAGTTC
This sequence comes from Agapanthus africanus, assembly GCA_030015575.1. Lineage (NCBI taxonomy): Eukaryota > Viridiplantae > Streptophyta > Magnoliopsida > Asparagales > Amaryllidaceae > Agapanthus > Agapanthus africanus. The sequence goes on along the minus strand of CM057337.1, from coordinate 378,163,260 downwards.
ATCACATGAACTTATATATCCAGATTACCTCTTTGGTAGCATCCTCAGTAACGATGTATCTTGCCTTTAATCGTCAAGTAAGTCACGGTATCTAGCTTGGAACTCTTCCAACATACCGTCTCTCCACTGAGGGTAAAGACAATGCCTGCGACTGACATTCAGTCGTCCTTATCACCCTGCAACTTTTCCAGTGATTCTCCCCAGGATCTATTGATACCATCTCACTACAAATAGTGAGAATCCTAACATCCAATCAGATCTATCTCATAGATCCAAAACCCAGGATTTAGGAGGTATCACTTCGATCTTATATAGAGAATCCTTGTGATAAGCGGAGATTGACCGAGCATAGCATAGGAAACTCCTTCCCTATCAAGAGTATGTCATCCACGTACTCTACGAGGATCACCTCCATACTCTCTACTACCTTTTTGTGTATACAAGGTTCATCTACAATTTTGATGAAGTCAAAGTCTTTGACTACCACATCAAAACAGATGTTCCAACTCCGCGATGCCTGCTTTATCCTATAAAGCATCTTGCACACGTTTCTGCTGCTCTCACTGTCTACGAAGCCCTCTGGCTGTGTACTTATAGACGCTCTCTTCTAAAACATCATTTAGAAAAGCAGTCATGACACGCAACCACCAGATATCGCAGTCATTGTATTTAGAAGTGGCAAGTAGGATTTGGATGGACTTATGCATAGCTTTGAAAGTCTCAACTTTTCCATGTACACCAAGTAATCTTCTTAAGATATACCTGCTCTTGATGGTGATTTATCCCTTCAGATAAAGCAACCAAAGTCCATACTTTGTTGGTGTATAAGGATTCCATGTCAGATCACTAAGCACCCAGCCATTCTTACAGAGTCCCACTCCTGATGGCCAGCTCGAAACTAGTTGGGTCATCATCTCATGATGTAATCCTCGCTCCCACTGTCATAGAGAAACCGAAGTATCTCTCAGGTTGGTGAGGAACCCTACTAGATCGGCGGAGAGGCTGAGCTTCGTTGGAAACTAATGAATCCGCATTCAATAGGTATGCAGCTTCTCAAGTGCATAACTCCCAAACGGAAATAGGAAACTCAGTAGTACTCATCATAGAGCACACCATATCACATGGGGTGCTATTACTCCGCCCCGATATACCATCGTGCTATGGTGTATACGGAAGAGTAATGCTGAGGGAGAATCTCATTCTCTTTTAGAATAGTCCAGGAATCTCCGTGCTCAAGTATTCTCCTCCCTGATCTCATCAAAGGACATAATACTTATACCCATTTTTGGTTCTCTACTTCTAACTTATATTCTGTGAATATCTCAAAAGGTTCGGACATGTGTTTCAATAGGAACATATGTCTGAATCTTAAGAGATCATCAGAGAATGTAATGAAGTACAAAGAACCGGTCTTGGCATGTATAGACAGGGGACCATCATACATCAGCATGTATAAATCCCAAGAGTTTACTAACTCTTTCTCTGTTTCCAATAAATAGAGCTGTGGTCATCTTATCTTTGTGACATGACCGGCAAGTTTCACAAGATGTAAATTCAAACAAATTTAAATATGCATCTTAATATAACTTCAGCTAGTCGGGTCGCATTGATATGACCTAGTCTACAATACCTCAAGAAGGATCCGTTCATTTCTGAACTCTTCCTCTTGTATGTGTTCTGTATACTAAGAACTGTAGTTTGATTTAGAACGTCAATGCTTTAGATAACGTACCTAAACCGATCAACTCTTGATATAGGAAATGTTCAAAACATTATCCAACAATATAAAATTATATCATTTTTTTACTAATAAAGAGACTGATATGATGTTGTATATCAGGTTCGGTATCTAATAACATTCGTTCAGAATCTTTGTATTCTGGTAATACAGGGTGATAGTGACCAACAGACTTGGCTGCAACACTTGCACCGTCTCTATCTCATGAAACTTATCACCTATTCTCAGTTCTCTACCTATCTGTAGCCCATGTAACAAATTACATATGTGGGATCCTGATCGGGTAACAAATACCCAGGACGTGAAGGATACTGAGAAATAGTTCTCTGTAATGAACACACCCGAAGAAGATGCATCAGCGTGCACTTTCTTCGTTTGGGCGGCATGGGAATTCTGGTAATCCCCTATTTCCTGCTCTATCTTATAACAATTATAAGATGGAGCGGGACCAACGTTTCCCAGCTCAGTATAACAAGCGGGTTCGGTCAATATATCCGTATTATTATCTTGATTAAGGCGTGACATGGTCGCTACCTGGAGAGAGAGAGAGAAGAAAACACTCAGCGTGCGCTTTTACAAGATTAGATTGGTTATCAATTTATCTAATCAGGATGTCTCCCACTGTTTTAGTCAAATCTTCTATCAAAACCTAAAAGGAAAGACTAGCCGGGATTAATTACACCCTACAAGTTCGCCAATTTTTCAGCCAGGCCAGTGCCGGTACTTTGAGGGAGGTTCTCCATGCTTTCGCACGGACCTAATTAAAATAAACCTCGTTTTCCCAGGGGCGTAAAACCTTTCTAGACACCTACTTGATCGGCTAATTGTAATGTGTAATACTCTCCCAGGAGTAACTCTTACTCGCAGCGGGTATCGGGATCCAACTATCTCATAGAAGGTAATCTCATTGCAAATTTCAACATTTAAAATTTCCAAAAATATTTTACCCCTAGTGACTTATGACCTTAAATATGGTCAACAAATCATAAGCACTAGTCAAGTTCCACCCGTCATTTCTTGATTAAATAGACCCACCCACATGACCCATAACTAAGGTCAACAAAGTCATATGACTGTCCTAACTAATCGCATCATATGCTGTATACGAAGACATCACTTAGCTACCGTACACTGTGTCTTAACTAAGGTCAACAAACATAGCACGAATACTAAGTACTCTACTTCCTAAAATGATGGAGGGTTAAGACAGGTTTTTAAGAAAACCTTTTGCGTAATGAACTTAATATCGTTGTAGAATCGAGTGATTTTAAATGGAGTGTTTTTTAGGCTTTTCTAGTTTTGCTAAAGAGGTCACTCCCGGTGAAGGGATCGTCGGCTCTTTCCTCATCGAATAAGGTGCAGGATATTTCACAAATACCGTTGTGCAAAGAAAGAACTATAGAAGCAATCAAAAGACAAATCGAGTTTGCAGCATCTGCTAGTTTTGCTAAAGAGGCCACTCCTGGTGAAGGGATCTCGGCTCATTCCTTATCGAATAAAGTGATGGATGTTCTACAAGGAACACCGCTATGTAAAGCAAGAACTAGAGCTACCAGTTTTTAAACAAGTTTCTACAACATCTTAGGTTTCTTTTATTTCATTAATCTCATTAATGAAGTCCCATTTTAATCATGCTACACAAGCATCAGATATGAAACGAAATCAACAATATATATAATATATATCTCATATATATAATATAAACATTCACCTCAGGCAGTAATTTGATCTCATCACAGAACATTGCAGCAGAAGAACATATATGAAATATTGGATATACTAGGACGTCCGTGTTTTCAATACGAGCCTGTATAAAACACGGATTCCACGGTCGCGATGAATAACCAAACCCACATCCCTAGACCCCTACGAGAGCGGCAAGCAACACTGCCAATTCTAGGGTTAGGAGACCCGGTCTCGACTCCTCGAGATGGTCTCCCACTGGACCCTAGAACCCGGTTACTTGTACTCCCCGCCTTGGGTCTACCTAATGCGGAAAAGTAAATAATATACAACGGTGACATCATCCTCAGCCTGTAAGTGCCCCAATAAAAGAATATTACATACAAATGAATTTTACATGAATGAAAAAGAAAAACTCTCATCTCACATAAAACCCCCGGCTATTCAAACACGACGATCCAATATAACATATCACAGCAACACATAATATCTCATATCATCAACGTAAGCAAGTTTGCGTATCCCGATTTTCGTTGATGTATAGCAACGAAGCCGGCGATACACCACATACTACGCTTACGGTCACAGAAAAGAAAGTGTAAAACTACAACAGTTGGAATCCGCAACCTCCTTAGACATCACATGCCTAACCAAATGAATTCCTTAGACATCTCATGCCTAACAATTATAAACCCCGCATTTTAATCTCATTATCGAAAACTCTTTTCAATATCAAGTCGGGCAATTCAACAAGATTCCTGACATCCTGATCGAATGCTCGTCGCAAACTTTAGTAGATGGCCGCACCCCCGGATGCCGTCGACGAAGTGCACTAAGGCGGAACACCGCTGCCGCGAGCACCCGAACGGATGCTTTTGGCAACGGGGTTCTCCTACAGTCACTTGGTCGAGGCTATGGGGTGTGGCTGTCTATTAAGTTTAACCGGAGAGTATCCGCGTCCGCTACGTTATTGCGACGGACTTTTGATCACATCAAAATTTCGTGATAACCGATCAATTGAGACTAAACTGCTTTGTTTATAATATTCTAATTAGTTATCTCATAACTACCTATGGATTCCAAATATTGTATCACATTCCAGATAAATAGACAATGTTAAACATTCCGAAAGAATAATCAAACACCCAAGATTTCCCATATAGCTCAACACTTGAGCGGAGTTCAAAAAATATCCATCACATGCCACAGTACCAATGGTCCAGCCGTAGAAGGGTCAAGCCAACGCCTCACATATGGCAATGCCGTACTGCCCCAAACCCTAAGGTTTAGAGACAGTTCAAGACGGTCACATAATCGAGTTAAGGTTTGTTGTCTTCTAGAGGGTCCACCGCGTTACTTGCATGATTTTCCGGAAGTTTCAAACTCAAGAAAAAAAATCCAACTTTTGAAAAATTTTCCGACAGGGGAAATGTGAGTTATTGATATCCGTTCGAACTTTTTAACAGTTTCTAAAAATTATCCGGAAAAACTTAAATGAAGTTTAATTATCCGATCGAATCAACGAGTCTCCAATACAACCCAGAAAACTCAACACTTGAGCAGAATTAAAAATACCCAGAAGCATCAGGAAATTTATAAGGACTTTACTGTGCAAAATACAAAGCATGATGTGACTGTACGGCCGAGGAACCACCGCGGGTGCCATGCTCATGCCGCGGTTCCGCGGCGCTTTGGTCGACTTACTTTGTCGTTTTTCACAGAGTTCCATATAATTCCCTGCTGACTTTTTTAAGTATTTTTAATATGAAAAAAACAACTTTTTGAAAAATTCCAGAAAGGGGTAAAAACTAGGGTTTCGGGGTTCGATCGGACATTAAACTTCGTCTAAACTTCGTCTGAAGCTCTAGCTTGGCTCGGATACCATTGTAGGGTTGCTAGGCACATGCACAAGGTTCTACGAGGCATCAACCATGCCCGATTTAAAATTTAGCCATGCCGAACAACCCATAACGAGATCTTTAAACTAGAGATTAGGCGAAAACAAGCATGTTAAACATTTTAACACTAAGTGAGAGGGATTACAACCTTTGTAGATCCAGTCCTTCACTTCTTAAACTCCGTGTTGAAGTCCCTTCGCTGCGATCAACGTGTTCCGGACTCTCGAGAGGCTCCATGAAGAGAAAGATGCAAGCTTGCTTCCGATCTTCGATAACAAAGATGATCTATCTTGAAGTTTCATTAACACAAGCTCTCACTCACTAAATGATGTGAACACTCTCATTTACAGGGCAAGGGTAGATGAGGATGATGAAGTAGGATTTTTGCCCTCATTTGTTTTCTTATTCTCACTCATTTTTCATCACAAAATCAAGGCAAGAAAGCTTTTCATGAAGAACTCAATCAAGAAGAAGCTGAATAATTATTAGAAATCTTTTGTGATGAATAATGAAAAGAAGATAATGATTAATTATGCAACCACCAACTAAACCTTTGTAGAGATTTAACTAGGGCTTGGGTTTGGGTTGGGTTAAGTATGAGTCACTTGAAAATATCTTACACAAAATAAAAAGGAAAACCTTCTAGAAGGTTCATGAATGAACTAACCCAAATCAAACCCTAATCTTGTTTAATCTCCACTAAACAAGTTGCATTAGTAATCATATCATGTTACAATATTATATATCACATATATAATATTTATTGTAACAAAAAAAAATAATACAATTAACATATATCGCAAATATATCAATGTATTACCCGAGTGAGAAAAAGAATCTTTTAGTGAGCTAATATTAGTTAATGTAATTTAATAAATCATATATATTATTATATATTAAATTATCGAATCAACACTTGATCCGACAATCCAGCTATATCGCATATAACCGACTAATATCTCATTTACCGATTCATCGAATCAACACTTGATCCGATGACCCGGCTGATATCATATATCGCGAGAATAGAATACGGTATCTCATATCGCATTATCCTCGGTCCCGCACATATCACATATATGGTCCTACTCCGTTTTGCCTGAACCAAGAAACCTGTGGAGCAAGTGTACCCAGTAATACCTTGTGGCTGTATATACCGCGGTATATAATCTCACAACCATGAGCATCAGCGTGCACAAATCAAATCAAAATACTAAAAGTGCATGAAAACTATGCCGAAAGGAGAAGTCAAATCACATGCGTAACATAGGCATGAAATCAAAATCAACATATCGAATGACATCAAACCGAAGTCAAGTGCAACAAACGCACGAAATATATATCTGGTGTAACAAATACACGAAATATAGATCCGGTGCAACAAATGCCCGAAATATAAAACTGGTGCGTCCTGTGCAAAAATACAAATACAGTGCATCCTGTGCACAAAATCACAATCAATAACTCAAATGCGTAAATAGCAATACCGAGTGTACCAAGGTGTAAAATCATAAACGTGTGCAACTGCGTGTACAAAACACATATCAATGCACTACAAGCACATATAAGCTATACCGAGTGCAAAAACCAAATCGCGAGCATACCATGTGCACAAAATCAACACAATTGTATGAAATCCATGAAGTCATAAGCATGTGTAACCAAGGCACAAAAAAACGACATCAGGTGCAATAACTGTGCACAAATATGAATACCCAGTAGGTGCAACCATGGTGCATGAAAACAAATATCATGAAACTCGGTCATCAAAACTAAATCATACGAATAGGTCGCCCAAAATACCGAAATCCAAGATGACGGATACTTGATAATCGAATCACCAAATCACAAATCATAAATACCGTCGTCGATATTTCCTCCTTCGCGGTCGAGAAGGTGTCGGCGCATCCAATGCTAGCAGAGCAAGATATCCACTTGCCTCCTGTTCAGGACCTATCGTCTAGTGCTTTTAGGCTCCCGTCTCTCACTGTGCATTGCTAGTTATATAGCTCCGCGACTCAACGACCCAATATGGAATGACGACGGAAATAGCCCCGCTCTGGAACACCCTTTATAGATCTCTGGCCAACTATCTCGTCGACGATGCCGAACTCTGGCCTACTGGGTATGCGCAAAATGGCCGCTCCTGGGTCCAAGTCTTCTTGTATAGTATTCCAGACAGGTCTGTTAGTTATATGTATGCCCTAGAGTCCATTACTGTACATACGATGTATATTGTAATGGATGCTTGGACATATATAGGGAGGACTTTCTTGCTCGACATGATAGTATGCTATCTGGTTGTACTTTATCTTAACATGCACTCTGATTGTCTCTATGTTACATGTTGATAAAGCCATTAGGATATGTACTCGACTATTGGGATTATGATGAGATCATACTAGTGGGGCCACGGTAGTCGACGAGTACATCCTATAACTGTTCCTAGTCGAGGGTGTATCGAGACAGGGCATCGATGCACCAGAGTAGACTACCGTATACGCATCTTGACCCATATGATGGGCGATGGATGATCCAATATCCATCGGTGTTTGACATCAAGGATGGTGTATGGGTGCTTAGTAGAGACTGGGTACAGTGGAGATCAACAGCCACAAGGTATTGAGCATAGTGCCGGGTGATATGTGCGGTCAGCTAATGTCGCATATATCACATATCACATAAGCGGTCAGCTAATGTCCCGCACATATCACATATGTGATCCTACTCGGTGTTTGACATCAAGGATGGTGTATGGGTAACAGCCACAAGGTATTGAGCGTTCAGAAGATCAACAGAAAAGCATGTACATTCTCCCGTGAATCCAATCAGTAACACTCCCGTACAGTCCGATCTCGGCATCTGATATGTCGCATATCTCGCCTTGTGGTGGTAAACATCAGACCCCAGTAGCTTGATAAGTCGTGTCGATATGAGGTCTATAACAGATCGAGAAACTACTAATAACACTTACGAGTAAATCTCAGCAACCATGGCCAGGGATTTCCAGTTATAGCCAATCGAACACAGCGCAACATCAACTTACTATACCAGGAGAGATGAATCCCCACCTATCGCTCATTGCCTCCTTGTGATTTAGGACTGTAACCAAAAGCCACCTTTTTGCACGCCCTCTTAGACGTGGTATGATGGAAATCAAAGCACAGTGGGAATCACACAAGACTCTATGACGATCTTGGGTCAACAGACTAATCTGTACCAGTGTCACCGGAGAATTGCCATCTGACGTGAGGTATAATACCATCTGGGAGTTCTCGGCGAGACCGTCTAGTGTACCCAGTCTCTACTGAGCACCCATACACCATCCTTGATGTCAAACACCGATGGATATGGGATCATCCATCGCCCATCATATGGGTCAAGATGCGTATACGGTAGTCTACTCTGGTGCATCGATGCCCTGTCTCGATACACCCTCGACTAGGAACAGTTATAGGATGTACTCGTCGACTACCGTGGCCCCACTAGTATGATCTCATCATAATCCCAGTAGTCGAGTACATATCCTAAGGGCTTTATCAACATATAACATAGAGACAATCAGAGTGCATGTTAAGATAAAGTACAACCAGATAGCGTACTATCATGTCGAACAAGAAAGTCCACCCTATATATTTCCAAGCATCCATTACAATATACATCGTATGTACAGTAATGGACTCTAGGGCATACATATAACTAACAGACCTGTCTGGAATACTATACAAGAAGACTTGGACCCAGGAGCGGCCATTTTGCACACACCCAGTAGGCCAGAGTTCGGCATCGTCGACGAGATAGTTGGCCAGAGGTCTATAAAGGGTGTTCCAGAGCGGGACTATTTCCGGCGTCATTCCATATTGGGCCGTTGAGTCGAGGAGCTGTATAACTAGCAATGCACAGTGAGAGACGGGAGCCTAAAAGCACTAGACGATAGGTCCTGAACAGGAGGCAAGTGGATATCTTGCTCTGCTAGCATTGGATGCGCCGACACCTTCTCGACCGCGAAGGAGGAAATATCGATGACGGTATTTATGATTTGTGATTTGGTGATTCGATTATCACGTATCCGTCATCTTGGATTTCGGTATTTTGGGCGACCTATTCGCATTATTTAGTTTTGATGACCGAGTTTCATGATATTTGTTTTCATGCACCATGGTTGCACCTACTGGGTATTCATATTTGTGCACAGTTATTGCACCTGATGTCGTTTTTTTGTGCCTTGGTTACACATGCTTATGACTTCATGGATTTCATACAATTGTGTTGATTTTGTGCACATGGTATGCTCACGATTTGATTTTTGCACTCGGTATAGCTTATAGGTGCTTGTAGTGCATTGATATGTGTTTTGTGCACGCAGTTGCACACGTTTATGATTTTACACCTTGGTACACTCGGTATTGCTATTTACGCATTTGAGTTATTGATTGTGATTTTGTGCACAGGATGCACTGTATTTGTATTTTTGCACAGGACACCCCAGTTTTATATTTCGGGCATTTGTTGCACCGGATCTATATTTCGTGCATTTGTTACACCAGATATATATTTCGTGCGTTTGTTGAACTTGACTTCGGTTTGATGTCATTCGATATGTTGATTTTGATTTCATGCCTATGTTATGCATGTGATTTGACTTATGCTTTCGGCATAGTTTTCATGCACTTTTAGTATTTTGATTTGATTTGTGCACGCTGATGCTCATGGTTGTGAGATTATATACCGCGGTATACCTGATTTGGATTGAGTCGTATTGTATACCGTCGATTTCGATTCTGATATTGGTGTTGATTCCGTGCACTCTGTGCCTTTCTTTTGGATTCTTGCGCATATTTGGCGCGCTTGATATTGGATTTCGTGATTTCGTGCATGTTGGATGCACATGATTTAGATTTTCTTCGTGCATGATGGATGCACCTGATTTGGATTTTCACGCATGTTGGGCGCTTATTATGAGATGCTGTTTTGGTGCACACCAGATGCACTAAATCGGGATTTTTCGTGCATGTTAGATGCACCTGATATTGCTATCCGGCACACCTGTTGCCCATGACAGATGTTTCTTGCACACCCGATGCACTTAGATTTGTTTTTGTGCACATGTATGGCACATATATCGATTTTCATTTCCGTGTGCACCAGACGCACATATCATTCATATATATGTAAGTCGACATTGTACACCCCACGAGTTGCGGGGAGGCGGAAATATGAAAAACAATCTTTTTCTTTAAACCAACATCGACTAACTTACGAATCTTTGCCAAACCCTAACTAACAACATCATAGGTAGGATTAGCTACTATGAAAGAAGATTATACCTAATGAACCAAGTCCTTCTTCTTCTCGTTGACCAACTCCTCGTCGGCCTCCTCTTTGTGATAGAAGATCCATCCGAGAGCTACTACTCCAAGCTTGACATCTAACTTGAGGTAACTAGGTTACTCAAAGTGCTAATCAAAGCAACCTAGGGAATATAGAGTGAGATTAGAGATCAAATAGTCTTGCTAACCCTTGATCTCAACACATGAGAGGTTAGGGTTAGGGTGTGAAGAGAGAGAGCTTGATGAGAGAGAAGGTGAGAATGAGTATCCTTTTGGAATAATGAAATCATTGTGATATATATGAAGCATAACATATTTATTAAATGAATAACAAATAAAAAATATCTTCAAGCTTCATTAACTCACCTTGTGATGCATCTCATGAGTCATATAAAAAATAAATGCATCATTAACTCCATGGATGAATCACACCTTGACTCATTAAACCAATTAATGAAAATGCCACCTTAGCCTCCACCTCATCAAACTTCTAGAAGCTTCTCGACAATTTACAAGAACGCCCGCCCTATCCGTGAAAACACAGAAAAACTTTAGACTGTATAAATCTAATAATCTGATACTAGAATCTGGCTTAAACCAAAGGCCGCTAGTAAAAACTGTCCGAACATCGTACGTGCATAAATGCACGTGCGTGTCCGAACCCTGTCGTAAAACTATACGACCTCTATATCGTTTCGTCCGGAGCAGGGAAACACTCTGTGTGGGACTCTAAAGACTCGACTACTACACTGGCAGTGGGTTTAACCACAGACCGCAAGCGGCACTAGCTGTACGTAACGGTCCCCAGGTAGATGTCGATGAGAAGGCCGATGAGGAAACCCATCCGAACACCTCCTGAGCCTGATGTGACAATCTTCGTACTGTCCGATCTGTTCGTCTAGGACTACCGCATATCGGGCCTAAGGGGACGGCAAGCGTCAGTCCCCTAAAAGCGGTATAAGTCCTGTCGGAGTGAAGCCCATTACACCTTAAGAAACTACTGGAAAACCTACCCGTAAATCTCGCTTGCCCTAGCCAGGGACTTTGCGTAATGGCTCTCCAGACACAGCGCGATATCAACTCCTAATACCGAGAGAGACGAATCCTGTCTAACCGCCACTGCCTCCAAGTGCTTCGGGACTGCACCCAACTGCTACCTGTTTGCATGACTCCTTTGAGTCGTGGTATGGTAGCAATCTAAGAACAGTGGGAACACACTCGAGGCGAAGCAGCAGTGTCAAGTCTGCGGACTATGCTGTATTCATGTCACCTGGGAACTGTTAACTAACGACGGGTATAATACCAACCAACAGTTCCCGGCGAGTCCTGTCCGGTGTACCCGTAACCCAATGAGCACCAGTATACTATCTCCAGTACGACGAAGTGATGGCTGTGGGACAGACCATCTCCCCAACTGGGATGAAAAGCGTACACACAAGTCTACTCCGGAGTATCGATGCCCTGTCTCGATAATCCTACGACTAGGGACCTGAAAAAGGATGTTCTTATAGACTACCTAGCCCCCACTAGTGTGACTGCCATCACAACGCTGGTAGTCAAGAAAGATCCTAAGGGCTTTATCAATACATACACACATATTAAGATAGAAATAACCAAGCAGCATACTACCATGTTTAGCAAGATAGTTAATATAACTGTGAATATCCCAAGCTTCCATTAAGTAATATACAAGCTAGTATGATACAATAATGGCCCCTAGGTCATATACACTAACAATCTCCCATTTGCACTAGGGCCATGTACTGGCATATGGAAGACCGATCATCTCGAGTAGCCTCTCGAACTGAATCTGAGGTAAGGCCTTAGTGAATGGATCAGCATTGTTCTCCTCTGTAGCAACTCTCCGGACCTCGATCTCCCGGCGATCTATGATCTCCCTGATCAGCTGATACCGCCTTAAGATGTGTCTAGACTTCTGATGGGACCTGGGTTCCTTTGCTAAAGCTATAGCTCCGTTGTTGTCGCAATACAACGGTATTCGATCAACAATGGTAGGAACCACCTGAAGTTCTGTGAGGAACTTCTTCATCTAGACCGCTTCTTTTAAGGCATCGCAAGCAGCAATATACTCCGCTTCTATCGTCGAGTCAGCAACAGTGTCCTGCTTGGAACTCTTCCAGCATACCGCCCTTCCATTGAGGGTAAAGACATAACCTGACATGGACTTGGAGTCATCCTTGTCACTCTGGAAGCCGGAATCATCAAAGGCCTCGAGCTTGAGGTCTTTTCCGCCGTAAACCAAGAACTTCTCCATAGTCCTTCTCAGGTAATTGAGAATGTTCTTTACTGCTATCCAGTGCTTCTCCCCTGGGTCTGACTGATGCCTGCTTACCACGCTCAGTGTCTGGTCTGGTGCACAACATCGCATACATTATAGAGCCTACCGCAGAAGCGTAGGGTATAATAGACATGCGATCCGTTTCCAAATCAGTCTTGGGAGACATCTCTTTGGAGAGGGTGATTCCGTGACAAGCCGGTAAACTACCGCGCTTAGAATTTTCCATACTGAATCTTTTCAGTATAGTGTTGATATACCTGGACTGCGAAAGTCCCAACATCCTCTTAGATCCGGATCCCCAGAATGTAAGAGGCATCACCCAGGTCTTTCATGGGGAACCTGTATGACAAGAATCCTTCGACAGATTGTAGCATAGGAATGTCATTTCCTATCAATAGAATGACATCCACGTACAAGACGAGGAATACGACAGTTCGAGCTACAATTTTACTATATATACATGGTTCATCTGGATTTTTGATAAAGTCATATTATTTGACCGTTTCATCAAAACAGATGTTCCAACTCCGCGATGTCTTCTTCAGCCCATAAATGGAATTAAGCAACTTGCACACTTTCCCGTTGCTCCCACTCTGATTGAAGCCTTCAGGCTGATCCATATAGACCCACTTTTCTAAACTACCATTTAGAAAAGCCATCTTTACGTCCATTTGCCAGATTTCATAATCATGGAAGGCGGCAATAGCAAGATGGACTCGAATGGATTTGAGCATAGCCACTGGAGAAAAAGTTTCATCATAGTCTAAATCAGGTCTTTGACGAAAACCCTTTGCAACAAGTCTAGCCTTATAGGTTTCCACCTGTCCATCTACACCAATCTTTTTCTTGAAGATCCATTTGCATCCTATGGGTTTTACCCCATCTGGAGCAAAGTCTATAGTCCATACTTTGTTGGTCTACATGGACTCCATCTCGGTCCGCTTTGCATCCAGCCATCATACCGAGTCGCCGCTCTGGATGGCCTGCTGGAAGCTAGTAGGTTCAACATCATCAATGATGCAATTCACTCTATCCCCATCTATGAGAAAACCGTAGTATCTCTCAGGCGGATGAGATGGCCTACTACTCCTGCGGAGGGGGTGCGGGAATGTCCTCTTCTTCTTGAACTACTGGTTCTACCAAACTTTCAGTAGTAGTTTGTGCTTCGGGAATTTCTTCCAGTTCTATTTCGCTCCCACTTGTTTCCTTTTCTAAAAACTGCTGTTCTAGAAAATGGGTATTACGAGAAACAAAAATCTTTTGTTCCTCTGCGTAATAGAAGAAATACCCCTTGGAGTTCTTTGGATATCCCACAAACTTACACTGTACTGATCGTGCCTCGAGTTTGTCCGCATGCTGCTTTTTAACAAAAGCTGGACATCCCCATATCTTCAGATACTGAAGATAGGGTTTCTTCCCACTCCACATCTGATATGGCTTGGTAGGCACAGTCTTGGTAGGAGCCCTGTTCAAAAGATATGCTGTTGATTCTAGCGCATAACCCCATAAAGATCGCGGTAACTCAGCATTACTCATCATGGAACGCACCATATCCAATAGGGTTCGATTCCGTCTCTCCGATACACCGTTATGCTGTGGAGTGTAAAGAGGAGTAAGCTGAGAGAGAATTCCTTTCTCTTTTAGGTAACCTAGGAACTCGGCACTTAAGTATTCACCACCTTGATCAGATCTCAGTGTCTTGATACTTTTGCCGGTTTGGTTTTCTACTTCATTCTTATACTCTTGGAATTTCTCAAAAGCCTCGGATTTACATTTCATCAAGAAAATGAATCCGTACCTAGAGTAATCATCCGTAAAAGTAATGAACTAGGAAAAACCAGCTCTTGCATGTGTAGACATTAGACCACATACATCGCTGTGTATGAGTCCTAAGAGCTTTCTCGCTCTTACTCCATGTCCAATAAATGGAGTATTTGTCATCTTTCCTTTGAGACATGATTGACAAGTGGCATAAGTTTGATATTCGAACGAATCCAAATATCCTTCTCTATGTAACTTAGTTAACCTTGTCTCATTGATGTGACCCAGTCTACAATGCCATAAGAAAGCTTTATTTATTTCTGGAGACTTTCTTTTTAGTGTGTTCTGGACATTGAAAATCTGTAATTGGTTTAAGACATATATACCGTTATCTAGTGTACCGGACCCAATCAATCCATGATTAAGGTGGATGTTAACAACATCGCTTACAAACGTGAAATCATAACCTTCTTTTGATAACAACGAAACCGATATGATATTACACGTTAAACAGGGTACACAAAAACAGTTATGCAAAACCAAAATATGTCCACTCGTTAATCCAAGGTGATAATCCCCTACGGACACAGCACCCACGCTAGCTCCGTTAGCAACCTGGAGGGTCATATCACCAACCTTCAGCACTCTACGGTTTCTCAGTGCCTGCAATGAATTGCATATATGAGAACCTGATCCGGTATCCAATACCCAGGAAGTAGAGTTGATTGACAGACATTTTTCAATTACCAACACACCTGAAGTCGAAGCCACAGCTTGCTTCGGTTCCTGGTTCTTGGCATTCCAAGCTTTGCAATCCTTTTAGAGTGCCCTTTCCTACGACAGTGGAAGCACTCGTCCTTTGCCACTACTGGCACCGCAATCTTTTTCATTCCCTTGACTCCCACCTTACTAACACCTCCACTAGGTTTGGTAGCGGCCTTATTCTTCCTTCCTTTGGCCCTAGCCTTGGAACCGGAAGAAGAAGCACTGCGAACAAACATTGCGGGTGTTTCCCTTGCCTTATGCAAGGTGCCCTCTGCACTCCTCAACATGTTAAGGAGTTCTGGAAGTTCAACTTCCTTTCTTTGAATGTTGAAATTCAGAATAAACTGGGGGTAGGTGGAAGGAAGGGATTGGAGAATCAAGTCTGTATAGAGCTCGTTCTCCAAATTCGCCCCGAGGTCTGCGAGCTCTTCTATATAGCCAATCATCTTTAGGACATGTTCACCTACAGACGATCCGACGGCAAACCTCGATTGAAACAAGTTCTTCGAGGTCTCGTATCTTGCTATACGAGATTGCTCTCCATACAGATCTTTTGTATGGAGAAATATGGATTCAAGATCCATATCCTCATGCCTCCTCTGATGTTCATTATTCATAGAGGCAAGCACGATGCATTTGGCCTTCGCGCAATCTAACTCCCAGGTCTTGTGGATTTCCTTATCCACAATACTGGATTTTGGACCAGGGACAGCAGGTGCCTTAGCAGTAAGGACATACCCCAATTTGTCATAAGTCAAAGCCATTTTGACATTCCACAGCCAATCTTTATAGTTTGGCCCAGACAATATATTTTTTTCTAATAGTAACTTAAGGCCTGTCAAGTTCTGGGTCGCTGTAATGAGAGAGAGGGGGAACACTTTTGCATGATCTTCTTGCAAGTTTAGAGTGGTTTTTAGTTTATCTAAACTGGATGGCTCCCACTGTTTCTCGAATCCCTCCTCAAACCTAAAAGGAAGAACTAGTCAGGACTATTCTCGCTGTACAATACTTGCTTAACCGTTCAGCCAGCCCGGTGTCGGTACTTCGAGGGTGGTTTTCCAACGCTTTCGCAAAGTTCCTTAATTATATAACCTCTTTTCTCTGGGGGCGTAGCCCCGCTGACACCTTTCTCGACACCTACTTGGTTTATAGCATTGATCGTTAAGTGGCGAATCTCCTGATGAGTAGCGGATACTCACAGTAGGATCGGGATCCAATTATCATCGTGTGGTAAAGGTGAAGGAATCCTACCAAAATTATCACACTCCAAGTGGTATGCATCTCTTTGCAAATATCGGTTTCTTTAGAAATTCCCGATATAAATTTCTGCCCCACGCTCTTATGACCTTGGCGTTGGTCAAAATGTCATAAGTCACATGTCAAGTTCTACCAATCATTATCTTGTTAATTTGAACTCATCCGTACATACCCCTGACGTTGTCTAAATGATAATACGACTGTCCCGAACTAACTCATCTATCTATGCAACAAATGAATACCCAGCAGCTACCAAACACTATGCCTTGGCGTTGGTCAAAATACATAGCTTGAATACTACTGAATACCCAAATGAAATGACGGAGGGCTACAAATGGTTTTCGCAAAACCGTGAACGTAGTGAACTTGATATGATCGAAGGAACCAGATAGCTTTTAAAAGGAGTGGTTAAAGCTCCACAATTTAAAAAATATCCTCTGTTTTAAAATAACCGAGAGGTTTCTTTTAAACTGTTCCAACGATTCAACTTTGGCTTATTTTCTTTGCATTAATATAATGTGTCCCATCAATTAACCTATCATTGCAGAAAACAACAAAAATATAACGTCCTCTTATGCCATCCGCATTCGCCACTGGGTCCCGTCATCACCCGTTAGGTTACTTAACTAACGACAGAGCGGGGGCTGGGCTAGCGCGGGTGTAAAACATAAGTGACGTCTAAATAGCTATCATATATAGATATTGTACATTCGTCAGACGCAATAATAGGCATTGCAGATCATAGATGAACATATTGGATTTTCTACGAATCCGCATTCTTTTGAGCCTGCAAAGAAAGACGGATTACACAGTCGCGATGAATAGCCAAAACCCCACCCTAGACCTCTACGGGGACGGCAAACAACCCACCAAGTACCCGAAGTGAAGCAGTCTTCCTTAACAACGTGAGTAGGCCACTAAACACTTCAAAGTACCCGGTTGTTTGTGCATTCCACCTTGGGTCTATCCTAGGAGCAAAAATCAGTAAATGAAATAATACAACGGTGGCTACAATCGCAACCTGGATGTGCTCCGCAAAAGAATATTACAACAATTTACAAATTACATTTGAATGAAAGAAACGCTCGTCTCACATCCCCGGCTATCCATTCACGAAAATCCAACAAATATACAAACACAAATAGTAAAAAACATTACAGAAATGTGCAACCCCCTACCAACCGACATACTAGCAGTTAGGAGAGGTTTACGAACACATTATACAAGTCACAGATATAATCAAATTAGTCAAACATCTTAGAATTTCGATCATGCAAACACAAATGATTCTACTCCAAAAAATTCTCTGTGCACCTGAACCTGAGTAGAAACAGAACATTCCAGAAAGAACAAAATCAACACAGAAGAGTTACTGGGGAATTTTGGGGTCACTCGGCCCCAACTCGGCCGCGGATCAGCGGCGGATCGCTTTGGATCGGCCTCGGATCCATGACGGTTTGGACGAGTTAGAACCCCAAATATCTCCAGTAACCTTAAGTTTCCCTGCTTGTAATTTTAAGGGTCCCTGAAAAAAATTTAGACCCTGTTTTAAAATCGACAGAAACTTGGTGAAATTGATGTTTTTTCCGGTTCGTTTCGCGATCGAATTTCTAATGTCTTTGCTAACATGTTAGTTATGGTTTAGCGAGGCTCTGATACCACTATAAGTCGACGTTGTACACCCCACGAATTGCGAGGAGGCGGAAATATGAAAAACAATCTTTTTCTTTAAACTAACATCGACTAACTTACGGATCTTTACCAAACCATAACTAACAACATATTAGGAGGGATTAGCTACTATACAAGAAGATTATATCTAATGAACCAAGTCCTTCTTCTTCTCGTTGACCACCTCCTCGTCGGCCTCCTCTTTGTGATAGAAGATCCACCCGAGAGCTACTATTCCAAGCTTGACCACTAACTTGAGGTAACTAGGTTACTCAAAGTGCTAATCAAAGCAACCTAGGGAATATAGAGTGGGATTAGGGATCAAATAGTCTTATTAACCCTTGATCTCAACACATGAGAGGTTAGGGTTAGGGTGTGAAGAGAGAGAGCTTAAGGAGAGAGAAGGTGAGAATGAGTATCCTTTTGGAATAATGAAATCATTGTGATATATATGAGGCATAACTTATTTATTAAATGAATAACAAAAAAAAAATATCTTCATGCTTTATTAAATCACCTTATGATTCATCTCATGAGTCATATAAATAATAAATGCATTGTTAACTCCATGGATGAATCACACGATGACTCATTAAACCAATTAATGCAAATGCCACCTTAGCCTCCACCTCATCAAACTTCTAGAAGCTTCACGACAATTTACGAGAATGCCCTTCCTATCCGTGAAAACACGGAAAAAGTTTAGACTGTATAAATCCAATAATCCGATACTATAATCTGGCTTAAACCAAAGCCCGCTAGTAAAAACTGTCCGAACATCGTATATACATAAATGCACGTGCGTGTCCGAACCCAATCGTAAAACCATACGACCTCTATATCGTTTTGCCCGGAGCAGGGAAACTCTCAGTGTGGGACTCTAAAGATTCGACTACTACGCTTGTAGTGGGTTTAACCACAGACCGCAAGCGGCACTAGCTGTACGTAACGGTCCCCAGGTAGATGTCGATAAGAAGGCCGATGAGGAAACCCATCCGAACTCCTACTGAACCAGATGTGACAATCTTCGTACAGTCCGGTATGTTCGTCTCGCATATCGGGCCTAGGGGTCGGCAAGCGTCAGTCCCCTAAAAGCGGTATAAGTCATGTCGGAGTGAAGCCCATTACACCTTGAGAAACTACTAGAAAACTTACCAGTAAATCTCGCTTGCCCTGGCCAGGGACTTTGCGTAATGGCTCTCCAGACACAGCGCGATATCAACTCCCAATACTGGGAGAGACAAATCCTGTCTAACCGCCACTGCCTCCAAGTGCTTCGGGACTGCACCCAACTGCTAACTATTTGCACGACTCCTTTGAGCCGTGGTAGGGTAGCAATCTAAGAACAGTGGGAACACACTCGAGACGAAGCAGCAGTGTCAAGTCTGTGGACAATGCTGTACTCATGTCACCTGGGAACTGTTAACTGACGACGGGTATAATACCAACCAACAGTTCCCTGCGAGTCCTGTCCGGTGTACCTGTAACCCAACGAGCACCTGCATCCTATCTCCAGTTCGACGTACTGATGGCTGTGGGACAGACCATCTCCCCAACTGGAATGAGTAGCGTACACACTAGTCTACTCCGGAGTATCGATGCCCTGTCTCGATAATCCTACGACTAGGAACCTAAAAAAGATGTGCTTGTAGACTACCCAGCCCCCACTAGTGTGACTGCCATCACAACGCTGGTAATCAAGCAAGATCCTAAGGGCTCTATCAATACGTACACACATATTAAGATAGATATAACCAAGTAGCATACTACCATGTTTAGCAAGACTGTTAATATAACTGTGAATATCCTAAGCTTCTATTAAGTAATATACAAGCTAGCATGATACAATAATGGCCCCTAGGGCATATACACTAACAATATACATTTTGGGATTGATTTCTTATGGAGCAGTACGTTTTTAAGATATTTGCTATTTGTTTTCGTACTGAGCAAGACTAGTCAGAGGACAGTACCTGGATATATTTTGCAGGCATTGATAGTTATCGAAGGGATTTCTAAAAAGGGAGCTATAGTCTCTGTATTTAACTACGTGTCTGATATGACACGACACGTTTAAAACAAAGGAACCCTTCTAAATTATTTTCAAAACGGCGGAATGTACATATTAAAAAAAAGATATATACATATATGGTTATTTTCTTACAATAGACTGTTAGTTGTATGTGTGCCCTAGAGGCCAGTATTGTACAGATGATGTATATTATATTGGATGCTTGGACATATATAGAGATGACTTTCTTGCTCGATATGATAGTATGCTATATGGTTACTCTTTATCTTAACATGTACACTAGTCTCTTTAAACTGTCTTATAGTTACATGTTGATAAAGCCCTTAGGATGTGTACTTGACTACCTGAACTATGATGCAGATCATACTAGTGGGGACATGGTGGTCCATAAGTACATCCTTCAAGGTCCCTAGTCGTGGGTGTATCGAGACAGGGCATCGATATACCAGTGTAGGCTAGCGTATACGCTTCTCGACCCATGAGATGGGCGATGGATGATCCCATATCCATTGGTGTTTGACATCAGAGATGGTATACGGGTGCTCAGTGGAGACTGGGTACACTGGACGGACTCGCCGAGAACTCCCAGATGGTATTATACCTCACGTCAGATGGCAGTTCTCAGGTGACACTTGTACAGGTTAGTTTGTAGACCCGAGATCGTCATAGAGTCTTGTGTGATTCCCACTGTGCTTTGATCTCCACCTTACCACGTCCATGAGGGCATGCAAAACGGTGGTCTTTGGGTACAGTCCCGAGTCATATGGAGGCAATGAGCGATAGGAGGGGTTTCGTCTCTCCCGGTATTGGGGGTTGATGTTGCGCAGTGCTCGATTGGCCGTAACAGGGAAGTCCCTGGCCAGGGCTGATCAGAGATTTGCTGGTAAGTGTTACCAGTAGTTTCTCGACCCGATATGAGCCTCACATCGGCACGACTTATCGGTTATTGGGGTCTGACGTATACCACCCCTAGACTTGATATGCGACATATCAGACGAACAGACCGGACTGTACGGTAAGTGTTACTGGATGGATTCACAGGAGTGTGAGCGGGCTAGCTCGTCGATCTTCTGATCGCTCAATACCCGGATGGCCGTTACGTTTAGCAGACCGCTTGCGGCTTGTGGGTGCTTGATATGATCATCATCTGCTACCGGCGTATTGACGAGTCTTTAGAGTCCTACACAGAGGTTTCCTGGCTCAAGCGAAACGAAATAGGAGTGCATATGAGATATGTGCAGGACCGAGAATGATGCGTGTATGTGATACCGTATTCCATTCTCGCGATGGATGTATCGATTGGTTATATTCGATATAACCAAGATATCGAATCAAGGATTGATTCGATAAGCCGATACATAGGATACTAGTCGGTTATATGCGATATGACCGGATCGTTAAATCAAGTGTTGATTTAATGATTTAATGTATAATTATATACTTGATATATTATTTTGCATTAACTAGTATTGGTTCATTTTAAAAGGATTTTCTCACTTGATGCACATTGTATATGTGATATATTTTTGTGCGCATATTTGTATCATGTTTGATGATACTTGATCATGTGGTTAAGTGTAAAGGATTAAACCATGGTTAAGAGATGATTAGGGTTTTTGCTTTTTCATTTATTTATTTGTTTATTTATTTGGAAAAGATTTAGATAAGAATGGTGGCTATGTTTGTCTCTTGTTGAAGCTTCATGAAGCTTTGACTTCTTAACCATTCTTGTCTTCATGCTTAACCCTAACCCATCCAAGTAACCATGGTCTATTCTTTACACTCTACTATGGTTAGCTTATGATAAGTATTGGATTAATTTTCATTTTAATTCAACACTTATCATATTCTTTCTTCTTCTTCATCATCTTCTTCTTCAAGAAAGCTTGATGCCATCAATGGCAACTTGAGTTCTAAAGTGAGAAATCCAATTCCAAAGTGAACCCACCTCCTATTTTCTCACCCTCTACCTCTTGCCAAGTTGTTTTGGGTGTTTTCTTCACAAGTTTCACAAATTTGTGAAGTCGGAGCTTGAACTTGTGATGCCTCGACGTAGATCATCTTCGGCACGAAGCCGACGACCTAGTCCGCCCATTTCTCCGATCAAGCCGACGATTGAGTCCGGGGTTCGAGATGGACAGCGAGAGGACGCCTACGTGGAGCCAAGGTAGTGGATATCCGGATCTACAAAGGTTGTAGCTTCTTATCTTTAGTTAAGTTGTTAACTAGATTCGTATATCGCCTAAACTTCTAGTCGACGATCCGTATTAGGGTTTCTCGGCACCCATAAAATTTGAAATTGGCATGGTTGATGCCTTGTGAGACCTCTATAGTGTGCCTAGGAACCCTACGGTGGTATCAGAGCCTAGCTAGAGCCTTAGGCGATGCTTAGACGATGTTTGAAACCCGATCGAACCCGAAACCCTAACTTTTTCATGCTCTCTGGACTTTTTCTAAAATCTGGGATTTTTCCATATTAAAAATGCTTAAAAAATTCAGCAGGGAATTCTAAGAATTACGGTGCAAATTTTTTCACATGAACAGTATATAGTGCGGCGGAACCGCGGCATAATCATGGCTTATGCGGCGGTTCCGCGGCCTGATGATGACGTCAGCCCTCCTCGTTTGCACAGTAACTCCTATTTAATTATGCTGAGTTTTCTGGGAATTTTTGAATTGACTCAAGATTTGAGTATTCTGGGGTTGCATTAGGAATCGTTGATTCGATCGGATTGTTAAACTTCGTCTATGTGTTTTTCCGGATGACTTTAGAATATGTTAAAAAGTCCGACCGGATATAAATACCCAACTTTTCCCCTGCCGAAAAATTTCCAAGTGTTGGATTTTTCTATAGTTTAAGGACGTTCTGAGTAGTGGAAGTAACGCGATGGTCCCTCTAGAAGACAACAAACCTTAACTCGATTATGTGACCGTCTAGAACTGCCCTTTGAACCTTCGGGTTTGGGGCAGTACGGCGTGCCACATGTGAGGCGTTGGCTTGACCCTTCTACGGCTGGACCGTTGGTACTGAGGCATGAAGTGAACGTCTTTGAACTAATTTCATGTGTTGAACGGTTTCGGGAAAACTTGGGTGTTCGAATGTTCGATCGGAAAGTTTAATATTTTCTATTTTATCCGGAATGGGATACAATAATTGGAATTCACAAACAGTTATGAGATAACTGAATGAATATTATAAATCTAGCGGTTTAGTCTCATTTGATATTGAAAAGAGTTTTCGATAATGAGACTAAAATGCGGGGTTTATAACTGTTAGGCATGTGATGTCTAAGTATTTCATCTGATTAGGCATGCGATGTCTAAAGAGGTTGCGGATTCTAACTGTTGTAGTTTTACACTTTCTTTTCTGTGACCGTAAGTGTAATATGTGATATCGCCGGTTTCGTTGCTATATGTCAACGACAATTGGGATGCGCATATTTACTTCCGTTGATGACATGTGATGTTATTTGTTGCTGGATATGTTATATTGGATCGTCGTGTTCAAATAGCCGGGGTTTTTTATGTGAGATGAGTGTTTTTCATTTTCATTCAGGTAAAAACTTGTATGTAATATTCTTTTATTTGGGGCACTTCCAGGTTGCGGAAGTCGTCACCTTTTGTATATTATTTTCTTTTCTGCACTAGGAAAGACCCAAGGAGGGGAGCACAAGTAACCGGGTTCTAGGGTCCAGTGGGAGACCATCTCGAGGAGTCGAGTCCGGGTCTCCTAACCCTAGAATTGGTAGGGTTACTTGCCGCTCTCGTAGGGGTCTAGGGGTGTGGGATTGGATATTCATCACGACCGTGGAATCCACGTTTTATACTGGCTCGTATTGAAAACACGGACGTCCTAGTATATCCAATGTTTCATATGTTTCTTCTGCTGCGATATTTGTGATGTGATCATGTGATGTTCTGTGATAGATACAGTATACAATATATATGATATATTATATAGACGTTACTTATGTTTTGCACCCGCACTAGCCCTGCCCTGCTCTGTCGTTAGTTACCTAACCTAACGGTGCACGAGGGGACATCGAGGCGAATGCGGATGGCATAAGTGTACGTCGTATTTATCTGTGATGTTTAGGTATTTAAATGATGGGACTTCATTAATGTGATTAATGAAAGAAAAGAAACCAAAGATGTTGTAGAATCAAATTTTAAACAAAACAGGTAGCTACAGTTCTTGCTTTGCATAGCGGTATATATGATATACCCTGCACCTTATTCGTTGAGGAAAGGACCGAGATCCCTTCACCGGGAGTGACTCCTTTAGCAATAACTGGCAGATGCTACATACTCGATCTGCTTTTGATTGCTTCTATAGTTTCTGCTTTGCACAGTGATATATATGATATATCCCGCACCTCATTCAACGAGGAAAGGGCCGACGATCCCTTCACCGGGAGTGACCCCTTTAGCAAAACTAGAAAAGCCTCAAAATCACTCCATTTCAAAACTTCATTTGATTCTACAACGATATCAAGTTCATTACGCAATAGGTTTTCAGAAAAACCTGTCGTAACCCTCCGTCATTTCAGATAAGTCCTGTTTAGTATTCATGCTGCGTTTTTTGACCTTGTCAAGGCGCAGTCTGCGGTAGCTAACCAGTACTTATCTGCTTATGCATATGATGCAGATAGAGTTAGGGTAGTCGTACGGCCTTGTTGACCTTGTCAAGGGTCGTGCGGGTGGGTTTAATTCAATCAAGAAATGACGGGTTGAACTTGAATTACGGTCTATGGTTTGTTGACCTTGTCAAGGTCATAGATCGTTTGGGGCAAAAGCATTATCGGGAATTTCAAGTGTTGAAATTTGCAATGAGATTGCATACCTTCTATGAGATAGTTGGATCCCGATACCCACTGCGAGTAAGAGTTACTCCTGGGAGAGTTTTACACATTGCAATTAGCTGATCAAGTAGGTATCTAGAAAGGTGTCAACGGGGTTACGCCTCTGGGAAAACGAGGTTTACATTAATTAGGTTCGTGCGAAAGCACGGGGGACCTCCCTCAAAGTACCGACACTGGCCTGGCTGAAAGATTGGTGAACTTGTAGTGTGTAATTAATCCCGGCTAGTCTTTCCTTTTAAGGTTTGAAGGAAGATTTGATAAAAACCAGTGGGAGCCATCATGATTAGATAAGATAATAACCAATCTGATCTTGCACGAGCATACGCTAAAGTGTTTTCTTCTCTCTCTCTCCAAGTAGCGACCATTTCATGCCCTAATAAAGATAATAATATGGATGTATTTACCGAACCCGCATGTTATACTGTGCTGGGGAACGTTGGTTCCGTTCTTTCTTATAAGAGTTATAGGAATGAACAGGATATAGGGGAATACCAGGATTCCCATGCCACCCGAATGAAGAAAGTACATGTTGATGCATTTTCTTCGGGTGTGTTCGTTACTGAGAACTGTTTCTCCATTTGCTCTACGTCCTGGGTATTAGATACTGGGTCAGGATCCCATATATGTAATCAGTTACATGGGCTAAGGAAAGGTAGAGAACTTGGAGAAGGTGATAAAGACATTAGAGTTGGAAATGGTGCAATTGTTGCAGCTAAGACTGTCGGGGAATATCACCTTGTATTACCAACTGGTAATACATTGGTTCTGAACGAATGCTATTACATGCCGAACCTGATATGCAACATTATATCGGTTTCTTTGTTGAGTAAAGAGGGATATAATTTTGTATTACAGGACAATGTTATGAACATTTTCCGTAACCAAAAGTTGGTTGGATCAGGCACGTTGTGCAATGGCATTTATGTTCTAAGCCAATCAACAGTTCTGAGTATAACAAACACACACAAGAGGAAGAGTTCAGAACTGAACGAATCCTTCTTGTGGCATTGTAGACTGGGTCACATCAATGCGACACGACTGGCTAAGTTGCATAATGATGGATATTTGAAACCATTCGAATTTTCATCTTATGACACTTGCCAGTCATGTCTCAAAGGCAAGATGACCAAAACTCCATTTACGGGACACGGAGAAAGAGTTACCGAACTCTTGGGACTGATACATAGTGATGTATGCGGTCCCATGTCTACACATGCCAGGGATGGTTCTTCGTACTTCATTACATTCACTGACGATCCCTCTAGATTCGGATATGTGTTCCTGATGAAACACAAATCAGAAGCTTTTGAGAAATTTAGAGAATATAAACAAGAAGTCGAGAACCAAACCGGAAAAAGTATTAAAATCCTTCGATCTGATCGAGGAGGTGAATACTTGAGCAATGAATTCCAGGACTTCCTAAAAGAGAATGGGATTCTCTCTCAGCTGACTCCTCCATATACACCACAGCACAACGGTGTATCTGAACGGAGGAACCGCACCCTGTTGGATATGGTGCGCTCTATGATGAGCACAGCTGAGTTACCTATTTCCTTCTGGGGATATGCACTGGAGACAGCAGCATACCTATTGAATCAAGTTCCATCTAAATCTGTACCTACCACACCATATGAGATATGGAGTGGGAAAAGGCCATATCTTAAACGAGTTAAGATATGGGGTTGTCCAGCCTATGTCAAAAGACAAAATCCGGACAAGCTCGAGGCACGGTCAGTTCTTTGCAAGTTTATGGGATATCCAAAGAACTCATATGGGTATTTTTTCTACCACAGTGAGGAACAAAAAGTGTTTGTTGCTCAACATGCCACCTTATTAGAAAAGGAATTCCTTGAAAAAGAAATTAGTGGCAAAGTGGTAGAGCTGGAAGAAGTTCCAGATACACAAACCGTAACTGAAGATTTAGTGGAACTACAAGATTCAGTAGCTCCCAATGAACCTCAGCCTCTCCGCCGATCTAGTGGGGTTCCTCGCCAGCCTGAGAGATACTACGGTTTTCTCATGGATGGAGGGAGCGAGGATTGCATCATGGAGGATGATGACCCAACTAGCTTCGAGCAGGCCATCATGAGTAGGGACTCAGTGAAATGGCTGGATGCTATGCGGTCCGAGATGGAATTCATGTACAGCAACAAAGTATGGACTTTGGATGTTGCTCCTGAAGGAGTAAAACCCATTGGGAGCAAGTGGATCTTCAAGAAGAAACTTGGTGTAGATGGGAAAGTGGAGACTTTCAAAGCTAGACTTGTTGCAAAAGGTTTTCGTCAAAGACCAGGTGTGGACTATGACGAAACCTTTTCTCCAGTGGCTATGCTTAAATCCATCCGGATCATGCTTGCCATCGCTGCATATCATGACTACGAAATCTGGCAAATGGATGTTAAGACCGCCTTTCTAAATGGTGATTTAGAAGAGTGTGTGTACATGACTCAGCCAGAGGGCTTCGTAGACAGTGGGAGCAGCGGGAAGGTATGCAAGCTGCTTAAATCCATTTATGGATTAAAGCAAGCATCGCGGAGTTCGAACATCTGCTTTGACGTCGTTATCAAAGAGTTTGATTTCGTCAAAAATCCAGATGAACCTTGTATCTACAAGAAGGTAGCAGAGAGTAAGGTTGTCTTCCTCGTATTGTACGTGGACGACATACTCTTGATAGGAAATGATATTCCTATGCTGTAATCGGTCAAGCTCTTCTTATCACAAAGATTCTCAATGAAAGATCTTGGTGATGCCTCCTGCATATTGGGAATTAGGATCTATAGAGATAGATCCAAACGGAATTTGGGATTGTCCCAATCCAGGTACATTGACACCATACTAAAGAGGTTTAGTATGGAAGAATCCAAGCGTGGGAACTTACCCACGATCTTTGGAGTCACTCTCTCCAAAGAGATGTCTCCCAAGACTGATTTGGAGAGAGCTCGCATGCAAGGAATACCCTATGCTTCAGCTGTAGGCTCTATCATGTATGCGATGCTATGTACCAGACCCGATATAGCATACTCACTATGTGTAGTGAGCAGGTATCAAGCTGATCCTGGAGAGGGCCACTGGACAGCTGTGAAGAGCATTCTCAAGTACTTACGAAGGACTAAAGAGATGCTCTTGGTGTATGGTAACGGAGAACTCCAAGTGGAGTCCTTTACCGATTCGAGCTTCCAGAGTGATAAGGACGACTCTAAGTCGCAGTCGGGCTTTGTCTTTACCCTTTACGGAGGGGCGTTTAGCTGGAAGAGTTCCAAGCAGGAAACCGTGGCAGACTCGATGATGGAGGCTGAATACATCGCTGCCAACGATGCTGCCAAAGAGGTTGTGTGGATCAAGAAGTTCATTACTGAACTTGGAGTGGTTCCATCCATCGAGCATCCAATACCTTTGTATTGCGATAACAATGGAGCGGTGGCTTTGGCCAAGGAACCGAGGTCCCATCAGCGATCCAGGCATATTCTGAGGCGGTATCACCTGATCCGGGAGATAGTTGATCGCCGGGAGATCGAGGTCAGGAGGGTTGACACGAAGAATAACACGGCGGATCCACTCACGAAGGCCATTCCCCAGATACAGTTTGAGAGACTCTTCGGGATGCTCGGTATGCGATACTACAGCAGCTGGCCCTAGTGCAAGTGGGAGATTGTTAGTTGTATGTGTGCCCTAGAGGCCAGTATTGTACAGATGATGTATATTATATTGGATTCTTGGACATATATAGAGATGGCTTTCTTGCTCGATATGATAGTATGCTATCTGGTTACTCTTTATCTTAACAAGTACACTAGTCTCTTTAAACTGTCTTATAGTTACATGTTGATAAAGCCCTTAGGATGTGTACTTGACTACCTGAACTATGATGCAGATCATACTAGTGGGGACATGGTGGTCCATAAGTACATCCTTCAAGGTCCCTAGTCTTGGGTGTATCGAGACAGGGCATCGATATACCAGTGTAGGCTAGCGTATACGCTTCTCGACCCATGAGATGGGCGATAGATGATCCCATATCCATTGGTGTTTGACATCAGAGATGGTATACGGGTGCTCACTGGAGACTGGGTACACTGGACGGACTCGTCGAGAACTCCCAGATGGTATTATACCTCACGTCAGATGGCAGTTCTCAGGTGACACTTGTACAGGTTAGTCTGTAGACCCGAGATCGTCATAGAGTCTTGTGTGATTCCCACTGTGCTTTGATCTCCACCTTACCACGTCCATGAGGGCGTGCAAAACGGTGGCCTTTGGGTACAGTCCCGAGTCATATGGAGGCAATGAGCGATAGGAGGGGTTTCGTCTCTCCCGGTATTGGGGGTTGATGTTGCGCAGTGCTCGATTGGCCTTAACAGGGAAGTCCCTGGCCAGGGCTGATCAGAGATTTGTTGGTAAGTGTTACCAGTAGTTTCTCGACCCGTTATGAGCCTCACATCGGCACGACTTATCGGTTATTGGGGTCTGACGTATACCACCCCTAGACTTGATATGCGACATATCAGACGAACAGACCGGACTGTACGGTAAGTGTTACTGGATGGATTCACAGGAGTGTGAGCGGGCTAGCTCGTCGATCTTCTGATCGCTCAATACCCGGATGGCCGTTACGTTTAGCAGACCGCTTGCGGCTTGTGGGTGCTTGATATGATCATCATCTGCTACCGGCGTATTGACGAGTCTTTAGAGTCCTACACAGAGGTTTCCTGGCTTAAGCGAAACGAAATAGGAGTGCATATGAGATATGTGCAGGACTGAGAATGATGCGTGTATGTGATACCGTATTCCATTCTCGCGATGGATGTATCGATTGGTTATATTCGATATAACCTAGATATCGAATCAAGGATTGATTCGATAAGCCGATACATAGGATACTAGTCGGTTATATGCGATATGACCGGATCGTTAAATCAAGTGTTGATTTAATGATTTAATGTATAATTATATATTTGATATATTATTTTGCATTAACTAGTATTGGTTCATTTTAAAAGGATTTTCTCACTTGATGCACATTGTATATGTGATATATTTTTGTGCACATATTTGTATCATGTTTGATGATACTTGATCATGTGGTTAAGTGTAAAGGATTAAACCATGGTTAAGAGATGTTTAGGGTTTTTTCTTTTTCATTTATTTATTTGTTTATTTATTTGGAAAAGATTTAGATAAGAATGGTGGCTATGTTTGTCTCTTGTTGAAGCTTCATGAAGCTTTGACTTCTTAACCATTCTTGTCTTCATGCTTAACCCTAACCCATCCAAGTAACCATGGTCTATTCTCTACACTCTACTATGGTTAGCTTATGATAAGTATTGGATTAATTTTCATTTTAATTCAACACTTATCATATTCTTTCTTCTTCTTCATCATCTTCTTCTTCAAGAAAGCTTGATGCCATCAATGGCAACTTGAGTTCTAAAGTGAGAAATCCAATTCCAAAGTGAACCCACCTCCTATTTTCTCACCCTCTACCTCTTGCCAAGTTGTTTTGGGTGTTTTCTTCACAAGTTTCACAAATTTGTGAAGTCGGAGCTTGAACTTGTGATGCCTCGACGTAGATCATCTTCGGCACGAAGCCGACGACCTAGTCCGCCCATTTCTTCGATCAAGCCGACGATTGAGTCCGGGATTCGAGATGGACAGCTAGAGGACGCCTACGTGGAGCCAAGGAAGTGGATATCCGGATCTACAAAGGTTGTAGCTTCTTATCTTTAGTTAAGTTGTTAACTAGATTCGTATATCGCCTAAACTTCTAGTCGACGATCCGTATTAGGGTTTCTCGGCACCCATAAAATTTGAAATTGGCATGGTTGATGCCTTGTGAGACCTCTTTAGTGTGCCTAGGAACCCTACATAGACGTCCGCCACTGTGCAGTGTTATGCGCTTCGTACAGCAACTTAAAAAGGTTTGGCATGCATTTCCTTCAGTTAATTACATGTATAGATTTGATGTCTACATGTATAATTTTGATGTATATCATATTGGTTTTGTTTTGGATTTGTCATTTCTGTCTTTACCATGACTCCGATGATTACGGTATGCTTGACGGAATTTTGATTCTGAGTTATCTACTCATTGATCATGCGCGTGCATGCGCTATGATGCGTTTTATGTATTGATAATTTCGGAGCCCCGACGACTTTGACTTCATACTGAAATGTTTTACTATTGAAGGGTTTAAATTTAAATTCGGGGACCGAATTTCTTTAAGGGGGGAAGATTGACACATTTCAAAAACATAAAATATTATTTTTGGGAATTTTTATAATTAAATAATAAAATATTGAATATTTTAATAAGGCGGTATAATTAAATACCGATAAATGTGAAAATTTTAAAAATAATTTTGAAAATTATTAAAAAGAGGGTGTTTTATGTGAATTATGGAAATTATAAATGTTTATGATTTATTTGACACTATTTAGGGCTAATCGCGATTAAAATCGCTAACCGGGCTTTAAGCGTGTTTTGTGCAAACATGCACCATATCTTTTTTTTAACACTTGTTAGATTGTTCTAACATGATTTTAGGCTAATGGCTGTTTGTTTTGGGTTACTATTGAGGAGAGAAGGAAAATAGAAAAGAAAAAGAAAGAATAGAATATAGGAGTATGGGCAAGAGAGAGAAAGAGAGGGTGAGGGGTCAACCTTGTCTTGAGCCATTCCCTCTCCATTCTTTCACTCATTCCTCTCCCCTCTCCTCATCATTGCTGATGCTGCCGCCCTCCTCTTCCTCCCTCTTCATCCTCTCAAAAACTCCATTAAAAACACCTCAAAACCCAATACCCATTTCAATAAAAAGATGCACAAGCCCTCTAGCTACGCATTGGACAAGGAAAGTTCGCATTTTGGTGCTGTAGGTGATTCATGAGTTCCTAATGAGGTAATCCTTTTATAATTAGTGTAGTGTTTCATATGCTTAAGCCTAATTTCAAGTTTAATATCGTTTTGGCGATGTTTAGTGGACTTTGGAAAACCGTAGAGAGGGTTAGGGTTAATTTGAGTTGTGTTAGAGGAATTAAGCCTTAGTGGTGACCCTTAAACCCCCCCTTGGTGCTATGAACCCAGATCCAACACAATACCAAACCTGAAACCCAAAACAGAAACAGTCTAGGTCGGTTTTGTGAGTGTTTAAGGCGTGCAGGGAAATCTGGTGTGATCTGGGACCAATACTAGAAAAGTAAACAGTACCAGTAGCCGAGATGGGCCACCACGAGGCCACCCTACCAGAACGAAACCCTAACTCCCTAGCAAAACCGTCCTGGCCGGAATTTTGGCTTATGTGGCCGGCCCCCCTGATAAATTAGGTGCTAGGTTGCTTCAGCAGGTCATATTCACACTATATATCACCCCAGTGTTGTTTTCTTGCCTTGTTTTGGCCTGAGTAGAAATCTGGGACCACTATCTCTAGTTGCTGCTTTGATTTGAGTTATGGTTTTCCGTATTTCGATTTCTAGATTTTTATATTTCTACGTTATCTCGATCACTTGATGTTTGTACATCTATCTCGAGTGATATCGGGTTGTTTTGCGGGAGTAGACCATAGGTTTTGACCTATGAGAGTTCCGCGTGTCGTTTTGGTTTCGATTTGGTTTTAATGCGATATGATGCGTGTGATATGTAGGTACCCCCACGATGATTCGATACGATGAAGACGATGGTGGCGACGTCGGCATCGGCAAACGAAGATCAGGTGAGTAGATTATATCTATGGGGGAAGTCGGGTGGATGGCGTATAGCACCCCCGCAGTTCGATATTTTATATACTATATATATACTATATATGATAGCTTTTATGCATTACACGGATATTCTAGATGTGATTAGGTGTACTATGGTTGATTAGGGTTTAGAAGTAAAATAGTCTAGTTTTCTAGTTGCGAACCCTAGAATAGGTTTACACCCACACGCACACACATGCTTACTTGTTATACTTATACCTGGCCGATGAGGATAGTGGATGATATTTGGAGATGAGTCGGTGAGATTGGGCATAGTGCCATGAGATCGGTGATATGATGTGGTTCGTATTTGGAATACGACATGAGATTTTAGCGGGCCTTTGGACGTGTGTTTTACACACGCATTTATATTTAGATAGATGGTATTGGTTTGTACTAGACTTAGATCAGTACCCCAGATCATAAGATATGATGATAAGGATACCAGATAATTGATGAGATGAATGTGATATTGACCCGTACCTAGATTTGGGATGTCGTATGATGATTTACCGTACGAGTTTTAATTGATGATAAGATCCACACTCATGACTCGAGGATGTCATATGATATTGTATTGTATGCGGTACCATTAAGGCTGGGTCACAGACTATTATATTTATATATATATATATATATATATATATATCGAATCAGATTTAGGTGGTTTCCATACCCCTCCCGATTAGCTTGTTAGTTAGATCTGTAGTTTGCTTAATAGATGTTAGGCTAGACCCGTGTCATACCCATTTCAAAACTAACGAATCAGGAGTATTTAAATGACAGGTGAAGGGATTCTACGGATATTTTCAAAAGACGCACCTTTTCTTAAAAACACCGTAGCCCTTATTTTACTAAAAACCCCGATTCGTCTTATTTCAAATGGCACAACTGTATGACATTTTTATATGGATGTAGATTCTTCACTGTTGTGTTTATTAGACGAATTCTGCATATTCTTGCTATTCGCACCGCATTGCATGTGTAAATGTATTTATTGTTATATGAAAACCATGCTGTCAAGACACCAGCACCATTATCGATGACGCGTATCTTCCACGTACACCTGCTTGTCGGCTCACACACTTCATCATCGATAATTGCTATGTCACTACACAGTAGGATTGTTGCATCAGGATATGACTACTTGCATGACATGCTTGTGCACATAGCTATTGTACACTCATACTTGTGAACATACCTATTGTACACTCATACTTTTGCACACACATATTGTACACTCATACTTGCGTACAGACATATTGTACACTCATACTTGCGTACAGATATATTGTACACTCAAACTTGCGTACACACATATTGTAAACTCATACTTGCGTACATACATATTGTACACTCATACATGCGTACACACATATTGTATACCCATACATACATACGTATTTGCACATATATAGATGATTCTGGCTTGATTTGGAGATTTGGGAACCGCAAGATACATTTTAAAAACTGATTCATTTTAAAGGAGCGGTTTTCCCTCGATAAGTGCATAGTACTGTTTTATGTTGCATGATATATTGATATGCTTACATTTCTTTTATATGTCGCGTACATCATGCTTTATGATCATACGCATTGAGATATGTTGTTTCCATGATATTTCTGGATTTGGGAACCGGAGTTATTTTAAAAGAGAGTATGTATTGTTTTAAAAACCAGGTTACCCTTGATATGATATTTCAGTGCGTCCACCATGTGTTTTCTCGGTTCTGAGAGTGGCATGTAAAACCCGATTCGAGGAGCGGTTGGCACCGTCTACGGGTACATGGTGGACCCGGTGAGGTACCCCGGGGTAAGAAGACTCGTATATGTTGGACGGTGAGCCTGGTAGGGGAGTACTACCTACCGGTGATTTTAGTTGAGCTCGCCGGATGTCCGGAGGATACCGACCGGAGTTGAGAGATGTTACGGGCCGATCCGGACAGACGGAGCCCGTGGGCCGATCCGGACTGACGGAGCCCGATATATGAGGATTTACATGCCGATGTTAGGCACAGTTTTCATGAGGTTTTCGAGTGTCGATGCAAGACACTCAGGTTCCATGATTTGATATGCCGCGAGGGACACATGTTAATTTATATCCTCATACGTACATGCATATGCTTCATGATATTTACATGCATGATGCTTTATGTCACTGGGTGACACGTGGACCAGATCCACATACATACAGTTGACAACGATGACAATGATTACATAGTTGGATGATATCCACATACTCATAGACTTCCTGATATAGTTGACATTGATTTATGTTGATTACATTGATCACACCTCATATTTATGATATGTTACTACCTGAGTCACTGACACGAGCACTTGGTACTACACTTATGTATAGATGTTTACCCCTGTCACCTTATCATGCTTCAGACTTATTCATATTGAGGATATATTATTACTGATCGTTTGACCTAGGATGAGTCATACATACGATTTCTGCTCTGCGATGTTTTCTATTCACGAGTTGGCAACTCAGCCCTGTTGTGCCACAGTTCTTGCAGGTTTTGCCGTACAGGTTTTATTGCGGTTTTTCTGGCACACTGCTTCCTTTCTGGGTGATTGCTTTGTTAGGCGGGTTCACTCGCATCGTGACCACCCTTGTATTTATTTTAATCAGTTGTATCTAGTAATTCCATCAACCAAACTTGTATGTTGTTTTAGACTTAGAAAAGCAGTTGTGTATTATTTCGGCCTTAGAGTCGCACGTTGTAATATTATGGTTTTCATGCTGATTTTGAGTTTCCTTTTGAGTTTTGATCCTCGCCCTTCGGCATTGTATATTATATTGCTTGCGTGGTTTTGACCGTCGATTGACGAAGAGATAGCTCCTGCCTGGGGATGCCTTTTATCATCGATGTATATATTATTCATGTTGTACCCCGTTCAGGGCCAGTATTTACAGAAGAAACTCTGCCGAAATTTTTAGAAAAGACTAGAGATTTTAAAAATTCATATTCGGCTTACTTATTTAAAAACATTGCTTTTAAAACATGTTTTCTTTACTTCTTAAATACTAGTTTTCCTTATTTACTCCTTAAAATGATTTTAGATTTCTGGGCTTTTGGCGTACTTGAATTAGATGAGGTCCTATAGACTTCATATGATTCAAGGGCCAGTCACGTGCTATTTCGGGTCGTGACACACACATTCATCACCGGTAATTGCCATGCCACTTACACAGTCGAACTGCGGTATCATGATATTATTCTTAACTGTATAGTACATTCATTGTTCAATACTATCACTTGACATGCTTGTATGATATATTCAGTATGCTCATATTACTACTCTATGTTGCATACATCGTACTTTATGGTTATATTGTTGAGATGCTGTTTTCATGAGATCTCTGCATTTGAGAACCGCAGTTATATTTCAAAGAGAATTATGTATTGCTTTAAAAACTCGGTTTCTCTTGATATGATATTCCGAGGCATTAACCATGTGTTTTCTCGGTTCTGAGCTATTAGTATACCCGATTCGATGAGTTGGCGGATGCCGTTTGCGGGTACATTATGGACACAGTATAGTACCCTGGGGTGAGAAATGATTTTTGTTGTGTAGACGATGAGCCTGGCAGAGAGACTTCTACCTACCGGTGATTTTATAGAACTCGGCGGATATCCGGAGGACACCATTTTGGAGTTATGATATGAGACGGATATGAGGGCAGAGCTGAGGATGCGGCGCTTGAGATGAGATAGTTTTGAGGGTCGATTTGAGTATATGTCGATGCTGGACACGGGTTTTCATGATGTTTCGAGTGTCGGTGTTGGACACTCAGGTTCCATGTTATTTATGTGTCGTTGATGGACACACGTGTTTGATATCCTCATATATACAGGCTTATGTTTTCATGATGTTTCAAATGTCGGTGTTAGACACTCAGGTTCCATGATATTAGTTGTTTCATTGACGGACACGTGGATGATATCCACATGCATATAGGCATATGATGTCGGATGTTTATTTATATATGTCATTGCATTAACTCGATTGTTGATATATATGCATATGTGGTCACCCTAGATATCATAATATTACCTTCAGGATATAGTGACCTGAGAAATTTTTGTTTTATTTGATTTCTACCTGCTGATGTTTTCTATTCACGAGTTGGCAACTCACCGCAGTTGTGCCACAGTACTTGCAGGTTTGACTACTTGGGATCAATTGCGGTATCACTGGCACACAGCTTCTTTTAGGGTGCTTTGATTTGGTAGGTGGGACACATATTGATCATTCCCACTCTCATATTTTTATATTCTGTTTTATCTAGGTAAACTCCATCAAATCAAATCAGAAACTAGAAATTGTATATTGGTAGACCTGGTCAGACTTGGGTATTATGCGAGACTTAGAGCGATGGGTTTATGTTCGCTTCTTGAGTTTTGATGTCTTGTTTTAGTTGTTCTTTCTGGGTTGATCTTGGCCATTGGGCGTCGTATATATGTTGTTGCATGGTTATGATTCCGCCAGTTGGCGAAGAGCTAGCTTCCACTTGGGGATGCCTATATATTGTTGTGTATATGTTTTTGGATCAAAATATACTAGGGAGGTGCTGTCCAAATATTTAAAGAAGAAACATGATTTCAACTGTAGTATAATCCACTTACATTTTCATGTTGCATTAGTTATGCATTCAAATAAAAACGTGATTCAATATACCTTTATTTCAAAACAGCACCCCCACTATTTTCCGCAAAAAGGTTTAGATTTTCTGGGCTTCGGTTTATTTGATTTACGTTACGCCTTTATACGTTGTGTAATTTAAGTGCCGGTCATGTGCTAAATTACGGTTCGTGACAAAACTTTTTGAAAATTAATAAACATCTTTAGGATCAATCAGGTTTGTTCTGAATTAAGTAATATCAAAAATGGTTCACAAGGTGAAGTGAATATGAAGGATATTATTGAAGTGTTAATAGAAGCTAAAAATCTGAAAAACAACCAATCTAGAACCTTGTTGGAGTGATTACACACCTTATCTATATGAACAAATCTTCGGGATTAAAAAGAAAAGATGTCTATTGTTAGGTTACGTCAGCGCCCCGCCCATCAATCCGTGACTAATTGCGGAACAAAAATTTATAAAACTTGGCTCTAGCACAACCAATTACCAAGATCTACCATTAACCCTTAACTAGCAATCTATAAATTCAGAGTTTAGAATGGTTATACCGAATAGATCTGTGTCCTTCGGTCTTCAACCATCATCCCAAGCTTCTAGGGGCTTCCTTGATCAAGCTTGATCTTCGTTCTCCCTCCATCGAAGATGATCCACCCGAGAGTTTATGCAACGAGCTCCAACCTCATATCCGAGGCAACTAGGGAACCTAGATCGCCACTCTAGATACCGTAGATGAAGTATAGAGTGATGCGGGATTAATTTGTCTTAAGACACCCAAGGTTTCTCAACTCATGAGAGGGTTAAGGTGGGGGAAGAAGAAGATGCTATAAGGATGAGGTGTTGAAGCAACTCAAGAAAGAGAAAAAGAAATGAATAATGGCTTATGTTAATTTTTGTGTGTTTCGAGAATAATCAAATAATGGAGCCATCCCAAAATATCTTGAGTCAACTAAAATACCTCAATTCAATATAATCTCACAACAAACAAAAACCCTAAGCATGCTAGAATAGTAACCATGGGTCACTAATTAGCCATGCCACAAATATGCAATAAACAGCTCATTCTACACCTCAATAACCTTTTAATCCAAAAAAGTTTGAACCATGATAAGGTGTAATCTTCTTAAAGTAATCTTGCAATGAATTACAAGAATACCCTTCATCCGTATATACATACCTGCATCTGTATTCCGAAGAATACGAATACAAAGAGACGGAAATAATCCAACAAAATAATACTAGGATCCATCTTAAACCAAAGCTCACTTGTATTATCTGTCCAAACATCATGCGTGCACAAGTACACGTATGTGATCGAACCCTGCCGTAAAACCATACAACATCTACATCGTTTCGCCCGAAGCAGGGAAACCCTCTGTGTGGGACTTTACCTGTCAATATATTGGCAGTGGGTTTAACCACAAGCACGTTAGCGGTACTGGCTTTACATAACGGCTACCCAGGTATTGAGCGAAAGGGAGGCCGACGAGCAAACTCATCCTGAAACCCTTACTGAGCATGACAGTGACAATATCCATACAGTCCAGTCCATTCGTCTATGAGTATCGCATATCGAGTCTAGGGCTTCAATAAAGTCAGACCCCTAATAACACGACATTTAGTGTCGGTATGAAACCCATCACCACCTGGGAAACTACCAATCCTAGATCAGTAATTCTCGACTACCTTGGCCAAGGATTTCAGGTGATGGACACCCATGTACAACCGCGACATCAACCCCCAATATCGGGAGAGACGAATCCCCCGACGATCAGCTCACTGCCGCCATGTGGCTCGGGACTGTACCCAACTAAAACCTGTTCGCATGACTCCTTTGAGCCATGGTAGGGTAGTAATCAAAGCACAGTGGGAACTCACATCAAACAAATGATGATCTCAGGTCGATAGACTAACCTGTACACATGTCACCTGGAAACTGCTATCTGACAATAGGTATAATACCAAGTACATGATCCCGGCGAGTCCGTCCGGTGTACTCATAACCCAATGAGCACCTGTACACATCTTAGGTGAACAAACTGACACAAATGGCTTGTGAGACTAGCTATCGTCCCTCGTCGGGGTCTCGATCAGTATACACTAGTCTACTCTGGAGTATCGATGCCGAGTCTCGAAACTCCCTCGACTAGGGACATTTAAGGATGTGCTTATAGACCACCCAGCTCCCACATATATGATCACCATCATACTGCTGGTAGTCAAGAAAGAATCCTATAGGCTCTATCAACATGTAATAGTGATCTGTAATGCTACCTAATGCTGTACATGATGATAAAGACAAACTAGATAGCATACCATCATCTCGAGTAAGACTGTTCTACTCGTATTGGTCCTTCATCAATCTCCTGCCTGCGACTATGATAATTGCCATGAGGGCACTTTAGCCAACAGCTATATCTCCGTTTTCACAGCTTTTAGAATATTTTAAATGAAACAAAATGAGTCTTTTGTTTTGTGGCCTTGGTAACTTGGGTAATCAAGTCCTTGGGGTGTCTCCACACCTAATGCCCTAAAACCATCTGATTTGGGAGTCATTGACCCAAAGCTCGCTAAGTTTCCAATCGCCAAATAAGACAAGATAAACAAGTGTTCTCTCCGAGTTAAAAGTCCTCATGGTTCTTGTTGGAGAATAATCTTGGCGAAGACGATTTTCTATAACAGTTTTTTAGCGGAGATATGAAGGTTTATATTTATGAAGACATTTTGCAGAATCATGAAAGGTGTGTATGAATAACAACGGGTAAAAGGTAGGAGTGAAGAATAAGACTTGGTTCTCTGTTAAAAATGATATAAATTATGACTTGAAAATCTAAGTGGAGAACGAAACTTGAGAAAATCTTAAGTCATTTCAAAACTCGTATGATCCTTTAGAAGTCTATCCTGGTCCATATTTATGAAATGATGACCCTAATCAAGTTCTTAAAATCTGGTCGACACTATTCGCACAATCATGAAAAGACGTGTATAAGCTTATGTTAAATAAATTGTGAGGAGTGAAAAATAGGTTTGGACGTTTCAAACTAGGATGATAGAACTTCTAGCTTTGATCCTTAACTTAAGATTAGAATCAACAGTTTCCGCACGACACTAACTTGACAGAATTTTTTCGGTGTGATCCGCTGAAAACCTTCAGGAGACAACACTCCTCCTGCTAGAGACACCTAGAGGTTTAACGGCTTGTTGCACGTGCTCAGTGCAATCGTGTTCCCTGCTAAAGTAAGGATAGGATTTTGTTTTTCTCGGAACGAGCAAAAGATAAGTGTTGGGGTATTTGTTCATCACAGAAAACTGCATTTTAATACCACTAATTTATATCAATTTTGTTATTTATCCGTATTATTAACTCGTGTCTGCTCATTAAATAAAGATAATAGGTATTCGTGACAAAACACTAGAAAACATACTCAAAATCATCGATATGACATGTGTAAGACGATACTGCAATCAGAACAGAAAACTGATCGATATCTGGTGGGAATTTACCCGCACGCGCCAACGCGTATGTTTTGGAAATAGAATCGGTTTTTGAAATAATGCGCACGCGAGCTCGGTCTCGTTTTAAAATTTATAAACTGCAAGTGCACGACGCGTTGTAGCGAGAAGGAAAGTACGGGTCGATCCGTAGGGTGTATTAGGCTTTGTTGCTTTAAGGTTCGAGAAACAAAAGAATTTGGTTGGTTGTCACTAAAAATAAAATACGGAAATATAGAAACAAGAATAGAAAGAAAGGTGGTCGTGGCTTTGGTTCGGATGGTTGAATCACGGCGATTTCTTCGATACTCCCTTGATCATGAGTTGTCCGTCCTTGTATTGATCCCGACGTGAAGCATGACTTGTCAATGCGGTTGCGAAGAACAAATCATCAAAATATTGAAGTTCGACATAAGATACCAAACGAATCCGTCTTGTCTCACTTACCGTTTGTATGTCCAAGCTTGAAGTATCAACACTAAGCACAAGAGTTAGCAAGCATACATCAACATCAAATACACAAACTAGCACATGAGAGCAAGTGGTTTTAGAGTTAAGCCTGCTAAGTGGTTTGTGATAGTATAGGGTATATGAAACCAAGAAGTGTGTCAATCAACTTGTTAACAAAATACCATATCTAATGCTTAGCAACCTTAACTCTAAATTGATTCTAACCTTAACTTTGCAAAATGGTGATTATGAAAGAATAGGGTATGTGATATAGGTTACAAGTAACCATCAAAATCAACATACCATATCAAACACATTCATTAAGCAATCTTAAGGATACAATAACAATTTGAGCACATTAAACATTA
Organism: Agapanthus africanus; assembly: GCA_030015575.1. Lineage (NCBI taxonomy): Eukaryota > Viridiplantae > Streptophyta > Magnoliopsida > Asparagales > Amaryllidaceae > Agapanthus > Agapanthus africanus. The sequence continues at coordinate 378,121,269 of CM057337.1, read as the reverse complement.
ACAAGAGATGGAGGAAAGCAAAGCCATTCATCTCAAATCCTCACCTTCACCATAACCATAAAGAACTACTCAAACATTATAAAATAGAAAAATGAAACACAAAAGAAAAACACAAGAACAAGAAGTTTAAACAAAAAGAAAGTGCAAGTATTTATTAAGAAAATGAAGGGCTTGAGCTACAAGGTTGATAACAACTTCAACCTCTTTAATCGAGCACTCAAGTGAGAGCTCAAAGAGGAAGAAGAAGAAGCTATCAAACAATACACATTATTCTCACTCAAAATGACCTCCCAGAACTAAATCTAAGATCTGCTATTTATAGGCAACCCAAAATCAAAAGTTGCATACACAGGTGGACTAAATACACAACAAGGGACCCATATAACTTGGATGAGGCAGAATGGTTCCAACATGGCCGCAAATTGCGGCCAAATTTACTTAATTGGCGGCCTAAACTTGGAGGATGGGGCCCACCTTGGGGCATTAGTCTTATGGTTACATGAATGTCTCCCTGTAATTGCTATATAGTTTAATTCTCACATGGGTGAAATCTGGAGCAATGAACAGAGAACAAATCATTGAAATGTCCATTTTTATGCTTGGTCAAGTCCTTGTTCACATATGTTCACACTTGGACACACTTTTTCTTTGTTTCAAACTCTTTTAATCTTGATCGGTACTCTTTCCTTTTTGCAGTTCTGGCTAAAAACCGTCGTTTTCGTTCATGTTGTGTACCTTCTCCAGTAATTTTGCCTGTGTACCTATATTCAGTACTAATGAGCAGAGAGTGATTAATAGCACCGTTTATTGACAAATGATAGGAAATGAGAAATATTTAATTATAATAAATTATGCCGAACAATATCCAAAGAGTTCTTTTGCAAATAAACTTGTGTACACAATTTTGGTCCAACACAATACATTTGTACACTAGCTCTTTGGAACAAGGACCATGGTGGGGGTTGCCTTGGCACACTCATGACTTCTGCAAGTAGGCACAAGTAGGCATGTGTGAGAGTAAATGCATAAAGTTGTGATGTGATATAAAGTTTAGTTTCCCTCCAAAATCCCGGAATACAAACCAGACTTATATAGACAAATCAAACAGCACCAGGGAGCTATTAGAGTGCACTTGAGTTCACCATAGCAAGACGTGCCCCATTGGCCTGATTTGGACCGACGACAAGCCTAAGAAAACCGGCGTCGTTAGGCGCCCTTGCTCCATTATTCCCCATTTTTCGTCTGGTCAATTCCTAGGGTTACATCATCATGCTTTTATTGATTGTTTATTCTGGGGTTGAGCCTATAAATACTAGAAAAAATTTAGAGAAAGGGGAGATATATATATACCCATTTCCATTATTTTGTTTTTGGTTCAGCATGAGAGTTATGTGAGCTCAACTTGGTTTTCTTCTTCTTCTTCCCTCTTGGAGCTTTCTTTTGAGAGCGTCATTATGGAGGTTGAACAAGTAACCAACACTTTGTATCTCAACTCATTCAATTATTAATATAATTTTTTTTGTTTATTTGCTTCTTTTGTTATTTGCTTTCCTTTTTATTATGTTGTGTAACTAATCTTTTGGTTGTGGTGATGGTGAGAATGTGCGATGAATGGCTTTGCCTTCTTCCTCCTCTTGTTTATGTTTAATATGCTTTAATATGATTCTAAACTTAGTATTGTAACTTGGATTGGTTTGATATAGTATGTTGATTCCATGGTTACTTGGTAACCTCATCACATACCATACTTTCTCCAAAAACCTCATTTTGCAAGCCTAAGGTTAAAATCAATTTAGGGTTGAGGTTGCTAAGTTTAGATAGGGTATCTTGTTATCTAGTGGCTTGAAAAATCTCTTAGTTTTATATACCCCATACTATCACAAACTCTTAGCAAAGTTGACACTAAAACAACTTGCTTTCACTCGCTAATTTGTGTTTTTGATGTTGCGGTATGCTTGCTAACCCTTATACTTAGTGTTGATACCTCCAGCTCAGACATACAAACGGTAAGTGAACAAAACGGACTCGTTTCGTATTTTGTGTCGAATATCGGTAACTTGATGACTTGTGCTTCGCAACCACCTTGACAAGTCATGCTTTACGTCGGGATCGACACAAGGACGGACAACTCATTATCAAGGAAGCGTTGAAGAAATCGCCACGATTCAACCATCCGAACTAAAGCCACGGCCATCTTTCTTCTTTAACTTGTTTTCTATAATATCGTATTTTATATTTTTGTGACAACCAAACCTAATTGTTTTGTTTCTCGTACCTTAAGCAAAAAAACCTAATCTCCAATTCCCTGCGGATCGACCCGTACTTGCCGGCTTGCAACAACACGACGTGCACTTGCGTTTTATAAATTTTAAAATGAGACTGAGCTCGTGTTAGTGTAATATGCCCTAGAGGCCATTATTGTATAGTACTACTTTGTATATTACATTTTGGAAGCTTGGGATGTATACAAGGATTTTGACAGTCTTGCTCGATATGGTAGTATGCTACTTGGTTTGTAACTATCTTAATATGTGAATATATTTGTTTTGACGTATCTCTAATATATATTGGTAGAGCCCTTAGGATCTTTGCTTGACTACTAGCGTTGTGATGGTAGTAGTCACACTAGTGGGGGCAGGGTTGTCTACAAGCACATCCTTATAAAGGTGCCTAGTCGTAGGATTATCAAGACAGGGCATCGATACTCCAGAGTAGACTGGTGTATACACTTCTCATCCCAGCAGGGGAAATGGTATGTCCTACAGCCGTCAGTACATCATACTGGAGATAGTATGCAGGTGCTCATTGGGTTATGAGTTACACTGGACGGACTCATAGGGAACTGCTAATTGGTACTGTACTGGTCGTCAGGTAGCTTTTCCAAGGTGACATGAGTACAGCAAAGTCCGTTGACTTGACACTGCTACATCGCTTCAAGTATGTTCCCACTGTTTTTAGATTACTACCCTACCATGACTCTATTGAGTCATGCAAACAGGTAGTAGTTGGGTGCAGTCCCGAAGCGCATGGAGGCGGTGCAGGTTAGATAGGATTCGTCTCTCCCGGTATTGGGGGTTGATGTCGCGCTGTGATTCGGAAAGCCATTACACAAAGCCCCTGGCCAGGGCAAGTGAGATTTGCTGGTAGGAATTCCAGATGTTTCTCAGGGTGTTTTTGGCTGCACTCTTATATGACTTTTTGCGCTATTAGGGGTCTGACGCTTGCCTCCCCTAGGCCCGATATGCGATACTTTTAGACGAACACACAAGACTGTACGGAGATTTCCATAGACAGGCTCAGTAGGGGTACGGATGAGTTTGCTCGTCGGCTTTCTTATCGACAGATACCAAGGTAGCCGTTACGTGCATCTAGTACCGCTAACGTGGTTATGGTTAAACCTACTGCCAGTGTACTGTCGATTCTTTAGAGTCCTACACAGAGAGTTTCCCTGCCTCGGGCGAAACGAGTAGAGGTCGTATGGTTTTACGACAGGGTTTGATCGCACATGTGTACTAGTGGGCTTTGGTTTAAGCTGGATCCTAGTATTTGCTTATTGGATTAGTTATGTCGCATTGTATTCGTGTTTCTCGAAATACGGATACGGGTATGTATATACGGATGCAAGGGTCATTCTTGTAATTATTCATGTTTGCTTAAAGATGATTAAACCTCATTATATGTTTTAGCATTTTAGGTTAAATGCTTAATGAGGTGGATATTTGAGATGGGAAAAACTTCATGGTATTTTAGTGCAATTGAGCATGGCTATTATGTTGAATCTTTTGGATTCTTGTGAGAGATGAAGTGTAACATTTCAAAAAATTAAAATATTATTTTTGGGAATTTTTATAATTAAATAATTAAATATTGAATATTTTAATAAGGCGGTATAATTAAATATCGATAAATCGGAAAAAAATTTGGAAAATTATGGAAATTACAAAAAAGAGGGGGTTTATGTGAATTATGCAAATTATAAGTTTTTATGATTAATTATACGCTATTTAGTGTTAATTGCGATTAAATATCGCTAATCGCGCATTAAGCTTGTTTTGTGCAAAACATGCACATGTCTTTTTTTAGCACTTGTTACATTTTTCTTTCATGGTTTCGTCTTTTTATCATGCATGGTTATAAATTAAAGAGAAGAAAAGAAAAGGAAAAGAAAAGGGATATGAATAAAGAAGTAAGGTATGGGCAAGTGAGAGAGTGAGAGGTGACGGGTCTCCCATTGACCAAGACCCTTGTTTTCTTTCTCATCATCATCATTCTCTCTTCTCCTCTCACTTGGGCTGCTGCCCTCTTCCTCCCCCGATCTCAAAAGCCCCACAACTCCATGAAAAATTCATCAAAACCTCATCTCTATTTCATCAAAAATGCGCATGAGCTAACTAGCTACACTTTGGACCAAGAAAGCTTACATTTTTGACACTTGAGACAACTCAAGAATATTCTTGAGTTGCCAAATGAGGTATTCTCTTAACCATTAGCCTAGTATTTCCATTGTTTTTACATCCATGTTTGTTTATAACCGATTTGGTGTCGTTTAATGAGATTTAGAAATTTCTAGTTAGGGTTTATGGAATTCTTGAGTTGTGATGCGTAATTGAGATTAGTAGAGGCCACACAAACCCCCTAGTGCTTGAATTCAAACCCAAACTAGAGAATAGAATCCCGGAATACGAACTTAGAAACCCGATATCGGAGGAATTGTGGATTCTGCAAGTGTAAAATGAAATCTGCTATCACCCGGAGCCTCTGAAAATTATTTAACAAGTACAGAGGAGTGTGCAGTCACCTAGGAAGCTAACCCCAAGACCCCAACCCCTGACTCCACCTTTTGGCCGCAGATATAATCTTTTCTGGCTGCAAATTGCGGCCAGACCAGGTCCAAATGAGTTCGTGTTTGGTCTGTAGCTCCATCTCCTGTAAACTAGACCCTTGGCATATGCAAAATTGACCAATTTGACCTAGAGTAAAATCTGGGACCGTTTTCAAGAGTTGATGTTTTGATTCGGGGTTTCGTTTTGCGTATTTTGAATTTTGGATTTTTGTTGTATTCGATCACTTGACGTTTGTACGTCGAAATCGAGTGTTATTTGGTGGTTTTGAAAGCGTAGTCCAGAGGTTCTAACCTATAAGCTTTTAGCGTGTCGTTTTGGTTTTGAATTGGGTTTTAATGCAACACGATATGTTATGATGTATAGGTACCCCCATGAAGACTTCAAGACGACAAGCAAGTGCGTGGCGACGTTGGCAACGGAAAGCGAAAAGCAAAGTGAGTAGGTTATATCTACGGGGGAAGTCGGGTAGATGGCGTATAGCACCCCCGCAATTCATAGCGTAGTGTATAGTATTATATTTATATGGATATATTTATATGGTATTGTGGGGTTATGATTATCTAGATAGACTTTGGTAGTCATGGATAACTTTAGTGTAATTGGATGATGGTGTCACTATTTGGTTTAGTTGCGAGCCCTAGAATAAGGTTTACACTCACACGCACACACATGCTTACTCATTATACTTATGCGTATATAGGACTATGTATATATATACCTCTACCTATACATGGATGATGAGGATTGTATATGATATTTGGAGATGAGTCGATAAGATTGGGCATGGTGCCAAGAGATCGGTGATATGATATGGTTCGTATTATGAGATACGACATGAGATTTTAGCGGGCCTTTGGACGTGTGTTTTACACACGCATATATATATATATATATATATATATATCTCGATGATATCAGTTGTACTAGACTTAGATCAGTACCCCCATTTTATGAGATATGATGATAAGGATACCAGATAATTGATGAGATAAGTGTGAGATTCGACCCGTACCCAGATTTAGGATGCCGTACGATGGATTTACGTACGAGCTATATATTGATGATAGATCCACACTCTTGTCTCAAGGATGTCATATTGTATATTGTATCGTATGTGATACTATTGAGGCAGGATCACCGACTATTATATTTATATGTATATCGACTCAGATTTAGATGGTTTCCCTTACCCTTTCGGTTAGACTGTTCGTTTAGTTCTGTAGTACTTAGTAGATGTTAGACTAGACCCGAGTCATACCTATTTCAAAACTAACGAATCGTGAGTATTTTATAGACAGGTCAAGGGATTCTACGGATATTTTCAAATGATGCATCTTTTCTTAAAAACAACGTAGCCCATATTTTTCTAAACACCACGATTCGTGTTATTTCAAATGGCAAAACTGTATGATATATATATATATATATTGATGTAGATTCTTCACTGTTGTATTTATTATTCATTTTTGTAGGGTTCCTAGGCACACTAAAGAAGTTTCACAAGTGATCAAACATGCCCAATTGAAATTTTACATGTGCCGAGAAAACCTAATACGGATCGTTAACTAGATATATAGGCGAAGCAGGCATGTAATCGAATTAAATGCTAAGGGAAAGTGACTACAACCTTTGTAGATCCGGTCCACCACCTCCTAGGCTCCGTGATGAAGTCCCCTCGCTGTCCAAATCATATCTTGGGCTCTAGTGTCGGATTCATGGGAGAAAAACGGGCTAGGTCAACGACGACGATGCCGAAGATGATCTACGTCGAGGCATCGCTAGATCAAGCTCCAACTTCACCAAGTCAAGAAAACTTGTGAAGGAAACACCCTGTACTACTTGGCAAGAGGTAGAGGATGAAGAAATAGGAAGTGGGTAGACTTTAGTTTTGGATTTCTCACTAGTTTTCATCACTTTCCATTGGAGTAGCAAGCTTTCTTCATCAAGGAAGAAGATGAAGAAGAAGAAGAAGATATGATAAGTCTTGTATTTTGAAAATAAAAAAGAATTAAATCTTATCATACTTTCAACCTTAGTTAGGTGTAGAGAAAAGACCATGGTTAAAAGGATGGTTAGGGTTAAGCATAAGAACAAAAGAGTGACTTAGTCAAAGTTTCAAGAAACTTCAACTAAAAACAAAGCATTCAACCATTCATTTATCCTTTTCTTTTTCCAAAATGAATAAATAATAAAGATAAATGAATAAATAATCAAAACCCTAATCATTAACTTAAACCATGGTTTGATTCTTTATACTTAACCAAGTAAGCATGTATCATCAAACATGATACAAACATGTGCACAAAACTATATCGCATATACAATGTGTACAATTCAAGTGAGAAAATCCTTTTAAAGTGAACCAATACTAGTTAACGCAAAGTAATATATCAAATATATAAATATGCACTAAATCATTAAATCAACACTTGATTTAACGATCCGGTCATATCGGATATAACCGACTAGTATCATATGTATCGGCTTATCGAATCAATCCTTGATTCGATAACTAGGTTATATCGCATATAACCAATCGATACATTGATCGCGAGAATGGAATACGGTATCACATACTCGAATTATTCTCGGTCCCGCACATATCTCATATGCGCTCCTATTTCGTTTCGCTTGAGCCAGGAAACCTCTGTGTAGGACTCTGAAGACTCGTCAATAAGCCGGCAGCAGATGATGATCATATCAAGCATCCACAAGCCGCAAGCGGTCTGCTAAACGTAACGGCCACCCGGGTATTGAGCGATCAGAAGATCGACGAGCAAGCCAACTCACACTCCTGTGAATCCAACCAGTAACACTTACCGTACAGTCCGGTCTGTTCGTCTGATATGTCGCATATCTCGCCTAGGGGTGGTAAACGTCAGACCCCAGTAGCTCGATAAGTCATGCCGACTTGAGGTCCATAACATTCGTGAAACTACTGATAACTCTTACCAGTATATCACTGCAACCATGGCCAGGGATTTCCTGTTATGGCCAGTCGAGCATAGCACAACATCAACCCCCAATACCGGGAGAGACGAATCCCCTCCTATCGCTCATTGCCTCCATGTGAATCGGGACTGTACCCAAAAACCACCTGTTTGCACAACTCAGTAGAGCCGTGGTAGGGTGCAAATCAAAGCACAGTAGGAGACACACAAGACTCTATGACGATCTCGGGTCAACAGACTAAGCTGTACCAGTGTCACCAGAGAACTGCCATCTGACGTGAGGTATAATACCATCTGGGAGTTCTCGGCGAGTCCGTTCAGTGTACCCAGTCTCCACTGAGCACCCGCATACCATCTTCGATGTCAAACACCAATGGATATGGGATCATCCATCGCCCATCGCATGGGTCGAGAAGATATGCGCTAGTCTACTCTGGAATATCGATGCACCGTCTCGATATTCCCTCGACTAGGAACATTTCAAGGATGTACTCATGGACTACCCATGCCCCACTAGTATGATCTACATCATAGTCCTGGAAGTCGAGTACACATCCTATGGGCTTTATCAACATGTAACAGAGATACAGAAAGTATACACGTTAAGATAAAGAGCAACCAGATAGCGTACTATCATGTCGAGTAGGAAAGTCCTACCTATATATGTCCCAGCTTCCACTACAATATACATCCAATGTACAGTAATGGCCTCTAGGGTATACATATAACTAACAATCTCCCACTTGCACTAGGGCCATCTGTAGCAGTGGTTGCAGTATCGCATACTCAACCATCCCCTAAAAGTCTCTCTTTGGGAAAAGGCCTTCGTGAGTGGATCCGCCGTGTTGTCCTCTGAGTCTACTCTCCTAACCTCGATCACCCTGGAGATCAGCTATCTCCATGATCAGGTGATGCTGCCTCAGAATATGTCTGGGTCACTGATGGGACTAAGGTTCCAGGGCAAAAGCCACAGTTCCATTGTCACACAATGGTAGGAACCTAGTTCATCCTATGAACCAATATACACCCAAACTGCCTCTTTGGTAGTATCTTTAATAGCGATGTTACCAGCCTTTATCTTCTAGTTTGCCACGGTATCTAGCTTGGAACTCTTCCAACATACCGTCCCTTTACTGAGGGTAAAGACAATGCCTGTGACTGACATTCAGTCGTCTTTATCACCCTGGAACTCTTCCAGTGATTCTCCCCAGGATCGATTGATACCATCTCACTACAACTAGTGAGTATCCCAACATCCAATTAGATCTATCTCATAGATCCAAAGCTTAGGATTTAGTAGGTATCATTTTGATCCTATATGGAAAATGTTTGTGATAAGCGGAGATTGATCGAGCGTAGCATAGGAAACTCCTTCTCTAACAAGAGTATGTCATCCACGTACTCTACGAGGATAGTCACCATACTCCCTACTACCTTTTTGTTTATACAAGATTCATCTACCATTTTGATGATGTCAACTTCTTTGACTAATCCATCAAAACAGATGTTCCAACTTCGCGATGCCTGCTTTATCCTATAAAGCATCTTGCATACGTTTCCACTGCTCCCACTGTCTACGAGGCCCTCTGGCTGTGTACTTATAGACGTTCTCTTCTAAATCATTATTTAGAAAAGTTGTCATGGCACCCAACCACCAGATATCGTAGTCATGGTATGTAGCCGTGGCAAGTAGGATCTGGATAGACTTAAGCATAGTCCCTGGAAAAGGTTTCATCATTATCCGTGCCTGGTCGATGACGAAAACCTTTAACAAGTCTAGCTTTGAAAGTCTCAACTTGTCCATTTACATCAAGTAATCTTCTCAAGATATACTTGCTCCTGATGGGGATTTAACCCTTCAGAGATCGCAACCAAAGTCCATACTTTGTTGGTGTATATGGATTCCATCTCAGATTGCTAGGCATCCAGCCATTCTTACAGAGTCCCTACTCTTGATGGCCTGCTCGAATCTAGTTGGGTCATCATCTCATGATGCAATCCTTGCTCCCACTGTCATCGAGAAACCGAGGATTCTCTCAGGCAGGCGAGGAACCCTACCAGATCGGCGGAGAGGCTGAGGTTCGTCGGGGACTATAGAATCCTTTGGTTCTGTCGAATCATCTGCTGTAGTTTGTATAGCTGGAACCCTTCCAGTTCTACATTACAGACCTTGCCTCGATCTTGTCCGGATTTTGCTTTTGACATAGGCCGGACAATCCCAAATCTTAACTTACTTAAGAGATAGGATCTTCCCACACCATATCTTATATGGAGTGGTAGGCAGTGATTTGATTCGAACCCTATTCAATAGGTATGCAGCTTCTCAAGCGCATAACTCCCAAAAAGGAAACAGGTAACTCAGTAGTACTCATCATAGAGCACACCTTATCATATAGGGTGTGATTGCTCCGCCCCGATACACCAATGTGCTATGGTTATTTGGAGGAGTAATGCTGAAAGAGAATCCCATTCTCCTTTAGAATAATCCAGGAATTCCATGCACAAGTATTCTCCTCCTTGATCTCATCAAAGGACATAATACTTATACCCGGTTATTTGTTCTCTACTTCTAACTTATATTCTGTGAATACCTCAAAAGGTTCGGACTTATGTTTCAACAGGAACATATGACTGAATCTTGAGAGATTATCAGAGAATATAATGAAGTATAAAGAACCAGTCCTGACATGTGTAGACAGGAGACCTTACATACATCATTATGTATCAGTCCCAAGAGTTTACTAACTCTTCCTCTGTTTCCAATAAACAGAGCTATGGTCATCTTATCTTTGTGACATGACTGGCAAGTTTCACAAGATGTAAATTCAAACTGATTTAAATATGCATCTAAAATGTAACTTCAGCCAGTCGGGTCGTATTGATATGACCTAGTCTACAATGCCTCAAGAATGATTCGTTCATTTCTGAACTTTTCCTCTTGCATGTGTTCTGTATACTAGGAACTGTAGTTTGATTTAGAACGTCAATGCTTTTAGATAACGTGCCTGAACCGATCAACTTTTGATATAGGAAATGTTCAAAACATTATCCATCAATACAAAATTATATCCTTTCTTTACTAATAAAGAGACTGATATGATTTTGTATATCAGGTTCGGTATCTAATAGTATTTGTTCAGAATCAATGTATTGGTAATACAGGGTGACAGTGACCAACAGACTTGGCTGCAACACTTGCCCCGGTTTCTGTCTCATGAAACTTATCACCCGTTCTCAGTTTTTCTATCTTTTTGTAGCCCTATGTAACAGCTTACATATCTAGGATCCTGATCCGGTATCATATACCCAGGATTCAGAGGATACTGAGAAACAGTTCTTTGTAATGAACATACCCGAAGGAGATGCATCATATGCACTTTCTTTGTTTGGGCGGCATGGGAAATCTGGTATTCCCCAATTTCCTGCTCTGTCTTATAACAATTATAAGTTGGAGCGGGACCAACGTTCCCCAGCTCAGTATAACAAGCGGGTTCGGTCAATACATCCGTATTATTATCTTAATTAAGGCGTGATATGGTCGCTACCAGGAGAGAGAGAGAAGAAAACACTCAGCGTGCGCTCTTGCAAGATTATATTGGTTATGTATTTTATCTAATCAGGATGGCTCCCACTGTTTTTATCAAATCTTCCTTCAAACCCTAAAAGGAAAGACTAGCCGGGATTAATTACACTCTACAAGTTCGCCAATCTTTCAGCCAGGCCAGTGTCGGTACTTTGAGGGAGGTTCCCCATGCTTTCGCACGGACCTAATTACAGTAAACCTCGTTTTCCCAGAGGCGTAACCCCGTTGACACCTTTCTAGACACCTACTTGATCGGCTAATTGTAAAGTCCAAAACTCTCCCAGGAGTAACAATTACTCGCAGTGGGTATCGAGATCCAACTATCATATAGAAGGTATGCAATCTCATTGCAAATTTCAACACTTGAAACTCCCGATAAAGGTTTTTACCCTTAGCACCTATGACCTTAACTATGGTCAACAAATCATAAGTACTAGTCAAGTTCTACCCGTCATTTCGTGATTAATTAGACCCACCCACATGACCCTTAACTAAGGACAACAAAGTCACGCGACTGTCCTAACTAATCGCATCATATGCGGTGTAGGAAGACATCACTTAGCTACCGTACACTGTGCCTTGACTATGGTCAACAAACACAGCACGAATACTAAGTACTCTACTTCCTAAAATGACGGAGGGTTGCGAATGGTTTTTGTGAAAACCTTTAACGCTTTGAACTTGATCTCGTTGCGGAATCAAATGGTTTTTAAATGGAATGTTTTCGAGGCTTTTCTAGTTTTGCTAAAGGGGTCACTCCCGGTGAAGGGATCGTCGGCCCTTTCCTCGTCGAATGAGGTGCGGGATATATCATATATATCACTGTGCAAAGCGGAAACTATAGAAGCGATCAACGACAAACCGAGGGTTGTAGCATCTGCCAGTTATTGCTAAAGGAGTCACTCCCGGTGAAGGGATCTCGGTCCTTTCCTCATCGAATAAGGTGCAGGATGTTCTACAATGAACACCGCGATGCAAAGCAAGAACTGTAGCTACCTGTTTTATTTTGAAATTCGATTCCACAACATCAATTAGGTTTATTTTCTTTCATTAATCTCATTAATGAATATCCCATCATTTAATTCCACCTAAACATCACAGATAAATATAACGTACGCTTATGCCATCCGCATTCGCCTCGATGTCCCGTCTGCACCGTTAAGTTAGGTAACTAACGCCAGAGCGAGGCAGGGCTAGCGCGGGTGTAAAACATAAGCAACGTCTATATAATATATCATATATACTATATACTATATCTGTCTGAACAGAGCACAGAACATCGCATGATCACATCACAGATAATGCAGCAGAAAGAATCATATGAAATATTGGATATACTAGGACGTCCGTGTTTTCAATACGAGCCAGTATAAAACACGGATTCCACGGTCGTGATGAATAACCAATCCCACACCCCTAGACCCCTACAAGAGCGGCAAGTAACCCTACCAATTCTAGGGTTAGGAGACCCGGACTCGACTCCTCGAGTTGGTCTCCCACTGGACCCCAGAACCCGATTACTTGTGCTCCCCTCCTAGGGTCTATCCTAGTGCAGAAAAGTAAATAATATACATCAACGGTGACAACATCCGCAACCTGGAAGTGCCCCAATAAAAGAATATTACATACAAGTTTTTACATGAATGAAAATGAAAAACACTCATCTCACATAAAAACCCCCGGCTATTCAAACACGACGATCCAATATAACATATCCAGCAACACATAACATCAGATGTCATCAACGTAAGTAAATATGCGCATCCCAATTGTCGTTGACATATAGCAACGAAACCGGCGATATCACATATTACACTTACGGTCACAGAAAAGAAAATGTAAAACTACAACAGTTGGAATCCACAACCTCCTCAGACATCGCATGCCTGACCAAATGAAATACTTAGACATCGCATGCCTAACAATTATAAACCCCGCATTTTAGTCTCATTATCGAAAACTCTTTTCAATATCAAGTCGGGCAATTCAACAAGATTCCCGACATCCTGATCGAATGCTCGTCGCAAACTTTAGTAGGCGGCTGCACCCCCGATGCCGTCGACGAAGTGCACCAAGGCGGAACACCGCTGCCGCGAGCACCCGAACGGATGCTTTCGGCGACGGGGTTCTCCTGCAGTCACTTGGTCGGGGCTATGGAGTGAGGCTGTCTATTAAGTTTACCGGCGAGTATCCGCGTTCACAACGTGATTGCAACGAACTTTTGATCACATCAAAATTCCGTGGCAACCGATCAAGTGAGACTAAAGTGCTATGTTTATAACATTCATTCAGTTATCTCATAACTTATTGTGAATTCCAATTATTGTATCACATTCCGGATAAGATAGAAAATGTTAAACTTTTCGATAGAACAATCGAACACCCAAGTTTTCCCGATCAACCGAATGAAATAAGTTCAAAGACATTCACTTCATGCCTCAGTACCAACGGTCCAGCCGTAGAAGGGTCAAGCCAACGCCTCACATGTGGCACGCCGTACTGCCCCAAACCCTAAGGTTCAAAGGGCAGTTCAAGACGGTCACATAATCGAGTTAAGGTTTGTTGTCTTCTAGAGGGACCATCGCGTTACCTGCACTACTCAGAACGTCCTTAAACCACGGAAAAATCCAACACTTGGAAATTTTCCGGCAGGGGAAAAAGTGGGTATTTATGTCCGGTCGAAATTTTTAACATATTCTAAAATATCCGAAAAACACATAGACAAAATTAGACAATCCGATCGAATGTACGAACTCCTAATACAACCCAAAAAACTCAACTCTTGATTTCCGATAAAAAAAAATTCCCAGGAAAACCAGCACTGCAAAATAGGAATTACTGTGCAAAATTGAATGCCCAATAAGACAAAACGGCCGCGGAACCGCCGCATTAGCATGCTAATGCCGCGGTTCCACCGCACTTTTGAGGGATCATCAGTTACTTTTTGCACCGTAATTCTTAGAATTTCCTGCTGATTTTTCTGCATATTTTTAATTCTCAAAAATCCACATTTTACAAAAAAGTCCAGAGAGCATTTCAAAGTCGGGGTTTTGGGTCGATCGGACTTCTAACTCCGTCGGGACTTCGCCTAAGGCTCTAGCTAGGCTCTGATACCACTGTAGGGTTCCTAGGCACACTAAAGAAGTTTCACAAGTGATCAAACATGCCCAATTGAAATTTTACATGTGCCGAGAAAACCTAATACGGATCGTTAACTAGATATATAGGCGAAGCAGGCTTGTAATCGAATTAAATGCTAAGGGAAAGTGACTACAACCTTTGTAGAACCGGTCCACCACTTCTTAGGCTCCGTGATGAAGTCCCCTCGCTGTCCAAATCATATCTTGGGCTCTAGTGTCGGATTCATCGGAGAAAAACGGGCTAGGTCATCAACGACGATGCCGAAGATGATCTACGTCGAGGCATCGCTAGATCAAGCTCCAACTTCACCAAGTCAAGAAAACTTGTGAAGGAAACACCCTGTACTACTTGGCAAGAGGTAGAGGATGAAGAAATAGGAAGTGGGTAGACTTTAGTTTTGGATTTCTCACTAGTTTTCATCACTTGCCATTGGAGCAGCAAGCTTTCTTCATCAAGGAAGAAGATGAAGAAGAAGAAGAAGATATGATAAGTCTTGTATTTTAAAAATAAAAATGAATTAAATCTTATCATACTTTCAACCTTAGTTAGGTGTAGAGAAAAGACCATGGTTAAAAGGATGGTTAAGGTTAAGCATAAGAACAAAAGAGTGACTTAGTCAAAGTTTCAAGAAACTTCAACTAAAAACAAAACATTCAACCATTCATTTATCCTTTTCTTTTTCCAAAATGAATAAATAAGAAAGATAAATGAATAAATAATCAAAACCCTAATCATTAACTTAAACCATGGTTTGATTCTTTAAACTTAACCAAGTAAGCATATATCATCAAACATGATACAAACATGTGCACAAAACTATATCGCATATACAATGTGTACAATTCAAGTGAGAAAATCCTTTTAAAGTGAACCAATACTAGTTAACGCAAAGTAATATATCAAATATATAAATATGCACTAAATCATTAAATCAACACTTGATTTAACGATCTGGTCATATCGGATATAACCGACTAGTATCATATGTATCGGCTTATCGAATCAATCCTTGATTCGATAACTAGGTTATATCGCATATAACCAATCGATATATTGATCGCGAGAATGGAATACGGTATCACATACTCGAATTATTCTCGGTCCCGCACATATCTCATATGCGCTCCTATTTCGTTTCGCTTGAGCCAGGAAACCTCTGTGTAGGACTCTAAAGACTCGTCAATACGCCGGCAGCAGATGATGATCATATCAAGCATCCACAAGCCGCAAGCGGTCTGCTAAACGTAACGGCCACCCGGGTATTGAGCGATCAGAAGATCGACGAGCAAGCCAGCTCACACTCCTGTGAATCCAACCAGTAACACTTACCGTACAGTCCGGTCTGTTCGTCTGATATGTCGCATATCTCGCCTAGGGGTGGTAAACGTCAGACCCCAGTAGCTCGATAACTCATGCCGACTTGAGGTCCATAACATTCGTGAAACTACTGATAACTCTTACCAGTATATCACTGCAACCCTGGCCAGGGATTTCCTGTTATGGCCAGTCGAGCATAGCACAACATCAACCTCCAATACCGGGAGAGACGAATCCCCTCCTATCGCTCATTGCCTCCATGTGAATCGGGATTGTACCCAAAAACCACCTGTTTGCACAACTCAGTAGTGCCGTGGTAGGGTGGAAATCAAAGCACAGTGGGAGACACACAAGACTCTATGACGATCTCGGGTCAACAGACTAAGCTGTACCAGTGTCACCAGAGAACTGCCATCTGACGTGAGGTATAATACCATCTGGGAGTTCTCGGCAAGTCCGTTCAGTGTACCCAGTCTCCACTGAGCACCCGCATACCATCTTCGATGTCAAACACCAATGGATATGGGATCATCCATCGCCCATCGCATGGGTCGAGAAGATATGCGCTAGTCTACTCTGGAATATCGATGCCCCGTCTCGATATTCCCTCGACTAGGAACATTTCAAGGATGTACTCATGGACTACCCAGGCCCCACTAGTATGATCTAAATCATAGTCCTGGAAGTCGAGTACACATCCTAAGGGCTTTATCAACATGTAATAGAGATACAGAAAGTATACACGTTAAGATAAAGAGCAACCAGATAGCGTAGTATCATGTCGAGTAAGAAAGTCCTACCTATATATGTCCCAGCTTCCACTACAATATACATCCAATGTACAGTAATGGCCTCTAGGGCATACATATAACTAACAATTTTCCGTATATTCTTGCTATTCGCATCGCATTGTATGTTTAAATGTGTTTATTGTTATATTAAAACCATGCAGTCAGGACACCAGCACCATTATTGATGATGCGTATGCTCCACGTACACCTGCTTGCGGGCTCACACACTTCATCATCGATAATTGCCATGTCACTACACAGTAGGATTGTTGCATCAGGATTTGACCCCTTACATGACATACTTGTGTACATACATATTGTACACACATACTTGCATACATACGTATTTGCACATACATAAATGATTCTGGCCTGATTTTGGAGATTTGGGAACCGCAAGATATATTTTAAAACTAGATTCGTTTTAAAAGAGCGGTTTTCCCTCGATATATGCATATTTGTGTTCCATGTTGCATGACATACAAATATGCTAACATTTCTGTTATATGTCGCATACATCATGCTTTAGATCATACGCATTGAGATATTTGTTTTTATGAGATTTCTGGATTTGGGAACTGTGGTTATTTCAAAAGAGAGTATGTATTGTTTTAAAAACCCGGTTTCCCTTGATATGATATTTCAGTGCGTCCACCATGTGTTTTCTCGGTTCTGAGACGTATGACATGTGAAACCCGATTCAAGGAGTAGGATGAGGCCGATTGCGGGTACATGGTGGACCCGGTATGGTACCCCAGGGAGAGAACGTATTGCTGTGCTACAGACGGTGAGCCTGACAGTTGGACTACAACCTACCGGTGATGGTATTTTGGCTCGGCGGATATCCGGAGGATACCGACCGGAGTCGAGAGATGATATGGGCCGATCTGGACTGACGGAGCCCGTGGGCCGATCCGGTCTGATGGAGCCCGATATATGAGGATTTACGTGCCGATGCTGGGCACGTGTTTCATGATGTATCGACTGTTGATGCTGGACACTCAGGTTCCATTATTTTGGTGTGTCGCGAAGGACACACGTTGATTTATATTCTCATACTTCCATGCATATGCTTTATGATACTTACATGCATGATGTTTTGTGTCATTGGTTGACACGTGGAAGAAATCCACATGCATACAGACATTGATTACATAGTTGGATGATATCCACATACTTATAGACTTCATGATATAGTTGACATTGATTCATGTTGATTACATTGATCATAACTCATATTTATGATATGTTTCTACCTAAGGCACTAACATAAGCACATGGTATTATACTGATGTATAGATGTTTACCTTTGCCACCTTATCATGCTTCAGACTTTATCATTTTGAGGATATATATTACTGATCGTATTTGACATAGGATTAAGTCATACATACGATTTCTGCTCTGTGATGTTTTCTACTCACGAGTTGGCAACTCACTCCCGTTGTGCCACAGTTTTTGCAGGTTTTGCCGTACAGGTTTCATTGCGGCTTTCTGGCACACTGCTTACATTCTAGGTGATTGCTTTGTTATGTGGGTTCACTCGCATCGTGACCACTCTTGTGTATAATTTTCATTGTAGTATCTAGAAACTCCATCAACAAGACTTGTATATTGTTTCAGACATAGAAAACCAGTGTATTATTCTTTCGACCGTAAATTCGCACTTGTATTATTATGTTTTCTTGATGACCTTGAGTTTTGATCCTCGCCCATCGGCGTTGTATATTATATTGCTTGCGTGGTTGTGACCGTCGATTGACGAAGAGGTAGCTCCCACTTGGAGATACCTTTATTCATATTATGCATGTTGTACCCTTTTGGGGCCAGTATTTACAAAGGAAACCCTGCCGAAATTTTAAGAAAAGACTTGAGATTTTAAAATGCACATTCGTCTTATGTTATTTGAAAACCCCTTGTTTTAAAACATGTTTTCTTCACTTCTTTCTTTAAATGGTTTATATTTCTGGGATTTCTTGGCTTACTTGAATTAGATGGGGTCCTATAGACTTCACATGATTCAAGTACCAGTCACGTGCCATTTCGGGTCGTGACATGAAGACTTAGATATTTTGAGATATTTGTGAGAGATATTTTTATTTTGCGTTAGAGTTAAATTAGATGCCATGCTTAAGAGTTCATATCATTATCACAAACACATTCTCTCTCATCTCAAGCTCTCTCTTCGTCTTCCTCAAAATAGAAACCCTAATTGTCTTATGAGTTGAGAATCCTAGGGTTTGTGACACAACCAAATCCTTTAACACTCTCTACTCACTCTAGGCTACGTAGTTTAGCACACCAAGTTACCTAGTTACCTCAACTTGGAGGTTAAGCTCAAGGTTGGAAATTTCGGGTGGATCTTCTACGACTTAGAGAAACCGACGAGGAGGCGCAATCCGTTCTCACTTTGAGGAGTTCACGACGTGGAGAAGGACAATGAGGAGGTGAAGGACAGAGAGAACTTGAGGTATAACATTCTAACATAGTAGTTAAACCTCTAACCTAGTTTGTTAGTTAGGGTTTAGTATCGATCCTGGAGGTTAGTCGATGTTACGAAGCACTTAAAAATCGTTTTTTGCAAACTCTGCCTTTCCACGAACACATGGGGTGCGTGGCATCGACTTACAGTGGTATCAGAGCAAACTAAACTATAACTAACAGATTAAACTGTTGGATGTATATGCCCTAGAGGCCAGTACTGTATATGTGTATATATGGATACTAGGGATATGTATGTACAGAACAATCTTGCTCAGTTTTATAGTATATTATTTGACTTGTCTTTATCAGGATATGTGTGTTTATGGGTATTATGTCTGGTTTGCACATATTGATAAAGGCTCGATACGGTAATATACTATTGTGGTTTGTCTTTATCTTAACATGGCATATGTGATACTCGTTATTACATATTGCAGTTACATGTCGATAAAGCCCCTACGATCTTGCTTGACTACCTGCGTTGTGATGGCGATCATACTTGTGGGAGCAGGGTAGTCCATAAGCACATCCTTAAATGGTCCCTAGTCGCGTGTGTATCGAGACTGGGCATTGATACTCCAGAGTAGACTGGTGTATACGTTTCTACCCCGTCGGGGGATGGTTAGTCCCGCAGCCATTGGTCTGATGCACCTAAGATCGTATACAGGTGCTCACTGGGTGTGAGTACACTGGACGGACTCGCCGAGAACTTCCATATGGTACTATACCTATCGTCAGATGGAAGTTCTCAGGTGACATGTGTACAGGTTAGTCCTTGACCCGAGATTGGCATTTGTCTTGTGTGAGTTCCCACTGAACTTTGATCACTACCCAACCACGGCTCTACTGAGTCGTGCAAACAGGTCTTGGTTGGGTTCAGTCCCGAGCTACATGGAGGCAATGAGCGATTGTCAGGGATTCGTCTCTCTCGGTTTAGGGAGTTGATATCGCACTGTGATTCGATTGGTCAGGACCATAAGACCTTGGCCAAGGCACTTGGGATCTACTGATAGGTTGATCAGTAGTTTCCCGGATTGGTCCTGAGCCACATCGGCATGACTTATCAGGTTGATAGGGTCTGACGTTCACCATCCCCTAGACCCGGTATGTAATACTCTTTGACGAAGAGACCGGACTGTACGGATATTGTCACAGATAGGCTCAGTAGGTGTTCGGACGAGCTTGCTCGTCGGCCTTCCTTTTCGACAGGTACCTGGGCAGCCGTTACGTACAGCTAGTGCCGCTAACGTGCTTGTGGTTAAACCCACTGCCAGAGTACTGTCGAGTCTTTAGAGTCCCACACAGAGGGTTTCCCTGATTCAGGCGAAATGGTGTAGTTGCCGTATTGGATACGTGCAGGGTTCGATCGATTGATGTACTTTGTACTCGGACTTTCGATCGGACAGTTGGTAATGCTAACTGGCTAGGTTTTGAGCCGGATTACTAAATCAGGTATTGATTTAATAATTTACATATATGTATTTCGATATGTATATTCTAGTATTACGTTCTTCGTGTTATTCTATCTCTTTGGGCGTTCGGATTTTTATCTGATTGCCGGTATATATATACAGTAGTTGGAAATCCGTATTTATCACAGTTTCCTTCTAGAAGGTGGCCACCTCATTTAGTATTTTCCATTTATTTCATAAATGGAAATGAGGTGTAAAGTGAGAGGTAAGGGAGAAAAGGTAGTGACCATGCTTCAATAGTTAACAAATGAATTTTTAATTCATTTTGGAGTTACTATTGAAGCATGGTTGCTAATTGTTTAATGAATGAATTGATACACAAAACCCTTGTGTGTATTTTCTCTTTCATTCATGTTCATAATTTCTTGAGCTCTCATTCCTCTCTTGCTCTCTAGTCTCCTCCACCTTCATCTTCTTCCTCTTCACTACCTTCTCATGAGTTGAGAATCAAGTGAAGAGGAAAGAAAGAGATAGCTTGACACTTAGAATTCTAAACTACACCCTAGATTACTTGGTTTAGCAAACCAAGTTCTCTAGTTGCTCCTTTTGCTATATAGTTAGGAGCTAGAACCTTGGATCATACTCCCCGGGTGGATCATCTACGACAAAGCAAGGCCGGAGAACAAGCTCGATCCCGGAGGACCGATGGAGCTGGAGTTGGAGATCAAGCAAGTTCAAGGAGACCATTTGGAGCACATGGCGAGGAGAGAAGACCGAAGGACTTGAGCCTCTTGGTATATCTTTTTTCCATAGTAGATAGCTCTCCTAGTGTAGCTAGTTAGTTTTATGGTAAGATCCGGTTTTAGGGTTTAGTCTAGCACCAAGTTTTAATCGAAAGAAAAAAATTTGTTCCGCATTTGGCCACGTGAGATGGTCGGGGCGCTAGGGTAACCCTTCATGGTATCAGAGCCACCCATAAAACTTACACTAGCTAGTTCAAACTTGTTTAGAATAACGATCGACCGAAAATTCCAAAAACCACGTTTTCAATTTTTGCAGTTTCTGTCGATTTTAAAAGTGCTGGAAAAATCAATATTTTGCTCCCAGAAAATCATGCAGGCTTTTTTAAGAACCCACAAAAAATTTGGTCACGTGACCCTTCCAAAGAGCCGCGGATCCGCCGCATTAACCCCCCATTGGCGGCGGTTCCACGGCCACTTTGGGTCCCACATGCACCAAATTTCTTCTGGGCCTCATTTATTGAAAATTGTGGTCTCTGGGATAATAATTTTTTGGGCCCATTACAGTGTTGGTTTAATGCTTGGGGCCCACTTGGAAAGTTTAGTCGATCGTAATTTTAAGACACGTGTTTTATTATCAGTACATTCACTTTTATCTGCGACCGGGAATGTCACTCGATCGGTAAAACTCGTCTGATTGCTATATGTTCTTTTAGACGGGTTTTGCGAACGTGACATTCGCGTTGATGTTGTGTGCTTGTGCTGTGATTGTGGTTGGATTGTCATGGTGGATAGAATGTGGTGTAATGTTAGAAATACAGTTTATAATTCAATTGTACATTTGTTATTGCGGGGTGAGCGTCCGACATGTGGACTGCCGTCTTTGCCGGGTTGTATATTTTTTTGGGGCACGATCGGGATGAGGTCGATGTCACCGGTTGTATATATTATTTTCATTTTCAGTATTAGGATTACCCCGCGATGGGGTGGACGAATAACCGGGTTCAAGAAGGCAACAAACCCGCAACTCAAGGCACTGAGACGGAGTGGGCTTCTTTCTAGAACTGGCGGGCTTTTCGCCGCACTCATAGGGGGTACAGGTTTTCATTGCACAGGCTATCCACACGACCGGGAACGTCGGGTTTTATTTGCGGCTCAAATGAAACCCGGTGCTCCAAGATTATCCACCATTCTGTAATGTTATCTGTGATGTTGTTTATTATCATGCCTGGGACGAATGTTATATATATTTATATATATACTAGTAGATGTTGTATATGTTTTGCACCCGCGCTAGTCCAACCCCCGCTCTGTCGTTAGTTAAGTAACCTAACGGGTGATGACGGGGCCCCATGGCGAATGCGGATGGCATATACGTACATTTTTATTTTCGTTCTTTTCTGGTGTGATAGGTTACAAATTTGATGGGGCCGCATTAATTTTAATTAATGCAAGATAAAAACCTAAAAAGATGTTGTTGGAACCAGATTTTAAAAACTGACATTACAGATGTTCTCTTTTGCTTTGCATAGTGGTATTCAGTTTGGAATATCCTGCACCTCATTCAACGAGGCAAGGGCCGAGATCCCTTCACCGGGAGTGACCCCTTGAGTAAAAGTTTGCATCAGGGTAATGACTTTAATATAGTCGACTATTTTTGCTTTGCATCGTGGTATTCAATTTGGAATATCCTGCACCTCATTCGACGAGGAAAGAGCCGAGATCCCTTCACAGGGAGTGACCTCTTTAGCAAAGGTTTTCTCCACTATATAAATTTACAAAACTACTCAGGTTCCTTCAACGATATCAAGTTTGTTACGTTAACGGGTTTTTCGCCAAAAACCCAGCCGTAGCCCTCCGTCGTTTCAAATGAGTTGTACCTAGTATTCGTGCTGCGTTTGTTGGCCTTTGTCAAGGCGTAGTGTACGGTAGCTAGATATTGCTTGTTTGTTGCATAGTAAAATGCGATTATCTAGGACAGTCGTGCAACCTTGTTGGCCTTTGTCAAGGGTATGTAGGGGTGGGTCTAGATTAATCCAGGATAACGACGGGTTGAACTTGACTAGTGGATTATGATTTGTTGGCCTTTGTCAAGGTCATAAACCGCTAGGGGCAAAAACCACATCAGGAGTTTCAAACATACAGGAAACTTGCAGATTTAGCATACCTTCTGGAGTGTGGTGAATAGAGTGGATTCCATCTAGTGCATCACACAATGATAGTTGGATCCCGATCCAACTGATGAGTAGGATTATTATCGGGACATTATCACACTTAACAATCAATGCTATAAACCAAGTAGGTGTCTAGAAAGGTGTTAGCGGGGCTACGCCTCCAGGGAAAAGAGGTTATTTAATTTAGGAACTTCGCGAAAGCGTTGGAAAACCTCCCTCGAAGTACCAACACCAGCCTGGCTGAAAGGTTAAGCAAGTATTGTGACGTGCGATTAATCCTGACTAGTTCTTCTTTTAGGGTTTAAAGAAGAATTTGAGGAAACAGTGGGAGCTATCCTGATTAGATAAATTAATAAACCAATCTAATCTTGCAAGAGCGCACGCTGCGTGTTTTCCCTCTCTCTCACCAGGTAGCAACCATTTCACGCCCTAATCAAGATAATAAAATGTATCGCTTGACCGACCCGAATTCTTATTCGGCGATGAGGAACGTCGGTTCGACTCTAACTTATGACAACGGTCACGAGTATGAGCAAGGGAAAGAGGAAAGCTTCAATTCCTTGACAACCCCATCGAAGAAGAAACATACTGTTGCATCTTTTTCAGGCGTTCTTGTTATTGAGAACTGTTTTTCGGTCAATCCTACCTCCTGGGTACTCGATACCGGATCAGGATCTCATATCTGTAATTCATTGCAGGGACTGAGAAAAAGTAGGATAGTTGAACCTGGTGATATGTCCCTCAGAGTAGGGAACGGAGCACAAGTTAATGCTGCAGCTGTCGGTGAATATCACCTAGTATTGCCAAATAGCAATACTATAATTTTGAACAATTGCTACTATGTGCCTTCCATGCTTTGCAACATCATATCAGTTTCTTTACTTAATAAAGATGGATATAACTTTGTTCTAGATAGAAATATCATGAACATTTACCTTGATAAGGTACTGGTTGCAGAAGGTACACTGTGTAATGGTATTTATGTTCTAAATCAAAACACAGTTCTCAATATACAAAACGCTCGCAAGAGGAAGAGTTCAGATACGAACGAATCCTGCTTGTGGCATTGTAGACTTGGTCATATCGGAGAGAAAAGACTAAGTAAGTTGCATAAAGATGGACTCTTGAATACGTTCGAATTTTCATCTTATGAAACTTGTCAGCCTTGTATCAAACGAAAGATGACCAAATCTCCGTTCACCGGGCATGGAGAAAGAGCAGCAGAGCTCTTAGGGCTCATACACAGTGATGTGTGTGGTCCGATATCTGTACATGCAAGGGGTGGGTTCTCGTACTTCATCACATTCACTGACGATCTCTCTAGATTCGGATATGTGTATCTTATGAAACACAAATCTGAAGCTTTTGAGAAATTCAAAGAATTCAAAAACGAAGTAGAGGACCAGACTAGCAAAAGTATCAAGATCCTCCGATCTGATAGAGGAGGAGAGTACTTAAGCACGGAATTCCTAGAATACTTAAAAGAGAATGGAATTCTCTCTCAGCTTACTCCTCCGTATACACTACAGCACAATGGTGTGTCGGAGAGGAGGAATCGTATCCTATTGGACATGGTTCGCTCCATGATGAGTGATGCCGAGTTACCTCTTTCATTCTGGGGACATGCGCTTCAAACAGCGGCATATCTTTTGAATCAGGTTCCTTCCAAATCTATGCCTAAAACTCCGTATGAAATGTGGAAAGGAAAGATGCCATGTCTTAAGGGTATTAAGATATTGTAGGGTTCCTAGGCATACTATAGAGGTCTCACAAGGCATCGAACATGCCAATTTAAAATTTTATGGGTGCCGAGAAACCCTAATACGGATCGTCGGCTAGATTTCTAGGCGAAACTATAAACTAGTTAACACTTTAACTAAAAGTTAGATGCTACAACCTTTGTAGATCCGGCTCTCGACTTCCTTAGCTCCACGTGGGTGTCCTCTCGCTGTCCATCATGAATCCCGAACTCATTCGTCGGCTTCATCGGAGAAACGAGCGAGCTTGGTCGTCGGCTTCGTGTCAAAGACGATCTACGTCAAGGCATCACAAGTTCAAGCTCCGACTTTACAAAGTTATGAAACTTGTCAAGAAAACACCCAAAACAACTTGGCAAGAGATAGAGGGTGAAGAAATAGGAGGTGGGTTCACTTTAGAATTGGATTTCACTCACTTTTGCTCAAGTTGCCATTGATGGCATCTAGTTTTCTCTCTTGAAGAAGAAGGAGAAGATGAAGCTAGTTTATGATAAGTGTTATTATAAATTGAAAAAGAAATCAATACTTATCATAATCTAACCTTAGTTGAGTGTAGAGAATGGACCATGGTTACTTGGATGAGTTAGGGTTAAGCATGAAGACAAGAATGGTCACTAAGGTCAAAGCTTCATGAAGCTTCAACATAAAACAAATAAAGCCACCATTCTTATCTTAATCCATTTCAAATAAATAAATAAATAGATAAATGAATTTGAAAAACCCTAATCAACACTTAACCATGGTTTAATTCTTTACACTTAACCAAAAGAGCAAGTATCATCAAACATGATACAAACATGTGTACAAAAGTATATCACATATACAACTTGCACATCAAGTGAGAAAATCCGTATAAAGTGAACCAATACTAGTTAATGCAAAGTAATATATCAAATATATAATTATACATTAAATCATTAAATCAACACTTGATTTAACGATCCGGTCATATCGCATATAACCGACTAGTATCCAATGTATCGGCTTATCGAATCAATGATTCGATAACTAGGTCATATCGAATATAACCAATCGAAACATTTATCGCGAGAATGAAATGCGGTATCACATACACGCATTATTCTCGGTCCTGCACATATCTCATATGCGCTCCTATTTCGTTTCGCTTGAGCCAGGAAACCTCTGTGTACGACTCTAAAGACTCGTCAATACGCCGGTAGCAGATGATGATCATATCAAGCACCCACAAGCTGCAAGCGGTCTGCTAAACGTAACGGCCATCCGGGTATTAAGCGATCAGAAGATCGACGAGCTAGCCTGCTCATACTCCTGTGAATCCAACCAGTAACACTTACCGTACAGTCCGGTCTGTTCGTCTGATACGTCGCGTATCAAGTCTAGGGGTGGTATACGTCAAACCCCAATAACCGATAAGTCGTGCCGATGTGAGGCTCATAACGGGTTGAGAAACTACTGGTAACACTTACCAGCAAATCTCTGATCAGCCCTGGCCAGGGACTTCCCTGTTACGGCCAATCGAGCACAGCGCAACATCAACCCCCAATACCGGGAGAGACGAAACCCCTCCTATCGCTCATTGCCTCCATGTGACTCGGGACTGTACCCAAAGACCACCGTTTTGCACGCCCTAATGGACGTGGTAAGGTGGAGATCAAAGCATAGTGGGAATCACACAAGACTCTATGACGATCTCGGGTCTACAGACTAACCTGCACAAGTGTCACCTGAGAACTGCCATCTGACGTGAGGTATAATACCATCTGGGAGTTCTCGGTGAGTCCATCCAGTGTACCCAGTCTCCACTGAGCACCCGTATACCATCTCTGATGTCAAACACCAATGGAAGTAGGATCATCCATCGCCCATCTCATGGGTCGAGAAGCGTATACGCTAGTCTACTCTGGTATATCGATGCCCCGTCTCGATACCCCCACGACTAGGGACCTTGAAGGATGTACTTATGGACTACCATGTCCCCACTAGTATGATCTGCATCACAGTCCAGGTAGTCAAGTACATATCCTAAGGGCTTTACCAACAT
The DNA here is from genome assembly GCA_030015575.1 of Agapanthus africanus. Taxonomy (NCBI): domain Eukaryota; kingdom Viridiplantae; phylum Streptophyta; class Magnoliopsida; order Asparagales; family Amaryllidaceae; genus Agapanthus; species Agapanthus africanus. The sequence continues at coordinate 378,094,052 of CM057337.1, read as the reverse complement.
GTAACTATAAGACAGTTTAAAGAGACTAGTGTACATGTTAAGATAAAGAGTAACCAGATAGCATACTATCATATCGAGCAAGAAAGTCATCTCTATATATGTCCAAGCATCCAATATAATATACATCATCTATACAATACTGGCCTCTAGGGCATACATACAACTAACAATCTCCCACTTGCACTAGGGCCAGCTGCTGTAGTATCGCATACCGAGCATCCCGAAGAGTCTCTCAAACTGTATCTGGGGAATGGCCTTCGTGAGTGGATCCGCCGTGTTGTTCTTCGTGTCAACCCTCCTGACCTCGATCTCCCGGCGATCAACTATCTCCCGGATCAGGTGATACCGCCTCAGAATATGCCTGGATCGCTGATGGGACCTGGGTTCCTTGGCCAAAGCCACCGCTCCATTGTTATCACAATACAAAGGTATTGGATGCTCAATGGATGGAACCACTCCAAGTTCAGTAATGAACTTCTTGATCCAGATAGCCTCTTTGGCAGCATCGTTGGCAGCGATGTATTCAGCCTCCATCGTCGAGTCTGCCACGGTTTCCTGCTTGGAACTCTTCCAGCTAACCGCCCCTCCGTAAAGGGTAAAGACAAAGCCCGACTGCGACTTAGAGTCGTCCTTATCACTCTGGAAGCTCGAATCGGTAAAGGACTCCACTTGGAGCTCTCCGTTACCATACACCAAGAACATATCTCTAGTCCTTCGTAGGTACTTGAGAATGCTCTTCACAGCTGTCCAGTGACTCTCTCCAGGATCAGCTTGATACCTGCTCACTACACTTAGTGAGTATGCTACATCGGGTCTGGTACATAGCATCGCATACATGATAGAGCCTACTGCCGAAGCATAGGGTATCCCTTGCATGCGAGCTCTCTCCAAATCAGTCTTGGGAGACATCTCTTTGGAGAGAGTGACTCCAGAGATCGTGGGCAAGTTCCCATGCTTGGACTCTTCCATACTAAACCTCTTTAGTATGGTGTCAATGTACCTGGATTGGGACAATCCCAAAATCCGTTTGGATCTATCTCTATAGATCCTAATTCCCAATATGCAGGAGGCATCACCAAGATCTTTCATTGAGAATCTTTGTGATAAGAAGAGCTTGACCGATTGCAGCATAGGAATATCATTTCCTATCAAGAGTATGTCGTCCACGTACAATACGAGGAAGAAAACCTTACTCTCTGCCACCTTCTTGTAGATACAAGGTTCATCTGGATTTTTGACGAAATCAAACTCTTTGATAACAACGTTAAAGCAGATGTTCCAACTCCGCGATGCTTGCTCTAATCCATAAATGGATTTAAGCAGCTTGCATACCTTTCCGCTGCTCCCACTGTCTACGAAGCCCTCCGGCTGAGTCATGTACACGCACTCTTCTAAATCACCATTTAGAAACGCGGTCTTAACATCCATTTGCCAGATTTCGTAATCATGATAAGCAGCGATGGCAAGCATGATCCGGATGGATTTAAGCATAGCCACTGGAGAAAAGGTTTCGTCATAGTCCACACCTGGTCTTTGACGAAAACCCTTTGCTACAAGTCTAGCTTTGAAAGTCTCCACTTTCCCATCTACACCAAGTTTCTTCTTGAAGATCCACTTGCTCCTAATAGGTTTTACTCCTTCAGGAGCAACGTCCAAATTCCATACTTTGTTGGTGTACATGGATTCCATCTCGGACCGCATAGCATCCAGCCATTTCACTGAGTCCCCACTCGTGATGGCCTACTCGAAGCTAGTTGGGTCATCATCCTCCATGATGCAATCCTCGCTTCCACCATCCATGAGAAAACCGTAGTATCTCTCAGGTTGGCGAGGAACCCTACTAGATCGGCGGAGAGGCTGAGGTTCATTGGGAGCTACTGAATCCTCTGGTTCCACTAAATCTTCAGTTGTAGTTTGTGTTGCTGGAACCTCTTCCAGCTCTACCTCATCGCCACTAATTTCTTTTGTAAGAAATTCCTTTTCTAAAACGGTGGCATGTTGAGCAACAAACACCTTTTGTTGTTCACTGTGGTAGAATAGATATCCATACGAATTGCTTGGATATCCTACAAACTTACAAAAAACTGATCGTGCCTCGACTTTGTCCGGGTTTTGCTTTTTAACATAAGCCGGACAACCCCATATCTTAACTCTTTTAAGAGATGGTCTCTTTCCATTCCATATCTCATATGGAGTGGTAGGCATAGATTTAGTTGGAACTCTATTCAATTGGTATATGGCTGTCTCCAGCGCATATCCCCAGAAGGAAATAGGTAACTCAGCTGTGCTCATCATAGAGCGCACCATATCTAATAGGGTGCGGTTCCTCCGTTCTGATACACCGTTGTGCTGTGGTGTATATGGAGGAGTCAGCTGAGAGAGAATCCCATTCTCTTTTAGGAAGTCCAGGAATTCATTGCTTAAGTATTCTCCTCCTCGATCAGATCGTAGGATTTTAATACTTTTTCCGGTTTGGTTCTCAACTTCTTGTTTATATTCCCTAAATTTCTCAAAAGCTTCTGATTTGTGTTTCATCAGGAACACATACCCGAACCTAGAGAGATCGTCAGTGAATGTAATGAAGTATGAAGAACCATCCCTGGCATGTGTAGACATGGGACCGCATACATCACTATGTATAAGTCCCAAGAGTTCGGTAACTCTTTCTCCGTGTCCCGTAAACGGAGTTTTGGTCATCTTGCCTTTGAGACATGACTGGCAAGTGTCATAAGATAAAAATTCAAACGGATTTAAATATCCATCTTTATGCAACTTAGCTAGTCGTGTCGCATTGATGTGGCCCAGTCTACAATGCCACAAGAAGGATTCGTTGAGTTCAGAACTCTTCCTCTTGTGTGTGTTTGTTATGCTCAGAACTGTTGATTGATTTAGAACATAAATGCCATTGCATAACGTGCCTGATCCAACCAACTTTTGGTCACGGAAAATGTTCATAACATTGTCCTGTAATACAAAATTATATCCCTCTTTACTCAATAAAGAAACTGATATAATGTTGCATATCAGGTTCGGCATGTAATAGCATTCATTCAGAACCAATGTATTACCAGTTGGTAATACAAGGTGATATTCCCCGACAGTCTTAGCTGCAACAATTGCACCATTTCCGACTCTTATGTCTTTATCACCTTCTCCAAGTTCTCTACCTTTCCTTAGCCCATTTGTCTGATTACATATATGGGATCCTGACCCGGTATCCAATACCCAGGACATAGAGCAAATGGAGAAACAGTTCTCTATAACGAACACACCCGAAGAAAATGCATCAACATGTACTTTCTTCATTCGGGTGGCAAGGGAATCCAGGTATTCCCCTATATCCTGTTCATTCCTATAACTCTTATAAGAAAGAACGGAACCAACGTTCCCCAGCACAGTATAACATGCGGGTTCGGTCAATACATCCATATTATTATCTTCATTAGGGCATGAAATGGTCGCTACCTGGAGAGAGAGAGAAGAAAACACTTTAGCGTATGCTCGTGCAAGATCAGATTGGTTATTATCTTATCTAATCAGGATGGCTCCCACTGCTTTTTATCAAATCTTCCTTCAAACCCTAAAAGGAAAGACTAGCCGGGATTAATTACACACTACAAGTTCGCCAATCTTTCAGCCAGGCCAGTGTCGGTACTTTGAGGGAGGTCCCCCGTGCTTTCGCACGAACCTAATTAATGTAAACCTCGTTTTCCCAGAGGCGTAACCCCGTTGACACCTTTCTAGACACCTACTTGATCAGCTAATTGCAATGTGTAAAACTCTCCCAGGAGTAACTCTTACTCGCAGTGGGTATCGGGATCCAACTATCTCATAGAAGGTATGCAATCTCATTGCAAATTTCAACACTTGAAATTCCCGATAATGCTTTTGCCCCTAGCAACTTATGACCTTGGCTAAGGTCAACAAATCATAAGCGCTAGTCAAGTTCAACCCGTCATTTCCTGATTGAATCAAACCCACCCGTACGACCCTTGGCTAAGGTCAACAAAGTCGCACGACTACCCTAACTCAATCACATCTCATGTTTTAGCAGATAAATACTAATTAGCTACCGTACACCACGCCTTGGCTAAGGTCAACAAACGCAGCACGAATACTAACTAGTCTCTATCTGAAATGACGGAGGGCTACGCAGGTTTTTCTGAAAACCTATTGCGTAATGAACTTGATATCGTTGTAGAATCAAATGAAGTTTCTGAAATGGAGTGATTTTGAGGCTTTTCTAGTTTTGCTAAAGGTGTCACTCCCGGTGAAGGGATCTCGGTCCTTTCCTCGTCGAATGAGGTGCGGGATATATCATATATATCACTGTGCAAAGCAAAAACCCAAAAGCAGTCAAAAGCAAACCGAGTGTGTAGCATCTGCCAGTTATTGCTAAAGGAGTCACACCCGGTGAAAGGATCTCGGTCCTTTCCTCATCGAATAAGGTGCAGGGTATATCATATATACCGCTATGCAAAGCAAGAACTGTAGCTACCTGTTTTGTTTTAAAATTTGATTCTACAACATCTTAGGTTTCTTTTCTTTCATTAATCACATTAATGAAGTCCCATCATTTAAATACCTAAACATCACAGATAGATATGACGTACACTTATGCCATCCGCATTCGCCTCGATGTCCCCTCGTGCACCGTTAGGTTAGGTAACTAACGACAGAGCAGGGCAGGGCTAGCGCGGGTGTAAAACATAAGTAACGTCTATATAATATATCATATATACTATATACTATATCCATCACAGAACATCACATGATCACATCACAGATATCGCGGCAGAAGAAACATATGAAATATTGGATATACTAGGACGTCCGTGTTTTCAATACGAGCCAGTATAAAACACGGATTCCATGGTCGTGATGAATAGCCAATCCCACACCCCTAGACCCCTACGAGAGCGGCAAGCAACCCTGCCAATTCTAGGGTTAGGAGACCCGGACTCGACTCCTCGAGTTGGTCTCCCACTGGACCCTAGAACCCGGTTACTTATGCTCCCCTCCTTGGGTCTATCCTAATGCGGAAAAGTAAATAATATACAAGAGGTGACATCTTCCGCTACCTGGAAGTGTCCCAAATAAAAGAATATTACATACAAGTTTTTACATGAATGTAAATGAAAAACACTCATCTCACATAAAAACCCCCGGCTATTCAAACACGACGATCCAATATAACATATCCAGCAACACATAACATCACATGTCATCAACGTAAATAAGTATGCATACCCCAATTGTCGTTGACGTATAGCAACGAAACCGGCGATATGAATATACTACACTTACGGTCACAGAAAAGAAAGTGTAAAACTACAACAATTGGAATCCGCAACCTCTTTAGACATCGCATGCCTAATCAGATGAAATACTTAGACATCACATGCCTAACAGTTATAAACCCCGCATTTTAGTCTCATTATCGAAAACTCTTTTCAATATCAAGTGAAACTAAACTGCTAGATTTATAACATTCATTCAGTTATCTCATAACTTATTGTGAATTCCAATCATTGTATCCCATTCCGGATAAATAGAATATATTAAATTTTCCGATCGAACATTCGAACACCTAAGTTTTCCCGAAACCGTTCAACACATGAAATAGGTTCAAAGACATTCACTTCATGCCTCAGTACCAACGGTCCAGCCGTAGAAGGGTCAAGCCAACGCCTCACATGTGGCACGCCGTACTGCCCCAAATCCGAAGGTTTAAAGGGCAGTTCAAGACGGTCACATAATCGAGTTAAGGTTTGTTGTCTTCTAGAGGGACCATCGCGTTACTTGCACTACACAGAACGTCTTTAAACCACACAAAAATCCAACACTTGGATATTTTCCGGTAGGGGAAAAGTTGGGTATTTATATCCGGTCGGACTTTTTAACATACTCTAAAATTATCCGGAAATACGCAAAGACGAAATTTGATAATCCGATCGAATCTTTGATTACCAATACACCCCCAGAATACTCTGCTGTAGAGTCACAATAAAAATATCCGAGAAAATATAGCATTAAATTATATGAGTTACTGTGCAGAAATCATCATACAAGGGAACAGTAAGGCCGCGGAACCGCCGCATCATGCATAGCACGTGCCGCGGTTCCGCGGTGGAAAAGTCGACTTAGGCCCTCGTATTTCACAGTAATTCAAATAACACCCTGCTTGATTTTCTGCATATTTTTAATTGACAAAAATCCCATTTTTTAGAAAAAGTCCAGAGAGCTATTTTGGGGTTAGGTTTTCGGTTCGTCCGGCTTTCAAACTCCGTCTAGACTTCGCCTAAGGCTCTAGCTAGGCTCTGATACCACTGTAGGGTTCCTAGGCACACTATAAAGGTCTCACAAGGCATCGAACATGCCAATTTAAAATTTTATGGGTGCCGAGAAACCCTAATACGGATCGTCGGCTAGATTTCTAGGCGAAACTATAAACTAGTTAACACTTTAACTAAAACTTAGATGCTACAACCTTTGTAGATCCGGCTCTCCACTTCCTTAGCTCCACGTGGGTGTCCTCTCGCTGTCCATCATGAATCCCGAACTCATTCGTCGGCTTCATCGGAGAAACGAGCGAGCTTGGTCGTCGGCTTCGTGTCAAAGACGATCTACGTCGAGGCATCACAAGTTCAAGCTCCGACTTCACAAAGTTATGAAACTTGTGAAGAAAACACCCAAAACAACTTGGCAAGAGGTAGAGGGTGAAGAAATAGGATGTGGGTTCACTTTAGAATTGGATTTCACTCACTTTTGCTCAAGTTGCCATTGATGGCATCTAGTTTTCTCTCTTGAAGAAGAAGAAGAAGATGAAGCTAGTTTATGATAAGTGTTATTATAAATTGAAAAAGAAATCAATACTTATCATAATCTAACCTTAGTTGAGTGTGGAGAATGGACCATGGTTACTTGGATGAGTTAGGGTTAAGCATGAAGACAAGAATGGTCACTAAGGTCAAAGCTTCATGAAGCTTCAACATAAAATAAATAAAGCCACCATTCTTATCTTAATCCATTTCAAATAAATAAATAAATAGATAAATGAATTTGCAAAACCCTAATCAACACTTAACCATGGTTTAATTCTTTACACTTAACCAAAAGAGCAAGTATCATCAAACATGATACAAACATGTGTACAAAAGTATATCACATATACAACTTGCACATCAAGTGAGAAAATCCGTATAAAGTGAACCAATACTAGTTAATGCAAAGTAATATATCAAGTATATAATTATACATTAAATCATTAAATCAACACTTGATTTAACGATCCGGTCATATCGCATATAACCGACTAGTATCCAATGTATCGGCTTATCGAATCAATGATTCGATAACTAGGTCATATCGAATATAACCAATCGAAACATTTATCGCAAGAATGAAATGCGGTATCACATACACGCATTATTCTCGGTCCCGCACATATCTCATATGCGCTCCTATTTCGTTTCGCTTGAGCCAGGAAACCTCTGTGTACGACTCTAAAGACTCGTTAATACGCCGGTAGCAGATGATGATCATATCAAGCACCCGCAAGCCGCATGCGGTCTGCTAAACGTAACGGCCATCCGGGTATTGAGCGATCAGAAGATCGACGAGCTAGCCCGCTCATACTCCTGTGAATCCAACCAGTAACACTTACCGTACAGTCCGGTCTGTTCGTCTGATACGTCGTATATCAAGTCTAGGGGTGGTATACGTCAGACCCCAATAACCGATAAGTCGTGCCGATGTGAGGCTCATAACGGGTCGAGAAACTACTGGTAACACTTACCAGCAAATCTCTGATCAGCCCTGGCCAGGGACTTCCCTGTTACGGCCAATCGAGCACAGCGCAACATCAACCCCCAATACCGGGAGAGACGAAACCCCTCCTATCGCTCATTGCCTCCATGTGACTCGGGACTGTACCCAAAGACCACCGTTTTGCACGCCCTCATGGACGTGGTAAGGTGGAGATCAAAACACAGTGGGAATCACACAAGACTCTATGACGATCTCGGGTCTACAGACTAACCTGCACAAGTGTCACTTGAGAACTGCCATCTGACGTGAGGTATAATACCATCTGGGAGTTCTCGGCGAGTCCGTCCAACATACCCAGTCTCCACTGAGCACCCGTATACCATCTCTGATGTCAAACACCAATGGATGTGGGATCATCCATCGCCCATCTCATAGGTCGAGAAGCGTATACGCTAGTCTACTCTGGTATATCGATGCCCCGTCTCGATACACCCACGACTAGGGACCTTGAAGGATGTACTTATGGACTACCATGTCCCCACTAGTATGATCTGCATCACAGTCCAGGTAGTCAAGTACATATCCTAAGGGCTTTACCAACATGTAACTATAAGACAGTTTAAAGAGACTAGTGTACATGTTAAGATAAAGAGTAACCAGATAGCATACTATCATATCGAGCAAGAAAGTCATCTCTATATATGTCCAAGCATCCAATATAATATACATCATCTGTACAATACTGGCCTCTAGGGCATACATACAACTAACAGATATGGGGATGTCCGACCTATGTAAAAACACAGAAACCGGACAAGCTAGAGGCATGATGAGTCTTATGTAAGTTTGTTGGATATCCAATGCATTCGCATGGATACCTATTCTACCACACTGAGGAACAGAAGGTGTTTGTTGCTCGCCACACTGTCTTCTTAGAAAAGGAATTTCTTGCAAAAGAAATTTGTGGGAGCACGGTAGAACTGGAAGAAATTCCAGAAGAACAAAATATAGCTGAAGGTTTGGAGGAACCTAAAGATTCAATGACCCTGGAAGAACCTCAGCCACTCCGCAGATCTACTAGGATTTCTCATCCGCCCGAGAGATACTACGGTTTTCTCATAGATAGGGATCGAGAGGATTGCATCTTGGAAGAAGATGATCCTACTAGTTTCAGGCAGGCCGTTATCAGTAAGGACTCTGATAAGTGGTTGGATGATATGCAATCTGAAATGGAGTCCATGTACAACAATAAAGTGTGGACCCTGGAAGTTGCTCCACCTGGGGTAAAACCCGTTGGATGCAAATGGATCTACAAGAAAAAACTTGGTGTAGATGGGCAGGTGGAAACCTATAAGGCTAGACTCGTTGCAAAAGGTTTTCGTCAAAGACCAGGAGTGGACTATGATGAAACCTTTTCTCCAGTGGCTATGCTCAAATCCATTAGGATCCTTCTTGCCATTGCTGCCTTCCATGACTATGAGTTCTGGCAGATGGACATAAAAACGGCTTTTCTAAACGGAATTTTAGTAGAGTGCGTTTATATGGATCAGCCAGAAGGTATTGTAGACAGTGGGAGCAGCGGGAAGTTGTGCAAGTTACTCAAATCCATTTATGGATTGAAGCAAGCATCGCGGAGCTGGAACATCTGTTTTGATGAAACAGTCAAGGACTTTGACTTCATCAAGAACGAAGATGAGCCATGTATTTATAAGAAGATTGTAGGACGAACTGTCGTGTTTCCTAGTCTTGTACGTGGACGACATTCTTTTGATAGGAAATGACATTCCTATGCTACAGTCGGTCAAGCTATTCTTATCACAAAGGTTCTTAATGAAAGACCTAGGTGATGCCTCGTACATTCTGGGGATCAAGATCTACAGAGATAGATCCAAGAGACTATTGGAACTTTCACAGTCCACGTACATAGAGACCGTCCTAAAGAGATTTAGTATGGAAGATTCCAAGCGCGGTAACATACCCGCATTGCACGGAATCACCCTCTCCAAGGAGATGTCTTCCAAGACTGACGAGGAGAGGGTTCGCATGAGCACTATACCCTACGCTTCGGCGGTAGGATCTATAATGTATGCGATACTATGTACAAGACAAGATGTAGCTTACGCGCTGAGCGTGGTGAGCCGGTATCAGTCAAAACCAGGTGAGGACCACTGGACAGCAGTAAAGAACATTCTCAATGTTAGTTATATGTATGCCCTAGAGGCCATTACTGTACATAGGATGTACATTGTAGTGGATGCTGGGACATATATAGGGAGGACTTTCTAGCTCAACATGATAGTATGCTATCTGGTTGCTCTTTACCTTAACGTGTATACTGATTGTCTCTTTGTTACATGTTGGTAAAGCCCTTAGGATGTGTACTTGACTACCTGGACTATGATGCAGATCATACTAGTGGGGACATATAGTCTATAAGTACATCCTTCAAAGTCCCTAGTCGTGGGTGTATCGAGACGGGGCATCGATATACCAGAATAGACTAGCGTATACCTTCTCGACCCATACAGATGGGCGATGGATGATCCCATATCCATTGGTGTTTGACATCAGAGATGATATATGGGTGCTCAGTGGAGACTGGGTACACTGGAGGGACTCGCCGAGAACTCCCAGATGGTATTATACCTTACGTCAGATGGCAGTTCTCTGGTGACACTGGTACAGAGTATTCTGTTGACCCGAGATCGTCATAGAGTCTTGTGTGGTTGCCACTGTGCTTTGATTTCCACCTTACCACGTCCAAGAGGGCGTGCAAAATGGTGGTTTTTGGGTACAGTCCCGAATCACATGGAGGCAATGAGCGATAGGAGGGGATTCGTCTCTCCCGGTATAGGGGGTTGATGTTGCGCTGTGTTCGATTGGCTATAACCGGAAATCTCTGGCCAGGGTTGCTGAGATTTACTGGTAAGTGTTACCAGTAGTTTCTCGAACTGTTATAGGCCTCATATCGACACGACTTATCGATCTATTGGGGTTTGACGTTTACCACCCCTAGGCGAGATATGCGACATATCAGACGACGAGACCGGACTGTACGGTAAGTGTTACTGGTTGGATTCACAGGAGTATGAGCGGGCTTGCTCGTCGATCTTCTGATCGCTCAATACCCGGGTGGCCGTTACGTTTAGCTGACCGCTTGCGGCTTGTGGGTGCTTGATATGATCATCATCTGCTACCGGCGTATTGACGAGTCTTTAGAGTCCTACACAGAGGTTTCCTGGCTCAAGCGAAACGAAATAGGAGCGCATATGAGATATGTGCGGGACCGAGAATAATGCGTGTATGTGATACCGTATTTCATTCTCGCGATGAATGTGTCAAATGGTTGTATGCGATATAACCTAGTTATCGAATCAAGGATTGATTCGATAAATCGATACATTGTATACTAGTCGGTTGTATGCGACATGACCGGATCATTGAATCAAGAGTTGATTTAATGATTTAATGCATAATTATATATTTGATATATTACTTTGCATTAACTAGTATTGGTTCACTTTAAATGGATTTCTCACTTGAAGTTCACAAGTTGTATATGTGATATACTTTTGTGCACTTGATTGTATCATGTTTGATGATACATGTCTACTTGGTTAAGTGTAAAGAATTAAACCATGGTTAAACTAATGATTAGGGTTTTGTTTATCTATTACTTATTTTGATTAAGTTATTTATTTCTTTTTGGCAAAAGAAAAGAAAAATGGTGGCTTTCTTTGGATGCATGTTGAAGCTTCATGAAGCTTTGACTAAGTCACCATTTTTGTCTTCATACTTAACCCTAACCATTGACCTAACCCTAGTTTATTCTCTACACTTGACCATGGTTGGATTATGATAAGTATCCATTTTATTTTCTTTTTGAAATAGAACTTATCATAACATTTTTCATCTTCTTCTTCTTCTTCAAGAAGAAGCTTGCCTCCATCAATGGCAACTTGGGAAAATGAGTGAGAAATCCAATTCTAATGTGAACCCACCTCCTATTTCTTCATCCTCTACCTCTTGCCAAGTAGTATAGGGTGTTTTCTTCACAAGTTTCATGACTTGGTGAAGTGGGAGCTTGATCTTGTGATGCCTCGACGTAGATCATCTTCGGCATCATAGTCGATGACCTAGCCCGCCCATTTCTCCGATGAAGCCGACGCTAGAGCCCGGGATTCGATTTGGACAGCGAGGAGACTTCATTGCGGAGCTATGGAGGTGGAGGACCGGATCTACAAAGGTTGTATTTCCGTTCTTGTAGTTAAGTTGTTAACTAGTTTCATTTTTCGCCTAAAATTCTAGTTAACGATCCGTATTAGGGTTTCTCGGCACTTCTAAAATTTGAAATTGGCATGGTTGATGCCTTGTGAGACCTCATTAGTGTGCCTAGGAACCCTACAGTGGTATTAAAGCTGGATATGTTATATTGGATCGTCGTGTTTGAATAGCCGGGGTTTTTTATGTGAGATAAGTGTTTTTCATTATCATTCATGTAAAAACTTGTATGTAATATTCTTTTATTGGGGCACTTCCAGGTTGCGGAAGATGTCACCTTTTGTATATTATTTACTTTTCCGCACTAGGATAGACCCAAGGAGGGGAGCACAAGTAACCAGGTTCTGGAGTCCAGTGGGAGACCAACTCGAGGAGTCGAGTCCGGGTCTCCTAACTCCAGAATTGTTAGGGTTGCTTGCCGCTCTCGTAGGTGTCTAGGGGTGTGGGTTTGGCTATTCATCACGACCGTGGAATCCGTGTTTTATACTGGCTCGTATTGAAAACACTGACGTCCTAGTATATCCAATATTTCATATGTTTCTTCTGCTGCGATATCTGTGATGTGATCATGTGATATATTCTGTGATGGATACTTTATATAGTATATATGATATATTATATAGGCGTTACTTATGTTTTACACCCGCGCTAGCCCTGCCCCGCTCTGCCGTTAGTTACCTAACCTAACGGTGCATGAGGGGATATCGAGGCGAATGCTGATGGCATAAGTGTACGTCGTATTTATCTGTGATGTTTAGGTACTTAAATGATGGGACTTCATTATTATGATTAATGAAAGAAAAGAAACCTAAGATGTTGTAGAATCGAATTTCAAAAATAAAACAGGTAGCTACAGTTCTTGCTTTGCACAGAGGTATATGTGATATATCCTGCACCTTATTCGATGAGGAAAGGACCGAGATCCCTTCACCGGGAGTGACTCCTTTAGCAATAACTGGCAGATGCTACACACTCGGTTTGTTTTTTGATTGCTTTTAAGAGTTTTTGCTTTGCACAGTGATATATATGATATATCCCGCACCTCATTCGACGAGGAAAGGACCGAGGATCCCTTCACCGGGAGTGATTCCTTTAGCAAAACTAGAAAAGCCTAAAAAACACTCCATTTTAAAATCATTTGATTCTACAACGATATCAAGTTAATTACGCAATAGGTTTTCAGAAAAACCTGTCGTAGCCCTCCGTCATTTCAGATAAGTACTAGTTAGTATTCGTGCTACGTTTGTTGACTATGTTAAGGCGTAGTGTGCGGTAGCTAATTAGTGCTTATCTGCATAAGCATATGATGCGATTGGATTAGGGTAGTCGTGCGAATTTGTTGACTATGTTAAGGGTCGTGCGGGTGGGTTTAATTCAATCGGGAAATGACGGGTTGAACTTGACTAGCACTTATGATTTGTTGACTATGTTAAGGTCATATAGCTGCTAGGGGCAAAATATTATCGGGAATTTCAAGTGTTAAAATTTGTAATGAGATTGCATACTTTCTATGAGATAGTTGGATCCCGATACCCGCTGCGAGTAAGAGTTACTCCTGGGAGAGTTTTACACATTACAATTAGCCGATCAAGTAGGTGTCTAGAAAGGTGTTAACGAGGTTACGCCTCTGGGAAAACGAGGTTTACTGTAATTAGGTTTGTGCGAAAGCACGGGGGACCTCCCTCAAAGTACCGACATTGGCCTGGCTGAAAGATTGGCAAACTTGTAGCGTGTAATTAATCCCGGCTAGTCTTTCGTTTTATGGTTTGAAGGAAGATTTGATAAAAAGCAGTGGGAGCCATCCTGATTAGATAAAATAAAAACCAATCTATTCTTGCAAGAGCGCACGCTGAGTGTTTTCTTCTCTCTCTCTCCAGGTAGCGACCATATCACGCCTTAATCAAGATAATAATACGGATATTGACCGAACCCGCTTGTTATACTGAGCTGGGGAACGTTGGTCCCACTCCAACTTATAATTGTTATAAAACTGAGTAGGAAATTGGGGATTACCAGAATTGCCGTGCCGCCCAAACGAAGAGAGTGCATGCTGATGCATCATCTTCGGGTGTGTTCATTATATATAATTGTTTCTCAGTGTCCTTTATATATAATTGTTTCTCAGTGTCCTTTACGTCCTGGGTATATGATACCGGTTCAGGATCCCGCATATGTAATATGTTACATAGGGCTACAGAAAGGTAGAGAATTGAGAACGGGTGATAAGTTTCATGAGGCAGAAAACGGGGCAAGAGTTGCAGCCAAGTCTGTTGGTCACTGTCACCCTGTATTACCAATACATTGATTCTGAACGAATGTTATTAGATACCGAACCTGATATACAAAATCTTATCAGTCTCTTTATCAGTAAAGAAATGATAAAATTTTGTATTGTTGGATAATGTTTTGAACATTTCCTATATCAAAAGTTGATCGGTTCAGGCACGTTATCTAAAAGCATTAATGTTCTAAATCAAACTACAGTTCTTAGTATACAGAACATACAAAAGAGGAAGAGTTCAGAAATGAACGAATCCTTCTTGAGTCATTGTAGACTAGGTCATATCAATGCGACCCGACTAGCTGAAGTTACATATAGATGCATATTTAAATTAGTTTGAATCTACATCTTGTAAAACTTGCCAGTCATGTCACAGAGATATAATGACACCAGCTCTGTTTATTGGAAACAGAGAAAGAGTTAGTGAACTCTTGGGATGATACATGTTGATGTATGTAGATCCCCTGTCTATAAATGCCAAGACCGGTTCTTTGTACTTCGTTACATTCTCTGATAATCTCTCTAGATTCAGACATATGTTCCTGTTGAAACACAAGTCCGAACCTTTTGAGATATTCACAGAATATGATTTAGAAGTAGAGAACCAAAATACGGGTATAAGTATTATGTCCTTTGATGAGATCAAGGAGGAGAATACTTGAGCACGGGAATCCTGGATTATTCTAAAGGAGAATGAGATTCTCTCTCGGCATTACTCCTCCGTATACACCATAGCACGATGGTATATCGGGGTAGAGCAATAGCACCCTATGTGATATGGTGTGCTCTATGATGAGTACTACTGAGTTTCCTATTTCCTTATGGGAGTTATGCACTTGAGAAGCTGCATACCTATTGAATAGGGTTCGAATCAAATCAGTTGCCTACCACTTCATATGTGATATGGAAAGGGAAGAGCCCATATCTTAAGTTAGTTAAGATTTGAGGTTGTCCGGCCTATGTCTAAAAGCAAAATCCGGACAAGCTCGGGGCAAGATCTGTTATGTAGAACTAGAAATGTTCCAGCTATACAAACTAACAGCAGATAATTTGGTAGAACCAAAGGATTCAGTAGAGACCAACGAACCTCAGCCTCTCCGCCGATCTAGTAGGGTTCCTCACCCACCTGAGAGATACTTCGGTTTCTCTATGACAGTGGGAGCGAAGATTGCATCATGAGATGATGACCCAACTAGTTTCCAGCTGGCTATCAGGAGTAAGACTCTGTAAGAATGGCTGGATGCTTAGTGATCTGAGATGGAATCCATGTACACCAACAAAGTATGGACTTTGGCTGCTATATCTGAAGGGTTAAATCCCCATCAGGAGCAAGTATATCTTGAGAAGATTACTTGGTGTAGATGGAAAAGTTGAGACTTTCAAAGCTAGACTTGTTAAAGCTTTTCGTCATCGACCAGGCGTGGATAATGATGAAACCTTTTCAAGTGGCTATGCTTAAGTCCATCCAGATCCTACTTGCCACGGCTACATACCATGACGACGATATCTGGCGGTTGGGTGCCATGACTGCTTTTCTAAATGATGTTTTAGAAGAGAACGTCTATAAGTACACAGCCAGAGGGCTTCGTAGACAGTGGGAGCAGCAGAAACGTGTACAAGATGCTTTATAGGATAAAGCAGGTATCGCGAAGTTGGAACATCTGTTTTGATGAGTTAGTCAAAGAGTTTGACATCATCAAAATGGTAGATGAACCTTGTATAAACAAAAAGGTAGTAGGGAGTATAGTGACGATCCTCGTAGAGTACGTGGATGACATGCTCTTGATAGGGAAGGAGTTTCCTATGCTACGCTCGGTCAATCTCCGCTTATCACAATGATTCTCCATATAGGATCAAAGTGATACCTCCTAAATCCTGGGTTATGGATCTATGAGATAGATCTAACTGGATGTTAGGATTCTCACTAGTTGTAGTGAGATGGTATCAATCGATCCTGGGGAGAATCACTGGAAGGGTTCCAGGGTGATACAGACGACTGAATGTCAGTCACAGGCATTGTCTTTACCCTCAGTAAAGGGACGGTATGTTGGAAGAGTTCCAAGCTAGATACCGTGGCTAACTAGACGATAAAGGCAGGATACATCGCTACTTGAGATGCTACCAAAGAGGCAGTCTGGATGTATATTTGTTCAAGAGATGAACTTAGTTCCTCTCATTGTGTGACAATGGACTTGTGGCTTATGCCAAGGAATGCCCGTCCCATCAGTGATCCAGACATATTCTAAGGCAGTATCACCTGATCATGGAGATGGTTGATCTCCAGGGTGATCGAGGTTAGGAGAGTAGACTCAGAGGACAACACGGCGGATCCACTCACGAAGGCCTATTCCCAGAGAGAGATTTTTATGGGATGGTTGAGTATGAGATACTGCAACCACTGCTACAGATGGCCCTAGTGCAAGTGGGAGATTGTTAGTTATATGTATGCCCTATAAGCCATTACTGTATATAGGATGTACATTGTAGTGGATGCTGGGACATATATAGGGAGGACTTTCTTGCTCAACATGATAGTATGCTATCTGGTTGCTCTTTACCTTAACGTGTATACTGATTGTCTCTCTGTTACATGTTGGTAAAGCCCTAAGGATGTGTACTTGACTACCTGGACTTTGATGCAGATCATACTAGTGGGGACAGATAGTCTATAAGTACATCCTTCAAAGTCCCTAGTCGTGGGTGTATCGAGACAGGACATCGATATACTAGAGTTGACTAGCGTATACCTTCTCGACCCATACAGATGGGCGATGGATGAACCCATATCCATTGGTGTTTGACATCAGAGATGATATACGGGTGCTCAGTGGAGACTGGGTACACTGGACGGACTCGCCGAGAACTCCCAGATGGTATTATACCTTACGTCAGATGGCAGTTCTCTGGTGACACTGGTACAGAGTAGTCTGTTGACCCGAGATCGTCATAGAGTCTTGTGTGGTTCCCACTGTGCTTTGATTTCCACCTAACCACGTCCAAGAGGGCGTGCAAAACGGTGGTTTTTGGGTACAGTCCCGAATCACATGGAGGCAATGAGCGATAGGAGGGGATTCGTCTCTCCCGGTATAGGGGGTTGATGTTGCGCTGTGTTCGATTGGCTATAACCGGAAATCCCTGGCCAGGGTTGCTGAGATTTACTGGTAAGTGTTACCAGTAGTTTCTCAAACTGTTATAGGCCTCATATCGACACGACTTATCGAGCAATTGGGGTTTGACGTTTACCACCCCTAGGCGAGATATGCGACATATCAGACGACGAGACCGGACTGTACGGTATGTGTTACTGGTTGGATTCACAGGAGTATGAGCGGGCTTGCTCGTCGATCTTCTGATCGCTCAATACCCGGGTGGCCGTTACGTTTAGCAGACCGCTTGCGGCTTGTGGGTGCTTGATATGATCATCATCTACTACCGGCGTATTGACAAGTCTTTAGAGTCCTACACAGAGGTTTCCTGGCTCAAGCGAAACGAAATAGGAGCGCATATGAGATATGTGCGGGACCAAGAATAATGCGTGTATGTGATACCGTATTTCATTCTCGCGATGAATGTGTCGAATGGTTGTATGCGATATAACCTAGTTATCGAATCAAGGATTGATTCGATAAATTGATACATTGTATACTAGTCGGTTGTGTGCGACATGACCGGATCATTGAATCAAGAGTTGATTTAATGATTTAATGCATAATTATTTATTTGATATATTACTTTGCATTAACTAGTATTGGTTCACTTTAAATGGATTTTCTCACTTGAAGTTCACAAGTTGTATATGTGATATACTTTTGTGCACTTGATTGTATCATGTTTGATGATACATGTTTACTTGGTTAAGTGTAAAGAATTAAACCATGGTTATAACTAATGATTAGGGTTTTGTTTATCTATTACTTATTTTGATTAAGTTATTTATTTCTTTTTGGCAAAAGAAAAGAAAAATGGTGGCTTTCTTTGGATGCATGTTGAAGCTTCATGAAGCTTTGACTAAGTCACCATTTTTGTCTTCATACTTAACCCTAACCATTGACCTAACCCTAGTTTATTCTTTACACTTGACCATGATTGGATTATGATAAGTATCCATTTTATTTTCTTTTTGAAATAGAACTTATCATAACATTTTTCATCATCTTCTTCTTCTTCTTCTTCAAGAAGAAGCTTGCCTCCATCAATGGCAACTTGGGAAAATGAGTGAGAAATCCAATTCTAAAGTGAACCCACCTCCTATTTCTTCATCCTCTACCTCTTGCCATGTAGTATAGGATGTTTTCTTCACAAGTTTCATGACTTGGTGAAGTGGGAGCTTGATCTTGTGATGCCTCGACGTAGATCATCTTCGGCATCGTAGTCGATGACCTAGCCCGCCCATTTCTCCGATGAAGCCGACGCTAGAGCCCGGGATTCGATTTGGACAGCGAGGAGACTTCATTGTGGAGCTATGGAGGTGGAGGACCGGATCTACAAAGGTTGTATTTCCGTTCTTGTAGTTAAGTTGTTAACTAGTTTCATTTTTCGCCTAAAATTCTAGTTAACGATCCGTATTAGGGTTTCTCGGCACTTCTAAAATTTTAAATTGGCATGGTTGATGCCTTGTGAGACCTCATTAGTGTGCCTAGGAACCCTACACTCAAGTACCTGAGAAGGACTAAGGAGATGTTCCTGATTTACGGTACTGGAGACCTCAGGGTCGAGTCCTTTACCGACTCAAGCTTCCAGAGTGACAAGGATGACAAAAAGTCTGTCTCGGGTTTTGTGTTTACCCTCAACGGAGGGGCGGTATGTTGGAAGAGTTCCAAACAGGATACCGTCGCAGACTCGACGATGGAGGCTGAATACATTGCTGCAAGCGATGCCGCAAAAGAGGCAGTCTGGATAAAGAAGTTCATAGCTGAACTTCAGGTAGTTCCGTCCATTGTTGATCCAATACCAGTGTATTGCGATAACAATGTGGCTATAGCTTTAGCGAAGGAACCACGGTCCCATCAGAAATCCAGGCACATCTTAAGGCAGTATCACCTGATCAGGGAGATCGTAGATCGCCAGGAGATCGAGGTCCGGATAGTGGATACGAAGGACAAAACGGTGGATCCATTTACAAAGGCCCTCCCTCAAGCACAGTTCGAGCGACTTTTTGGGATGTTGGGTATGCGGTACGCCAGCAGCTGGCCTTAGAGCAGACGTTGGGTATTCGGTACGCCAATCACTGGCCTTTAGTGCAAGTGGGAAATTGTTGGATGTATATGCCCTAGAGGCCGGTATTGTATATGTGTATATATGGATACTAGGGATATGTATGTACAAAACAATCTTGCTCAGTTTTATAGTATATTATTTGACTTGTCTTTATCAGGATATGTGTGTTTATTGTTATTATGTCTGGTTTGCACATATTGATAAAGGCTCCATACGGTAGTATACTATTGTGGTTTGTCTTTATCTTAACATGGCATATGTCATACTCGTTATTACATATTGCGGTTACATGTCGATAAAGCCCCTAGGATCTTGCTTGACTACCTGCGTTGTGATGGCGATTATACTTGTGGGAGCAGGGTTGTCCATAAGCACATCCTTAAATGGTCCCTAGTCGCGTGAGTATCGAGACTGGGCATTGATACTCCAGAGTAGACTGGTGTATACGTTTCTACCCCATCGGGCGATGGTTAATCCCGCAGCCATTGGTCTGATGCACCTAAGATCGTATACAGGTGCTCATTGGGTGTGAATACACTGGACGGACTCGCCGAGAACTTCCATATGGTACTATACCTATCGTCAGATGGAAGTTCTCAGGTGACATGTGTACAGGTTAGTCCTTGGACCCGAGAACAGCATTTGTCTTGTGTGAGTTCCCACTGAACTTTGATCACTACCCAACCACGGCTCTACTGAGTCGTGCAAACAGGTCTTGTTTGGGTTCAGTCCCGAGCCACATGGAGGAAGTGAGCGATTGTCGGGGATTCGTCTCTCTCGATATAGGGAGTTGATATCGTACTGTGATTCGATTGGTCAGGACCATAAGACCGTGGCCAAGGCACTTGGGATTTACTGATAGGTTGATCAGTAGTTTTCCGGATTGGTCCTGAGCCACATCGGCACGACTTATCAGGTTGTTAGGGTCTGATGTTCACCATCCCCTAGACCCGGTATACAATACTCTTTGACGAAGAGACTGGACTGTACGGATATTGTCACGGATAGGCTCAGTAGGAGTTCGGACGAGCTTGCTCGTCGGCCTTCCTTTTCGACAGGTACCTGGGCAGCCGTTACGTACAGCTAGTGCCGCTGACGTGCTTGTGGTTAAACCCACTGCCAGAGTACTGTCGAGTCTTTAGAGTCCCACACAGAGGGTTTCCCTGATTCAGGCGAAATGGTGTAGTTGCCGTATTGGATACGTGCAGGGTTCGATCGATTGATGTACTTTGTACTCGGACTTTCGATCGGACAGTTGGTAATGCTAGCTGGCTAGGTTTAAAGCCGGATTATTAAATCAGGTATTGATTTAATAATTTACATATATGTATTTCGATATGTATATTCTAGTATTACGTTCTTCGTGTTATTCTATCTCTTTGGGCGTTCGGATTTTTATCTGATTGCCGGTATATATATACAGTAGTTGGAAATCCGTATTTATCACAGTTTCCTTCTAGAAGGTGGCCACCTCATTTAGTATTTTCCATTTATTTCATAAATGGAAATGAGGTTTAAAGTGAGAGGTAAGGGAGAAAAGTTAGTGACCATGCTTCAATAGTTAAATAATGAATTTATAATTCATTTTGGAGTTACTATTGAAGCATGGTTGCTAATTGTTTAATGAAAGAATTGATACACAAAACCCTTATGTGTATTTTCTCTTTCATTCATGCTTCATAATTTCTTGAGCTCTCATTCCTCTCTTGCTCTCTAGTCTCTACCACCTTCATCTTCTTCTTCTTCACTACCTTCTCATGAGTTGAGAATCAAGTGAAGAGACAAGAAAGAGATAGCTTGACACTTAGAATTCTAAACTACACCCTAGATTACTTGGTTTAGCAAACCAAGTTCTCTAGTTGCTCCTTTTGCTATATAGTTAGGAGCTAGAGCCATGGATCATACTCCCCGGGTGGATCATCTACGACAAAGCAAAGCCGGAGAACAAGCTCGATCCCGGAGGAACGATGGAGCCGGAGTTGGAGATCAAGCAAGTTCAAGGAGACCATTTGGAGCACATGGCGAGGAGAGAAGACCGAAGGACTTGAGCCTCTTGGTATATCTTTTTTCCATAGTAGATTGCTCTCCTAGTGTAGCTAGTTAGTTTTATGGTAAGATCCGGTTTTAGGGTTTAGTCTAGCGCCAAGTTTTAATCGAAAGAAAAAAATTTGTTCCGCATTTGGCCACGTGAGATGGTCGGGGCGCTAGGGTAACCCTTCATAAACAACATGTAAAACTACAAAACTGAAAAAACCCGAAAACATCGAAACGTAGAGACTAGTTTCTGTTGATTTTTTACGAGGCTCTAAAAATTATTTTAGCAACTGCAGAGTACTCCTTCACTTGTAAAGTGAACACACACCAAAAACGAGACAATTCCCTCAAAACAGGACGGGTCACAATGCAATATAATCCTGCCTCACCGGTTTTAGTGTAGGGGATTGCTTTTTGTTTTGGTATGTGGTCTTGTTACTTGGATCTAGGGTTTCAGGAGTTGTTTATTTTTGCCAATTTTGAATATGCTGTCAATTCTTTACTGTGGCATTATAGGGTGTTTTGAAGTCGCAGTTTTAACGTCGTTTAATGTTTCAAGTTGTGATATATGTGTTCGTAAACTTCCGCTAATTGCTATATGCCGGTAAGTTGTGGGTTTCACATATATAAGATGTTTTTGTGATTTGTGTATATGAATATTGTTGGATTGTCATGAATGCATACCCGGGGATGTGAGGTATTATATTATTTCATTCAAATGTAAATTGTAATTTGATGTAATATTTTTTCGCGAGGCACATCCAGGTTGAGGTTGTAGCCACCGTTGTATTATTTCATTTACTGTTTATTGCTCCTATGATAGACCCAGGATGGGGTGCACAAACTACCGGATACTTTGAAGTGCTGAGTGGCCTACTCACTTTAATGTGGGAGGTTGCTTCATTTCGGGTATTTAGCGGGTCGTTTTCCGCACCTGTAGCGGTGTAGGGTGGGGTTTGGCTATTCATCATGACCGTGGAATCCGTCTTTCGTTACAGGGTTAAACGAAACGCGGAATTTCTAGTATATCCAATGTGTTCATCTATGATCTGGAATGCCTATTATTGCGTATGATGAATGGATATTACTATATATATATTATATAATAGACACTGCTTTTGTTTTGCATCCGCGCTAGTCCAGTCCCTAGCTCTGGCGTTAGTTATCTAACATAACGGTGTAAGACGGGGCCCAGTGGCGAATGCGGGTGGCATAAGCGTACGTAGTATTTTCGCCTTTTCCTGCAATGGTACGTTAATTGATAGGAATGCATTACATTAATGCAAAGCAGAAAATCCAAAGCTGAATCGTTGGAACAATTTTAAAACCACTCGGTTTTTTCAAAACAGTAAAACTTTTAAAATGCGGAGCTTAAACCACTCCTTTTAAAAACTAGCAGGTTCCTTTGATTATATCAAGTTCACCACGTTCACGGTTTCGCCAAAACCATTCGCAGCCCTCCGTCATTTCAGTTGGACATTCAATAGTATTCAAGCTATGTATTTTGACCTTCACTAACGTATAGTGATTGGTAGCTACTGAATATTCATATGTAGTATAGATAGATGCGTTAGTTTAGGATAGTCATACTACTATTTTGGCCTTCGTCAAGGGTATGTACGGGTGGGTTCAAATTTACCTGGACAATAACAGGTAGAACTAGACATGTGACTTATGATATGTTGGCCTTCGTCAAGGTCATAAGCGCATGTGGAAAAAATCCACATTGGGAGTTTCTAAAGAAACTGAAACTTGCTAGTGCTGCATGCCATTTGGACTGTAATAATTTTGGTACGATTCCTTCAATTTTATCACACGATGATATTTGGATCCCGATCCTGCTGTGAGTATATGCTACTCTTCGGGAGATTTTGTCACTTAACGATCAATACTATAAACCAAGTAGATGTCAAGAACAGTGTTAGCGGGGCTAAACCTCCATGTAAAAGAGGTTATTTAACTAAGGAACTTCGCGAAAGCATCGTACAACCTCCCTCGAAATAGAGAAACTAGCCTGGATGAATGGTTAAGCAAGTATTGTATGGTGAGATTAGTCCTGACTAATTCATCTTTTATGGTTTGAGGAAGGATTCGAGAAACAATTGGAGCCATCCTGTTTAGATAAACTAAAAAACAATCTAAACTTGCAAGATCATCATGCTAAAATATTTCTTCTCTCTTTCCTAATTGCAGCAACCAAGATGACGGGCTTTAAGTTACTATTAGATAAAAATATATTGACCGTGCCAAATTATAAAGATTGGTTCGGGAATGTCAAAATGGCTATCACATATGACAAATTGGGCTATATCCTTACTACTAAAGCCCCCGGCGTCCCAGGTCCAGACTCCAGTGTCACGGATATTGAGATCCGTAAGACCTGGGGGATTGACTGCGCGAAGGCCAAGTGCCTCATACTGGCCTCTATGGACAATGAGCACTAGAGGCGGCATGAGAATATGGATCTTGAATCCATATTCCTCCAAACCAAGGTATTATATGGAGAGCAATATCGTATCGCAAGATATGAGACCTCGAAAAAGCTATTTCAGACGTGGTTAGCTATCGGGTCATCTGTAGGGGAACACGTCCTTAAGATGATCGGATACATTAAGGAGCTCGCGGACCTCGGGACCACGTTAGAGAATGAGCTGTAAACAGACTTAATTCTGCAGTCCCTCCTTTCCACCTACGCCCAATTTAGCTTGAGTTTTAATATTCAAGGTAAAGAATTTGAACTTCCAAAACTCCTCAACATGTTGAGGAGTGCTGAGGACACCATGTAGAAAGATAGGGAAACACACGCTCTACTTGTTGGTGCAGCTTCCTCTTCTAGATCCAAGGCAAAAGCCAAAGGAAAGAAGAAGAAGGCCCCCACCAAGCCGAGAGGTGGTGTTAGTAAGGTGGAAGCAAAGGGTAAGGCAAGGGTAGCAGGGCTGACAGTAGGAACGGAAGAATACTTCTACTGTCATAAGAAGGGCCATTGGAAGAAAATTTGTAGGGCTTGGAAGGCCAAGAACCATGACCCGAAGCAGGTTATGGCTTTGGCTTCATGTGCGTTTTTAATTGAAAATTGTCTGTCAATCATCTCTACTTCCTAGGTATTGGATATCGGATCAGGATCTCATATCTGTAATTCTTTGCAGGAACTGAGAAGCCATAGGGTTCAGAAGACCGGTGATATGACCCTCAGGGTTGCTAACGGAACGATCGTGGATTCTGTGTCCATAAGGGAATATTACTTAGGGTTGACAAGTGGACATATTTTGGTTTTGCGCAACAGTTTTTGTGTACCTAGTTTGACTTGTAATATCATTTCTGTATTATTGTAATCTAAATAAGGTTATGATTTTACATTTGTAAGCAATGTCGTAAACATCCACCTTAATCATGGACTGATTGGGTCAGGTACTCTGAACAACGGTATATACGTATTAAACCAACTACAAATTTTCAATATCCAGAACACACATAAAAGAAAGACTCCAGAATTAAATCAAGCTTTCTTATGTCACTGTAGACTGGGTCAGATCAGCGAAATAAGGTTGACCAAGTTACATGAAGAAAGATATTGGATCCATTTCAATATCAATCTTATGCAACTTGTCAATCAAGTCTCAAAGGTTATATGACAAAGACTCCGTTCACTGGATGCGGAGTAAGAGCGAGTGAGCTCTTATGACTAATACACAGCAACGTGTGTGGTCCAATATCTACACATGCAAGAAGTGGTTATTTCTATTTCATTACTTTTACGGATGATTTCTCTAGGTATGGACATATTTTCTTGATGAAACATAAATCCGAGGCCTTTGAGAAATTCCAAGAATATAAGAATGAAGTGGAAAAAATCCCGACAAAAGTATCAAGACACTAAGATCTGATCGAGGTGGTGAATACTTGAGTGCCGAGTTCCTGGATTACCTTAAAGAGAATGGAATTCTTTCTCATCTTACTCCTCCATACACGCCACAACACAACGGTGTATCGGAGAGATGGAACCGAATCTTATTGGATATGGTACGTTCCATGATGAGTAACGTTGAGTTACCGCGATCATTCTGAGGCTATGCACTAGAATCAGCTGTATATATTTTGAACAAGGTTCCTACCAAGACCGTGCCTACCACACCGTATTAGATATGGATTGGGAAGAAACCATATCTTTAGTATCTAAAGATATAGGGATGTCCAGTTTTTGTCAAAAAGCAGCATGCGGATAAGCTCGAGGCACACTCGGTACTGTGTAAGTTTGTGGGATACCCAAAGAACTCCAGGGGGTATCTTTTCTATTACACAGAGGAACAAAAGGTTTTTGTTTCTCATCATGCCCACTTTTTGGAAAATCAATTTTTAGAAAAAGAAGCTAGTGGGAGCGCAATAGAACTGGAAGAAATTCTTGAACCACAAGCTATTACTAAAAGCTTGGTAGAACCAGAAGTTACAAAAGAATAGGATATTCCCGCGCCACTCCGCAGGAGTAGTAGGCTGTCTCATCCGCCCGAGAGATACTATGGTTTTCTTGTAGACGGGGATAAAGAAGATTGCATCGTCGATAATGATGAGCCAACTAACTTCCAGCAAGCCATTCAGAGCACACACTCTGTAAAATGGCTGTATGCAATGCGGACCGAGATGGAGTCCATGTACACCAACAAAGTATGGACTTTAGACATTGCTCCAGAAGGGGTAAAACCCGTAGGCTGCAAATGGATCTTCAGAAAGAAGATTGGTGTACATGGACAGGTTGAAACCTATAAGGCTAGACTTGTTGCAAAAGGATTTCGTCAAAGACCTGTTTTGGACTATGATGAAACCTATTCTCCAGTGGCTATGCTCATATCCATTCGGATCCTTCTTGCCATTATTGCCTTCCACGATTATAAGATTTGGCAGATGGACGTAAAGACCGCTTTTCTAAATTGAAATTTGGAAGAATGCGTCTATATGGACATGCCAGAGGGTTTCATTCAGAGTGGGGGCAGAGGGAAATTGTGCAAGTTGCTTAAGTCCATCTATGGACTAAAGCTGGCATCGCGGAGTTGGAACATATGTTTTGATGAGACGGTCATAGAATTCGACTTTATCAAAAATCCAGATGAACCATGCATATATAGTAAGATTGTAGGGAGAACTGTAGTATTCCTCGTCTTGTATGTGGATGACATTCTTTTCATAGGAAATGACATTCCTATGCTACAATCTGTCAAAGGGTTCTTGTCACAAAGGTTCTCCATGAAAGACCTGGGTGATGCATTTTACATTCTGGGGATCCATATCAATCGTGATAGATCTAAGATGATATTGGGACTTTCACTGTCTAGGTACATCGACACCATACTGAAGAGTTTCAGTATGGAATATTCAAAGCGCTGTAATTTAGCTGCTTGTCATGGAATCACTCTCCCAAGAGATGTCTCCGAAGACTGATTTGGAAAGGGATCGCATGTCTATTGTACCCAACGCTTCTGCGGTAGGCTCTATAATGTTTGCAATGTTGTGTACCAGACCAGATATAGCTTATGCACTAAGCGTGGTAAGCCGGTATTAGTCAAACCCTAGGAGAAGCACTGGATAGCAGTAAAGAACATTCTTAAGTACCTAAGAAGGAATAAGGAAATGTTCTTGTTTACTGTGGAAATATGTAACGCTTCGAAAATCGTTTAGGCAGTTTTTCGGTAATCGGCTAAATTAGCAGCCTTTTCCGTAAAATGTCAAAATAGGTATTTTTTCATTATAACCTTAATTATACAAAATTTAGATAAGATATTACTATAAATTGGTCACTTAAATGTCACTTAAAATTTTCTAGTTAATTAAAAAAATTCGTTAATTAATTATTTTTAATGTTATTTTAAGCTTTCAAAAATACATTAAATTAGTGATAAATACAAATTTAATTAGGTATATTACACACTTAGAAACCATTATAAACTAAAATATAGTAGTAACAAAAATTTTACCAAAACTTTCCAAGAATTGTGCTTTTATGGTGTAAAAAATGCATTAAAATGGGTTTTTTTGTAAAAAGTTGATGTAACATTCATTAATTGATCTTTGAAGAAGCTTTTTTGTAGAATTTTCCACACAATTCTCTCTCACTCTCCTCCTCCACCTCCAGGTCATGCAACCTGCAGCAAACCCCCTCCCATTTCTCCCATATTGTTTAGATCAAAATTCTTGCAAAAATCCTCCGAAATCCACAAAAATTCACACTTTTCTTCACTAATTCAAACCTAAACCCTATTCCATCCCTTTTCATGCCCAAATTGGTCTAAGACAAGGAGAAAAGAGGCATCTTTAGAGGCTAATTGCAAGAGGATCATAACTTGGGAGGTATAAATCCTAAACTAGTTGTTAAATTTGTAGTTTAAATAAGCTAGATTAGTATTTTAAAGTGTTAATTTCATTGTAATGGTTGGTTTTTTGAAAATTCAAGAGAGGTGTTGATGCCCTAATTAGGGTTTGATGTTGGATAAGTGGGTTTAAGTTAGTGTTGTGGCTATCTAGTGGGTTAGATCGAATATTTGTGCGATGTTGCGATCGCGATATCATAAATTCGCGATGTTTGCTTTGAAATCGGTATGCTAACGCTTACGAGATTTTTATGAATTTTAGGAAGTGATCTAATTGCGTTATATTAGCGATATAATTAGCATCTCATATGACTATTAGGGTGTGTGAATGCGGAGTTTTGTCTAGTCGGGTTTTAGTTTTGACGATTGCACCGAAACGGCGATTTTAGTTAAGGTTTTAGCTATTTTCGTGTGTTTTACGCGTACCGAGTGCACGTTGTGACCAATTCGAGAGCGTCGATCTTTTCATATTGTGAGTTGCGTCATTTCGGAAATCTGTAATCTTATAATGTGTGTTATGCAATTCTAGGATCGGTCACGGAAACATCGGACGCGGCGCGCAAAGGTAAGAGTGTGGTCGGATCGGATTAGCGAGGCATTCAGGTGAGTAGATGTATTCATCTATGGGGAAATCATCTGGATGGCGCGAGACGCCCCGTAGTTAGGATTACTTTATTTCTTGCAAGATTTGCATTGTTAGTTAGCTAAACCCCCTCATTCACATTGCATACCTTTATAGCCAATCATCCGCTAGATTGCATGGATATTCATATACACATGTGCGATATCACTTCGTAGGACACGAACACCATTACCATTGGCTCCTGTTACATGCACACTATTCATGTGACACATACGTCTTTGGTAATTGCCATGCCACGAGCACCATAGAACCTGTTTAGCTTAATGTCACCACTTGCATCATACATGATATATGAAATCGCATAGCATGTATATACCTTGCATCATCATCATACTTACATAGATTTCTAGCCATAAATCACATCGCATACCTTGATATCATAGATATTTATCATATACAGCATGTTGGGTATTATGATTTTCTTGAGGATTTCAGTATTGCTGCGATTTCTGGATTTTGGGGAAAACCGCAAGAATTTAACAAAAGCTTATATTTATCATTTTTTAAAACAAAGTTGCGGTTTTCTCGTGATGTATGTGTCGTCCACCATGAGTTTTCATGTTTTCTGTTGGATTTCGAGACCCGATTCGAGGACTGGATGAACCGTCTCGGGTACATGGTGGGCCCGGTATGGTACCCCGGGGCAAGAAGATCGAGTTGTAGACGATGAGCCTGGCAGGGGAAGACTACCTACCGGTGATGTCTGGCGTGGCGGATATCCGGATGATACCGACCGTTTTCGTGAGATTTGATGATATGGGCCGATCCGGACTGGCAGAGCCCGATGTATTGAGACATTGATACAGTGAGACATTGAGACAGATGTGTTTTCATATTTGGTGTCGATGCTTGACACGGGTTTTAGATGATTTCTTGATGGTATTTATCTAACATACAGACATTTTTTTTAAGTTAAGAATGCAGAACTCATAGCATTTAAAACACTTAAAGATTTAGTATTGACATTGCATACATGTGCATGCATACTAGAGGTATTACATCACATCTGGGCATACATGCTGTGACGCATTTGCGTGCATTCTTATGATAGCCTTACTAGATGTTATATTCTACTCACGAGCTGGCAACTCACCCCCGTTGTGCCACAGTGTCTTGCAGGTCGGACTTATCAGCCTAGTAGCAGCGGCTTATCTTATCGGTGACTTCTTTTGCTCAGACTCGCGACATTGCACGTAGGTGGGTTGCGAGAGCCCTATTATCTCCTTTTTGTACTATTTTTTATCTAGTATTGCCCATCTATCACTTCTTAGTTGTATATTCGACCTAGTGATGAGACTGAGAGATTTTTGTATATGTGGGTTCTTTTGGGTCGAGCTCACTTGAGCCGACGTTGTGTTTTCTTACATTTCGCATTTCTTTATGCTCTTTTTTCTTGAGATTACATATATATATTATGTGTGGTTGTGATCCGCCTTGGGCGAAGAGCTAGCTCCTGCTTGGGGACGCCATTTTGTGATTACAGGTTATATATCTTGTTGTACCCATTTTGGAGGATAGAATTTACAAAGGAGACTCTGCCGAAATTTTCGGAAATTTTTGATGTTTTTAAAAAGGGGTTTAATGCAACTTAATTGATTTCAAAATCGTTTTCATGTAAGGTTTCCTTCACTCTTTTGATTTTGGTTTAGATTTTTCTGGGCTTTGGCTGACTTAGGTTACGTTACGCCTTTAGACGTCTCGTAATCTAAGTGCCAGTCACGTTCCGTACTTTCGGGTCGTGACAAAGTTGGTATCAGAGCGTAAGTTTTACCTTTCTGAGTGTTGGACGACCTTGGTAGATAGAGTAGGTGACTTAAGCAAGGTGGCGTAGCGTAGGTATGATCTGCGGCATACTTACGATACGGTACTCCGCCCAAGTGACCTTAGGACATAATTGCTTGTATTTCCCTTCTTGATTCCTTGCATTCCTTGATTCAATTGCAATGTTCTTATCGGTCCTGTTTCTTATTCCATCTTCGATGCCGCCAAAAACAACGAGAACTCAGCGGGCTGCCGCTAGGGATGAGATTAGAGCAGGCTCGTCTGAGGCGAGGATCGAGCGGGATGATAGGCCTACCCCTCAGGGTCATATCGATCCGCCTTATCCATACCGTATTGCCAGATTAGAGGCCAGCATGCAGGAGTTGCGACAGTTGATGGGATCTTTAGTTCAGTCCAGTCGGGCACAGAGATCCGAGGATGTTCCTTCTACCACACAGACCACGATTGTACCTGCTGCACCGATGGTCACTCCTGCTGCTACTGCGACTATCCCTGTTTCACTACAGGAGTTCATGAGATTGAGACCTCCAGCTTTTACCGGTACGGATGCGACAGAGGACCCACAGGCATTTCTTGATAGGTTGGCTCGGATTTGCTGTTCGTTGAGGTGTTCTGATGATAGCTTGGTGGAGTTCACGAGTTTTCGTATGGAGGGTCTTGCCCAGACATGGTACGATTCAGTAGAGAGAGGCCGAGCTGCAGGTCAACATTCTATGACCTTGGATGAGTTTACAGCTGCGTTTCTTGCCCGTTTTCTTCCGGAGAGTGCCCGAGATGCTCGAGCCCGTAGTTTTGAGTCTCTGCGCAAGACTCCTGGGATGACGGTGTCGGAGTATGATATACAGTTTACCCAGTTGTCTCGATATGCTCCGTACCTAGTAGACACGGAAGAGAAGAGAATAAAGAGGTTTGTGCGCGGGCTTGATATACAGCTATTCCTTGCTATCGGCACCCAGCACTTTGATACATACGCAGCCACGATGGACGCAGCCTTACTTTCGGAGGAGCGTATTTCTGAGACTCCGGTCATTTCTGGGCCGAAGAGGATTCGTACAGATACACCAGCTTAGCGGCAGATGAGTAGACATCATGATAGATTATTTCCGGGAGATGGAGGAGGCAGAGGATTGAGACGAGGTCAGTTATTTGGTTCATATCCACAGACCCAGCAGTCGTCGCCTGGATGTTTTCGGTGTGGGAGTCAGTACCACCGTGTCAGAGACTGTACCATGGGACGCCAGGGCGTGGTGACAGCCCCACATGTGACCTTACCACCTTCACCACCTCCTCAGAGAGCTCTACTTCCTACTCTTGATGATGCTCCACGCCAGCCAGATGCTCCTAGAGGTCGTGGGCGTGGCGGTCCGGTTCAGAGAGGACGAGGCGACAGAGGCAGAGGCAATGTAGGGTTCCTAGGCACACAAATGAGGTCTCACACGGCATCGACCATGCCAATTTCAAAATTTTACGGTGCCGAGAAACCCTAATACGGATCGTTAACTAGATGTCTAGGCTAAACTACGAGCTGTTTAACAACTTAACTAAAGTGTAACGGAAATACAACCTTTGTAGATCCGGTTCTCCACCTCCATTGCTCTGTGATGATGTCTCCTCGCTGTCCAAATCGAATCCATGACTCTTGCATCGGCTTCATCGGAGAAAAAGAGGGCTAGGTCATCGACGACGATGCCGAAGATGATCTACGTCGAGGCATCACTAGATCAAGCTCCACCTTCACAAAGCCATGAAAACTTATGAAGGAAACACCCTATACTACTTGGCAAGAGGTAGAGGATGAAGAAATAGGAGGTGGGTTCACATTAGAATTGGATTTCTCACTCATATGCTCAACTTGTCATTGATGAAGACAAGCTTCTTCATTTGTTGATGATGAAGAAGAAGAAGAAGATCATCATGATAGAAAATATGATAAGTATGTTTAAAAAGAAAAACAATATGATACTTATCATAATTCAACCATGGTTTAGTGTAGAGATTTAACTAAGGTTAGATGAATGGTTAGGGTTAGACATGAGACAAGAATGGTGGACTTAGGTCCAAGCTTCATGAAGCTTCAACTAGAATACAAATCAAGCCACCATTTTCTTTTCATGCCTTTCATTTTCCAAAAATTAATAGATTAATAAATAAGTGAATAAAACAAAACCCTAACCATTAACATGTAACCATGGTTTGATCTTTACACAAAAACCCTAGCAAACATGTATCATCAAACATGATACAAACTAGTGTACAAAAGTATATCACATATACAATGTGCACATAAAGTGAGAAAATCCATTTAAAGTGAACCAATACTAGTTAATGCAAAGTAATATATCAAATATATAATTATACATTAAATCATTAAATCAACACTTGATTCAATGATCCGGTCATGTCGCACATAACCGACTAGTATCCAATGTATCGGCTTATCGAATCAATCCTTGATTCGATATCTAGGTTATATCGCATATAACCAATCGATACATCCATCGCGAGAGTGGAATACGGTATCACATACACGCATTATTCTCGGTCCCGCACATATCTCATATGCGCTCCTATTTCGTTTCGCTTGAGCCAGGAAACCTCTGTGTAGGACTCTAAAGACTCGTCAATACGCCGGTAGCAGATGATGATCATATCAAGCACCCACAAGCCGCAAGCGGTCTGCTAAACGTAACGGCCACCCGGGTATTGAGCGATCAGAAGATCGACGAGCAAGCCCGCTCACACTCCTGTGAATCCAACCAGTAACACTTACCGTACAGTCCGGTCTGATCGTCTGATATGTCGCATATCTCGCCTAGGGGTGGTAAACGTCAGACCCCAATAGCTTGATAAGTCGTGTCGATACGAGGTCTATAACATTTCGAGAAACTACTGGTAACACTTACCAGTAAATCTCAGCAACCCTGGCCAGGGATTTCCGGTTATAGCCAATCGAACACAGCGCAACATCAACTCCCTATACCGGGAGAGACGAATCCCCTCCTATCGCTCATTGCCTCCATGTGATTCGGGACTGTACCCAAAAACCACCGTTTTGCACGCCCTCTTGGACGTGGTAAGATGGAAATCAAAGCACAGTGGGAACCACACAAGACTCTATGACGATCTCGGGTCAACAGACTACTCTGTACCTGTGTCACCAGAGAACTGCCATCTGACGTAAGGTATAATACCATCTGGGAGTTATCGGCGAGTCCGTCCAGTGTACCCAGTCTCTACTGAGCACCCGTATATCATCTCTGATGTCAAACACCAATGGATATGGGATCATCCATCGCCCATCTGTATGGGTCGAGAAGGTATACGCTAGTCTACTCTGGTATATCGATGCCCCGTTTCGATACACCCACGACTAGGGACTTTGAAGGATGCACTTATAGACTACCATGTCCCCACTAGTATGATCCGCATCACAGTCCAGGTAGTCAAGTACACATCCTAAGGGCTTTACCAACATGTAACAGAGAGACAATCATCGTACACGTTAAGGTAAAGATCAACCAGATAGCATACTATCATGTCGAGCAAGAAAGTCCTCCCTATATATGTCCAAGCATCCACTACAATATACATCCAATGTACAGTAATGGCCTCTAGGGCATACATATAACTAACAATCTCCCACTTGCACTAGGGCCATCTGATAGCAGTGGTTGTAGTATCTCATACTCAACCATCCCATAAAAGTCTCTCTCTAGGAAAAGGCCTTCGTGAGTGGATCCGCCGTGTTGTCCTCTGAGTCAACTCTCCTTACCTTGATCACCCTGGACATCAACCATCTCCATGATCAGGTGATACTGCCTTAGAATATGTCTGGATCACCGATGGGACGGACGTTCCTTGGCATAAGCCACAACTCCATTGTCACACAATGGGAGGAACGAAGTTCATCTCATGAACAAATATACATCCAGACTGCCTCTTTGGTAGAATCTGAAGTAGCGATGTATCGAGCCTTTATCGTCTAGTATGCCACGGTATCTAGCTTGGAACTCTTCCAACATACCGCCCTTTACTGAGGGTAAAGACAATGCCTGTGACTGACTTTCAGTCGTCCTTATCACCCTGGAACCCTTCCAGTGATTCTCCCCAGGATCGGTTGATACCATCTCACTACAACTAGTGAGAATCCTAACATCCAATTAGATCTATCGCATAGATCCAAAATCCAGGATTTAGGAGGTATCACTTTGATCCTATTATGGAGAATTCCTGTGATAACCGGAGATTGACCGAGCGTAGCATAGGAAACTCCTTCCCTATCAAGAGTATGTCATCCACGTATTCTACGAGGATCGTCACTATACTCCCTACTACCTTTTTGTTTATACAAGGTTCATCTACCATTTTGATGATGCCAAACTCTTTGACTAACACATCAAAACAGATGTTCCAACTCCGCGATACCTGCTTTATCCTATAAAGCATCTTGCACACGTTTCCGCTGCTCCCACTGTCTACGAAGCCCTCTGGCTGTGTACTTATAGACGTTCTCTTCTAAAACAGCATTTAGAAAAGCAGTCATGGCACCCAACCGCCAGATATCGTAGTCATGGTATGTAGCCGTGGCAAGTAGGATCTGGATGGACTTAAGCATAGCCACTTGAAAAGGTTTCATCATAATCCACGCCTGGTCTATGACGAAAAAACTTTAACA
Organism: Agapanthus africanus; assembly: GCA_030015575.1. NCBI lineage: Eukaryota > Viridiplantae > Streptophyta > Magnoliopsida > Asparagales > Amaryllidaceae > Agapanthus > Agapanthus africanus. The sequence continues at coordinate 378,059,013 of CM057337.1, read as the reverse complement.
AGTCTAGCTTTGAAAGTCTCAACTTTTCCATCTACACCAAGTAATCTTCTCAAGATATACTTTCTCCTGATGGGGATTTAACCCTTCAGATATAGCAACCAAAGTCCATACTTTGTTGGTGTATAAGGATTCCATCTCAGATCGCTAAGCATCCAGCCATTCTTATAGAGTCTTACTCCTGATGGCCAGCTCGAAACTAGTTGGGTCATCATCTCATGATGCAATCCTCGCTCCCACTGTCATAGAGAAACCGAAGTATCTCTCAGGTGGGTAAGGAACCCTACTAGATCGGCGGAGAGGCTGAGGTTCGTTGGTATCTATTGAATCCTTTGGTTCTTTCAAATCATCAGCTGCAGTTTTGTATAGCTGGAACATTTCCAGTTCTACATAACAGATCTTGCCTCGAGCTTATCCGGATTATGCTTTTAGACATAGGCTGGACAACCCCAAATCATAACTAACTTAAGAGATGGGCTCTTCCCTTATCATATCACATATGAAGTGGTAGGCAACAGATTTGATTTGAACCCTATTTAATAGGTATGCAGCTTCTCAAGTGCATAACTCCCAAAAGGAAATAGGTAACTCAGTAGTACTCATCATAGAGCACACCTTATCATATAGGGTGTGATTACTCCGCCCCGATATACCATCGTGCTATGGTGTATACGGAGGAGTAATGCTGAGAGAGAATCTCATTCTCCTTTAGAAAAGTCCAGGAATTTCATGCACAAGTATTCTCCTCCCTGATCGCATCAAAGGACATAATACTTATACCCTCAATTTGGTTCTCTACTTCTAACTTATATTCCGTGAATATCTCAAAAGGTTCGGACCTGTGTTTCAACAGGAACATAGGTCTGAATCTCGAAAGATCATCAGAGAATGTAATGAAGTACAAAGAACCAGTCTTGGCATGTGTAGACAGGGGACCTACATACATCAACATGTATCATCCCAAGAGTTCACTAACTCTTTCTCTGTTTTCAGTAAACGGAGCTGTGGTCATCTTATCTTTGTGACATGACTGGCGAGTTTCACAAGATGTAAATTCAAACTCATTTAAATATGCATCGTTATGTAACTTCAGCTAGTCGGGTCGCATTGATATGACCTAGTCTACAATACCTCAAGAAGGATTCGTTCATTTCTGAACTCTTCCTCTTGTGTGTGTTCCATATATTAAAGAACTGTAGTTTGATTTAGAACATCAATGCTTTTAGATAACGTGCCTGAACCGATCAACTTTTGATATAGGAAATGTTCAAAACATTATCCAACTATACAAAATTTTATCACTTCTTTACTAATAAAGAGATAGATATGATTTTGTATATCAGGTTCGGTATCTAATAACAATCGTTCAGAATCAATGTATTTGAAATACAGGGTGACAGTGACCAACAGACTTGGCTGCAACACTTGCCCCGTTTTCTGTCTCATGAAACTTATCACCCGTTCTCAGTTCTCTACCTATCTGTAGCCCTATGTAACAGATTACATATCTGGGATCCTGATCCGGTATCATATACCCAGCACGTAAAGGATACTGAGAAACTGTTCTGTATAATGAACACACCCGAAGATGATGCATCAGCATGCACTCTCTTCGTTTGGGCGGCACGGGAATTCTGGTAATCCCCTATTTCCTGCTCTGTCTTATAACAATTATAAGTTGGAGCGGGACCAACGTTCCCCAGCTCAGTATAACAAGCGGGTTCGGTCAATTTTCCGTATTATTATCTTGATTAAGGCGTGATATGGTCGCTACCTGGAGAGAGAGAGATGAAAACACTCAGCGTATGCTCTTGCATGAATAGATTGGTTATTATTTTATCTAATCAGGATGGCTCCCACTGCTTTTTATCAAATCTTCCTTCAAACCCTAAAAGGAAAGACTAGCTGGGATTAATTACACACTACAAGTTCGCCAATCTTTCAGCCAGGCCAGTGTCGGTACTTTGAGGGAGGTCCTCCGTGCTTTCGCACGAACCTAATTAATGTAAACCTCGTTTTCCCAGAGGCGTAACCCCGTTGACACCTTTCTAGACACCTACTTGATCGGCTAATTGTAATGCGTAAAATTCTCCCAGGAGTAACAATTACTCGCAGCGGGTATCAGGATCCAACTATCTCATAGAAGGTATGCAATCTCATTGCAAATTTCAACACTTGAAATTCCCGATAATATTTTGCCCCTAGCGTCCTATGACCTTGACGGAGGCCAAACAACCCATAGTCCGCTAGTCAAGTTCAACCTGTCATTTCCTGATTGAATTAAACCCACCCGCACGACCCTTGACGGAGGCCAAACAACACCGTACGAATACCCTAATCCAATCGCATCATATGCTAGCAGATAAGCACTAGTTAGCTACCGTACACTACGCCTTGACGGAGGCCAAACAACCGCAGCACGAATACTAACTAGTACTTATCTGAAATGAAGGAGGGCTACGACAGGTTTTTCTGAAAACCTATTGCGTAATGAACTTGATATCGTTGTAGAATCAAATGATTTTAAAAATGGAGTGCTTTTGAGGCTTTTCTAGTTTTGCTAAAGGAGTCACTCCCGGTGAAGGGATCGTCGGTCCTTTCCTCATCGAATAAGGTGCGGGATATATCATATATATCACTGTGCAAAGCAAAAACTCTTAAAAGCAATCAAAAGACAAACCGAGTGTGTAGCATCTGCCAGTTATTGCTAAAGGAGTCACTCCCGGTGAAGGGATCTCGGTCCTTTCCTAATCGAATAAGGTGCAGGATATATCACATATACCGCTGTGCAAAGCAAGAACTGTAGCTACCCTTTTATTTTTGAAATTCGATTCTACAACATCTTAGGTTTCTTTTATTTCATTAATCGCATTAATGAAGTCCCATCATTTAAGTACCTAAACATCACAGATAAATACGACGTACACTTATGCCATCCGCATTCGCCTCGATGTCCCCTCGTGCACCGTTAGGTTAGGTAACTAACGGCAGAGCAGGGCAGGGCTAGCGCGGGTGTAAAACATAAGTAACATCTATATAATATATCATATATACTATATACAGTATCTATCACAGAACATCACAGATATCGCAGCAGAAGAATCATATGAAATATTGGATATACTAGGACGTCCGTGTTTTCAATACGAGCCTGTATAAAACACGGATTCCACGGTCGTGATGAATAGCCAATCCGACACCCCTAGACCCCTACGAGAGCGGCAAGCAACCCTACCAATTCTAGAGTTAGGAGACCCGGACTCGACTCCTCGAGTTGGTCTCCCACTGGACTCCAGAACCCGGTTACTTGTGCTCCCCTCCTTGGGTCTATCCTAGTGCGGAAAAGTAAATAATATACAAAAGGTGACATCTTCCGCAACCTAGAAGTGTCCTAAATAAAAGAATATTACATACAAGTTTTTACATGAATTAAAATGAAAAACACTCATCTCACATAAAAACCCCCGGCTATTCAAACACGACGATCCAATATAACATATCCAGCAACACATAACATCACATGTCATCAACGTAAGTAAATATGTCCATCCCAATTGTCGTTGACGTATAGCAACGAAATCGGCGATATTACATATTACACTTACGGTCACAGAAAAAAAAAGTGTAAAACTACAACAGTTGGAATCCGCAATCTGCATAGACATCGCATGCCTAATCAAATGAATACCTTAGACATCACATGCCTAACAATTATAAACCCCGCATTTTAGTCTCATTATCGAAAACTCTTTTCAATATCAAGTCGGGCAATTCAACAAGATTCCCGACATCCTGATCGAATGTTCGTCGCAAACTTCAGTAGACGGCCGCACCCCCGACACCGTCGACGAAGTGCACCAAGGCGGAACACCGCTGCCGCGAGCACCCGAACGGATGCTTTCGGCAACGGGGTTCTCCTATAGTCACTTGGTCGGGGCTATGGAGCGAGGCTGTCTATTAAGTTTACCCGGCGAGTATCCGCGTACGCTACGTGATTGCGACGGACTTTTGATCACATCAAAATTCCGTGGCAACCGATCAAGTGAGACTAAACTGCTATGTTTATAATATTCATTCAGTTATCTCATAACTACTTGTGAATTCCAATTATTGTATCCCATTCCAGATAAATAGAAAATGTTAAACTTTCCGATCGAACATTCGAACACCCAAGTTTTTCCGAAACAGATCAACACATGAAACAAGTTTAAAAACATTCAGTTCGTGCCTCAGTACCAACGGTCCAGCCGTAGAAGGGTCAAGCCAACGCCTCACATGTGGCATGCCGTACTGCCCCAAACCCTAAGGTTCAAAGGGCAGTTCAAGACGGTCACATAATCGAGTTAAGGTTTGTTGTCTTCTAGAGGGACCATCGCGTTACTTGCACTACTTAGAACGTCTTTAAACCTCGGAAAAATCTAACACTTGGAAATTTCCCGAAAGGGGAAAAAGTGGGTATTTATATCCGGTCGAACTTTTTAACATATTCTTAAATCATCCGGAAAGACACATAGACAGAGTTTGACAATCCGATCGAATAAACGAATCCCCAAAACAACCCCAGAAAATTCAACTCTTGAATAATATTTAAAAATACCCAGAGAACTCAGCACTGAATAAAGGAAGTTACTGTGCAAAATTGGGTGGGTGACGTCCTCATACGGCCGTGGAACCGCGGCAGAAGCCAGGCTTCTGCCGCGGTTCCGCCGCGCTTTGGAGGAATCATGGACACCTGTTGCACAGTAATTCTTAGGATTCCCTGCTGATTTTTCTGCATATTTTTAATTTGGAAAAATCCTAGTTTTTAGAAAAAGTCCAGAGAGCTATTTTGGAGTTAGGGTTTTGGTTCGATCGGGTTTCAAACGCCGTCTACTCATCGCCTAAGGCTCTAGCTAGGCTCTGATACCACTGTAGGGTTCCTAGGCACACTAATGAGGTCTCACACGGCATCGACCATGCCAATTTCAAAATTTTACGGTGCCGAGAAACCCTAATACGGATCGTTAACTAGATGTCTAGGCGAAACTACGAGCTGGTTAACAACTTAACTAAAGTGTAACGGAAATACAACCTTTGTAGATCCGGTTCTCCACCTCCATTGCTCTGTGATGATGTCTCCTCGCTGTCCAAATCGAATCCATGACTCTTGCATCGGCTTCATCGGAGAAAAAGCGGGCTAGGTCATCGACGACGATGCCGAAGATGATCTACGTCGAGGCATCACTAGATCAAGCTCCACCTTCACAAAGCCATGAAAACTTGTGAAGGAAACACCCTATACTACTTGGCAAGAGGTAGAGGATGAAGAAATAGGAGGTGGGTTCACTTTAGAATTGGATTTCTCACTCATATGCTCAACTTGCCATTGATGAAGACAAGCTTCTTCATTTGTTGAAGATGAAGAAGAAGAAGAAGATCATCATGATAGAAAATATGATAAGTATGTTTAAAAAGAAAAATAATATGATACTTATCATAATTCAACCATGGTTTAGTGTAGAGATTTAACTAAGGTTAGATGAATGGTTAGGGTTAGACATGAGACAAGAATGGTGGACTTAGGTCAAAGCTTCATGAAACTTCAACTAGAATACAAATCAAGCCACCATTTTCTTTTCATGCCTTTCATTTTCCAAAAATCAATAGATTAATAAATAAGTGAATAAAACAAAACCCTAACCATTAACATGTAACCATGGTTTGATCTTTACACAAAAACCCTAGCAAACATGTATCATCAAACATGATACAAACTAGTGTACAAAAGTATATCACATATACAATGTGCACATAAAGTGAGAAAATCCATTTAAAGTGAACCAATACTAGTTAATGCAAAGTAATATATCAAATATATAATTATACATTAAATCATTAAATCAACACTTGATTCGATGATCCGGTCATGTCGCACATAACCGACTAGTATCCAATGTATCGGCTTATCGAATCAATCCTTGATTCGATATCTAGGTTATATCGCATATAACCAATCGATACATTCATCGCGAGAGTGGAATACGGTATCACATACACGCATTATTCTCGGTCCCGCACATATCTTATATGCACTCCTATTTCGTTTCGCTTGAGCCAGGAAACCTCTGTGTAGGACTCTAAAGACTCGTCAATACGCCGGTAGCAGATGATGATCATATCAAGCACCCACAAGCCGCAAGCGGTCTGCTAAACGTAACGGCCACCCGGGTATTGAGCGATCAGAAGATCGACGAGCAAGCCCTCTCACACTCCTGTGAATCCAACCAGTAACACTTACCGTATAGTCCGGTCTGATCGTCTGATATGTCGCATATCTCGCCTAGGGGTGGTAAACGTCAGACCCCAATAGCTTGATAAGTCGTGTCGATACGAGATCTATAACATTTCAAGAAACTACTAGTAACACTTACCAGTAAATCTCAGCAACCCTGGCCAGGGATTTCCGGTTATAGCCAATCGAACACAGCGCAACATCAACTCCCTATACCGAGAGAGACGAATCCCCTCCTATCACTCATTGCCTCCATGTGATTCGGGACTGTACCCAAAAACCACCGTTTTGCACGCCCTCTTGGACGTGGTAAGATGGAAATCAAAGCACAGTGGGAACCACACAAGACTCTATGACGATCTCGGGTCAACAGACTACTCTGTACCAGTGTCACCAGAGAACTGCCATCTGACGTAAGGTATAATACCATCTGGGAGTTATCGGCGAGTCCGTCCAGTGTACCCAGTCTCTACTGAGCACCCGTATATCATCTCTGATGTCAAACACCAATGGATATGGGATCATCCATCGCCCATTTGTATGGGTCGAGAAGGTATACGCTAGTCTACTCTGGTATATCGATGCCCCGTTTCGATACACCCACGACTAGGGACTTTGAAGGATGTACTTATAGACTACCATGTCCCCACTAGTATGATCCGCATCACAGTCTAGGTAGTCAAGTACACATCCTAAGGGCTTTACCAACATGTAACAGAGAGACAATCATCGTACACGTTAAGGTAAAGATCAACCAGATAGCATACTATCATGTCGAGCAAGAAAGTCCTCCCTATATATGTCCAAGCATCCACTACAATATACATCCAATGTACAATAATGGCCTCTAGGGCATACATATAACTAATAGGTAGAGGCCGAGGCAGAAGCAGAAGACAGCCAGCTATTAGTGGTGGACAGGCCCGAGTGTTCGCATTGACTCCTCAGGATGCACAGGCATCCAATGCCGTCGTGATAGGTACTCTGCCAGTATGTTCTTTTGATGTACGAGTATTATTTGATCCAAGCTCCACACATTCATATGTATCCACGTACTTTGCACCGAGGTTGGGCCGAGAGTCTTCTCCGTTAGATCAGCCGCTTGTTGTTATTACACCGGTAGGCGAGTCGTTTGTTGCTCGTTTTGTGTACCGATCATGTTCCGTTCGTATCGGGGAGAGAGATTCTTTAGTTGATTTGATTCTCCTCGATATGCTAGACTTTGACGTTCTTCTTGGTATGGACTGGCTAGCCAGCTGTTATGAATCCGTGGACTGCCGTGAGAAAGCAGTTAGATTCAGTTTTCTTGGTGAGCGGGTTCTTGTTATTCAGGGAGATCGTAGCGCTACCCTTCCCAGCTTGATTTCTTCTCTTCGCGCTGGTCAGCTCTTAAGGAAAGGGTGTCAGGGATTCTTAGCCTATGTTTATGATACTAGCTCCACAGAGGTTCCGTTGGACCAGGTCTCTGTTGTGAGAGAGTTTCCTGATGTATTTCCTGACGAGCTGCCTGGTCTGCCACCAGAGCGCAAGATTGAGTTCTGCATCGACTTGATCACCGGCACGAGGCCTATCTCTATATCGCCTTACCAGATGGCCCCGACGGAGCTGAGAGAGCTGAAGGATCAGTTACAGGACTTGCTGGACAAAGGGCTTATCCGACCGAGTGTGTCACCTTGGGGTGCTCCCGTCCTGTTTGTTAAGAAGAAGGACGGAAGTATAAGCTTATGCATTGATTATCGTCAGCTGAACCGGGTTACTGTGCTGAACAGATATCCTCTACCCCGCATTGATGACTTATTCGATCAGCTCCAGGGTGCAGGGTTTTTCTTGAAGGTTGATTTACGGTCAGGTTATCACCAGTTGCGGGTTCGGAAGGAGGATATTTCGAAGACCGCTTTTCGTACTCGATATGGTCATTATGAGTTCTTGGTGATGTCGTTCGGGGTCACCAATGCCCCGGCAGCATTTATGGACTTGATGAACCGTGTATTCAGGCCGTATCTCGATCAGTTCATCATCGTGTTCATTGACGACATCTTGGTTTACTCTCAGAGCCGGGAGGAGCATGAGCAGCACTTGCGTATCATCTTGCAGACATTGAGGGAGCATCAGCTGTTCGCTAAATTTTCCAAGTGCGCATTCTGGTTAGACAGTGTCGACTTCTTGGGTCATGTGGTGATGAGAGATGGTATTTGTGTGGAGCCGAAGAAGATCGAGGCAGTTCAGCGTTGGCCTAGACCGGTATCAGTTACAGAGGTTCGCAGCTTTCTGGGACTGGCAGGGTATTATCGACGTTTTGTCCAGGATTTCTCCCGTATTGCTGCATTGCTGACCGAGTTGACCTGGAAGGGGGTCCCTTTTGATTGGACCCAGGCATGGGAGGATAGTTTCCAGCAGTTGAAGACTAGTCTGACTACTGCACCAGTGTTAGCATTGCCTTCAGGATCAAGCGGGTTCGTGGTATATTGTGATGCTTCTCGAGTGGGGCTGGGTTGTGTATTGATGCAGCACGACAGAGTTATCGCGTATGCTTCTCGGCAGCTGAGGAAACACGAACAGAACTACCCTGCCCATGATTTAAAGATGGCTGCAGTGGTATTTGCACTTAAGATCTGGAGACATTACCTATATGGTGAGTCGTGCCAGATATTCTCTGACCACAAAAGTTTGAAGTATATCTTTCAGCAGCGAGATCTGAATCTGAGACAGCGCCGTTGGATGGAGTTGGTGAAAGATTATGACTGCGAGATTTTATACCATCCGGACAAGGCGAATGTGGTGGCAGATGCTTTGAGTAGGAGGCCCGGAGGTAGCTTATCTTATTTGAGCGCAGTACAGATGCAGTCGACGGCAGATTGGAAGATTTTATGTGACAGCAGAGTGCAGTTCGAGTTTACTCCTACAGGGGGACAGCTGGCCCATTTCAGAGCACGCCCACAGTTACTTGACCGTATCCGCGAGGCACAGTCCGGCGATGCCCATATTGTAGAGATTATTGAGCAGATTCGGCAGGGCAGAGTTTCTGAGTTCGTGATTGATGATCAGGGGATACTTCGATTTGGAACTCGACTGTGCGTACCAGATTCTGAGGGACCGAGGCGCGATATCCTAAAGGAGGCACATAGATCAGTATACAATATTCATCCAGGTTCCACCAAGATGTACCATGATTTGAGAGGGGTTTACTGGTGGGACGGGATGAAGAAGGATGTTACAGACTTTGTGTCGAGATGCCTGACTTGTCAGCAAGTCAAGGCCGAGCACTAGAGGCCAGCCGGCGAGTTACAGCATTTGCCCATCCCTGAGTGGAAGTGGGAACAGTTCTCCATGGACTTCATTGTGGGTGTACCCAGGACCAGTCGAGGGTATGACTCTATTTGGGTGATTGTGGATCGACTGACGAAAGCGGCTCACTTCCAGGCAGTGAAGACCACTTTTGGATTTTCTCAGTACGCCCAGGTTTATATTGATGAGATCGTGCGACTGCATGGCGTTCCAACTTGCATCGTTTCCGACCGGGGAACCCAGTTTACCAGCCGATTATGGCAGAAACTTCAGGAAGCTTTGGGCACCTGATTGAGTTTTAGCACAGCCTTTCACCCGCAGACTGACGGTCAGTCGGAGCGTACTACTCAGATTCTTGAGGACATGCTCAGAGCTTGTGTTTTAGATTTTGGTGGTAGCTGGGATCGTTATTTGCCCTTGATCGAGTTCTCCTACAATAACAGCTTCTAGGAGACGATTCAGATGGCACCTTTCGAGGCTTTATATGGGAGGAGATGTCGATCGCCTATGTGTTGGACAGAGCTCAGGGAGAGCAGTATTTTGGGCCCGCTGATCGTACAGGAGACGACCGAAAAGATACAGCTAATTCGGGATAGGATGAGAGCGGCACAGAGTAGGAAGAAATCATATGCTGACAGGCGCCGTCGCCGACTCGAGTTCGCTGTTGGCGATCATGTTTTCCTGAGGGTCTTTCCGATGAAGAGTGTGATGAGATTCGGGCGGAAAGGGAAGCTTAGTCCTAGATATGTTGGTCCCTTCGAGATCCTAGAGCGTGTTGGTCCAGTCGCTTATCGGTTAGCTCTTCCGCCCAGCTTCCCCGATGTTCACCCCGTGTTCCATGTTTCGATGCTCCGCAAGTACCTTCATGATCCTTCCCATGCGATTCAGCACCAGACTATCCAGCTAGAGCGTGATCTTTCATTCACCGAGCAGCCGGTGGTCATTTTGGATCGGCAGGTGAAGAAATTGAGGTCGAAGGTTATACCGTCCGTCAAGGTCCTTTGGCGTGGCCCGAACAGCGAGGAGGTCACCTGGGAGACCGAGGTCGAGATAGGAAGAGATATCCCCATCTTTTTGAAGGTACCCGTTGTTAGTGTATATGCCCTAGAGGCCATTACTGTATCATACTGGTTTGTATATTACTTAATGGATGCTTGGGATATTCACCTTGTATATACAATCTTGCTCAAAATAGTAGTATGCTACTTGGTTTGTTTCTACTTCAATGTGTACATGTGTTTATTTTTGTATATCGCCTATACACATTAGTAGAGCCCTTAGGATCTTTGCTTGATTACCAGCGATGTGATGGCCGTCACACTAGTGGGGCTGGGTAATCTACAAGCACATCCTTATGCAGGTCCCTGGTCGCAGGACTATCGAGACAGGGCATCGATACTCCGGAGTAGACCAGCGCATGCGCTTCTCATCCCAGTGTGGGAGACGGTCTGTCCCACAGCCGTCAGTACGTCGTACTTGAGATAGTATGCGGGTGCTCGTTAGGTTACGGGTACACTGGACAGGACTCGTCGGGAACTGACTAGTTGGTATTATACCTATCGTCAGTTATCAGTTCCCAGGTGACATGAGTACAGCTTAGTCCGCTGACTTGACACTGTCACTCCGCCTCGAGTGTGTTCCCACTGTACTTTGATCACTACCCTACCACAGCTCAAAGGAGTCGTGCAAACAGGTAGTGGTTGGGTGCAGTCCCGAAGCACTTGGAGACAGTGACGGTTAGACAGGATTCGTCTCTCCCGGTATTGGGGGTTGACATCGCGCTGTGTCTAGGAGAGCCATTACACGAGTAGTCCCTGGCCAGGGCAAACGAGATATACTGGTAGGTTTCCAGTGTTATCTCAGGGTGTTTTGGGCTTCGCTCCGGCACGACTTGTACCGTAATTGGGGGACTGACGTTTACCGCCCCCTAGGCCCGCCATGCGATGTATCAGACGAACAGACCGGACTGTACGGAGAATGTCACACTCAGGCTCAGTAGGAGTTCAGATGGGTTTCGCCTCGTCGGTCTTCTTGTCGGCATTACCTGGGGACCGTTACGCACAGCTAGTGCCGCTTGCGGTCTATGGTTAAACCCACTGCCAGCGTAGTGTCGAGTCTTTAGAGTCCCACACAGAAAGCTTTTCGCCTTTAGGCAAAAGAGTAGAGGTCGCATGGTATTGCGACAGGTCGCATGGTTTTGCGACGGGGTTCGATCACATCCGTGCACTTGTGCACGTACAGTGTCCGGACAGTTTACACTAGCGGGCTTTGGTTTAAGCCAGATCCTAGTGTACCTTATGGGATTGGATTTATCCAGTTTGCATTCGTGTTCCTCGGAACGCGGATGCGGGTGTGTATGCACAGTTGACAGGGAGGCAGAGGCGGCGGATTCTCATTAGGGTTGTTGACTGTTGACCGTTGACTATTTGACTTTATGCTCAACCCTAATGAGAATATGATATGTGATTAACTATTATATTAATTAAGTATTATGGTGATATGGTTGTTGACTTGTTGACTTTTGTTGACTTGTTGACTTTGTTGACTTGTTGACTTTTGTTGACTTGTTGACCGGTTGACTAGGCTTGACTAGTTGACCATCATGATAACCATGGTTATCATTTCATGCCAAAGACTTTTTCTTGCTTGCTCATTTGAGTAAAATGAGTGCATGACATGATAAGGTTATGGTTGCTTCTAACCATCACATAAGACTTTTTTGATATGATGAGTTATGATCACTTTGGATTATGAGAGGGTGAAAGACAAAAGAGTTGCTCATTCTTTCTTGCTCATTCTCTCTCTTGTTCTTGAGCTCTCCACTTGCTCTCACCCTCAACCTCTTGCTCCCTCTCTTGATCTATGGTTCTCTTGTCTCATGAGTTGAGAATCAAGAACCATAGATAAAATCCCATTCTAAATCATCTCTACTCATTCTAGTTCACTAGGTTTAGCAAACCAAGTGAACTAGTTTCTTCAAAGAACGAAGAAGGAGCTAAAGGTTGGAGCTTTCAAGTGGATCTATCTTCGGCGTACGGAGACAACGAGAAGGAGCCATCGAACCACCATCGGAGCTTGAAGAGAAGGAGTTCAAGTTTAGGTATAACCATCTTCATCCGAGTAGCTAAATATCTTTAGCTTAGTATGCTAGTTTTAGTTTAGGTAAAGATCCCGACCTAGCTTAGTCCATGTTGCCTCTTGCGTTAAAATTTTGATTTTATACCGTTTCCGCCTCCCCGTAAGAACCGGGGGTCGCAACGTGGACTTACAGTGGTATCAGAGCCTAACTAAACTTAAACTAGCTTGGTAGTGAAGTGTAACGAAGTTCGGAACCGGAAAAATCCAAAAACCAAACTTTTACAAAAACTGAGTTTCTGTTGAAATTTTTTTGGCTCAAAATGAAAAACTTTACACTTGTAAATTCGGCTCAGGGTTTTGTATGAACACCCAAGAAAAACGATACAGTAATTCGTCCAAACCGCCGCCCTTCCGCCGCGCGAGCTAGGCATCCGCCACGGAAGCGCCGCGCTTTGTCGTCTTCTGTGCATCGTTTTTCGTGCAGTGTGTGTCTGTATTGGTTTTGGGATTTTTGAAATATATTATATGTGCCCAGATTTTCCAGAAAAGAAATTTCCTTTTGGAGTCCTATAATTCCGTATTTTTCCGAACTTCACTGCACTTTGACTATGATGGTTATATCTGTGATGCTTGCATGTATTGAACGTCGGCTAATCGCTATAAGTCGATTGGTCGGGGTTATACATGATCTGTGTTTGATATTGGAATGTGTATATAAATATGTTGGATTGTCGCGGGTGAATAGCCGGGGGTTGTGAGACGAGAGTTTTCTTTTCTTGCAATTCATGTAAATTTGTAAATTGATGTAATAATTATTTGTATGGCCGCACAACCGGGAAGGGGTTGTAGCCGTCATTGTATAATTTCTTTTTACTGTTTTTGCTCCTAGGATAGACCCATGGAGGGGTGCACAAACTACCGGGTATGCCGAAGTGTCGAGTGGCCTACTCATGGAGATGAGGGAGGTTGCTACGCTTCGGGTACTTGGCGGGTAGTTTGCCGCACCCGTAGGGGTCTTGGGTGGGGTTTTGGCTATTCACCGCGACCGTGTTATCTGTTTTTGTTACAGGCTCGTACAAATTACAGATTGCTAGTATATCCAATGTATTTATCTGTGATCTGAAATGTTTATCATTGCAGTATATCTATATATGATATTATTTAGGCGTTGCTTATGTTTTACAGACGCGCTAGCCCAGCCCCCGCTCTGTCGTTAGTTAAGTAACCTAACGGGTAATGACGGGGCCCAGTGGCGAATGCGAATGGCATAAGCGTACGTCATATTTTGGTTGTTTTCTGCAATGGTAGGATTAAATGATGGGACGCATTAAAAGAACTAATGCAAGAATATCACGCATTAAAAGAACTAATGCAAGATAATAAACCAAGTTAAAGTCGTTGGAACACTTTCGAAAAACCACTCGGTTCTTTTCAAAACAAACTTTTAAAATACGGAGTTTGAGCCACTCCATTTAAAAGCTATCTCGTTCCATCGACCAAATCAAGTTCACTACGTTCACGGTTTTGCCAAAACCATCCGTAGCCCTCCATCATTTCAGTTAAATATTCGGTAGTATTCAAGCTATGTATTTTGACCTCACGCCAAGGCATAGTGATTGGTAGCTGCCGGATATTTATCTGTTGCATAGATAGAATGCGTTGGTTTGAGACAGTCGTACTGCCATTTTGGCCTACGTCAAGGGTATGTACGGGTGGGTTCAAATTAACCTGGATAATGATGGGACGAACTTGACATGTGACTTATGACATTTTGACCTCACGCCAAGGTCATAAGAGCATGGGGCAAAAATCCACATCGGGAGTTTCATAAGTACTGAAACTTGCTAGATTTGCATACCATTTGGAGTGTGATGATTCTGGTAGGATTCCTTCAGTTTCGTCACGCGATGATATTTGGATCCCGATCCTACTGTGAGTATATGCTACTCCTCGGGAAATTTCTCACTTAACGATCAATGCTATAAACCTAGTAGGTGCCTAGAAAGGTGTTAGCGGGGCTACGCCCCCAGGGAAAAGAGGTTCTTTAATTAAGGAACTTCGCGAAAGCGTTGGAAAACCTCCCTCGAAGTACCGACACCGGCCTGGCTGAACGGTTAAGCAAGTATTGTACGGTGGGATTAATCCTGACTAATTCTTCCTTTATGGTTTGAGGAGGGATTCGAGAAACAGTGGGAGCCATCCTGTTTAGACAAACTAAAAACCACTCTAAACTTGCAAGAGCATCATGCTGAGTGTTTCTTCTTCTCTCTCCTAATTGCAGCGACCAATCAACATGACTGGACTTAAGTTACTCCTAGATAAAAACAAACTGACAGGGCCAAACTACAAAGATTGGCTCAGGAATGTCAAGATAGCAATCACTTATGACAAGCTGGGGTATCTTCTTACCACCAAAGCTCCCCCTGTCCCTGGTCCAACTTCCAGTGTCGCGGATAAGGAAATCCGCAAGACTTGGGAGATTGATAGCGCAAAGGCCAAGTGCCTCCTGCTTGCCTCGATGGACAACGAACATCAGAGGAGGCATGAGAATATGGACATGGAGTCCATATTGCTCCATACAAAAGAACTGTATGGAGAGCAATCACGTATCGCAAGATACGAAGCGTCGAAAAAGTTATTTTCGACAAGAATGGCCGTCGGATCATCCGTAGCCGAGCACGTGCTAAAGATGATCGGCTTCATTGAGGAGCTCGCTGACCAAGGGATCACATTGGAGAGTGAGCTATATACGGATATAGTTCTCCAGTCCCTTCCTTCCACTTACGCCCAGTTTATACTGAACTTCAACTTACAAGAAAAAGAGGTTGAACTTTCAGAGCTCCTCAACATGCTGAGGAGCGCAGAGGGCACCCTACAGAAAAGTAGGGATACATCCACTTTGTTTGTAGGAGGATCATCTTCTTCTAGGTCCAAGGCGAAAGCCAAGGGAAAGAAGAAGAAGGCCCCCGCCAAACCAAGGGGCGGTGTTAGTAAAGTGGATACGAAGGGAAAAGGAAAAGCAACAAAGATAGCGGGGAAGCTTGTGGATAAGGAAGAATGCTTCTATTGTCATAAGAAAGGATACTGGAAGAATGATTGCAGGGCCTGGAAGGCCAGAACACAGGAATTGAAGCAGGTTGCAGCTTCAGCTTCAGGTGTGTATGTTATTGAAAACTGTCTTTCAATAAACTCTACTTCCTGGGTATTGGATACCGGATCAGGATTTCATATCTGTAATTCTTTGCAGGCGTTGAGAAACCGTAGGGTTTTGAAGGCAGGTGACATGACCCTCAGAGTTGCGAACGGAGCTAGCATGGATGCTAAAGCCGTGGGGGACTATCACCTGGGAATGTCAGATGGACATGTTTTGGTTTTGCGTAATTGCTTTTTTGTACCCAACGCAACTTGTAATATCATTTCTGTATCTTTAGTTTCTAAAGAAGGTTATGAATTTGCGTTTGTAAGTAATGTTGTAAACATTCACCTTAATCAAGTTTTGATTGGGTCAGGTACATTGAGTAATGGTATATACGTGTTAAACCAACCACAGATTTTCAACGTCCAGAATACACACAAAAGAAAGTCTCCAGAAATAAATCAGACTTTCTTATGGCATTGTAGATTGGGTCACATCAATGAGAGAAGGTTGACTAAGTTACATACAGAAGGATATTTGAATGCGTTCGAATATCAATCGTATGCCACTTGTCAATCTTGTCTCAAAGGAAAGATGACAAAGACTCCGTTTACTGGACAAGGAGTAAGAGCGAGCGAGCTCTTGGGACTCGTACACAGTGACGTGTGCGGTCCAATGTCTACACATGCCCGAAGCGGACATTCTTACTTCATTACTTTTACGGATGACTTCTCAAGGTACGGTTATGTCTTCTTAATGAAACATAAGTCCGAGGCCTTTGGAAAATTCCCGGAGTATAAGAATGAAGTAGAGAAACAGACCGGCAAAAGTATTAAGATTCTAAGATCGGATCGAGGTGGAGAATACTTAAGTGCCGAGTTCCTGGACTATTTAAAAGAGAACGGAATTCTCTCTCAGCTTACTCCTCCATACACCCCGCAACATAATGGTGTATCGGAGAGACGGAACCGCACCCTATTGGATATGGTGCGGTCCATGATGAGTAACGCTGAGTTACCGCGATCGTTCTGGGGGTATGCGCTGGAATCAGCTGCATACCTTTTGAACCGAGTTCCGACTAAGACTGTGCCTACCACCCCATATGAAATGTGGAGTGGGAAGAAACCCTATCTTCAATATCTGAAGATCTGGGGATGTCCAGCTTTTGTCAAAAAGCAGCATGCGGACAAACTCGAGGCACGCTCAGTACTGTGCAAGTTTGTGGGATACCCAAAGAACACCAGGGGGTATCTTTTCTACTACGCAGAGGAACAAAAAGTCCTTGTTTCTCGTAATGCCCACTTTCTAGAACACCAGTTCTTGGAAAAGGAAATTAATGGGAGCGCAGTGGAACTGGAAGAAATTCCAGAACCACAGACTATTACTGAAAGGTTAGTGGAACCAGAGGGTTCAACAGAACAGGACATTACTACGCCGCTCCGCAGGAGTAGTAGGCAGTCTCATCCTCCCGAGAGATACTGCGGTTTTCTCATAGACGGGGATAGAGAGGATTGCATCATAGATTATGATGAGCCTACTAGCTTCCAGCAGGCCGTTCAGAGCGTTGACTCAGTGAAATGGCTGGATCCAATGCGGACCGAAATGGAGTCCATGTACACCAACAAGGTATGGACGTTGGACATTGCTCCAGACGGGGTAAAACCCGTAGGATGCAAGTGGATCTTCAAAAGGAAGATTGGTGTAGATGGACAGGTTGAGACCTATAAAGCTAGGCTGGTAGCAAAGGGTTTTCGTCAAAGACCTGGCTTGGACTACGACGAAACCTTTTCTCCAGTAGCCATGCTGAAATCCATTCGGATCCTTCTTGCCATTGCTGCCTTCCACGATTATGAGATCTGGCAAATGGACGTAAAGACAGCTTTTCTAAATGGAAATTTAGAGGAGTGTGTCTATATGGACCAGCCGGAGGGTTTCATTCAGAGTGGGAGCAGCGGAAAGGTGTGCAAGTTGCTTAAGTCCATCTATGGACTAAAGCAGGCGTCGCGGAGTTGGAACATCTGCTTTGATGAGACGGTCAAGGAATTTGGCTTTATCAAAAATCCAGATGAACCATGTATCTATAGTAGATTTGTAGCGAGAACTGTAGTATTCCTCGTTTTATACGTGGATGACATTCTCTTAATAGGAAATGACATTCCTATGCTACAATCTGTCAAGGGGTTCTTGTCACACAGGTTCTCCATGAAAGACCTGGGTGATGCCTCATACATTCTGGGTATCCGGATCTACCGTGACAGATCCAAGAGGATATTAGGACTTTCTCAGTCCAGGTACATCGACACCATACTGAAGAGATTCAGTATGGAAGATTCCAAGCGCGGTAACCTACCGGCTTGTCACGGGATCACCCTCTCGAAAGAGATGTCTCCCAAGACTGATTTGGAGAGGGATCGCATGTCTATTATACCCTACGCTTCTGCGGTAGGCTCTATAATGTATGCGATGTTGTGTACCAGACCGGATGTAGCTTATGCACTGAGTGTGGTAAGCCGGTATCAGTCAAACCCTGGGGAGAAACACTGGATAGCGGTAAAGAACATTCTCAAGTACCTGAGAAGGACTAAGGAGATGTTCTTGGTGTATGGCGGAAAAGACCTCCAGATCGAGGCCTTTGCTGACTCCAGCTTCCAGAGTGACAAGGATGATTCCAAGTCCATGTCGGGTTTTGTCTTTACCCTCAATGGAGGGGCGGTGTGTTGGAAGAGTTCCAAACAGGAAACCGTTGCAGACTCGACGATGGAAGCGGAATACATCGCTGCATCTGATGCCGCAAAAGAAGCTGTCTGGATGAGGAAGTTCTTGAAAGAACTTCAGGTGGTTCCGTCCATTGTTGATCCAATACCTCTGTATTGCGACAACAACGGGGCTATAGCTTTAGCGAAGGAACCCAGGTCCCATCAGAGATCCAGGCACATCTTAAGGCGGTATCACCTGATCAGGGAGATCGTGGATCGCCAGGAGATCGAGGTTCGGAGAGTCGCTTCAGAAGATAACACTGCAGATCCATTCACCAAGGCCCTGCCCCAGACTCAGTTCGAGCGGCTGATCGAGATGATAGGTCTTCGATACGCCAGTACATGGCCTTAGTGCAAGTGGGAGATTGTTAGTGTATATGCCCTAGAGGCCATTACTGTATAATACTGGTTTGTATATTACTTAATGGATGCTTGGGATATTCACCTTGTATATACAATCTTGCTCAAAATAGTAGTATGCTACTTGGTTTGTTTCTACTTCAATGTGTACATGTGTTTATTTTTGTATATCGCCTATACACATTAGTAGAGCCCTTAGGATCTTTGCTTGATTACCAGCGATGTGATGGCCGTCACACTAGTGGGGCTGGGTAATCTATAAGCACATCCTTATGCTGGTCCCTGGTCGCAGGACTATCGAGACAGGGCATCGATACTCCGGAGTAGACCAGCGCATGCGCTTCTCATCCCAGTGTGGGAGACGGTCTGTCCCACAGCCGTCAGTACGTCGTACTTGAGATAGTATGCGAGTGCTCGTTAGGTTACGGGTACACTGGACAGGACTCGTCGGGAACTGACTAGTTGGTATTATACCTATCGTAAATTATCAGTTCCCAGGTGACATGAGTACAGCTTAGTCCGCTGACTTGACACTGTCACTCCGCCTCGAGTGTGTTCCCACTGTACTTTGATCACTACCCTACCACGGCTCAAAGGAGTCGTGCAAACAGGTAGTGGTTGGGTGCAGTCCCGAAGCACTTGGAGGCAGTGACGGTTAGACAGGATTCGTCTCTCCCGGTATTGGGGGTTGACATCGCGCTGTGTCTAGGAGAGCCATTACACGAGTAGTCCCTGGCCAGGGCAAACGAGATATACTGGTAGGTTTCCAGTGTTATCTCAGGGTGTTTTGGGCTTCGCTCCGGCACGACTTGTACCGCAATTTGGGGACTGACGTTTACCGCCCCCTAGGCCCGCCTTGCGATGTATCAGACGAACAGACCGGACTGTACGGAGAATGTCACACTCAGGCTCAGTAGGAGTTCAGATGGGTTTCGCCTCGTCGGTCTTCTTGTCGGCATTACCTGGGGACCGTTACGCACAGCTAGTGCCGCTTGCGGTCTGTGGTTAAACACACTGCCAGCGTAGTGTCGAGTCTTTAGAGTCCCACACAGAAAGCTTTTCGCCTTTAGGCAAAAGAGTAGAGGTCGCATGGTATTGCGACAGGTCGCATGGTTTTGCGACGGGGTTCGATCACATCCGTGCACTTGTGCACGTACAGTGTCCGGACAGTTTACACTAGCGGGCTTTGGTTTAAGCCAGATCCTAGTGTACCTTATGGGATTGGATTTATCCAGTTTGCATTCGTGTTCCTCGGAACGCGGATGCGGGTGTGTATGCACAGTTGACAGGGAGGCAGAGGCGGCGGATTCTCATTAGGGTTGTTGACTGTTGACCGTTGACTATTTGACTTTATGCTCAACCCTAATGAGAATATGATATGTGATTAACTATTATATTAATTAAGTATTATGGTGATATGGTTGTTGACTTGTTGACTTTTGTTGACTTGTTGACTTTGTTGACTTGTTGACTTTTGTTGACTTGTTGACCGGTTGACTAGGCTTGACTAGTTGACCATCATGATAACCATGGTTATCATTTCATGCCAAAGACTTTTTCTTGCTTGCTCATTTGAGTAAAATGAGTGCATGACATGATAAGGTTATGGTTGCTTCTAACCATCACATAAGACTTTTTTGATATGATGAGTTATGATCACTTTGGATTATGAGAGGGTGAAAGACAAAAGAGTTGCTCATTCTTTCTTGCTCATTCTCTCTCTTGTTCTTGAGCTCTCCACTTGCTCTCACCCTCAACCTCTTGCTCCCTCTCTTGATCTATGGTTCTCTTGTCTCATGAGTTGAGAATCAAGAACCATAGATAAAATCCCATTCTAAATCATCTCTACTCATTCTAGTTCACTAGGTTTAGCAAACCAAGTGAACTAGTTTCTTCAAAGAACGAAGAAGGAGCTAAAGGTTGGAGCTTTCAAGTGGATCTATCTTCGGCGTACGGAGACAACGAGAAGGAGCCATCGAACCACCATCGGAGCTTGAAGAGAAGGAGTTCAAGTTTAGGTATAACCATCTTCATCCGAGTAGCTAAATATCTTTAGCTTAGTATGCTAGTTTTAGTTTAGGTAAAGATCCCGACCTAGCTTAGTCAATGTTGCCTCTTGCGTTAAAATTTTGATTTTATACCGTTTCCGCCTCCCCGTAAGAACCGGGGGTCGCAACGTGGACTTACACCCGTAGTTAGATTCTAAATTCGGGGACCGAATTTCTTTAAGGGGGGAAGATTGTAACGCTTCGAAAATCGTTTAGGCAGTTTTTCGGTAATCGACTAAATCAGCAGCCTTTTCCAAAAAAAGTCAAAATATAAACCTAATTATACAAAATTTAGATAAGATATTACTATAAATTTGTCACTAAAATATCACTTAAAATTTTCTAGTTAATTAAAAAAATTTCCTTAATTAATTATTTTTAATGTTATTTTAAGCTTTTAAAAATACATTAAATTAGTGATAAATACAAATTCAATTAGGTAAATTACACACTTAGAAACCATTATAAACTAAAATATAGTAGTAACAAAAATTTTACCAAAACTTTCCAAGAATTGTGGTTTTATGGTGTAAAAAATGCATTAAAATGGGTTTTTTTGTAAAAAGTTGATGTAACATTCATTAATTGATCTTTGAAGAAGCTTTTTGTGTAGAATTTTCCACACAATTCTCTCTCACTCTCCTCCTCCACCTCCAGGTCGTGCAACCTGCAGCAAACCCCCTCCCATTTCCCCCATTTTGTTTAGCTCAAAATTCTTGCAAAAATCCTCCGAAATCCACAAAAATTGACACTTTTCTTCACTAATTCAAACCTAAACCCTATTCCATCCCTTTTCAAGCCCAAATTGGTCTAAGACAAGGAGAAAAGAGGCATCTTTAGAGGCTAATTGCAAGATGATCATAACTTGGGAGGTATAAATCCTAAACTAGTTGTTAAACTTGTAGTTTAAATAAGCTAGATTAGTATTTTAAAGTGTTAATTTCATTGTAATGGTTGATTTTTGAAAATTCAAGAGAGGTGTTGATTCCCTAATCAGGGTTTGATGTTGGATAAGTGGGTTTATGTTAGTGTTGTGGCTATCTAGTGGGTTAGATCGAATATTTGTGCGATGTTGCGATCGCGATATCGTAAATTCGCGATGTTTGCTTTGAAATCGGTATGCTAACGCTTGCTAGATTTTTATGAATTTTAGGAAGTGATCTAATTGTGTTATATTAGCGATATAATTAGCATCTCATACGACTATTAGGGTGTGTGAATGCGGAGCTTTGTCTAGTCGGGTTTTAGTTTTGACGATTGCACCTAAACGGCGATTTTAGTTAAGGTTTTAGCGATTTTGTGTGTTTTACGCGTACCGAGTGCACGTTGTGCCAATTCGAGAGCGTCGATCTTTTCATATTGTGAGTTGCGTCATTTCGGAAATCTGTAATCTTATATTGTGTGTTATGCAATTCTAGGATCGGTCGCGGAAACATCGGACGCGGCGCGCAAAGGCAAGACGGTGGTCGGATCGGATTAGCGAGGCATTCAGGTGAGTAGATGTATTCATCTATGGGGGAATCGTCTGGATGGCGCGAGACGCCCCGTAGTTAGGATTACTTTATTTCTTGCAAGATTTGCATTGTTATTTAGCTAAACCCCCTCATTCACATTGCATACCCCTATAGCCAATCGTCCGCTAG
This sequence comes from Agapanthus africanus, assembly GCA_030015575.1. Lineage (NCBI taxonomy): Eukaryota > Viridiplantae > Streptophyta > Magnoliopsida > Asparagales > Amaryllidaceae > Agapanthus > Agapanthus africanus. Next base: position 378,036,439 of record CM057337.1, on the reverse strand, counting down.
ATTGCATGGATATTCATATACACATGTGCAATATCACTTCGTAGGACACGAACACCATTACCATTGGCTCCTGTTACACGTGCACTATTCATGTGACACACAGGCCTTTGGTAATTGCCATGCCACGAGCACCATAGAACCTGTTTAGCTTAATGTCACCACTTGCATCATACATGATATATAAAATCGCATAGCATGTATATACCTTGCATCATCATCATACATACATAGATTTCTGGCCATAAATCATATCGCATACCTTGATATCATAGATATTTATCATATACAGCATGTTGGGTATTATGATTTTCTTGAGGATTTCAGTATTGCTGCGATTTCTGGATTTTGGGGAAAACCGCAAGAATTTAACAAAATCTTATATTTATCATTTTTTAAAACAAAGTTGCGGTTTTCTCATGATGTATGTGTCGTCCACCATGAGTTTTCATGTTTTCTGTTGGATTTCGAGACCCGATTCGAGGAGTGGATGAACCGTCTCGGGTACATGGTGGGCCCGGTATGGTACCAAGGGCAAGAAGATCGAGTTGTAGACGATGAGCCAGGCAGGGGAAGACTACCTACCGGTGATGTCTGGCGCGACGGATATCCGGAGGGTACCGACCGTTGTCGTGAGATTTGATGATATGGGCCGATCTGGACTGACAGAGCCCGATGTATTGAGACATTGATACAGTGAGACATTGAGACAGATGTGTTTTCATATTTGGTGTCGATGCTTGACACGGGTTTTAGATGATTTCTTGATGGTATTTAGCTATCATACAGACATTTTTTTTTAAGTTAAGAATGCAGAACTCATAGCATTTAAAACACTTAAAGATTTAGTATTGACATTGCATACATGTGCATGCATACTAGAGGTATTACATCACATCTGGGCATACATGCTGTGACGCATTTGCGTGCATTCTTACGATAGCCTTACTAGATGTTATATTCTACTCACGAGCTGGAAACTCACCCCCGTTGTGCCACAGTGTCTTGCAGGTCGGACTTATCAGCCTAGTAGCAGCGGCTTATCTTATCGGTGACTTCTTTTGCTCAGACTCGCGACATTGCTCGTAGGTGGGTTGCGAGAGCCCTATTATCTCCTTTTTGTACTATTTTTGTATCTATTATTCCCCATCTATCACTTCTTATTTGTATATTCGACCTAGTGATGAGACTGAGAGATTTGTGTATATGTAGGTTCTTTTGGGTCGAGCTCACTTGAGCCGACGTTGTGTTTTCTTACATTTCGCATTTCTTTATGCTCTTTTTCTTGAGATTACATATATATATATTGTGTGTGGTTGTGATCCGCCTTGGGCGAAGAGCTAGCTCCCACTTGGGGATGCCATTTTGTGATTACAGGTTATATATCTTGTTGTACCCATTTTGGGGAATAGAATTTACAAAGGAGACTCTGCCGAAATTTTCGGAAATTTTTGATATTTTTAAAAAGGGGTTTAATGCAACTTAATTGATTTCAAAATCGTTTTCATGTAAGGTTTCCTTCACTCTTTTGATTTTGGTTTAGATTTTTCTGGGCTTTGGCTGACTTAGGTTACGTTACGCCTTTAGACGTCTCGTAATCTAAGTGCCAGTTACGTTCCGTACTTTCGGGTCGTGACAAAAAGACCTCCAGATCAAGGCCTTTGCTAACTCCAGCTTCCAGAGTGACAAGGATGACTCCAAATCCATGCCGAGTTATGTCTTTACCCTCAATGGAGGGGTGGTCTGCTGGAAGAGTTCCAAAAAAGACACCGTTGCTGACTCGACGATGGAAGCGGGGTATATCGTAGCTTCAGATGACGCAAATGAAGCGGTCTGGATGAGGAAGTTCTTAAAATAACTTCATGTGGTTCTGTCCATTGTTGATCCAATACCTCTGTATTATGACAACAACGGGGCTATAGCTTTATTAAAGGAAACCAGGTCCCATCAGAAGTCCAGACACATCTTGAGGCGGTATAACCTGATCAGGGAGATCTCGGATCGTCGGGAGATCAAGGTTCGAAGAGTTGCTACTGAGGACAACACTGCAGATCCATTCACAAAGGCCATATCTCAGACGCACTTTGAGAGGTTATTCGAGATGATAGGTTTGCGATATGCCAGCACATGGCCTTAGTGCAAGTGGGAGATTGTTAATGTAATATGCTCTAGGGGCCATTATTGTATAGTACCAGTTTGTATATTACATTTTGGAAGCTTTGGATATATAAATAGATTTATGACAGTCTTCTCGATATGGTAGTATGCTACTTGGTTTGTATCTATCTTAATATATGAATATGTTTCTTTTGACGTATCGCTAATACATATTGGTAAGCGCTTAGGATCATTGCTTGACTACCAGCGTTGTGATGGCAGTCACACTAGTAGGGGTTGGGTAGTCTATAAGCACATCCTTATAAAGGTCCCTAGTCATAGGATTATCGAGACAGGGCATCGATACTCCAGAGTAGACTGGTGTATACGCTTCTTATCCCAGCAGGGGAGATGGTATGTTCTACAGCCATCAGTATGTCGTACTGGAGATAGTATGCAGGTGCTCATTGGGTTGTGAGTTACTGTTGGCTATAGTGCCCACAAGTCAATTATTGGATCGCAGGCACGTGATTGCAATGATTGAGGGAGGACCTATACCGGTAGAGCAGTCTTGCTCGAGATGATAGTATGCTATCTGGTTTTTCTTTATCATCATGTACATGCTTTAGGTGACATTACAGATCACTATTACATGTTGATAGAGCCCATATGATTCTTGCTTGAATGCCATCAGTATGATGGCGATCATATTCGTGGGTGTTGGGTGGTCTATAAGCACATCTTTAAAATGTCCCTAGTCATGGGTGTTTCGAGACTGGGCATCGATACTCCAAGAGTAGACTAGTGTATATTGATCGAGACCCCGATGAGGGGCAGTGGCCGGTCTCACAAGCCATTGGTGTTAGTTGGTTCACCTAAGATGTTTATAGGTGCTCATTAGGTTATGAGTACACCAGACGGACTCGCCGGGAACATGCTGTTGGTATTATACCAATTGTCAAATAATAGTTCCCTGGGGACAAGTGTACAGGTTAGTCTATCGACCTGAGATAGTCATTTGCCTCGTGTGTGTTCAAACTGTGCTTTGATTACTACCCTACCACGACTCAAAGGAGTTGTGCAAACAGGTTTTAGTTGGGTACAGTCCCAAGCCACATGGAGGCAATGAGCGAATCGTCAGGGGATTCGTCTCTCCCGGTATTGGGGGTTGATGTCGCGGTGTGCATAGTTGGCCATCACCAGAAATCCTTTGCCAGAGTAATCGAGAATTACGAATCTAGGATCGGTAGTTTCCAGGTGGTGATAGGTTTCATAACGACACTAAATTTCGCATTATTAGGGGTCTAACATTATCCACCCCCTGGACTCGATAAGCGATACTTATAGATGAACGGACCGAACTGTATGGATATTGTCACTGTCGGGCTCAGTACGGGTTACAGGATGAGTTTACTCGTCGGCCTTCCTTTCGCTCAATACCTGGGTAGCCGTTACGTACAGCTAGTGCCACTGACGTGTTTGTGGTTAAACCAACTGCCAGCGTATTGATGAGTCTTTAGAGTCCTATACAGAAGGTTTCCCTGCTTCGTACGAAACATTGTAGAGTCCGTACGGTTTTATGGGAGGGTTCGAACATATACATGCACTTGTGCACGGATCATGATTCGGACGGATAAAACTAGTGGGCTTTGGTTTAAACCGGATCCTAGTATTATATTGTTTGATTATTTTCGTCTCATTGTATTAATATTGAGTCGGAATATGGATGCGGGTATGTAGATACAGATGAGCGGTAGTAATTCGTTACAAGTTTACTTTAGATGTTGCCATTTCATTTTGGATTAAAAAATTTGGTTTAATTGTTTATTTGGTGGGAAAGTGTGAGTCGTGGATTTTTCATTAACTTTTGGTGCATGCACTTGGTGACTCATGGTTATGAGTCATGGGATGAGTCATGGTGACTTGTGTGATATTTGTCTTTGAGCTTGTGAGATATTTGGGTTGTGACAGATCTTTTCTAGGCAACGTTTTTCTTTAGTTGAGACATGAGCTCATAAAACAATACCTCAAAAAAACACAAGCAAAATTTTCTTCACTGCCATTTTTCTTGAGCTCACAATTTCTTCACCCATGGCAACTTCTTCAACCTCCACCCTATATGTCTCATGTGTTGAGAAACCTATGGTGTATTGAGACAAAGTAATCACACACTCTCTCTACTTCATCTTGGCTATCTAGATTAGCAAACTAGATACTCGAGTTGCTCCGGTTTTGAGGTCGGAGCCCGTATTACTAACTCTCGACGTGGATCTTCTTCGATGGGGGAGACCGGAGATCAAACTTGATCAAGGAAGCCATGAGGAGCTTATGACAGAGGTTGAAGACTAAAGGACTCGGATCGTTTGGTATAATCACTCTAACCCTTTGCATGTTATTGTTATCTAGGGCTTATAGGTCGATCAGTAGATTCGGGTTCCATTAGCGCCGGTTTATTAAATTTTTGTTCCTCATTTGGCGACGGATTGATGGTCGGGGCACTGGAGTAGCCCAACATGGTATCAAATCCACTCCATAAGCCTTAGTTAACTCTTTGCAACATTAAAAATCCACCGTTTTTGTCATGCAAAACTGCCTACAAAAACAGTTCCGAAAACTGAAATTTTGAGATGTTTGCACACCCCGCGGGCTCACGGTTTGAACTGATAAACAATGGGGTGCTTCATGGGAACCCCAGAGAATCCCCGGTTGGGACTGAATGGCTGGGCCCACTCCCCAAAACCACCACAAGGTGGTCTTGGCGGTGGGGACCCGAAACTGCCCCACCTTGGGCAGTTTCGGATCTACCTCACCCCTTGGCCACCTCGTGGTGGCCTCAGGGGTGGGGTACCCCCTTAGGCCCCTAACTAGAAGCTAATTTCATTCTCTAGCTCCCTGCGGAGGTTCGGGCATGTTTCGTTTTGATTCGGACTTCCGAATTGGCTTTAAACGGTCGATTTTTGGAACTTTAGCTCACTGTTTTTTTCCATGGTTTTGGAAATTGGTTTAGTTTTCTAATTGCGTGCGGAATTCTAATGTCATAGTTTTCAGTACATACATTACTATCTGTGACTATGAATGTCATTAGAGCGTTACAACTTGTCTAATTGCTATATGTCTTTTAGACGGGTTTGCGAACGTGACATTGACGATGATTTTCTGTGTTGTGCTGTGTATATGGCTGGATCGTCGTGGTGGATAGCTTGGGTGCAATCTTAGTACAGTTTAGATTTATTTGTACACTTTATATCACGGGGCGAGAGTCCGACATGTGGACTGTCGTCACTGCCTGTTTGTATATTATTTATTTGGGGCACAACCGGGTTGAGGTCGATGTCACCGTTGTACATATTTTCTTTTCTGTACTAGGATTACCCCGCGATGGAGTGCACAGATAGCTGGGTTTCACAGGGCAACAAGCCCGCATTGCATGGCATTGAGACGAAGGGGGCTTCACTGTAGAATTGGCGGGCTATTCGCCGCACTCGTAGGGGGTACAGGTTGACCCAAGGAGAGGTGCTCAAGTCACCGGATTCCGTGATGTGCCGGGTAGCCCATTCACATTGATGAAGGGGGTTGCCTCACTTCTTGTTTTAGCAGGTGACTTGCCGCGCTCATAGGGGTCTAGGTTTTCATTGCACAGGCTATACACATGACCAGGGGAACGTCGGGTTTCACTTGAGGCTTAAAGGAAACCCGGGCTCCCAGATTATCTGTATTGTTCTGTGATGCTGAATTTATCATGCCTGGAGCGATTATTATATATTATTATATATACTACTAGATATTGTATATGTTTTGCACCCGCGCTAGTCCAACCCTCGCTCTGTCGTTAGTTAAGTTACCTAACGGGTGATGATGGGGCCCAGTAGCGAATGCGGATGGCATATACGTACGTCATATTTTCGTTCTTTTCTGGTGTGATTAATTGATGTGAATGCATTGATTCTGATCAATGCAAGGAAAACAAACCTATTCGATGTTTTTGGAACAATTTTCAAAAGCTGTTATTACAAGGACATTTTCTTTTGTTTTGCACAGCTGTATTCGGTTATGAGTATCCAGCACCTCATTCGACGAGGCAAGATTCGAGATCACTTCACCGGGAGTGACCTCTTGGGCAGAAGATTGCGTCAGGATAATAACTTCACTATAGTCGATGACTTTTTTGCTTTGCATGGTATTCAGTTGGAATATCCTGCACCTCATTCCACGAGGAAAGAGCCGAGATCCCTTCACCGGGAGTGACCTCTTTAGCAAAAGTTTTCGCCACTATATATTTGTTAAGCTATCCGGTTCCTTCAACGATATCAAGTTCATCACGTTAAAGGGTTTTTTCCACAAACCATTCGTAGCCCTCCGTCATTTCAGACGGGTAACACTTAGTATTCATGCTATGTTTGTTGACCTTCGTCAAGGCATAGTGTATGGTAGCTGTTTGTTACCTTTCTGTTGCATAAATAGATGTGTTGGTTTTGGACAGTCATACAGCCTTGTCGACCTTTTTCAAGGGCGAGTAGGGGTGGGTTCAAATTAACCAGGACAATGACCGGTAGAACTTGACATGTAACTAATGATTTGTTGACTTTCGTCAAGGTGATAAGAGCATGGGGTAAAAATCATATCGGGAGTTTCAAACGTACAGGAAACTTTCCAGGCATGTGCATACCTTTTGGAGTGTGATTACTTGAGTGGATTCTATCAGGTTATCATGCGATGATAGTTGGATCCCGATTCCCACTGATGAGTTGGTTTACTCCTCTAGTGATTTTAGATGATCCCGACTAATTCTTCTTTTGGGTTTGGAGGAGAATTTAAAGATACAGTGGCAGATATCCTGATTAGATAAAGTGATTAACCATTCTGATCTAAATTAGAGTGTACGCTGAATGTTTCTTTTCTCTCTCTCTTTAGCAGCGACCATGGCCCGACCCTAGACCACAACTCATAAACCAAGTTAACCGAACCTTCTTAAAACACTCTAGCTTTTGGATTGTCAGAGATGCATACATCATTGCCACTCCTATTTTTACCCTTTGCTTTTCTCCGGAACATTCTGTATCACTACGGAGATCCACATTTATTGAATATGACCATCATATAGTTACATACGAACTCGAAGAAACTTGTTTGAGATACGAGAATGGTTTCCGATTCTGGAGAAATTGAATAGGACTATTCAGTTGTCTTTTCCTTTTACCTTCTCTCAGGTTGTGAGGGCACCAAGGATTAGGAGAGGGAACACCTATTACGCTTATTAGATAATCTTCTTCCAAACCATAGGCTGGTGCCGAAAGGTAGGGAACACTACTACAATATGAGGTTGCCCTTACGGATGATGAAATCCGTAGGGGCAGATTTTTCTTGCCCCTACGGACTAAGCCGTAGGGCCAAATGGTTGTCCCTACGGTGCCCGACATTTTAATTTAAAAATATTAAATCTTAATTTGTTGTTTGGCCTTACGGATCCGCAAACCAATAACCTACGGTTATGTCCGTAGGGGCATCTAAATGGGAATTTAATAAAAAAAGGCACAGAAATGCCCTACGCCTCGATCTCTTTCCCTCTCGTTCCCAAAATTTTCTCTCGTTCCCGCGTCTCCAATTTTCTCTTCGTCGCCACCGCGCGCCCTCCGTTCTCAGCCCGCCACCACCTTCCGTTCTCGGCCCACCACCGCCCTCGTTCTTCCTCGTCGAGTTCCTCGTCGCCGATTGCGTGCGTCGTCAACCGCCAAGCGTCTCCGTCGTCTCCTCCACTGTCTACAGGTAAGTAAATCTCCAATTAAACATAATTGTGATGATGTTAGGGCTAGTGTTCAGGGTTCGGGTAGGGATGAGGGTTAAGGTTAGGCATCGGGTTCAGTTTATGTTAGGGTTAGGGTTAGGGTTAGGGTTAAGGTTGGGGCTCGGCTGGGGCTGGGGCTGGGGTTGGGGTTTAGCTGGGGCTGGGTCTGGGGTTAGGGCTAGGTTGGGGCTGGGGTTGGGGTTGGGGTAGGGCTGGGCTGGGCTGGGTCTGGGGTTAGGATTAGGTTGGGGTTGGGGTTTGCTGAATTTGGCAAACCTGAGAAGAATTTCCAGCAATTTTAGCCTAGTTTGATTACTATAATTATTGTTGATCGAGAAAATCTTGGGTCCTTCTAATCAAACATTGTTTGTTACTGTATGTCAACGAGTACTGATAAAAGAAAAAACCGATTTCAAGTGGAAATTAGGTATGTACAATGTTCTAATATAAAAATTAAGAAATCCCTTTTATTTAAATATAAAGCATATGTTTCATGTTAACAATAGGAGTTTGGCTTCAAGCATGTTTAATTATATATGGATCTATGTTTATAATTATGAAAAAGAGTATCAATTTAGAACTATCATACTATCATGTTGATCTGCATGGTGATCTGATGAATGTGTCTAAATTTTATATAATCTCCTAGAAATACCTTGATGCCTTGTATCGATAAATTTCAGGTTAATTAGTTAATTAGGCATATGGATTGTTATATTATAGGTGAGCCGAATATCAAGAAATTGTAGAATTATTGGATTTATGAGTTTTGATAAACATTGATTTGATAAAAAAAATGGTAATTTGTAATATCTTAGTTTTTCCCAAGTTAGGGCTTCAAGCCAAGGTTGTTCTCCTCTTCGCCACCGCCGGTTTCGTCGCCACTGCAGTTCTCGTCGCCACCGCGGTTCAGGTCGTCGCCACCGCCGTTCAGGTCGTCGCCCCAGCCCCAGCAGCCGTTCAGGTGAGTAAATCTCGAGGTAAGTTAAAGAATTTATTGGATTATTTTGGGCTTAGGGTTCATGGCGTGCGAGTTGGGGTTGGGCTGGGGTCGCGGTCGCAGTCGGGGTCGGGTTAGGGTTGGGGCAGGGGCTGGGCTGCGGGGTCGGGTTCGGGGTCGGGGTAGGGTTAGGGTCGGGGTCGGGGTCGGGGAAGGGTCAATTTATCAAATTTTTTATTGGGGGTGCGGCTGGGGCTGCGGGCTGGGGCTAGGGCTGGGCTGCGGCTAGGGCTAGGGTTGGGGCTAGGGCTGGGGCTGCGGCTGGGGCTGTGCGTCCTCCAGAGGGCGATCATTGGATCGGTGAAGTGAGGTGGCTGGATATGAGATACGATGGATTTCCATGTGTTCAATGGAATGCTGAGGGTCAGAGTCGGTTATTCAAATATCTCCCAGAAAAGAATGAGTTTGTTATCAAAGGTGTATTGACTTCTACATCAAGGAATATCAGTTATATGTCATCCAGTGACTAAGTCTGTTTCTGGCCCAACCATATTTATGAATCGTTTCTTCTTTTTCCTTCTTACGTATATTTACTAGTTCAGACTGTATGCACCTCTGCAATCAACGCCGAGAACTTGTACATTATAGGTTAATAGACATATGCTATGAAATCACGGTGCATATCGAATTCATGATATGTTATAGTCCCTCATTATTTTTACTTTGGTGAGAAAGCAGTCGCTGGTGGCGAAAGTTGTTCGGATGAAATTCTAATTCTGGTGGAATTGAAACCGATAACCGGTTCATATGGTGATTTAGGCTGCTTCAGTGATATTTGTGCCTACATTAATGCCTCAAGCAACGAATCAAATGATGTGAATCACAAACTAATTAAATAAATTTTGAATACCAATCTGGACTGGGATTTGAATACCAATCCTAGTTTGCTACATTTTTTTATATATAGTAGATGGTGATACTTCTTTAAGTAAAAACAACCCTACACTTAAGCGAAATCATAAATCGAACACACATATATAGAATACAACTCATACATGGGTATCCTCAAATCTAACTTTCATTGAATTTGCACGCGCACTTAAAATAACAACGTTTATACTAAAAAATTATGTATGCCATTACTTAGTAGTTTATGGTTTTTAGACGCAAAAGCCATTTGAGAAATACTTTTCCTACCCACTATTAATCCATATTCTCAATATCGTCATTGAATTTGCACGCGCACATAATAAGAAGGAGAAGACAGTAATGTGGCAGAAGAAGAAAAAAATGGCATTCCCTGTTCTCTGTTTCAGCATCAATCTTCTGATATGAACTAATGATGGCTTTCACATAGGCTTTTCCCTTTAGAGACTTCTTAGTGTCCAATGGAAAGCATACATCAGATTTGTGCAGGTCAGGTTCTTCTATGACTTTCAAGAGTCTCAACTGATTCTGTAAATTACACCCTAGTTGGGTGATACTTTTACCACTTCTCACTGCAGGTGCGCTCTCTAATATCCATTTTGAATGTAATATTATCGATATTCAAAATGGATATTAGAGAGCGCACCTGCAGTGAGAAGTGATAAAAGTATCACCCAACAAGAGTGTAATTTACAGAATCAGTTGAGACTCTTTAAAGTCATAGAAGAACCTGACCTGCACAAATCTGATGTATGCTTTCCATTGGACACTAAGAAGTCTCTAAAGGGAAAAGCCTATGTGAAAGCCATCATTAGTTCATATCAGAAGATTGATGCTGAAACAGAGAACAGGGAATGTCATTTTTTTCTTCTTCTGCCACATTACTGTCTTCTCCTTCTGCCACATTACTGTCTTCTCCTTCTTATTATGTGCGCGTGTAAATTCAATGACTATATTGAGAATATGGATTAATAGTGGGTAGGAAAAGTATTTCTCAAATGGCTTTTGCGTCTGAAAACCATAAACTACTAAGTAATGGCATACATAATTTTTTTAGTATAAAGGTTGTTATTTTAAGTTTTCCCTTATAGAGATATGATCTAACTGCATCTATAAACTATAAGTGTGCAGAAAATTATGATAAGAAACCATAAGAAAGGGTCGTAGCCATGCATAACCTTGAATCTACATACCAAATCATGCAAAAGCATTCACTTATTGTCACCTTGCCTTGGAATATAAAATATCTTGGAAGACTATAAGCGAGCATTTAAATCTTGATAGCTTTTGACTTCAACATATATTTTTCTCAAGTACCATGAAATATACTTCCTCCGTATAAACCGTTTTCAGGAAGATGGATTAATAATGACAAATTATCCATTGTGGCTCACTAGGTTAGCATTTTCTCTTCTATTGACCATCTTACTAATCTGCTTGGTAAATTTATTCGGAACCGGCTGCGAATCATTAAAAGACATGCATAAGAAAGAAAGCTAAAATATAGATATATAGCATACCGATACATCGAAACTTCAAAGTTGCGATGGCAATCCAGAGATATTTATTTCTACACACGTGGTGCGCGTGCGAATGCGTCAGGCATCATGGACAAATATTTCAGAACATGGATTGTATTATTCGTATAAAGTAATTAAAACTTTTAAACACCTTGGTTAGATATTTTCTTAGTTGATGCAATCATATCATGAGGACTAAATTTAAGCTATTATACATATGCATATGTATTTTTCTAACCTAATATATCTCTCTCACACTCACACACAGAGAGAGAGAACACCAGTTTGGTAGAGAAATCAGCTAGCAGGACCGTGAAGAAATGGAGTCCATAGCATTGCTCATCATCATCATCCATGATCCCTTTGAAAAAATATTATCAAAGGGATCATGGATGATGATGATGAGCAATACAATGGACTCCATTTCTTCAGGATCCTGCTACCTGATTTCTCTACCTACCTGGTGTTCTCTCTCTCTCTGTGTGTGTGTGTGTGTGTGTGTGATATATTAGGTTAGAAAAATACATATGCATATATATAATAGCTTAAATTTAGTCCTCATGATATGATTGCATCAACTAAGAAAATATCTACCCAAGGTGTTTAAAAGTTTTAATTACTTTATACGAATAATACTTTCCATGTTCTGAAATATTTTTCCATGATGCCTGACGCATTCGCACGCGCACCACGTGTGTAGAAATAAATATCTCTGGATTGTCATCGCAACTATGAAGTTTCGATGTATCGGTATGCTATATATCTGTATTTTAGCTTTCTTTCTTATGCATGTCTTTTAATGATTCGCAGCCGGTTCCGAATAAATTTACCAAGCAGATTAGTAAGATGGTCAATAGAAGAGAAAACGCCAACCTAGTGAGCCACAATGGATAATTTGTCATTATTAATCCATCTTCCTGAAAACGGTTTATACGGAGGAAGTATATTTCATGGTACTTGAGAAAAATATATGTTGAAGTCAAAAGCTATCAAGATTTAAATGCTCGCTTATAGTCTTCCAAGATATTTTATATTCCAAGGCAAGGTGACAATAAGTGCATGCTTTTGCATGATTTGGTATGTAGATTCAAGGTTATGCATGGCTACGACCCTTTCTTATGGTTTCTTATCATAATTTTCTGCACACTTATAGTTTATAGATGCAGTTAGATCATATCTCTATAAGGGTAAACTTAAAATAACAACATTTATACTAAAAAAATTATGTATGCCATTACTTAGTAGTTTATGGTTTTTAGACGCAAAAGCCATTTGAGAAATACTTTTCCTACCCACTATTAATCCATATTCTCAATATAGTCATTGAATTTACACGCGCACATAATAAGAAGGAGAAGACAGTAATGTGGCAGAAGGAGATGACAGTAATGTGGCAGAAGAAGAAAAAAATGACATTCCTTGTTCTCTGTTTCAGCATCAATCTTCTGATATGAACAAATGATGGCTTTCACATAGGCTTTCCCTTTAGAGACTTCTTAGTGTCCAATGGAAAGCATACATCAGATTTGTGCAGGTCAGGTTCTTCTATGACTTTCAAGAGTCTCAACTGATTCTGTAAATTACACCCTAGTTGGGTGATACTTTTACCACTTCTCACTGCAGGTGCGCTCTCTAATATCCATTTTGAATGTAATATTATAGATATCCATGCCTGTTTATGTCAAAATTACTTATATTGTCAATTTTTGATTGTCTAGTTGTTGGTGATGCGTCCATATCAGGGACAGAGGCCACTCCCGTTCCTCCAGGTATGTTTATATATTATATAGGGCATGTATATTGATTTAGAATGCTATATCATAAATATATACACATTCCTTTTGCTCTTAGTCGTCTAACTCATTATCATGGGCTGCTTGATGAGATTAGATTTGCGTCTGATGATCTACAAGAGCTTGTTCACTCCCTGTCATATGTGTAAGCAGCGCTATATGCGAGTTTACCTTGTTAGTATGTATGTACTGAAATTAATTAATATTATTCAAATTTTGATACATGCAGATACCAGAGGAGCACATCTTCTATCTCTGTAGGTAAGGCTTTGAATTTGTTGATTTTGGTATTTCTTGTCAATTTTATAGACCAATATGTGCTAAATATAATGTTCTGACAGTTGCTAGGGGGAAGGCAGCATTCGAGGCTGTTGACCCCAGTCCTGGACGCCGCATACGGACGGCACTACGGACGTTGGGAGAGAGGCCGAGGACTGGGCTCTAGCAGGGTCCATATGAGGTTGGACTCCACCCCGGTGGTTACTTCCTCCGTCTCTAGTGAGCGACGTATCCAGCAGGAACTGGAGAGCTTGAAGGCCACCGTTCAGGAGTTGAATGAGATGCTGGTATGTATACTACTTAATAGTAAAATATAATGTCATATTATAGATATCAACATATCCAATATCAGTACATAGCCTGAGCTTATTTGGTTGTAGACTTATGCTTTATTAATCATACATGTACATATCTAATTAAAATAAACTACAGTTTTCCAAACTAGATATCCAAATGGGGTTTCGAAATAACTCGATAATGATAAGAATTCGAATGTGGGTGTAGGAGCGGGTGGTTGAGCAGGCCCAGGCCTTGGACTCCACCCCGGCGGTTACTTCCTCCGTCTCCAGTGACCGGCATGTCCATCATGAACTGGATAGCTTGAGGGCCAGCGTTCAGGGGTTGAAGGAGATGCTGGTATGTATACTACTTTATAGTAAAATATCATTTCATATTATATACATATCAACATATCCATAATTAGTACGTAGCTTGAGCTTATTTGGTTTTAGACTTAAGTTTGATTAATCATACATACATATGTAATTGAAATAAACAACGCTTTTCCAAACTAGATATCCAAACAGGGTTTCGAAATAACTTAATAATGATACGAATTCGAATAATAAACAGTTCTTACACGCTTCTTACACACGTTATATCCAGACGCGACAGGGTAGATCGGCCGAGCCTCCACACACATCTCCTTCGGCTGCGGCTCCGCAAGCCACTACATCGGCTGCGGTTCCGCAGACAGCTCCTGTAGCTCCACCGCCCACTCAGACTCCCGCAGCCGCGGCTCCGCAAGCGACTACCTCGACGGCGGCTGCGCAGACCACATCACCGGCTCCACATGCCGCTCAGACTCCCGCTCGCGACGAATTGCAGAGTTTATTGACCGAGGAGCAGGCGCGCGTTATTCTATCGTTATTCAGAGGTGGAGCTGGACCGAGCTAGGGTAGATTTTTGGTTCTTTTTTTTTGAAACATGTATTTATTTATATCATACACATTGTACTACATTTTGAAACGATATTGATATTGGTTTGTATTTATATCATATTCAGTTTTTGTGTTTCTTTTGTATATTATATATATGCGTGAGATGTGATTATGAATACTGCAATATATGATTTGATTGATGTATATATTATTGTGCACAGGGCGGGAAAAAATAAAGCAGCCCATTTTTTAAAAAAAATTACAGACAATATGTACCTACGGATTAATCCGTAGGCACACATGTTACCCCTACGGATATGTCCGTAGGGGCAAAATATCAGCAGTAACTGATATTTCCTCCAGATCTCAGTGCCAGGGGGTTGGGAAAGCCCCTACGGATATATCCGTAGGGGCCACTGACTCTCCCCTACGGCGTTATCCGTAGGGGCAAAATATCAGGAATCCTGAATTTGTGCCCCTACGGAAACTTACCTACGCATATATCCGTAGGGGGTAGTACATGCCCCTACTGGTATATCCGTAGGGCCAAGTAATTTATTAAAATAAACCGTAAATAATATAAAATCTTATACCCTACGGCTTAATCCGTAGGGGCAACAGGACCTACACATTGTTAGTGTATATGCCCTAGAGGCCATTACTGTATCATACTAGTTTGTATATTACTTAATGGATGCTTGGGATATTCACCTTGTATATACAATCTTGCTCAAAATAGTAGTATGCTACTTGGTTTGTTTCTACTTCAATGTGTACTTGTGTTTATTTCAGTATATCACTTATACGCATTAGTGGAGCCCTTAGGATCTTTGCTTGATTACCAGCGTTGTGATGGCAGTCACACTAGTGGGGGCTGGGTAATCTATAAGCACATCCTTATACAGGTCCCTAGTCGCAGGACTATCGAGACAGGGCATCGATACTCCGGAGTAGACTAGCGTATGCGCTTCTCATCCCAGTGTGGGAGATGGTCTGTCCCACAGCCATCAGTACGTCGTACTGGAGATAGTATACGGGTGCTCGTTGGGTTACGAGTACACTGGACAGGACTCGTCGGGAACTGACAGGTTGGTATTATGCCTATCGTCAATTATCAGTTCCCAGGTGACATGAGTACAGCTTAGTCCGCTGACTTGACACTGGCACTTCGCCTCAAGTGTGTTCCCACTGCACTTTGATCACTACCCTACCACGGCTCAAAGGAGTCGTGCAAACGGGTGGTGGTTGGGTGCAGTCCCGAAGCACTTGGAGGCAGTGACGGTTAGACAGGATTCGTCTCTCCCGGTATTGGGGGTTGACATCGCGCTGTGTCTAGGAGAGCCATTACACGAGTAGTCCCTGGCCAGGGCAAACGAGATATACTGGTAGGTTTCCAGTGTTATCTCAGGGTGTTTTGGGCTTCGCTCCGGCACGACTTGTACCGCTATTGGGGGACTGACGTTTACCACCCCCTAGGCCCGCCATGCGATGTATCAGACGAACAGACCGGACTGTACGGAGACTGTCACATTCAGACTCAGTAGGAGTTCAGATGGGGTTTCACCTCGTCAGCCTTCTTGTCGGCATCTACCTGGGGACCGTTACGCACAGCTAGTGCCGCTTGCGGTCTGTGGTTAAACCCACTGCCAGCGTAGTGTCGAGTCTTTAGAGTCCCACACAGAGGGTATTCTCCTCTGGGCAAAACAGAGTAGAGGTCGCATGGTTTTGCGACAGGGTTCGTTCTCATCCGCGCACTTGTGCACGTTTGGAGTCCGGACGGATTATACTGGCAGGCTCTGGTTTGAGCCAGATACTGGTATGTGTTTTGGGGTTGCTTTTATATCTTGGTATTCTTGTTTTTCGGAACGAGAATGCAGGTGTGTATGCACAGTTGCTTGAGGAGGAGAATGAGGTTTTTCATTAGGGTTTCGGAACGGGTGCGTATGCACAGTTGACAGTCTTTATTTTCCAAACCCTAATGGATTTATTTATTATCTATTAATAATAATAATTAAATGAGAATTATGTTATGGTTGTTCTTTGTTGACTTGTTGACCTTGGTTGACTTGTTGACCATTGACCACTTTCATGCCTTCAAAAGTCTTCCTTGATTTATGCTTACATTTTTAAATGAAGCATGGTTGTGGTCATTCCAAACACTACCATCAACTATTCTCATTTTCAATTATTATCATTTAGATAATATTATTCTTTTGCATTATGGTTGCAAGAAGAGAAAATAATAGCTCATTCTAACATTCTCATTCTCTCTCCTCTCTTCATCTTCTTCTTCCTCTAGTAAAGAGAAACCCTCTCATGAGTTGAGAATCCTTCTCTTTAAAAAGAAAAGCAAACCCTAGTCACTCTCTACTCACCCTAGGATCAAAGGATTAGCAAGCCGGAGATTCTAGTTCACTCCAAGTCCGAGAAAGAGCCCAAGGTTGAACCCTCGAGGTGGATCCATCTTCGACGGAAGAAGGCGACAAAAGAGAACCATCAACCTCTACAAGATTTCAAGAAGAAGGAGTTCAAGTTTAGGTATAACCCTCATCCGAGTAGCTAACTCCTTTTAGCGTATTTGCTAGTTTAGTTTAGACACGATCCCGACCTTGTTTAGTCCATGTTGCTTCTTGCACTAAAAAATTTGATTTTTATACCGTTTCCGCCTCCCCGTAAGAACCGGGGGTCGCAATATGGACTTACAGTGGTATCAGAGCCTAACTAAACTTAAACTAGCTAGGTAGTAAAGTGTAACGAAGTTCGGAACCGAAAAAAATCACAAAACCGGAAAACTACAAAAACTGAGTTTCTGTTGAAATTTTTTCTGGTCAAAATGAAAAACTTTATACTCCTAAATTCATCTCAGGGTTTTGTTAGAACACCCATGAAAAAAGATTCACCAATTCGTCTAAGCCGCCGCGCTTCCGCCGCGTGACCCTTCTTGGCCGCCGCGGAAGCGCCGCGGTTTGTTGTCTTTAGTGCGTCGTTTTTCGTGCAGTGTGTGTCTGTGTTGGTTTTGGGATTTTTAAAATATATTATATGTACCCAGATTTTCCAGAAAAGAAATTTCCTTTTGGGGTCCTATAATTCCGTATTTTTTTCCGAACTTCACTACACTTTGACTATGATGGTTATATCTGTGATGTTTGCTTGTATTGAACGTCGGCTAATCGCTATAAGACGATTAGTCGGGGTTATACAAGATCTGTAATGTGCTGGAATGTGTATATAAATATGTTGGATTGTCGCGGGTGAATAGCCGGGGGTTGTGAGACGAGAGTTTTCTTTTCTTGCAATTCATTGTAAATGTAAATTGATGTAATTATATTATTTGTTTGGCCGCACAACCGGGTCGGGGTTGTAGCCGTCATTGTATAATTCTTTTTACTGTTTTTGCTCCTAGGATAGACCCATGGAGGGGTGCACAAACTACCGAGGACGTGGCGGGTAGTTTGCCGCACCCGTAGGGGTCTTGGGTGGGGGTTTGGCTATTCACCGCGACCGTGTTATCTGTTTTTTGTTACAGGCTCGTACAAATTACAGATTGCTAGTATATCCAATGTATTTATCTGTGATCTGAAATGTCTATCATTGCTTTCTATTTAGGCGTTGCTTATGTTTTACAGACGCGCTAGCCCAGCCCCCGCTCTGTCGTTAGTTAAGTAACCTAACGGGTAATGACGGGGCCCCGTGGCGAATGCGAATGGCATAAGCGTACGTCATATTTTGGTTGTTTTCTGCAATGGTAGGATTAAATGATGGGACGCATTAAAAGTACTAATGCAAGAATATCACGCATTAAAAGAACTAATGCAAGATAATAAACCAAGTTTAAGTCGATGGAACACTTTCGAAAAACCACTCGGTTCTTTTCAAAACTAACTTTTAAATGCGGAGATTGAGCCACTCCTTCTGAAAGCTATCTCGTTCCATCGATTAAATCAAGTTCACTACGTTCACGGTTTTGCCAAAACCATTCGTAGCCCTCCGTCGCTTCGCATGAATAGGCAATAGTATTCAAGCTATGTATTTTGGCCAAAGTCAAGGCATAGTGATTGGTAGCTATTGGGTGTTCATGTGTAGCATAGATAGATGCGTTGGTTTGGGACAGTCGTGCTGCCATTTTGGCCAAAGTCAAGGGTAGGTACGGATGGATCCAAATTAACCTGGATAGTGACGGGCAGGACTTGACATGTGACTTATGATATTTTGGCCAAAGTCAAGGTCATAAGAGCATGGGGCAAAAATCCACATCGGGAGTTTCATAAGTACTGAAACTTGCTAGATTTGCATACCATTTGGAGTGTGGTGATTCTGGTAGGATTCCTTCAGTTTCGTCACGCGATGATATTTGGATCCCGATCCTACTGTGAGTATATGCTACTCCTCGGGAAATTTCTCACTTAACGATCAATGCTATAAACCTAGTAGGTGCCTAGAAAGGTGTTAGCGGGGTTACGCCCCCAGGGAAAAGAGGTTCTTTAATTAAGGAACTTCGCGAAAGCGTTGGAAAACCTCCCTCGAAGTACCGACACCGGCCTGGCTGAACGGTTAAGCAAGTATTGTACGGTGGGATTGATCCTGACTAATTCTTCCTTTATGGTTTGAGGAGGGATTCGAGAAACAGTGGGAGCCATCCTGTTTAGACAAACTAAAAACCACTCTAAACTTGCAAGAGCATCATGCTGAGTGTTTCTTCTTCTCTCTCCTAATTGCAGCGACCAATCAACATGACTGGACTTAAGTTACTCCTAGATAAAAACAAGCTGACAGGGCCAAACTACAAAGATTGGCTCAGGAATGTCAAGATAGCAATCACTTATGACAAGCTGGGGTATCTTCTTACCACCAAAGCTCCCCCTGTCCCTGGTCCAACTTCCAGTATCGCGGATAAGGAAATCCGCAAGACTTGGGAGATTGATAGCGCGAAGGCCAAATGCCTTCTGCTTGCCTCGATGGACAACGAACATCAGAGGAGGCATGAGAATATGGACATGGAGTCCATATTGCTCCATACAAAAGAACTGTATGGAGAGCAATAACGTATCGCAAGATACGAAGCGTCGAAAAAGTTGTTTTCGACAAAGATGGCCGTCGGATCATCAGTAGCCGAGCACGTGCTAAAGATGATCGGCTACATTGAGGAGCTCGCTGACCTAGGGATCACATTGGAGAGTGAGCTATATACGGATATAGTTCTCCAGTCCCTTCCTTCCACTTACGCCCAGTTTATACTGAACTTCAACCTACAAGAAAAAGAGGTTGAACTATCAGAGCTCCTCAACATGCTGAGGAGCGCAGAGGGCACCCTACAGAAAAGTAGGGATACATCCACTTTGTTTGTAGGAGGATCATCTTCTTCTAGGTCCAAGGCGAAAGCCAAGGGAAAGAAGAAGAAGGCCCCCGCCAAACCAAGGGGCGGTGTTAGTAAAGTGGATACGAAGGGAAAAGGTAAAGCAACAAAGATAGCGGGGAAGCTTGTGGATAAGGAAGAATGCTTCTTTTGTCATAAGAAAGGACACTGGAAGAATGATTGCAGGGCCTGGAAGGCCAGAACACAGGAATTGAAGCAGGTTGCAGCTTCAGCTTCAGGTGTGTATGTTATTGAAAACTGTCTTTCAATAAACTCTACTTCCTGGGTATTGGATACCGGATCAGGATCTCATATCTGTAATTCTTTGCAGGCGTTGAGAAACCGTAGGGATTTGAAGGCAGGTGACATGACCCTCAGAGTTGCGAACGGAGCTAGCATGGATGCTAAAGCCGTGGGGGACTATCACCTGGGAATGTCAGATGGACATGTTTTGGTTTTGCGTAATTGCTTTTTTGTACCCAACGCAACTTGTAATATCATTTCTGTATCTTTAGTTTCTAAAGAAGGTTATGAATTTGCGTTTGTAAGTAATGTTGTAAACATTCACCTTAATCAAGTATTGATTGGGTCAGGTACTCTGAGTAATGGTATATACGTGTTAAACCAACCACAGATTTTCAATGTCCAGAATACACACAAAAGAAAGTCTCCAGAAATAAATCAGACTTTCTTATGGCATTGTAGATTGGGTCACATCAATGAGAGAAGGTTGACTAAGTTGCATACAGAAGGATATTTGAATGCGTTCGAATATCAATCATATGCCACTTGTCAATCTTGTCTCAAAGGAAAGATGACAAAGACTCCGTTTACTGGACATGGAGTAAGAGCGAGCGAGCTCTTGGGACTCGTACACAGTGACGTGTGCGGTCCAATGTCTACACATGCCCGAAGCGGACATTCTTACTTCATTACTTTTACGGATGACTTCTCAAGGTACGGTTATGTCTTCTTAATGAAACATAAGTCCGAGGCCTTTGGAAAATTCCAGGAGTATAAGAATGAAGTAGAGAAACAGACCGGCAAAAGTATTAAGATTCTAAGATCGGATCGAGGTGGAGAATACTTAAGTGCCGAATTCCTGGACTTTTTAAAAGAGAACGGAATTCTCTCTCAGCTTACTCCTCCATACACCCCGCAACATAACGGTGTATCGGAGAGACGGAACCGCACCCTATTGGATATGGTGCGGTCCATGATGAGTAACGCTGAGTTACCGCGATCATTCTGGGGGTATGCGCTAGAATCAGCTGCGTACCTTTTGAACCGAGTTCCCACTAAGACTGTGCCTACCACGCCATTTGAGATGTGGTGTGGGAAGAGACCCCATCTTAATCACATTAAGGTATGGGGAAGTCCAGCTTTTGTCAAAAAGCAGCATGCGGACAAGCTCGAGGCACGTTCAGTACTGTGCAAGTTTGTGGGATATCCAAAGAATTCCAAGGGATATTTCTTCTACTGTGAAGAGGAACAAAAAGTTCTTGTTTCTCGTCATGCCCACTTTCTAGAACACCAGTTCATAGAAAAAGAAATAAGTGGGAGCGCAGTAGAGCTGGAAGAAATTCCAGAACCACAGACTGTTACTGAAAGTTTGGTGGAACCAGAAGGTTCAACAGAACAGGACATTCCTACGCCGCTCCGCAGGAGTAGTAGGCAGTCTCATCCGCCCGAGAGATACTACGGTTTTCTCATAGACGGGGATCGAGAGGATTGCATCATAGATTATGATGAGCCTACTAGCTTCCAGCAGGCCGTTCAGAGCGTTGACTCAGTGAAATGGCTGGATGCAATGCGGACCGAAATGGAGTCCATGTACACCAACAAGGTATGGACGTTGGACATTGCTCCAGACGGGGTAAAACCCGTAGGATGCAAGTGGATCTTCAAAAGGAAGATTGGTGTAGATGGACAGGTTGAGACCTATAAAGCTAGGCTGGTAGCAAAGGGTTTTCGTCAAAGACCTGGCTTGGACTACGACGAAACCTTTTCTCCAGTAGCCATGCTGAAATCCATTCGGATCCTTCTTGCCATTGCTGCCTTCCACGATTATGAGATCTGGCAAATGGACGTAAAGACAGCTTTTCTAAATGGAAATTTAGAGGAGTGTGTCTATATGGACCAGCCAGAGGGTTTCATTCAGAGTGGGAGCAGCGGAAAGGTGTGCAAGTTGCTTAAGTCCATCTATGGACTAAAGCAGGCATCGCGGAGTTGGAACATCTGCTTTGATGAGACAGTCAAAGAATTTGGCTTTATCAAAAATCCAGATGAACCATGCATCTATAGTAGATTTGTAGCGAGAACTGTAGTATTCCTCGTTTTATACGTGGACGACATTCTCTTGATAGGAAATGACATTCCTATGCTACAATCTGTCAAGGGGTTCTTGTCACAAAGGTTCTCCATGAAAGACCTGGGTGATGCCTCATACATCCTGGGGATCCGGATCCATCGTGATAGATCCAAGAGGATATTGGGACTTTCTCAGTCCAGGTACATCGACACCATAGTGAAAAGATTCAGTATGGAAGATTCCAAGCGCGGTAACCTACCGGCTTGTCACGGGATCACCCTCTCTAAAGAGATGTCTCCCAAGACTGATTTGGAGAGGGATCGCATGTCTATTATACCCTACGCTTCTGCGGTAGGCTCTATAATGTATGCGATGTTGTGTACCAGACCGGATGTAGCTTATGCACTGAGTGTGGTAAGCCGGTATCAGTCTAACCCTGAGGAGAAACACTGGATAGCAGTAAAGAACATTCTCAAGTACCTGAGGAGGACTAAGGAGATGTTCTTGGTGTATGGCGGAAAAGACCTCCAGATCGAGGCCTTTGCTGACTCCAGCTTCCAGAGTGACAAGGATGATTCCAAGTCCATGTCGGGTTTTGTCTTCACCCTCAATGGAGGGGCGGTGTGTTGGAAGAGTTCCAAACAGGAAACCGTTGCAGACTCGACGATGGAAGCGGAATACATCGCTGCATCTGATGCCGCAAAAGAAGCTGTCTGGATGAGGAAGTTCTTGAAAGAACTTCAGGTGGTTCCGTCCATTGTTGACCCAATACCTCTGTATTGCGACAACAACGGGGCTATAGCTTTAGCGAAGGAACCCAGGTCCCATCAGAGATCCAGGCACATCTTGAGGCGGTATCACCTGATCAGGGAGATCGTGGATCGCAAGGAGATCGAGGTTCGGAGGGTTTCTTCAGAAGAGAACACTGCAGATCCATTCACCAAGGCCCTACCCCAGACTCAGTTCGAGCGGCTGATCGAGATGATAGGTCTTCGATACGCCAGTACATGGCCTTAGTGCAAGTGGGAGATTGTTAGTGTATATGCCCTAGAGGCCATTACTGTATCATACTAGTTTGTATATTACTTAATGGATGCTTGGGATATTCACCTTGTATATACAATCTTGCTCAAAATAGTAGTATGCTACTTGGTTTGTTTCTACTTCAATGTGTACTTGTGTTTATTTCAGTATATCACTTATACGCATTAGTGGAGCCCTTAGGATCTTTGCTTGATTACCAGCGTTGTGATGGCAGTCACACTAGTGGGGGCTGGGTAATCTATAAGCACATCCTTATACAGGTCCCTAGTCGCAGGACTATCGAGACAGGGCATCGATACTCCGGAGTAGACTAGCGTATGCGCTTCTCATCCCAGTGTGGGAGATGGTCTGTCCCACAGCCATCAGTACGTCGTACTGGAGATAGTATACGGGTGCTCGTTGGGTTACGAGTACACTGGACAGGACTCGTCGGGAACTGACAGGTTGGTATTATACCTATCGTCAGTTATCAGTTCCCAGGTGACATGAGTACAGCTTAGTCCGCTGACTTGACACTGGCACTTCGCCTCAAGTGTGTTCCCACTGCACTTTGATCACTACCCTACCACGGCTCAAAGGAGTCGTGCAAACGGGTGGTGGTTGGGTGCAGTCCCGAAGCACTTGGAGGCAGTGACGGTTAGACAGGATTCGTCTCTCCCGGTATTGGGGGTTGACATCGCGCTGTGTCTAGGAGAGCCATTACACGAGTAGTCCCTGGCCAGGGCAAACGAGATATACTGGTAGGTTTCCAGTGTTATCTCAGGGTGTTTTGGGCTTCGCTCCGGCACGACTTGTACCGCTATTGGGGGACTGACGTTTACCACCCCCTAGGCCCGCCATGCGATGTATCAGACGAACAGACCGGACTGTACGGAGACTGTCACATTCAGACTCAGTAGGAGTTCAGATGGGGTTTCACCTCGTCAGCCTTCTTGTCGGCATCTACCTGGGGACCGTTACGCACAGCTAGTGCCGCTTGCGGTCTGTGGTTAAACCCACTGCCAGCGTAGTGTCGAGTCTTTAGAGTCCCACACAGAGGGTATTCGCCTCTGGGCAAAACAGAGTAGAGGTCGCATGGTTTTGCGACAGGGTTCGTTCTCATCCGCGCACTTGTGCACGTTTGGAGTCCGGACGGATTATACTGGCAGGCTCTGGTTTGAGCCAGATACTGGTATGTGTTTTGGGGTTGCTTTTATATCTTGGTATTCTTGTTTTTCGGAACGAGAATGCAGGTGTGTATGCACAGTTGCTTGAGGAGGAGAATGAGGTTTTTCATTAGGGTTTCGGAACGGGTGCGTATGCACAGTTGACAGTCTTTATTTTCCAAACCCTAATGGATTTATTTATTATCTATTAATAATAATAATTAAATGAGAATTATGTTATGGTTGTTCTTTGTTGACTTGTTGACCTTGGTGGACTTGTTGACCATTGACCACTTTCATGCCTTCAAAAGTCTTCCTTGATTTATGCTTACATTTTTAAATGAAGCATGGTTGTGGTCATTCCAAACACTACCATCAACTATTCTCATTTTCAATTATTATCATTTAGATAATATTATTCTTTTGCATTATGGTTGCAAGAAGAGAAAATAATAGCTCATTCTAACATTCTCATTCTCTCTCCTCTCTTCATCTTCTTCTTCCTCTAGTAAAGAGAAACCCTCTCATGAGTTGAGAATCCTTCTCTTTAAAAAGAAAAGCAAACCCTAGTCACTCTCTACTCACCCTAGGATCAAAGGATTAGCAAGCCGGAGATTCTAGTTCACTCCAAGTCCGAGAAAGAGCCCAAGGTTGAACCCTCGAGGTGGATCCATCTTCGACGGAAGAAGGCGACAAAAGAGAACCATCAACCTCTACAAGATTTCAAGAAGAAGGAGTTCAAGTTTAGGTATAACCCTCATCCGAGTAGCTAACTCCTTTTAGCGTATTTGCTAGTTTAGTTTAGACACGATCCCGACCTTGTTTAGTCCATGTTGCTTCTTGCACTAAAAAATTTGATTTTTATACCGTTTCCGCCTCCCCGTAAGAACCGGGGGTCGCAATATGGACTTACACACATATATCCGTAGGGGCAAAAGTTTAACCGTAGGGGCAAGTTCAGGCCCTCAACTTGCACCTGCGGCCTTTGCACCTACGGGGTATTTTTTCGCCCCTACGTATATATTCGTAGGGGCAGTGGGTTGCCCCTACGGATAAATCCGTAGAGGCAACCCTTCTTTGTACTAGTGGAAGGATGAAAACCAATTAGCCTAAGCGTGGTGTATAGAAGTTAATAAGTAAAGACAAATAAAGGGATTAGAAAGAGGGCAAAGTAAAATGTGACTGCTATCATTCATGACGAAACCACGTTTATCATCGCCACTCCTACTTCACCTTTGCATTTCTCCTGAACATTCCGTATCACTACGAAGACCCATATTTATTAGATAAGCCATCATATAGTTACATACGAACTCGAAGGAACTTGTTCCAGTTCGAGGATGGTTTTTGGTTCAGGAAAAATAAAATAAGGATTATTCAGTTGTCTATTTCTTTTATCTTCTCTCAGGTTGCGAGGGCTCCTAGGATTAGGAAGGTACACCTATTACGCTTATTGGATAGTCTTCATCCAAACCTTAGGCTGGTGCCAAAAGGTAAGGAATGAAGAAAACCATTTAGTCTAAGTACGGTGTACAGAAGGTAATAAGTAAAGACAAATAAAGGGATTGGAGAAATGGCAAGGAAATATACGGTCACAGTCATGAATCTGGATAATGGAAGAGGCATTACTAGGAATACCCGGCTAGCTCTTCGAAACATTTTCATGTTTCAGTTTCACTATTCATTGTTAATTGGAAACTGATTTCCCAATTAGACCCTTACTCCAGGGTATGTATTTACCAGCTTTAATTCTCACATCTGTATGGGTTTACAGATGATGAGTGGGAGAAAGTTAATAAGAATTAGGTGATTATATCCTCTTTGTATCGGAATTCGTTGTAATTGGTGATATTTGATGAAATCGCCTGGGGTTTTGTCTTACGGCAAATATTTGGTTTCGAATATCCGTTGTTATGCACCAATTTCAACCTGATATATCTATACGTTACTTTATAAAGTGAGATATAAATTTTTGGAATTATGTCCATGACATTTACCTATATCATTTGATGATTGGGTAAGAAGCATTAAACAACGATGTAATTCTTCTTAACTGTAACATTTCAGAAAATATAAAATAGTATTTTTGGAATTTAATATTAAAATAATATATTTCGTGGAAACTACTGATTTGCGAATTTGCGGTTTTCGTAAAATGGTATAAATATATATCAATATTTGTGAAAATTTTTGGAGATTTAAAATGATTTATTCATTTGAAAATATAATTAATGGAAATTTATGAGCTTTGATTTTTGGCCAAATTCCTTCGCTGGGTATTTCTTTTACTAGATATATTCTTTATTGTGCTGGCATTTTCCAGCAAGTAAATTTCGAGAGCATTAAATGGGCATGGTCTTTGGTGTGTGCTAGGGATATTTTATCTTGCATACATTAATTGGTTTTGTCATGTGAATGATATTTGTTGATATTTTGTTGCTTGGTGGCTGCTTTTTTGAGGGGGTTGATTAATTAATCATTTCATTCACAACACCACACTCACTAGAAAAATCCCCGAAGAACACAATTCTTGGCCGAGTCCAATATTCTTCTCACAAGCAAAATCTTGTGCTCACATTTTTCCCTCACTTGGGAACTTCAATTTACCTCTTCCTAAATCCTTGGGTGCTTTGAGACAAAATATTCACACACTATATCTACTTCATCTTGGGTATCTAGGCTAGCAAACTGGATGCCCGAGTTGCCTTGGTTTTGAAGCGGGAGACCGTATAAAGAATCCTCGACATATGTCCTCTTCGACGAGCATGACCAGAGAGCGAACTTGGTCAAGGCAGCCGCAACATGCGAAGGACAGAGATTGAAAACCAAATGACAAAGATCGATCGATACCTTCGGATGGATTCCGAGGCGACGGAGCATCGACTACGGCTGAACAAGGAATTCCGCAGCTGTGTATATTTATGTCTACGAAGGAAGTCGGGTGGATGGCGTATAGCACCCCCGCAAATTATGAATGGAAACCGATATATATATATATATATATATATATATAATACAGTCGATGAAACCTATATTAGAAAACTATAGATATGGTTAAAAGATAGTAGAAGTGATATGAATGATTGATTATATATATCGAGATATGAGATGAAAGCTATAGGGACATAACTCTTGGACATGATATGATAGAAATGTTGTATCGAATTTATATAAGGATATGAAAAGTGAATGTGAATCACAATATATAGATTTGTAGTTGCACGAGATTAAGTATAAGATTTAGAGTAGCGTGACATGAGATACATGTGATAGAATGCATATGTAAAATGACTTAATGTGAGAGGTTGATGCGATGAAAAGAGTATACGATAAGATATGATGACTTGGTTGATATGTCGTTATATAGATACGAGTCGATAAGAGATAGTTGATACCTTGCCGGTCCCCTGATACGAGACTAATACGGATATTGTAGGGTTAGTATAGCACCTTAGCAAGGTTTAGGAAGTCATCACACATGCCATATTGAAATTTTTTGGGGTGCTAAACAAACCCTAACCAAGATCTAAACTAGAGAATTAAGCAAACAAGCATGTTAAACACTTTAACATCTAAGAGTTAGGGATTACAACCTTTGTAGTCCGTTCCTTCGCTTCATAAGTTCCGTGTTGAGGTCCCTTCGCTGCGATCATCAAGTACCCAGACTCTAGAGAGGTTTTATGAAGAGAAAGATGCAAACTTGCTTCCGATCTTCAACAACTAAGATTATCTACCTTGAAGAAACTCAAACTCAAGCTCTTGCTTCACTAATCAACTATTAGCAAAGCAAACACCCTAATCTAAGTGGCTAGAATAGATGAGGATGATGAAGTAGGAATTTAGCTCTCTTTTATTTTCAATTTCTCACTCATTATCATCACATGTCAAAAAGCTAGAAAGCTTTTTTCAAGAGGAAGAAGAAGAACAATTTCATTTGTGATGAATAATGAAAACTTGTGTGTGGTTAGAATTGCAACCATGGGTTAAGAATGAGGACTTAACCCTTATAGAGAACTAACTATGGTAAAGGGTTTGGGTTGGGTTAAGAAATATCTACACAAAATATCATAGTCAAAGTCAAAGATTCAAGAAGCTTCTTGAAAGCTTCATCCAAGCTTAACCCTAATCCAAACCCTAACCACATTTAAACTCCACAAAACATGTTACATTTGTAACCATAACATGTTACAATATTTTATAACACATATACAATATTTATTGTAACAAAATAAAATAATACAATTAACATATATCACATATATATCAATGTATTATCCAAGTGAGAAAAAGAATCTTTAAGTGAGCTAATATTAGTTAATGTAATATAATATATCAAATATATAATTATACAT
Organism: Agapanthus africanus; assembly: GCA_030015575.1. Lineage (NCBI taxonomy): Eukaryota > Viridiplantae > Streptophyta > Magnoliopsida > Asparagales > Amaryllidaceae > Agapanthus > Agapanthus africanus. Next base: position 378,007,739 of record CM057337.1, on the reverse strand, counting down.
TAAATTATCGAATCAACACTTGATCCGATAATCCGGCTATTTCACAAATAACCGACTAATATAATCTGTATCGGTTCATCGAATCAACACTTGATCCGATGACCCGGCTATATCACATATACCCGGCCGATATCATATATCGCGAGAATCTAATACGGTATCACATTCATGTATTGTTCTCGGTCCCGCACATATAACATATGTCCTCCAACTCCGTTTTGCCTGAGGCAGGAAACCTCTGTGTAGGACTCTAAAGAATCGCCAATACGCCGGCAGTAGGTAATAATCATATCAAACACCTACAAGCTGTAAGCGGTCAGCTAAACGTAACAGCCACCCAGGTATTGAGCGATCAGAAGATCAACAAGCAAACCTGTACATTCTTCTGCAAATCCAATCAGTAACACTCCCGTACAGTCCGGTCACTTCGTCTAATATGTCGCATATCTTGCTTAGGGGTGGTAAACGTCAGACCCAGTAGCTTGATAAGTCGTGTCGATATGAGGTCCATAACAGTTCGAGAAACTACTGATAACACTTACCAGTAAATCTCAGCAACCCTAGCCAGGAATTTCCAGTTATAGCCAATCGAACACATCGCAACATTAACTCCCTATACCGGGAGAGATGAAACCCCTCCTATCGCTCATTGCCTCCATGTGATTCGGGACTGTACCCAAAAGCCACCATTTTAAACGCCCTCTTGGACGTGGTATGATGGAAATCAAAGCACAGTGGGAATCACACAAGACTCTATGATGATCTCGGGTCTACAGACTAACCTGTACCAGTGTCACTAGAGAACTGCCATCTGACGTGAGGTATAATACCATCTGGGTGTTCTCAGCGAGTCCGTCCAGTGTACCCAGTCTCCACTGAGCACCCGTATACAATCTTTGATGTCAAACACCAATGGATATTAGATCGTCCATCGCCCATCTACATGGGCCGAGAAGCATACGCTAGTCTACTCTGGTATATCGATGCCCTGTCTCGATACACCTACGACTAGGAACATTTGAAAAATGTACTTAGCAACTACACTGTCCCCACTAGTATGATCAGCATCATAGTCCTGGTAGTCAAGTACCCATCCTAAGGGCTTTATCAACATGTACCATAGAGACAATCATAGTACATGTTAAGATAAAGAGCAACCGGATAGCATACTATCATGTCGAGCAAGAAAGTCATCCCTATATATGTCCAAGCATCCACTACAATATACATCATATGTACAGTAATGGCCTCTAGGGCATACATATCACTAACAGATGTAACCTGAGAGATAGGTGTGTATATATATATATATATGGATAATGATGTGCATAATGAGTGATATGCCGTACGAGACTTTGATCCGTACCCCCGTTGTTGTATAGATTTATAGAATCCCTAGTTGTTTAATGCCACCGTACGATGGATTACCGTACACGATGAGTTTTACCTGTTGATTGATCCATACCCATGATTAGAGGATGTTGTACGATAGATTATACCGTACATGATGTTGTGAAGCTGGATGCCTATTGATAGATTCACCGACTAGGATATATTATAGATAAGTATACCTTTTAGCATTGAGCTTATGATTTACTTGCTGCTACGTTCGGGATATTCTCATCTTATTATGTATATGCATGTGCTAGTACACCTACACCATTATCGATGATGCGTATGTTACATTTACACAAATTGGCCGGCTCACACACTTTCATCATCGATAATTGTTATGTCACTACACAGTAGAATTGCTATATCATGCTATGATATACTTGCTATGCTCACATCATTATGCTATGTTGCATGACATACCCTGCTATAGCTGCACATACACCGATGTGGTATTGTATCATTATTGACATTTAGACGTTGATTCTTGTGCTATTACGCATATGAAATGCATCATGTTTACATACTTACATGTATATACACACATCTTCATAGAGCTACATGTATGCCTTTATTAGATGTTGCATTCGATTTTAGAGGAACTGGGAACCCTATGCTATATTTAAAAACTTGATTTATTTAAAAGAGCGGTTTTCCCTTAATATGCTCATATTGCTGTTTTATGTTGCATATATCAGATTTCATGGATTTATGCATTGGGATATGGATTTCGTGTGATTTATGGATTTGAGAACCGTAGGGATATTTCAAGAAATTATGTATTATTTTGAAAACCCGGTTTCTCTTGATATGATATTTCAATGCGTCCACCATGAGTTTTCTCGGTTCAGAGACTTGTGTTAGATACCCGATTCGAGGAGCGAAGGGGAACCGTCTGCGGGTACATGGTGGATCCGGTGAGGTACCCTGTGGCAAGAAGACTCGTATATGTTAGGCGGTGAGCCTGGCAGGGGAGCACTACCTACCGGTGATAGTATTTGGACTTGGTGGTTATCCGGAGGATATCGACCGGAGTTGTGAGATGGATATGAAGGCCGACCAGAGTAGGTTGCGTCTGAGGGATGATCTGATGATGCGGCGCCTGAGATATAAGGATTTACGTGTCGATACTAGACACGGGTTTCATGAGGTTTTGAGTGCCGGTGTTGGACACTCAGGTTCCATGATTTGATGTGTCATTGATGGACACACGTTCTTTGATAACCTCATATATTTACATTGCACATGCTTTCATGATGTTTCGGGTGGACGAGATCCACATGCATACAGGCATTGATTATATTGTTGGATGATATCCACATGCATACAGGCATTGATTATATTGTTGGATGATATCCACATCCATACAGGCATTGATTATTTTTGGCATATATGCAGATACGGCCACCCTAGATATCATAGTATTACCTTTATATAGTTGACCTAGGAATCGTTGTTTATTTCAATTTCTACCTGCTGATGGTTTCTATTCACGAATTGAAAACTCATCCCCGTTTTGCCACAGTTCTTGTAGGTTGACCGCATGGATCAGTAGCGGCATCGCTGGCACACAGCTTGCATTCGGGTGATTTGCTTTGGTAGGTGGTACATGTTGGATCGTGCCCCTCTTGTATTATTATTCTTATTATATCTAGTCAACTCCATCAATCAGAAACTAGTGTTTGTATATGTTGTAAGACTTAGCAAGACTTGTAGTTGCGAGACTGAGAGCGATGGGTTATATGTTCGCTTGGTGGGTTTGATGTCTTGCCTTTCATTTTCCTTTGTGTTGATCTTAGACTTTGGGCGTCGTATATTTATATGCTTGTGGTGGTTGGTTCTGCCATTGGGCGTGATTTGCTCCCGTTTGGGGATACTTTATTTATATTCTGTGTTTGTACCCGTTTCGGGGATAGTTTTTACAAAGGAGGTGCTTCCGAAAATTTTAAGGAAATAAAATTAAGTTTAAGGACTTTTACTTAATGTTGTATCAATGTTTTCATTACGTACTTCTTTTGACAGGTTTAGATTTCTAGGCTTCGGCATACTAAGTTAAGTTACCCCTGTACATATTGCATGATTTATGTGCCGGTCACGAGCTAATATTTTCGGGTCGTGACAAAGTTGGTATCAGAGCGCTAGGTTTAACCTTGGTTCGAGTCTGGGTTTGACTATGTGGAGTTTGGTGCGTAATTTATTTCGTTACATAGGCTTGACCTTGCGGAACTTAGACTTGAACATGGGGGTATTAGACCCGAACTTTCGTTTCATAGGCTGACCCTGATTGATGGAATAGGCAGCTTGAGTAGAGTGACGTACCGTACGTATGTTGCAAGGCATATTTACGATACGATACTCCACATAAGAAAGCTTAGGATGTACATGGCTTAAGATCTGTAATTCTCTTCGTTCCCTTGATCATACATCCATTTGAGATCCTTGATTCTATTCATTTCCATGATCATACTCTCACTAATTCCGTTCCTCCTTATGATCATGTATCCATTTTGGGATCTGTTAATTCTTTTCACCCCTTTGATATATTTTCGTCGATACATGCTTGAGATTCCTGTCACCATGGTTTGAGCGCAGATTGAGCTGCTGCTAGTGATGCGGTCTGGGTGAGCTCGTCATTGACGAGGACTGACCATCGTGTTTTTCTTGGTGACATGGGAACGTATCGATTTATTTTTTATGTTATGACCTTTCGTTGAGGTGAGCGTTCGGTTTTACACCGTATGATCGGGCCACTGATAGAGGCTGCCTGTTGTGGGAGGACTGTGATGTACAGCCGACCTCAGAGTTTGTGATGTTGTCAACCATGCAAACGGATGACACAGCTGTTGCTGAGATTGATGGTGTGGGGATTATCAAGCACCATCTAGGTTTAGGTTTGCATCACACATACTATAAAAAAAATTTAGAGGGTTCTAAACAATTCCGAACATGAATCGAACTAGAAAAATAGGGTAACAAGCTATAGCATCACATACTGTAAAGTGTCTAACACTAAGTGAGGTGGAAATACAACCTTTGTAGACCTCCTCCTAGACTTCATAGATCGTGTAGGGTTTGAGTCGGTTGGCTTGTATCCTTCCGCTTCCACGATGATCCACCATGAAGTCTCTTTGCACTAAGCCCAAGCTTCACTTGATCAAGGATGAAGATGAAGCAAACACTCCACTCAAGTGGGCTAAACTAAAGTGGAATGGTGATGTAGGTTTGGATCTCACTACAAAACTTTTATTTTTAATCCTTTCTCTTTCTTTTCAAACCCCAGTGAGCTTTGAGAAGAGAGAAGAAGAAGGAGATGGCTCAAGCTAAACTCAAGAGAGAGAATAATATAAGAATAATCAATAACTCTAACTTAACTCAAGAGATTAAGTGAGTGTCATCCATGCTAAACTATGATTACAAAATTTCTAGATATTTTGTAACTTGAGTTTAAGCAAAACCATGGGATAAAACCATGGGCAATGAAACCATTGACTTTGTCAACTCAAGAGAGTTGAATAGTCAAACTTGATTTCAATCTCATTTTGCTTTTCTCAAATAATCAAAATATCTAAATATGTTACCATGTGAGTCTTGCATTGCCACCAGCAATGTATCATCAACCATGACACATGTATGCTTGCATGTGTGCATGCATATCAACATATACATACACTCATGCATGCATCATAAAGAAATATGTTTTAATAAATGAGCTAATGGACTGAATATTAAATCAACAATTGATTTAATAACCCGGTCATATCTCATACAACCCGTCCAATAGTAAATGCCCGATTAAAATACGGAAACCAATACACGCATTTAATCGAGCTCCCGTGCATATCACATATGCACCTAACATCTTTGCGCCTAAGCTAGGAGACTCCTTTGTGGGACTCTAAGACACGTCAATATGCTGGCAGTAGGCACCGATCACATCACATGCCCACAAACCGTCAGCGGCACAAGCTATACGTAATGGCTCCCAGGTATTGAGCGATCAGAAGAAACACAAGCAAACCTGCTAAAACTCCCATCGAGCCAACTGGAAACACTTACTGTAGGGATCCTAGGCACACTATAGAGGTCTCACAAGGCATCAACCATGCCAATTTCAAATTTTACGGGTGCCGAGAAACCCTAATACGGATCGTTGACTAGAAATTTAGGCGAAAAACGAATCTAGTTAACAACTTAACTAAAGATAAGAAGCTACAACCTTTGTAGATCTGGATATCCACTTCCTTGGCTCCACGTAGGCGTCCTCTCGCTGTCCATCTCGAATCCCGGACTCAATCGTCGGCTTGATCGGAGAAAGGGGCGGACTAGGTCATCGGCTTCGTGCCGAAGATGATCTACGTCGAGGCATCACAAGTTCAAGCTCCGACTTCACAAGTTGTGAAACTTGTGAAGAAAATACCCAAAACAACTTGGCAAGAGGTAGAGGGTGAAGAAATAGGAGGTGGGTTCACTTTAGAATTGGATTTCTCTCACTTTAGCTCAAGTTGCCATTGATGGACTTAAGCTTTTCTTGAAGAAGAAGATGATGAAGAAGAAGAAAGAATATGATAAGTGGTGTTAAAAGAATAATAAAAATGAATACTTATCATCTTCTAACCTTGGTTAAGTGTAGAGAATAGACCATGGTCAAGTGAGAATGGTTAGGGTTAAGGATGATGACAAAATGGTCACTTTAGTCAAAGCTTCATGAAGCTTCATCAAGCTTCATGAAAGAAACAATTTTGTTATCTTTTATTTATTTATCAAAAAAGAATAGATAAATAAATAAGTAAATAAATCAAAACCCTAACTATTATCATAACCATGGTTTAAGTCTTAACACAAAACCAATTTACATGCATCATCAAACATGACACATAGTAGTGCACAAAAGTATATCACATATACAACTTGTGAACTACAAGTGAGAAAATCCTATTAAAGTGAACCAATACTAGTTAATGCAAAGTAATATATCAAATATATAATTATACATTAAATCATTAAATCAACACTTGATTCAATGATCCGGTCATGTCGCATATAACCGACTAGTATCCAATGTATCGACTTATCGAATCAATCTACGATTCGATAACTAGGTTATATCGCATATAACCAATCGAAACATTCATCGTGAGAATGAAATACGGTATCACATACACGCATCATTCTCGGTCCTGCACATATCTCATATGCACTCCTATTTCGTTTCGCTTGAGCCAGGTAACCTCTGTGTAGGACTCTAAAAACTCGTCAATACGCCGGTAGCAGATGATGATCATATCAAGCACGCACAAGCCGCAAGCGGTCTGCTAAACTTAACGGCCATCCGGGTATTGAGCGATCAGAAGATCGACGAGCTAGCCCGCTGACACTCCTGTGAATCCAACCAGTAACACTTACCGTACAGTCCGGTCTGTTCGTCTGATATGTCGCATATCAAGTCTTGGGGTGGTAAACGTCAGACCCCAATAACCGATAAGTCGTGCCGATGTGAGGCTCATAACGGGTCGAGAAACTACTGGTAACACTTACCAGCAAATCTCTGATCAGCCCTGGCCAGGGACTTCCCTGTTACGGCCAATCGAGCACAGCGCAACATCAACCCCCAATACCGGTTGAGACGAAACCCCTCCTATCGCTCATTGCCTCCATGTGACTCGGGACTGTACCCAAAGACCACCGTTTTGCACGCCCTCATGGACGTGGTATGGTGGAGATCAAAGCACAGTGGGAATCACACAAGACTCTATGACGATCTCGGGTCTACAGACTAACCTGTATAAGTGTCACCTGAGAACTGCCATCTGACGTGAGGTATAATACCATCTGGGAGTTCTCGGCGAGTCCGTCCAGTGTACCCAGTCTCCACTGAGCACCCGTATACCATCTCTGATGTCAAACACCAATGGATATGGGATCATCCATCGCCCATCTCATGGGTCGAGAAGCGTATACGCTAGTCTACACTGGTATATCGATGCCCTGTCTCGATACACCCACGACTAGGGACCTTGAAGGATGTACTTATAGACTACCATGTCCCCACTAGTATGATCTGCATCATAGTCCAGGTAGTCAAGTACACATCCTAAGGGCTTTATCAAGATGTAACTATAAGACAGTTTAAAGAGACGAGTGTACATGTTAAGATAAAGAGCAACCAGATAGCATACTATCATATCGAGCAAGAAAGTCATCTCTATATATGTCCAAGCATCCAATATAATATACATCATCTGTACAATACTGGCCTCTACGACATACATACAACTAACACTTACCGTACAGTCCGGTCTCTTCGTTAAATATGCTGCATATGTGAGTCTAGGGATGGTATCGTCGTCCCCAATAACCCAATAAGTCATGCCGGTATATGGCTCATAACAGATCGAGAAAGTACTGATAACACTTATCACTAAATCTCAGTAGCTCTAGCCATGGACTTTCTGTTATAGGTAATCGTACATGGTGCAACATCAACCCCCAATACCGGGAGAGACGAAACCCCTCCTATCGCTCATTGCCTCCATGTGCCTCAAGGCTATACCCAAAATCCACCTGTTTGCACGACTCAGTAGAGCCATGGTAGGGTGGAGATCAAAGTACAGTGGGAGACACACAAGACACTATGAAGATCTTGGGTCTATAGACTAACCTGTACCAGCGTCACCTGAGAACTGCTATCCAATGATAGATATAATACCACATAGGAGTTCTTGGCGAGTCCGTTCAGTGTACCCAGTCTCACTGAGCACCCGTATACGGTCTTTGGTGTCACCACACCAATGGATATAGGATCATCCATCGCCCATCAAATAGGACAAGCAACGTATACGCTAGTCTACTCTGGTGATATCGATGCCCCGCCTCGATACACCCATGACTAGGAACATTTCAAGGATATGCTCATAGACTACACATGTCACACTAGTATGATCCGCATCATAATCTCAGTAGTCCTGCATCATCCTAAGGTCTATATCAACATGTACCAAATGAATGAAAGCATGATCAAATGAACATGTCAAGATAAAAGGTACAACCAGATAGCATACTATCATGTCGACCAAGAATTTCCCCTGAATATATATATATATATATATATTATATATATATATAGACACACACACGCACGCACACACACACATACCGGTACATACACTATCATATAATGGCCTCTAGGGCATACATATATCCCACAATCTCCCACTTGCACTAAGGCCGATTATTGGCGTATCTCATACCCAACATCTCAAAAAGTCGCTCATGCTGCAGCAAAGGGAGGGCTTTAGTCAGTGGATCCGTGGTGTTATCTTTTGTATCTACTCTCCGAATCTCGATCTCGCGGCGATCAACTTTCCCCGGGATCAGATGATATCTCTTGAGGATGTGTCTGGATCGCTGATGGGAACTAGGCTCTTTGGCCAACGCCATAGCCCCATTATTATCACAATACAAAGGTATTGGATCAATAATGGTCGGAACTACTCCTAGCTCTGAGACGAACTTCCTCATCCAGACGGCTTCCTTGGCAGCATCATTTGCAGCAATATACTCAGCTTCCATCGTGCAGTCTGCAACGGTATCCTGTTTGGAACTCTTCCAACATACCGCCTCTCTATTGAGGATAAAGACAAACCCAGAGATAGATTTGTTGTCATCCTTATCACTCTGGAAGCTCGAATCGGTAAAGGCCTCCATTTGGAGATGTCCATTACTATACACCATGAACATTTCTTTAGTCCTTCATAAGTACTTAAGAATGTTCTTCACCGCAATCCAGTGATTCTCCCCTTGGGTGGATTGATACCTGCTTACTACACTTAGTGCATAAGCTACATCAGGGCATGTACATAACATCGCATACATTATAGATCCTACAGCAGAAGCGTAGGGTATAATGCTCATGCGAGCTCTCTCTTCATCAGTCTTTGGGAAAAAGTCTTTAGAGAGAGTGACTCCATGATTAGCGGGTAAGGAACCCCGCTTGGAGTCTTCCATACTAAACCTCTTTAGGATGGTGTTAATGTACCTGGTTTAGGACAATCCCAATAAACGTTTAGATCTATCCCTATAGATCTTTATGCCTAATATGTACGAGGCATCACCAAGTTTCTTCATGGAGAACCTTTGTGATAAGAACAGTTTGATCAACTGTAGCATAGGAACGTCATTTCCTATCAGAAGAATGTCATCCATGTACAATACGAGGAATGTGGCAGTACTTCCTACAATCTTCTTATAAACATAAGGTTCATCTGGATTTTTGACGAAATCAAACTCAATGAAAACATAATCAAAATAGATGTTCCAACTTCGTGATGCCTACTTTAACCCATAAATGAATTTAAGCAACCTACATGTTTTCCCGTTGCTCCGACTGTAACGTTTTAAAAATAATTAAAAAAAATTAGATAAATAAAACCCTTTAAGTGAATTTTCTGATTTTCGGTAAAATAAAACGTATTTTTCGTAAAATTTAATCATAATTATTTTTCATTATAAATTTCAAAAGACCTATTTTAATCATGTAATTACTACTAAATGGTGTTTATTTAGTCACTTATAAATTTTTAGTTTAATGAAATATTTTTCCAAAATTAATTATTTTAAATATTAACATAATCTTTTAAATATACATTAAATTAGTGTAAATTACATTTTGCAATGGGTTTATTTTTCAAAAGTGAACCATGACATATTAGAATTAGGTTTTTAGCATGCTAATCTCTTCTTGAATTGTCTTTACAATTCTAGAGTTTTCTATGATGAATTGAATTAAGAAAATTAATAAAATAAATAAATTATGAAAAGACATAAAAGGTGTATTTCTTTGGAGAATGTTCTACAATATTCATCATTCCTTCTTCCTCCCTTTTCCTCACCTCATAGCCGGCCTCACCTCCATGGGCAGCACCAAAAATTTCCCCCCATCATTTTTTCATTAAAAATCATCAAAATTCATCAAAAATTCCAAAAATAAACCTTAAAAATCAACATTCAATCTCTACCATTTTCCTTTGACCTATTTAGCCTGGAATTTGGAGTTGGAAACCATTATTTTGGAAGCATATTTTCATGTTTGGATCTCATGCTTTGAAGGTACCCCTCACGTGGACTACGGACGAGGAAGAAGAGGTGGGTGACATCGTCTTTGGCAGAAAAGGACCAGGTGAGCAGATGTATATCTACCGGGGAAGTCGGGTGGATGGCGTTTAGCACACCCGCAAACGTAGAATAGGGATATTGCTTATTGTCATTAGGAAGTCGGACGCGACCTTAGATTCTTGGCGAGTACGACCCTATTAAAGACCTTTGGTTGGACTAGACTGATTTAGATAGACTTTACCAGAGGTGGAATGTCTTGGAGGAAATTCGTAGGTTTCAGGTAGACACACACACGCACACACAGAAACTTGGCTTGGTGTATATATGTATGTATATATATAAGTAGGAATGTGTGTAGGTGTATATATACACAACATGTGGATGTGATATAAGGATGTTATATGATACATGGGGATGAGACGATATAACTGGGCATGATGCCGTGATCTCTTGGCTATACAGTCATATTATGATCTTAGCGGATCGTTGGAAAATGAGAGAATGGATATGTATACATAAACGATAATAGGTGATGATGACATTGAGATATACGAGACTTTAGAATAGAACCCGGACCGTAACCTGTGACCTGATTACGATATTATATATATGTGACTTAGTTATGATATGATATATGTGTGACTTGATTTCGATATGATATATGTGTGACCTGATTACAATATGATATATATGACATGATATTTCTGAGGAACAATTGACGACGTATATGTTCGCAGACAATGATATATGATTGATGATATTGGGATGTATGCGATTACAGTATAGTACCTTTGATCATGACATTATTTGATGATGATATTATACGAATGATGATGTACGTAGGTGATACTTGACCCGTACTCCGATATTGGGATGCCGTACGATGGATCTTACCGTACGAGGCATAGATGTGATGATTGATCCGCGCTCTTGATTCGAGCAAGCCGTACTATGTACGTGACGCTATTGAGGCTGGATCGCCGACTATTATAGATATGTACTCAGACCATAGGTGGATTCTTATTTCCTATCGACTAGTTCCTTTAGTTTAGTTCCTTAGGGGGTTAGATAGAACTAGTTGAGGCTCGAGTCATATAGTTGTAGTTAGATTTGTATATTCCAAATGAATGTTTAGTACACATTTTACCTTTACATTCAGATTGAAATCATCAAGTTGCATGTTCATACATATGTTTCTTTAGTCAGTTTGAAACTCTGCCTGTTAGGACCCCAGCACCATTACCGATGATGTGCATGTCCCACGTACACTTATTTGTCGGCTCACACACACATCATCGGTAATTTCCATGTCACGTACACTTTAGAACATATTATCTTTTATGATAGAATCAGCTAAAGGCTAGATCAATATAGTATTGTGATTACTCTATGGTGTTAGTCTAGACATTGCATTTATTACTCAGACATTTCATGCATTCACATTTTCATATTATCATGCAGTATTATGGGGCTTATGCCGACACTTACCATTCACTTACTCATGATTTTGGGATTTTGGATTTCTATGAGATTTCTGGATTTTGGGGAAAACCGCAAGAATATATATAAAAACTTCTCTCTCTTTCTCCCTCTCTTTTTAAAATATAAGTTGCGGTTTTCTCGTGATGTATGTGTCGTCCACCATGAGATTTCATGTTTTCTGTTGGATTTCGAGACCCGATTCGAGAGTGGATGAACCGTCTCGGGTACATGGTGGGCCCGGTATGGTACCCCGTGGCAAGAAGATCGAGTTGTAGACGATGAGCCTGGCAGAGGAAGACTACCTACCGGTGATGTCTGGCGCGGCGGATATCCGGAGGATACCGACCGTTGTCGTGAGATTTGATGATATGGGCCGATCCGGACTGACGGAGCACGAGATATTGAGACTATGAGGTATTGAGACTTGAGATTTACATGTTTTGTGTTGATGCTTGACACGGATTTCCATGGATTTCATCGATGATATTTCAGACCTCTATACAAATTTTACTATGGTGAAAGCGAAAGACTTTTTATACAGATATATCCAGATTTCAGGGTTGATTGTTTTACATTCATGGTGCATGCATACTCATTCACACGACATATTACTATTTGAGGCACTTATACGAGCACAGAGCATTTGCACTTACGTGTAGTTTATTACCCTGCACTACTAGATGACTAGTGATATATTAGTATATTATTATGACCTAGGACAACGTCGTGCATTCGATTTCTTTTCGTAGATGTTTTCTACTCACGTGTTGGAAACTCACCCTCGTTGTGCCAAATTTTATTACAGGTTCGATGTACAGGTTTCCTTGGCAGCTTGCTGGCACATCTTTTCATTCAGGGTGATTTGCATGGTAGGTTGGTTCATTTGTATCAGGACCGCCGTTGTACTTTATTTATTTCATTAGTATCTAATAAGCTCCATCAACCAAACTTGTATTACATGCTATGTTTAAAGGACCCGTTATTTATTTCGACCTTAGAGTCACGCTTGTATTATTATGGTATCTGGTGGATTTGTTTTCTTTTGAGTTTCGAGCCTCGCCTTTTGGCGTTGTATATTATTGTGCTTGGTGTTGTTGTTTCCGCCTGTTGGCGTAGAGCTAGCTCCAGCTTGGCGATGCCTTTTTATTGCTGTATATATATTATTCTTGTTTTTACCCGTTTAGGGCCAGTTTTTACAAAGGAGACTCTACCGAAATTTTTGAGAAAATTGGATGTTGCTTTTAAACTTTTTTTTCTACAAGTTTTCCTTTACTTCTTCTTTTATATGGTTTAGATTTCAGGGCTTCTGCTTACTTAGATTACGTTGCGCCTCTAGACGCTTCGTAATTTAAGTGTCGGTCGCGTTCCGTACCTTCGGGTCATGACAAAGTTGGTATCAGAGCGCTAGGTTTAACCTTTGTATAAGTCTAGGGTGACCCTTGGTTGATGGAGTAGGTGACTTAGGTAGAGTGACGTACCGTGGGTATGATCCGCGGCATACTTACGATACGCTACTCTGCTTAAGAATCTTAGGATTTACATTTCTTTGCACCTTATTTCATCCATTCCTTTGATCTATCTTCGTCGATATCGGATGATGTTTCTGTTACCACGGTCGCACGGGAAGAGGGAGCTGGGGCTCGAATGCGATAACCATTAGGGTATCGTTTATTCATAAGGATTGAAGCATCGTTGAGCGTGCGGAAGAAGGGTATTCACATGCCGTCCAGACGAAGTTAAAGGGTTCGAACGATTGTCAGAGACCCATTTTCCCAAGTTTAATGTATTCGGAAGAACATGTAGGTATTTCTATGGACCCTCTAGAAGAATGAAACCCTAACTCGACATAATGACCACGAGAACGCCTTTGAACCTTAGGGTTTACGGCAGTTCCGCGATGCCATTAGTGAAGCTTGGGTTTGCCCTTCTACGGCTGGTCCGCAGATGCTGGGGCATGTACTGGATATTTTTAAACTGTAATTGAGTGTTGAGCTCTCGGGAAATTATGGGATTTTGATGAATCGATCGAAAAGTTTAACGTAGTCCGGATATCAGGTGAAGAGATAGATTACGCGAGAGGCTCTCGATTTGAACATAGCCGTTTGCAGCGTAGTCAGCACCGCGATGAGGAGACGAGTCCGAATCAGTTGACATTAGAAAGGCGCACATTGACGATAGTGTTTACGATTGTGATTTGGTGATTTAAATTTGATATTTCCGTTGTTTGGATTTTGGTATTTTGAGGATTTTTTTCTACGATTGGTATTTCTTATGTGTACATTCATTACACTCTATTCGTGTTTCATATGTCAGTTGTATTGATGTTGTTTTGTACATACCCAGTGCACTCGATTTGGTTTTTTACCTTTTGAGATATTGATTTGGTTTCGTGCATATAGGTTGCACATGATTTTGACGTATGCTTTGACATAGTTTTCATGCATTTTTTTGTACCGTGATTTCTATTTTTATATTCGGTGTATGTTTTTCGTACACCATGTGCACTTGCTTGAGATTTTTGCGCACACTTGGCGCACTTGATGCGATTTTGTGCACACCAGATGCACTAAATCGGAGTTTTGTGCAGATTAGATGCACCTGATATTATTGTCGTGCACGCCCGTTGCACTTGACAGATGTTTTTGCTGCACACCTGTTGCACTCAGTTTTGTTCTGTGCGTATTCGAGGCATCTGTATTTGGTTTCGGTTTTCATGCGCACCGGACGCACATGATATTTTTATACTGTGATTGGGATTGATTTCATTTTGAACAGTTTGTTTTTATAATGATTACTATTTGGTTTAGTAACCAGGCGGGACGTGTAGGTTAATTAAAAGATATATATATGTATAGCTATTGTTTTAAAATAAACGTCCGCTACTTATGCCGTGACACATGCATCGCACGGCGATTTTAAAAAGAGGTTTTTGCATGCTTCTTTATTAAGATGTTTAGACGATTTTACTACGATGCGCACTATATATAAGTTATAGATTTGATGTATATTATGTTGGTTTTCGTATTGGGCTTGGATATTCTATTTTCACCATAACTCTGATGATTGCGTTATGCTTGACGGAGTTGATTTTTCTTATGTATTAATGATTTCGGAGCCCCGACGATTTGTGTGTTTTGGCTGAATGTTTTAGTAATTAGGGGGAGTATTAATTTAAATTCGGGGACTGAATTTCATAAAGGGGGAATATTGTAACGTTTTAAAAATAATTTTAAAAAAATTAGATAAACAAAACCCTTTAAGTGAATTTTCTGATTTTTGGTAAAATAAAACGTATTTTTCGTAAAATTTAATCATAATTATTTTTCATTATAAATTTTAAAAGATCTATTTTAATCATGTAATTACTAGTAAATGGTGTTTATTTAGTGACTTATAAATTTTTAGTTTAATGAAATATTTTTCCTAAATTAATTATTTTAAATATTAACATAAGGTTTTAAATATACATTAAATTAGTGTAAATTACAATTTGCAATGGTTTATTTTTCAAAAGTGAACCATGACATATTAGAATTAGGTTTTTAGCACGCTAATCTCTTCTTAAATTGTCTTTAAAATTCTAAAGTTTTCTATGATGAATTGAATTAAGAAAATTAATAAAATAAAGAAATTATGAAAAGACATAAAAGGTGTATTTCTTTGGAGAATGTTCTATACTATTCTTCATTCCTTCTTCCTCTCTTTTCCTCACCACATGGCCGGCCTCACCTCCATAAGCAGCCCCAAAATTTTTCCCCCATCATTTTTTCATTAAAAATCATCAAAATTCATCAAAAATTCCAAAAATAAACCTCAAAAATCAACATTCAACCTCTACTATTTTCCTTTGACCTATTTAGCATGGAATTTGGAGTTGGAAACCATTATTTTGGAAGCATATTTTCATGTTTGGATCTCATGCTTTGAAGGTACCCTTCTCGTGGACTTCGGACGAGGAAGAAGAGGAGAGCGACATCGTCTTCGGCAGACAAGGACCACGTGAGTAGATGTATATCTACGGGGGAAGTCGGGTGGATGGCGTTTAGCACCCCCACAAACGTAGAATAGGGATATTGCTTATTGTCATTAGGAAGTCGGACGTGACCTTAGATTCTTGGCGAGTAGGACCCTATTAAAGACCTTAGGTTAGACTAGACTGATTTAGATAGACTTTACCAGAGGAGGAATGTCTTGGAGGAAATTCGTAGGTTTCAGGTAGACACATACATGCACACACAGAAACATGGCTTGGTGTATATGTATATATAAGTAGGAATGTGTGTAGGTGTATATATACACAACATATATATGTGATATAAGGATGTTATATGATACATGGGGATGAGGCGATATAACTGGGCTTGATGCCGTGATCTCTTGGCTATACAGTCATAATATGATCTTAGCGGATCGTTGGAAAATGAGAGAATGGATATGTATACATAATCGATAATTGGTGAAGATGATATTGAGATATACGAGACTCTAGAATAGAACCCGGACCGTAACCTGTGACTTGATTACGATATGATATATGTGTGACTTGGTTATGATATGATATATGTGTGACTTGATTACGATATCATATATGTGTGACCTGATTACAATATGATATATATGACATGATATTTTTGAGGAACAATTGACAACGTATATGTTCGCAGACAATGATATATGATTGATGATATTGGGATGTATGCGATTACGGTATAGTACCTTTGATCATGACATTATTTGATGATGATATTATACGAATGATGATGTACGTTGGTGATACTTGACCCGTACTCCGATATTGGGATGCCATACGATGGATCTTACCGTACGAGGCATAGATGTGATGATTGATCCGCGCTCTTGATTCGAAGAAGCCGTACTACGTACGTGACGCTATTGAGGCTGGATCGCCGACTATTACAGATATGGACTCAGACCATAGGTGGATTCTTATTTCCTATCGACTAGTTCCTTTAGTTTAGTTCCTTATGGGGTTAGATAGATACTAGTTGAGGCTCGAGTCATATAGTTGTAGTTAGATATGTATATTCCAAATGAGTGTTTAGTACACATTTTACCTTTACATTAAGATTGAAATCATCAGGTTGGATGTTCATACATATGTTTCTTTAGTCAGTATGAAAATCTGCCTGTTAGGACACCAGCACCATTACCGATGATGCACATGTCCCACGTACACTTATTTGTCGGCTCACACACACATCATCGGTAATTGCCATGTCATGTACACTTTAGAACATATTATCTTTTATGATTGAATCAGCTAAAGGCTAGATCAATATAGTATTGTGATTACTATCAGGTGTTAGTCTAGACATTGCATTTATTACTTAGACATTTCATGCGTTCACATTTTCATGTTATCATGCAGTATTATGGGGCTTATGCCAACACTTACCATTCGCTTACTCATGATTTTGGGATTTTGGATTTCTATGAGATTTCTGGATTTTGGGGAAAAGCGCAAGAATATATATAAAAACTTCTCTCTCTTTCTCCCTCTATTTTTAAAATATAAGTTGCGGTTTCTCGTGATGTATGTGTCATCCACCATGAGATTTCATGTTTTCTGTTGGATTTCGAGACCCGATTCGAGGAGTGGATGAACCGTCTCGGGTACATGGTGGGCCCGGTATGGTACCCCGGGGCAAGAAGATCGAGTTGTAGACGATGAGCCTGGCAGAGGAAGACTACCTACCGGTGTTGTCTGGCGCGGCGGATATCCGGAGGATACCGACCGTTGTCGTGAGATTTGATGATATGGGCCGATCCGGACTGACGGAGCCCGAAATATTAAGCTATGAGGTATTGAGACTTAAGATTTACATGTTTTGTGTCGATGCTTGACATGGATTTCCATGGATTTCATCGATGATGTTTCAGACTTCTATACAAATTTTACTATGGTGAAAGTTAACGACTTTTTGTACAGATATATCCCGATTTCAGGGTTGATTGTTTTACATTCATGGTGCACGCATACTCATTCACACGACATATTACTATTTGAGGCACTGACACGAGCACGGTGCATTTGTACTTACGCGTAGTTTATTACCCTGCACTACTAGATGACTAGTGATATATTAGCATATTATTATTACCTAGGACATCGTCGTTCATTCAATTTCTTTTCGCAAATATCTTCTACTCACGAGTTGGCAACTCACCCCTGTTGTGCCAAATTTTATTACAGGTTCGATGTACAGGTTTCCTTAGCAGCTTGCTGGTACATATTTTCATTCAGGGTGATTTGCACGGTAGGTTGGTTCATTTGTATCAGGACCGCCATTGTACTTTATTTATTTCATTTGTATCTAATAAGCTCCATCAACCAAACTTGTATTACTTGATAAGTTTAAAAGACCAGTTATTTATTTCGACCTTAGAGTCACGCTTGTATTATTATGGTATCTGGTAGATTTGTTTTCTTTTGAGTTTTGAGTCTCGCCCTTTGGCGTTGTATATTATTGTGCTTGGTGTGGTTGTTTCCTCCTGTTGGCGTAGAGCTAGCTCCCGCTTGGGGATGCCTTTTTATTGCTGTATATATATTATTCTTGTTTGTACCCGTTCGAGGCCAGTTTTTACAAAGGAGACTCTGCCGAAATTTTTGAGAAAATTGGATGTTGCTTTTAAACTTGTTTTTCTACATGTTTTCCTTTACTTCTTCTTTTATATGGTTTAGATTTCTGGGCTTCGGCTTAGATTACGTTGCGCCTCTAGACGCATCGTAATTTAAGTGCCGGTCACGTTCCGTACCTTCGGGTCATGACACCCACAATCAATGAAGTCCTCTAGCTGATCCATATAAACGCACTCTTCTAAATCACCATTTATAAAAGCAGTTTTAACGTCCATCTACCGGATTTCATAGTCATAGTGAGCAGCAATAGCAAGTAGGATCCGAATGGATTTAAGCATGGCTACAGGAGAAAAAGTTTCGTCATAGTCCAGTCCTGATCTTTGTCGAAATCCTTTCGCTACAAGCCTTGCCTTATAGGCCTCCACCTGCCCATCTACACCGATCATTCTCTTAAAGATCAATTCGCACCACATGGGTTTTACCCCAGAGAGTACAACATCCAAAGTCCATACATTGTTGGTGTACATAGACTCCATTTCGTAACTCATGGCATCCAACCACTTCACAGAGTTACCACTCGTGATAGCTTGCTGAAAACTGGTAGGGTCATAATCATCCATGGTGCAGTCTTTTCCATCACCATCAACGAGAAAATCGTTGTATCTCTCCGGTGGGCGAGAAGTCCTACCAGCTCTACTGAGCGGCTGAGGCTCATTAGGTTCTGTTGCAACATCAGGTTCAACTAATTCATCATTTGTAACTTGTGTCTCTAGAACCACTTCTAGATCTATCACATTGCCATCAGTATCATTTGGAAAAATCTTATTTTCTAAAAATGTGGCATTTCGAGAAACAAACACCCTTTGTTCCTCCTTGTGGTAGAAAAGATATCCATATGAATCTTTTGGATATCCCACAAATAAACATTTGAATGATCGTGTCTCGAGTTTGTCCGGATTCTGCTTTTTGACAAAAGCCGGACAACCCCAAATCTTAACTCGTTTAAGAGATGGTCTCTTCCCATACCAAATCTCATATGGAGTGGTAGACATGGTCTTGGCTGGAACCCTGTTTAACAGAAAAGCTGCTGTCTCTAAAGCATGCCCCCAAAAGGAGAGGGGCAACTTAGCATTACTCATCATGGATCGTACCATATCTTATAGGATTCGATTCCGTCGCTCTGACACACCATTGTGCTGTGGTGTGTAAGGGGGAGTGAGCTGAGAGAGAATCTCATTCTCTTTTAGGATATTCGAAAACTCTGTACTAAGATACTCTCCACCTCGATCTGATTGAAGTATCATGATGCTCATTCCAGTTTGTTTTTCTACTTCAAGTTTGTACTCCTTGATTTTATTGAAAGCTTCAGACTTATGCTTTATCAAAAACACATGACCGAATTTTGAGAAATCATCAGTAAAAGTGCAACGCTTTGAAATTCGTTTAGGTTGTTTTCGCGTTAATAAGCGATAATGCGTGTTTTCACAAAACTTAGTTAATAGCTATTTCCACCTAGACTGAAACAAATTTACTTTTAATTATGATAGTATGTAATTATATATATAATAGTGTTTTATTAATTATAAATTAGTTTAGTGTTCACTTAATTAGCAAATTTTCTTAACTATTTTTTCTAAGCAAAATTAGTTAGCATGCACAAACCTAATCACCTAGGTTAAGTTATAGCTTGTCTTCATTTTCTTTTTCCCTCTTGCATAGTTCTATTATCCTCACAAAACAAAACAAAACAAATAAAAATAATAAGAAGAAAAGAAATGGGAGGCATGTGGGGTATTAGGTGAGGAGTGGACCTTGACTTTTGACCATACTCTTTCTCTCCCCCATATCATTTTTCTTGCAGCACAACAGAGGCGGCAGCAGCCAATTCATCATCATCTTCTTCTTCTTCTTCTTCTTCTTCTTCTCCTTGCATCCAAACACCAATCCCTACACAAAAAATACACCTTTTCTTCATAAAACCTTTGCAAAACACCTCCATTGTTGGTCTTGATGGCAAATCCTTGCCTTTGAAGGCAAGTGCAGCAAGTGAGACTCACCCAAGACCAATTTGAGGTATTAAACTCACCCAAATCACTTTATTGCTAAACATTTTGTTTTTATTAGCTAAAAGTCACGTTTTTGTGAGTTTTAGTGCTAATGAGATAGTTTAAGTGAAGATTAAGGTAAGTTAGTGTTTGATTAACTTAATTAGGTGCTATTAATGTTGTTTAAACCAAGTCATTTCTTTATTTTACACTAAAATACCATATTGTATTAATTTTAGTGTTTAATTAGTGTTTAGTTATGATTTATTGCCGTTTTGGGATCTGCTGTTAACCCGAGACTTTTCTATGGGACCAAACGGTGTAGGAGTATGGACCTAGTCACCCTGAGTGTGTAGGTGGAGTTCGAGCCCAACCTGGGCTGTTTTGGCCGGCGACTAGGGGGAGGAATCCGGCGACCTCGGCCTGGGGTGGGGCTGGGGGCTTGAACCTTCTAGGGTAGCTTCCTGCTATAGTTTTTGGCGCTTTGATGCTGTTTGGATTTTGGGTTTTTACAGTGGTTTAGATCTGGGATAGTATAGCTAGTTTTAGTGTTTTGTGGGTTTTTGTGATCATGGGTGGTTTGGGTGGAGATTATGTTAATCTAGGGTTTTTATGGTTAGATTAACTATGTTATGTGTTCATAGTGTCTGTTAATCAAAGCCTGTTCTTCTGTTTACTCAAACGTACCCTAATGTACCATATTGGTGTTTTTAAAACGTTTTTAAACAAATACATGGGATACGGAAAATCTGCTATATCTATGATGTTATTCTTGTTTTGCAAACATATACAGAATGATGTGTAGGCATTTTAGTGTTCTGTGTAAGAATTAGGGCCCGTTTCCCTACCTAAAATCCGGCGAGACCCCTCCAAAATTCGAGCACGTCGGCCTCCTAAGGGAATTGGGGCTTGGTGCTTTGCCACGGGGTGCCTGTGTGTGTTTTTATTTGTTTGGTATTGTTTATTTTCTTGGTTTTGTTCCACGTAAGAATCTGGGACCATTTACCTATTGTTTGTGTAGCGGGACTTGCGCGACACGTACGTTACGAGATGGGTCTGGTGTCGCTGTGTGTCACAGCGTGTCGCTGTGTGTCACAGCGTGTCGCGGTGGTTTTTAGCGTGTGGACACGTATACAAGCGCATTTAGTTGCAATGCTAGTTCCTTTTATAATCTTGATATCGCGTTTCTGCAGGATTTTAGCCTTATGTGCGTTATTTGTGTAAATTCTAGGTTCGCAGGCGGGGACGTCGGACGCCACAAAAAAGGGAAATCAGGTGGTCGGGTACACTTAGCACCGATCATGGTGAGTAGATTTGACATCTACGGGGAAATCGCCCGTATGGCGTGACGCGTCAGGGCTTGACAAGATATTGTAGCTGCATATTTGCATTCATATACATTGATTGCGCATTGATACTAATTGGTGCATACGGTGTTCCCTGCTCTATATGGACATAGAACTAATAGAACACCGCACTGTTACTAACGGTTCATGTTGCACGAGCACTAATCTGCATGTTACACACACACCGTTAATAATTGCCATGACACTCACACTATAGAATTTCCATGAACAATATATTGTAGCTCACCTCATATATGATTCGACATATACATCTCTACTTATGCATATACACATTTGTATATCTATATTGGTGCACATAAACATTGATACATCCATACTTACGCATATACACATTGTACCTACCTAGCTGAGCTAGTCTTTTTAGGAAAACTGGGGACCGCGTGATATATTTTTAAGACTGAAATTCTTTAAAGGGCGGTTTTCCCCTTTTACTCATAGTACGATTTTATGCGGCATACGACACAATTGCATGGATTTACGCAGTGAGTTTTGGATTCGTGTGATTTCTGGATTTGAGAACCATGGTATTATTTTAAGAAAGTATGGACTGTTTTGAAAAAAAAAACTAGTTTCTCTTGATATGATATTTCAGTGCGTCTACCATGCGTTTTCTCGATTCTGAGACGTGTGGCATGTGAAACCCGATTCGAGGAGGAGGACGATCCGTTTGCGCGTATATGGTAGACCTGGTTTGGTACCCCGGGGCGAGAGAGAGATTTCGTGTGGATGACGATGAGCCTGGTAGAGGGACTCGTACCTACCGTTGATGGTTGGACCTGGCGGATATTCGGAGGATACCGACCAGAGTCAAAAAATGGATATGGGCCGACCCGTACTGCCGGGGCCGAGGGCCGGTTCCGTAGATGGAGCCCGTGGGCTAATCCGGACTGACGGAGCCCGATACATGAGGATTAGCATGTCGATGCTAGACACGAGTATTTCAGGATATTTCTGAGTGTCGATGTTGGGCACTCATGTTTTCCATGGGATTTTCGGGATATGAGGGCCGATGAAATTGACGGAGCCTGAGTTTTATTGGGATATGGGGTGTATTTGGTGGACACCGGATATTTTTCATGATAATGTTTCATGTAGATGCTATTTTACCACATGTTCAGCATTCATTGATATCCATCTCATCATGTAGTTGTAGTACTTGATAAAGTACCTTGCATGATTATTGCATACCCAGATTAGTATTTTGATATCATCAGTTGCACATGCTAGAGTATAGCATCACGTGCATACCTGCGATTACCTTTATATGTTAATTACTATTCACGAGTTGCCAACTCACCACCGTTGTGCTATAGTGTTTGCAGGTCGACCCTCAGAGTCGTTGCGGCGGGGCTATCTCTTTGTATTTTTTTGCTACGGATACCACTGCAGTGGGCATGTGAGCCGTTTTGCTGATATGTGGGTTGCGGTATTCGTTTATTTTTCATTTGCACACTCTATTGTATCTAGTACTCTCCATCTACTATTTCATGTATTGACTTAGAGACCATTTGTGAGGACGATCCTGTATATTATTTTGTACTCTTGGTGTCGAGCTTGTGTGAGCCGACTTTATTTATGCAGTTTTATCTTTTATGTTGTTTTTCGCTTATATTTTCCATTTCTTCGCTATGGCGTCGTATACTATTCTTTTGGTGGTTGTTTCCGCCGTTGGACGTGATTGCTCCCGTTTGGGGATGTTTTATTCTTGTTATCAGTCGTTTTATCTATATCATGTTTTGTACCCGTTTTCGGGGATAGTTTTTACAAAAGGAGGTGCTGCCGAAATTTTTAAGAAAATAACTTAAACTTTACGGATTTTTACTCAAGGTTTTCTAAATATTTTAAACTAATGTTTTTTTCACTCACTATTTTAATGGTTTTGATTTCTGGGTTTCGGCTTACTTAATCGCGTTATGCTTGTAGACGTTATGTGGTTAAGTGCCGGTCACAGGCCGAACTTTAGGTCGTGACAAAGTTGGAATCAGAGCGTAGGTTTTACCTTTCGGAGTGTAGGATGACCTTGGTATGAAGGAGTAGGTAGCTGAAGCAGTGTGGGGTAGCGTGTGTATGTTCCACGGCATACTCACTACACGGTACTCCACCTAAGTGACCTTATGTCCTATTGGTTGAAATTCATTCGTGATTATATACTTTCTTGTGATTCGATTTCCGTATTCTTATCGAATCTTGGTTCATTTCCAGCCATTATGCCGCCGAAGACTACGCGGGCGCAGAAAGCGGCCGCGAGAGCCCAGATTAGAGTTGACTCGTCTGAGACGAGGACTGACCCAGGCAGTACACCCGTTGTACCAGAGCAGACTGTTCCCCCTTCGACAGACTAGATCGCTATGCTAGTGGCCGGTATGTAGGAGATGCGCTAGATGATGGGGTCGTTAGTGGAGGCACTTCGAGCGCAGCGACCAGAGGTAGTTCCACCCTTTATAGGGACTGCGATGGTACCTACAGTTCAGGCAGTTGCACCTGTAGCTACAGAGGTCATCACAGTATCACTATCTGAATTTATGAGACTGAAGCCTCCGTTCTTCACAGGCACCGATGCAGTCGAGGACCCATAGTCATTTATCGATAGGATGGCCCGGATATGTCATTCACTCAGATGCTCAGATGCGAGATGGGTGGAGTTCACGAGCTTTCGCCTGGAAGGTCTTGCACAGAAGTGGTGCGAGTCGGTAGAAAAGGGCAGAGCAGCAGTTCTTCCTCCTATGACCTGGACTGAGTTCGTGACAGTGTTCATTGCCCATTTCATTCCATAGAGTGTTAGAGATTCTAGAGCGCGTAGGTTCGAGTCATTATGCCAGATGCCGGATATGACGTTGGCGGTGTATGATGTGCAGTTCACCGAGCTATCTGTTTATGCCCCGTATTTAGTGACTACTGAGGTGATGTGAGTAAAGAGGTTTGTTCGAGGCTTGCTTACCCTTTTGTTTCTTGCGATCAGCGCACAGCATTGCAAGACCTATGCGGCAGCTATAGACGCAACCGTGTTAGTCGAGAAGCGTCTTGCCCAGACTTTGGTAGTCCCGGAACTGAAGAGAGTTCGCACAGATATGTCTTCCCAGAGGCAGATGGGTAGGCGCTGCGGCAGATCCCCTCTAGGCCGTGATGATGACGGAGGTTCAAGACGAGGACAATTATACAACACCTATCCACAGGGCTGGCAGTCATCGTCTAGATGTTTCCTGTGCGGGAGTACTTATCATCAGGTTCGAGATTGTCCGGAGCCACGTAAGGGCGAGACAGCCGTACCATATGTCACATTTCCACCTTCTCCACCCCAGAGGATGTTGCCTATTGTACCTGCTGTTGTTCCGCGTCAGACTCATGCACAGAGAGGTCGTGGTCGTGGAGGGTTTGCTCACAGAGGACGAGGTGGCCGAGGCAGAGGACTGCCAGTTGCTAGTAGGGGACCGCCAGTCGCCGGTAGAGGACAGGCACGGGTATTCGCTTTGACGCATTAGGACACACCGGCATCCAATGCAGTGGTCTCAGGTACTCTTTCAGCATTTTCTATTGACGCACACATGTTGTTTGATCCGAGATTCACACACTCGTACGTTTCCACAAACTTCGTGCCGAGTTTAGGTAGAGAGTCTAGTTTGCTTGATCAGCCGCTTGCTGTGACCACTCCTGTGGGCGAGTCGTTTATTGCTAGACACGTGTTCCGGTCGTGTGTTGTCTATATTGGTGAGAGAGTTTCCCGTCGACTTGATCCTTCATGAGATGTTGGACTTCGAAGTTCTCCTGGGCATGGACTGGTTAGCCACGTGCTACGCATCTGTGGACTTCCGCGTTAAGACAGTTAGGTTTTGTTTTCCCGTCGAGTCGGCTTTTGTTGTGCAGGGGGACCGTGGTGCGGCCCCTCACTGTTTGATTTCGTCTCTTCGCGCTGAACAGCTTTTGAGGAAGGGATGTCAGGGATTTGTAGCTTATGTTTGAGATACTAGAGTACAGAGGTTCCGTTGGACCAGGTCCCGATTGTTAGTGAGTCCCCTGATGTTTTCCCTAACGAGCTTCCTGGGCTACCGCCTGAGCGCGATATTGTTTTCTGCATTGACTTGATTCCCGGCATGGAACCTATTTCCATACCGCCTTATCGGATGGCCCCGGCGGAGCTTAGAGAGTTGAAAGGTCAGTTGCAAGATTTGCTGGATAAAGGGCTTATTCGACTTAGTGTGTCTCCTTGGGGTGTTCCTGTCCTGTTTGTCAAGAAGAAGGACGGCAGTTTGCGCTTATGTATTGATTACCGCCAGCTGAATAAGGTTACCGTACAGAACCAACACATCGATGACTTGTTGGACCAGCTTCAGGGTGCGGGATACTTTTCGAGGATTGACTTGCGATCAGGCTACCATTAGTTGCGGGTTTGGAAGGAGGATATTCCGAGGACGGCTTTTCGCACTTGTTACGGTCACTATGAGTTTTTGGTGATGTTGTTCGGACTCACCAACGCCCCAGCAGCGTTTATGGACTTCATGAACAGCGTTTTCGGGCCGTATCTTGATCAGTTCATCATCATGTTTATTGACGACATTTTGGTTTATTCCCGGAGCCGGGCGGAGCATGAGCAGCACCTGCGGATCACATTGCGGACTTTGAGAGAGCACCAACTATTCGCGAAATTCTCCAAGTGCGCGTTTTGGATTGATACCGTAGATTTCTTGGGTCACGTGATTACGCGAGATGGTATATGTGTAGACCCGAACAAGATCGAGGCAGTTTAGCATTGGCCCAGACCAGCATCAGTTACAGAGATCCGCAGCTTTCTATGACTGGCTGGCTATGATTGGTAGAGATTCTGCGTGTTCAAGTTTAGTTAATTACCGCAATCAAGACGGTTTCGCTTGTAGCTAGCCGGTTGAGTACGGGTCGTCCGCAGGGAGATGGGAATCTTTTTCTAAGTGCTTTAACGAGTTAAGTCCAGATTTCCAGATTTTGTTGTGATTAATTAAGTGTTAAAATGATATGTAAAGAGAGCTTGTTAGGGTTAGGATTAGGTTAGTTTGAGTTAGGAGTCCCTCACTTCTTTCATCGCCACTCTTAATATCGGTGTTACGATAATCGGCAACAACGGGGATTAGCACGACTAGGAAGGAACTTGCGAGTATAAGCTAGGCTTTCCAACGCTTAAGTTCTTCCTTTTGGTGTTTGTCCGTCCGTTCTTGGCTCTTAGCCATAACCTCCGGTTAATTCAACCACAACCGGTCTCACTACGGAATCACCGCTATCATGTAGGATAGGGTGTCGTAAGGAGCGGATTGTGGTTCAATTAATGGGAGTTGATTTAAGATGTTGGGCAAGGAAAGAGTGAGAGAGATTTCCTTCTCTCAAACTTCCCTTATCCTACCCTAACAAGTATGAAACTACTCACACATCATAATGAAAAGAGAACAAAACAAAAGAGGAAGATAGAAAGAAGGAGATTAGGAGATAACAACTAGCTATTTGCGATCTCACCTTGGCAAGGATCAAGCGTAAGCATTATGGTTGTTTTAAGGATAAAGAAAAAGAGAAAGAAAGAAACAACAAGAAATAACAACAACTAAGTTATCAAATGAAAATTACAACAATTAACAAGTTAACTAAAGAACAAGACAAGAAAGATAAGTAAACGGTTCTTCTTTATTCATCATTCTTCACTCACAAAAGCTCACTACAAGATTTTCAATGGAGAAGAGATGAGAAGAGGAAGAAGAAACTGTTAGTTATATGTATGCCCTAGAGGCCATTACTGTACATAGGATGTATATTGTAGTGGATGCTGGGACATATATAGGGAGGACTTTCTTGCTCGACATGATAGTATGCTATCTGGTTGCTCTTTACCTTAACGTGTATACTGATTGTCTCTCTGTTACATGTTGGTAAAGCCCTTAGGATGTGTGCTTGACTCCCTGGACTATGATGCGGATCATACTAGTGGGGACATGGTAGTCCATAAGTACATCCTTCAAAGTCCCTAGTCGAGGGTGTATCGAGACGGGGCATCGATATACCAGAGTAGACAAGCGTATACCTTCTCGACCCATACAGATGGGCGATGGATGATCCCATATCCATTGGTGTTTGACATCGGAGATGATATACGGGTGCTCAGTAGAGACTGGGTACACTGGACGGACTCGCCGAGAACTCCCAGATGGTATTATACCTCACGTCAGATGGCAGTTCTCTGGTGACACTGGTACAGAGTAGTCTGTTGACCCGAGATCGTCATAGAGTCTTATGTGGTTCCCACTGTGATTTGATTTCCATCTTACCACGTCCAAGAGGGCGTGCAAAACGGTGTTTTTTGGGTACAGTCCCGAGTCACATGGAGGCAATGAGCGATAGGAGGGGATTCGTCTCTCCCGGTATAGGGAGTTGATGTTGCGCTGTGTTCGATTGGCTATAACAGGAAATCCCTGGCCAGGGTTGCTGAGATTTACTGGTAAGTGTTACCAGTAGTTTCTCGAACAGTTATAGACCTCATATCGACACGACTTATCGAGCTATTGGGGTCTGACGTTTACCACCCCTAGGCGAGATATGTGACATATCAGACGATCAGACCGGACTGTACGGTAGTGTTACTGGTCGGATTCACTGGAGTGTGAGCGGGCTTGCTCGTCGATCTTCAGATCGCTCAATACCCGGGTGGCCGTTACGTTTAGCAGACCGCTTGCGGCTTGTGGGTGTTTGATATGATCATCACCTGCAGCCGGCGTATTGACGAGTCTTTAGAGTCCTACACAGAGGTTTCCTGGCTCAAGCGAAACGAAATAGGAGCGCATATGAGATATGTGCGGGACCGAGAATAATACAGTATGTGATACTGTATTCGATTCTCGCGATGTAACATTGATCGGTTATATGCGATATAGCCGGGTTATCGGAACAAGTGTTGATTCGATAAGTTGTTACTGTTGATATTAGTCGGTTATATGCGATATGACCGGATCGTTAAATCAAGTGTTGATTTAATGATTTAATGCATAATTATATATTTGATATATTACTTTGCGTTAACTAGTATTGGTTCACTTTATATGGATTTTCTCACTTGTATTGTGCACATTGTATATGTGATATACATTTGTACATTTGCTTGTATCATGTTTGATGATACATGATAGTTTAAGTGTATGTTAAGAATAAACCATGGTTATTTATATGATTAGGGTTTTATTTCCTTTTCTTATTTATTTATCTATTTATTCATTTTGGAAATAATTAGAAAAGGCATAAAGAGAAAATGGTGGCTAATTTTGTTTCATATTGAAGCTTCTTGAAGACTTTGACCAAGTGACCATTTTGTTCTTATCCTTAACCCTAACCATTCCATTAACCATGGTCTTTTCTCTACACTTAACTAAGGTTGAATGTATGATAAGTATTGTTTTGCTTTTTCTTTTTAAAAATAATCTTATCATATAATTCTTCTTCTTCTTCCTTGCTTCAAGTGAAGAAAGCTTGCCTCCATTAATGGCAAGTGATGAATTTGAGTGAGAAATCCTATTCTAAATTGTACCCACTTCCTATTTCTTCATCCTATACCTCTTGCCAAGTAGTAGAGTGTGTTCTCTTCACATGTTTTTGGACTTGGTGAAGTCGGAGCTTGATTTAGCGATGCCTCGACGTAGATCATCTTCGGCATGGACATCGACGACCTAGCTTGCCCATTCTCCGACGAAGCCGACGCTAGAGCCCGGATTTGATTTGGACAGCGGAGAGGACTTCGTTGCGGAGCTATGGAGGTGGAGCACCGGATCTACAAAGGTTGTATTTCCGTATTCCCTTAGTTAAGTGTTAACTAGTTAGCTTTTTAGCCTAGAAATCTAGCAAACGATCCGTAGTCGGGTCTCTCGGCACCCGTTAAATTTTATAATGGCATGTTCGATGCCTTGTGAGACCTCATTAGGGTGCCTAGGAACCCTACAGTGGTATCCGAGCCTAGCTAGAGCCTTAGGCGAAGTCTAGACGGAATTTGAAGTCCGAACGAACCCGAAACCCCGAAACCCCGAATCAAACTTGCTCTCTGTCCTTTTTTGAAAACAGTGAGTTTTTCCAAATTAAAAATTGCTAAAAAATTGAGCAGGGAAAAATATGAATTGCGATGCAAAAATTTTCCAGTGAACAGTAATATATGCGGCGGAACCGCGGCAGAAGCAAGGCTTCTGCGGCAGTTCCGCGGCATGATAGTGACGTCAGCCCTCATTTTATGCACAGTAATTCCTGATAAATTATGCTGAGTTTTCTGGGAATTTTTAAAATTTATTCAAGAGTTGAATTTTCTGCAGTTGTTTTGGTGCTTCGATGATTCGATCGGGTTTATCAAATTTTGTCTATTTGGCTTTCCGGATAAATTTTAGAATATGTTAAAAAGTTCGACCGGATATAAATACCCAATTTTTCCCCTGTCGGGAAATTTCCTAGTGTTGGATTTTTCCGAAGTTTAACGACGTTCTAAGTAGTGCAAGTAACGCGATGGACCCTCTAGAAGACAACAAACCTTAACTCGATTATGTGACCGTCTTGAACTGCCCTTTGAACCTTCGGGTTTGGGGCAGTACGGCGTGCCACATGTGAGGCGTTGGCTTGACCCTTTTACGGCTGGACCGTCGGTACTGAGGCACGAACTGAATGTTGTTAGACTTATTTCATGTGTCGATTTGTATCGGGAAAACTTGGGTGTTCGAATGTTCAATCGGAAAGTTTAACATTTTCTAATTGTCTGGAATGTGATACAATAATTGGAATTCACAAATTGTTATGAGATAACGGAATGAATATTATAAACATAGCAGTTTAGTCTCACTTGATCGGTTGCCACGGAGTTTTGATGTGATCAAATGTCCGTCGCAATCACGTAGCGTACGCGGATACTCGCCGGGTAAACTTAATAGACAGCCTCACTCCATAGCCCCGACCAAGTGACTGTAGGAGAACCCCGTCGCCGAAAGCATCCGTTCGGGTGCTCGCGGTAGCGGTGTTCCGCCTTGGTGCACTTCGTTGACGGTATCGGGGGTGCGGCCGCCTACTGAAGTTTGCGACGAGTATTCGATCAGACTGTCGGGAATCTTGTTGAATTGCCCGACTTGGTATTGAAAAGTGTTTTCGATAATGAGACTAAAATGCGGGGTTTATAATTGTTAGGCATGCGATGTCTAAGTAATTCATTTGGTCAGGCATGCGATGTCTGAGATGGTTGCGGATTCCAACTGTTGTAGTTTTACACTTTCTTTTCTGTGACCGTAAGTGTAATATGTGATATCGCCGGTTTCGTTGCTATATGTCAACGACAATTGGGATGCGCATATTTACTTACGTTGATGACATATGATGTTATGTGTTGCTGGATATGTTATATTGGATCGTCGTGTTTGAATAGCCGGGGGGTTTTATGTGAGATGAGTGTTTTTCATTTTCATTCATGTAAAAACTTGTATGTAATATTCTTTTATTGGGGCGCTTCCAGGTTGCGGAAGTAGTCACCGTTTGTATATTATTTACTTTTCCGCACTAGGATAGACCCAAGGAGGGGAGCACAAGTAACCGGGTTCTGGAGTCCAGTGGGAGACCAACTCGAGGTGTCGAGTCCGGGTCTCCTAACTCCAGAATTGGTAGGGTTGCTTGCCGCTCTCGTAGGGGTCTAGGGGTGTGGGTTTGGCTATTCATCACGACCGTGGAATCCGTGTTTTATACTGGCTCGTATTGAAAACACGGACATCCTAGTATATCCAATATTTCATATGTTTCTTCTGCTGCGATATCTGTGATGTGATCATGTGATGTTCTGTGATAGATACAGTATATAGTATATATGATATATTATATAGACGTTACTTATGTTTTACACCCGCGCTAGCCCTGCCCTGCTCTGCCGTTAGTTACCTAACCTAACGGTGCACGAGGGGACATCGAGGCGAATGCGGATGGCATAAGTGTACGTCGTATTTATCTATGATGTTTAGGTATTTAAATGATGGGACTTCATTAATGAGATTAATGAAATAAAAGAAACCTAAGATGTTGTAGAATCGAATTTCAAAATAAAACAGGTAGCTACAGTTCTTGCTTTGCACAGAGGTATATGTGATATATCCTGCACCTTATTCGATGAGGAAAGGACCGAGATCCCTTCACCGGGAGTGACTCCTTTAGCAATGACTGGCAGATGCTACACACTCGGTTTGTCTTTTGATTGCTTTTAGTGTTTTTGCTTTGCACAGTGATATATATGATATATCCCGCACCTCATTCGACGAGGAAAGGACCGACGATCCCTTCACCGGGAGTGACTCCTTTAGCAAAACTAGAAAAGCCTCAAAAGCACTCCATTTCAAAATCATTTGATTCTACAACGATATCAAGTTCATTACGCAATAGGTTTTCAGAAAAACCTGTCGTAGCCCTTCGTCATTTCAGATAAGTACTAGTTAGTATTCGTGCTGCGGTTGTTTGGCATGCGTCAAGGCGTAGTGTACGGTTGCTAACTAGTGCTTATCTGCTAGCATACGATGCGATTGGATTAGGGTATTCGTACGGCATTGTTTGGCATGTGTCAAGGGTCGTGCGGGTGGGTTTAATTCAATCAAGAAATGTACGGGTTGAACTTGACTAGCAGACTATGGGTTGTTTGGCATGCGTCAAGGTCATAGCGAGCTAGGGGCAAAATATTATCGGGAATTTAAAGTGTTGAAATTTGCAATGAGATTGCATACCTTCTATGAGATAGTTGGATCCCGATACCCGCTGCGAGTAAGAGTTACTCCTGGGAGAGTTTTATACATTACAATTAGCCGATCAAGTAGGTGTCTAGAAAGGTGTTAACGAGGTTACGCCTCTGGGAAAACGAGGTTTACATTAATTAGGTTCGTGCGAAAGCACGGGGGACCTCCCTCAAAGTACCGACACTGGCCTGGCTGAAAGATTGGCGAACTTGTAGTGTGTAATTAATCCCGGCTAGTCTTTCCTTTTAGGGTTTGAAGGAAGATTTGATAAAAAGCAGTGGGAGCCACCCTGATTAGATAAAATAATAACCAATCTATTCTTGCAAGAGCGCACGCTGAGTGTTTTCTTCTCTCTCTCTCTAGGTAGCGACCATATCACGCCTTAATCAAGATAATAATACGGATTTTTGACCGAACCCGCTTGTTATACTGAGCTGGGGAACGTTGGTCCCGCTCCAACTTATAATTGTTACAAGATAGAGCAGGAAATAGGGGAATACCAGAATCCCGTGCCGCCCAAACGAAGAGAGTGCATGCTCATGCATCATCTTCGGGTATGTTCATTATACAGAACTGTTTCTCAGTATCCTTTACGTCCTGGGTATGTGATACAAGATCAGGATCCCAGATATGTAATCAGTTACATAGGGCTACAGAAAGGTAGAGAACTGAGAACGGGTGACAAGTTTCATGAGGCAGAAAACGGAGCAAGTGTTGCAGCCAAGTCTGTTGGTCACTGTCACCCTGTATTACCAATACATTGATTCTGAACGAATGTTATTAGATACCGAACCTGATATACAAAATCATATCAGTCTCTTCATTAGTAAAGAAATGATAAAATTTTGTATTGTTGGATAATGCTTTGAACATTTCCTATATCAAAAGTTGATCGGTTCAGGCACGTTATCTAAAAGCATTGATGTTCTAAATCAAACTACAGTTCTTAGTATACGGATCACACACAAGAGGAAGAGTTCAGAAATGAACGGATCCTCTAAGCCCGCGGGGGCGCCCCGGCCGTCGACCCGACGCCGGAATCGCGGAAAACAAAAACTTTGCGAACTTTGCAAAACGGCACCGCCGCGGACTTTTCACCCGGATCGGGCCATTAACCTAGCTAGCTAGCAAATAAGAAAAGAGTAGAGATGCAATACCAAGCGATCCGTGTCCTTCGGTCTTTGTCTCCACTCCGATCTCCTGCGGAATCTCCGTCACCTCCTCGCTCGTCGGAAATGGCACCATGTAGCCGGAATCTTTTACGGGCTCCCGCCTCTTGACCGAGGCAACTCGGGCGCGAAGTTGGCTAGCCGACGCGTCCAAGACTTGCTATAGAAATAGTGTAGAAGGCATGTCTCTTGGGGTTCTTGAAGTTGCCTAGATGGAAGGATGTGAGGAGGAGAAGAAAGCAACTAAAGAAAATGTGCTTTGGAATTTTGGTAGCATGAAATATGATATGAAACTTTTTCCTCACACCAAATGAAATCCCCTCTTCTCCCTCTCTTGAAGTGGCCCGCCCTCCCTCTCAAGAATGGGATTGGAGAGAGAAAAAAAAGCAAGAAAGAATATATCAACAATATAGAAAATGGTCACTCTCATTTCACTAATCAATCTCCCTTTTTCAAAACCATCACAAGAAAAGCAAAGATGAGACCAATATGGAATCTCATGATGAAGCAAGTCTCATCATAATCCACAAGTGCAAGAAAACCCTCCACTAAATGTTAATTGCAAACTTGCAATTAACACCCTCCAACAAGAAAGTCCGACCGAGAAGGAATGAAGGAAAACCGGCCGGAACGGAATGCAAACTGGCAACTTCAGAAAACCGATCCCGTAATAAATTACAGGAAAACCCCGCTACTGCAAATACATGCCCGCATTTGTATTCCCACTGAACACAAATGCAAAGAGACAAAACTACACTATCTAATACTAGTATCCGGCTTAAGCCAAAGCCGGCTAGTAAAAACTGTCCGATCACGATCCGTGCAATACCGCACGTATCTGATCGAACCCTGCCATATCTCCATACGGCCTCTACAGCGTTTCGCCCGAAACTTGAGTAACTGAGTGTGGTGGACTCTAAAGACTCGTCAATACCTTAGCTGTGGATTTAACCACTAGCACGTCAGAGGTATAAGCCAATACGTGACGGGCCACCAGGTATTGACCAAATGGGACGTCGATGAGGAAGCTCACCCCGACACCCAACTGAGCCTGTCAGTGACAATATCCGTACAGTCCGGTCCGTTCGTCTATGAGTATCGCATGGCGGGCCTAGGGGGTTGGTAAAAGTCAGACCCCCAAAAGCGGTACAAGTCGTGTCGGAGTGTAGCCCAGAACACCCTGAGATACTACTGGAATACCTACCAGCAAATCTCCTGCCTTGGCCAAGGACTTTTCATGTTCTGGCTCTCCTAGACACAGCACGACCTCACCCCCAATACCGGGAGAGACGAACCCCTGCAGATCCGCTCACTGCCTCCATGTGGCTCGGGACTGTACCCAACTAAAACCTGTTTGCACGACTCCTTTGAGCCGTGGTAGGGTAGTAATCAAAGTACAGTGGGAACTCACACGAGACAAATGACGATTCCAGGTCGATGAACTAACCTGTACACATGTCACCTGGGAACTGCTATCTGACGTCTGGTATAAAACCCAACTAGCAGGTTCCCGGCGAGTCCTGTCCGGTGTACTCATAACCCAATGAGCACCTGTATACATCTTAGGTGAACCAACTGACACTAGTGGCTTGTGAGACCGGCCACCGCCCCTCGTCGGGGTCTCGACTGTATACACTAGTCTACTGTGGAGAATCGATGCCCTGTCTCGAATCTCCCACGACTAGGGACCTTTTAAGGATGTGCTTATAGACCCCAGCTCCCACTTATATGATCGCCCTCATACTGCTGGAAGTCAAGCAAGAATCCTAGGGGCTTTATCAACGTGTAATAGCGACTCTAAAGGTCACCTGAAGCAGTACACGATGATAAAGATAAACCAGATAGCATACTATCATCTCGAGTAAGACTGTCCTACTGGGACAGGTCCTCCCCTCAATCATTGCAATCACGTGCCTGTGATCCAATAATTGACTCTGAGGGCACTATCTCCAACAATCTCCCACTTGCACTCAAGGCTAATTATTGCGATGTCGCATACTCACAGCCCGTGTGACACCGAACACCCAACTCCTCTACTAGTCAGTCTCACAAAGCTCGTTTGCGAAACTATTGCGTTCGAGGAATAGCCTCAGTGAGTGGATCTGCTTTGATGTTTCTTTCTATGTCTCTCTATATCTCATGTTCGCAGAGAAAACTATCTCCCGAAATGAGCAATACCTGTCCTAGAATGTCTGGATGTCTGATGGGACCTAGCTCATAAGTGAACTCCAAATCCAAACTTCTTAGACTGTATCGACAACTGAACTTAATCAGTGTCCTGCGCCATGCCTTCCCTCAGTATCCACCTGGACCAACTGTCCAAAATACTGCCCCTCGTTAGAGGGAAAACTATAACTCTGACAGCCACTCTGCCATCCAGGTCACCTTGGAAGCCTGGAATGATAACTGTCTCCCGAAGAAGACTGCCGTTATCATATCCCTAGAACATTCACTTATGTTCTAAAACTGCTTCCGCCTGTTTCTCCAGGATTGGATCAATATCAACTTATTGCACCTACTGCAAGAACAACATCTGGTGTGGTACTTGACATCTCATGATTGACTCAATTTCCTAAGCAAGTGATCTGTCAATCATGCGTATCCCTCTCCCCTTTAGTCTGTAAGACACCTTTAGAGAGGGTGACTCCGTTACCTGCAGGTACACTACCGTGCCAGGAGTCGTCCATTCTAAATACTCATAGAATGCGGTCAAAGTACCCAGATTGGGAAACCACCCAAATCTAGATCTAAAACCTTAGATCTAGTAACCAGAATGTCTGATTTAATATCCAAGTCCTATATGGAGAAACCACTGTGTGACGACCAAAGTATAACCGATCGTAGTATAGGAATATCACTTCCTACTCTGTGTATGTCATCAAATACCAGGACATCACACCCTACTACCTTCTCAACAGATCCATCCCCTATTCTGATGAAGTCAAACCTATGACTGTCACATCAGAAATAGATGATCTATCTCCGCTATATCTACTTTAGTCTATAAATAGACATAAGCTTACTGTCCACCAATGCTTCCGCTGCTCCCACTGACTACGACAACCCTCTGGCAGAGTCATATACACGTACACTTCTAAAGCAGGTTTAGAACGACGCTATACTCATCCTCCCGCCGTGTCTCGCAGCCTGGAACAACAGCAATGGCAAGTGTGGGTAAACAAGAACCTCCCTGCCACCGTCCTTGAGCATACCGAAGTACCTCTCGAGTGCCTGAGGTTACCCACCATATCTGCGGAGTGGCCAATGGAATGTCAAACCAGATTGAATCTTTAGGATCTTATGAAATCTTCAGTAATCGTTTGTGGTTCTGGAATCACTTCCAGTTCTACCATACTCCCACTCCTGTTTTTCTGAAAAAATCCATTTTTGATAAAACTGTGGCGAGTCAAGAACAATATCACTATTGATCTTCCAGATGGTAGAAAGTCAACCCTCGTCATAGCCCGGGTCAACCCACAAACAGCCACTACTGAAACGTGCCTTGAGTTGTCCAGTGTCTGGTTTTAAGCATAAGCCGGACAACTCCCCGTATCTTAACAATGTCAAGATATGAACTGTTCTATATCCAAGAACCAGAGGCACTGATTTAATTGAACCAGATTCAAATCATGCAGCTGTCTCCAGTGCATGTCAAGTAAATGGAAGAGAGGCTGATCAGCGTTACTCAACTTAGGAGTACTTCCAATTATGAGTAACCTGAAAGAGAAGCTAGTTCTCTTAATCATTACTATCATCTGAATACCATTCACAAGTATCTACATCTTCGATCTCCTTGAAGAATCCCGATACTTGCAACACTTGGTTCTCTACTTTACTCTTATACCTATAACTCCTCAAAACTTAGACCCTGTGTTTCTACGAAACACATGTCTAAGAACTAGAGAAGTTAAAAGTAAACAGAATATAGTA
Source organism: Agapanthus africanus (assembly GCA_030015575.1). Lineage (NCBI taxonomy): Eukaryota > Viridiplantae > Streptophyta > Magnoliopsida > Asparagales > Amaryllidaceae > Agapanthus > Agapanthus africanus. The sequence goes on along the minus strand of CM057337.1, from coordinate 377,969,912 downwards.
CGAGGACCAACCCCTCTGTCCTAATGGACACTGGACAATATACAATACTCTGTATAAGTCCCCTGAGTCTAGTGACTCATTCACTGTGTGTCGTAGGTTGAAAACTATACTTTTGGTTAAGAAGTACACAGTTGTTCAATGCTCCTTACCTAAACATCCACAGATATAGGTAAATGTCATAGACATAATTTCAAAAAGTATATCTCACTCTATAAAAATAGACGTACAGATATATCAATTTGAAATTGGTGCACAACAACGGATACTCAAAACCAAATATTTGCCGACCGGCAAACAACCCAGGTGACTTCCTCAAATATCACCGATTACAACGAATCCCGATATAATGAGGATGGTCACCTAATTTCCAATAACTTACTCCCACTCATCATCTGTAAAACCATACAGATGTGAGAATCCAACCTGGTAAATACATACCCTGGAGTAAGTGTCTAATCGGGAAATCAGTTTTCTTTTAACAGTACACAGTGAAACTGAAACATTGAAATGTTTCGATGGGGTATGCTGGTATTCCTAGTAATGCCTCTTCCATTATCCAGATTCATAACTATAACTGTATAATTCTTTGCCACCTCTCCAAATCCCTTTATATGTCTTTAGTCATCACCTTCTGTACACCCCTTTAGGCCAAATGGTTTTCTTCCTTCCATACCGTTCGGCACCAGCCTATGGTTTGGAAGAAGACTATCCAATAAGCATAATGGGTGTACTGTCCTAATCCTAGGAGCACTCGCAATGCGAGAGAAGGTGAGGATAAAAGACAACCGAATGAACTTAATTCATAGGTGATTTAGGATTGACAAAGAAGTACATGGTTTGGTCGTGAATAGCAGTCGCAATTTACTTTGCCCTCTTACTAATCCCTTGCTTTGTCTGAACTTAATACCTTCTGTACACCGTTTAGGCTAATTGGCTTTCTTCATTCCCCACCGTTCGACACCAGCCTAAGGTTTGGAAGAAGACTATCCAATTTGCGTAATAGGTGTACTATCTCCTAAACCAAGGAGTACTCGCAACCTGAGAGAAGGTAAAAGGTAAAGACAACTGAATAGTCCTATTCGTTTTCTCCAGAACCTGAAACCATCCTCGAAGTCCTTCGAGTTCGTATATAACCATACGATGGTTTTGTCCAATGGAAGTGGACGTTCGTAGTATTACGGGGTGTCCCGGAGAAAAGGGTAAAAGTAGGAGTGGCAAAGAGGTCTGCAACTCTGACAATCCAAAAGCCAGTGTTAAGAAGGTTCGGTCAACTTGGTCACTGAGTCATAGTCTAGGGTCGGGTCAATGGTCGCTGCCAGAGAGAGAGAGAAAAGAAACACTCAGCGTGCACTCTAACCTAGATCAGAATGGTTACCAATTTATCTAATCTGGAAACCTCCCACTGTAACGTCAAATTCTTCCCCAAACCTGAAAGAAGAATTAGCCGGGATAACCCGAGGAGTAAACCAACTCATCAGTGGGAATCGGGATCCAACTCTCATCGCATGATAACGTGACGGAATCCGCTCACGCTATCACACTCCAGAAGGTATGCGCATATCTGGCAAGTTTCAGTTCTTTTGAAACTCCCGATGTGGATTTTTACCCCATGCTCTTATGACCTTGGCGTGAGGTCAAAATATCATAAGTCACATGTCAAGTTCTACCCGTCATTATCCTGGTTAATTTGAACCCACCCGTACATACCCTTGACGTAGGCCAAAATAGTAGTACGACTGTTCCAAACCAACGCATCTATCTATGCAACAGATAAATACCCGGCAGCTACCAAACACTATGCCTTGGCGTGAGGTCAAAATACATAGCTTGAATACTACCGAATATTTAACTGAAATGACGGAGGGCTACGAATGGTTTCTGGCGAAAACCTTTAACGTAATGAACTTGATATCGTTGAAGGAACGGATAGCTTTAAAAAAATATAGTGACGACAACTTTTGCTAAAGAGGTCACTCCCGGTGAAGGGATCTCGGCTCTTTCCCCGTAGAATGAGGTGCAGGATATTCCAACTGAATACCACGGTGCAAAGCAAAAGTAATCGGCTATAGTGAAGTTACTGCCCTGACGCAAACTTTTGTCCAAGGGGTCACTCCCGGTGAAGGGATCTCGGCCCTTGCCTCGTCGACTGAGGAGCAGGATATTCCAACTGAATACCACTGTGCAAAACAAAAGAGAACGCCCTTGCAATAACAGCTTTTTGAAAAGTGTTCCAACAACATCAGAATAGGTTTGTTTATCTTGCATTGATCCGAATCAACGCAGTCCCATCAATTGATCACACCACAAAGAACGAAAATATACTGATGTACGTATATGCCATCCGCATTCGCCACTGGGTCCCGTCATCACTCGTTAGGTTAGCTAACTAACGACAGAGCGGGGACTGGACTAGCGCGGATGAAAAACATATACAACATCTACTAATATATATACCAATATATAGTATTCACTCAAGGCGTGATAAAAGCAACACAGAAATGTATAGCAACACAGATCAATACAGATATCTGGGATCCCCGGGTTTCACAGAGCCGCTGCTGAAACCCGACGTTCCCCTGGTCGTGTGGATAGCCTGTGCAATGAAATCCTAGACCCCTACGGGCGCGGCAAGTTACCCGCCAAAACCTGAAGCGAGGCATCCCCTTTCAGCAACGTGAATGGACCACCCAGCACTTCACGGAATCGGGTAACTTGGGCACCCCTCCTGGGTCAATCCTATACCCCCTACGAGTGCGGCGAACAGCCCGCCAATTCTAGAGTAAAGCCCCCTCCGTCTCAACGCCATGAGATGCGGGCTTGTTGCCCTCTAGAACCCGGCTATCCGTGCACCCCTCCGCGGGGTAATCCTAGTACAGAAAGTAAAATATACATACAACGGGTACATCGACCGCAACCAGGTCGTGCCCCAAAAGAATAGTACAAACAGGCAGTGACGGCAGTCCACATGTCGGACGCTCGCCCAGCAATATCAAATGTACATAATACAACAGAACTGTACTACCACTGCAACTAGGCTATCCTCCACGACCGATCCGCAACAACACAGTACAATCACAGAACATCAACGTGAAAATCACGTTCGCAAATCCGTCTAACCGGGCTATAGCAGTTAGACGGGATTTACCGATCGAGTGACATTCACGGTCGCAGATATAAAGTAAAAACTGTGAACTAGCATGTTTAAAATATCCGATCGAACAAATTTATCAAAGTGGGCCCCACACACTACTGTAGCACTTACAGAAAATCTGGGCCCAAAGAAAATATCCCAAATACCCTATTTTCAACACATAAGCTTACTGGGAAAATATGGTGCCACGATTCCTCTTTTCCGCCGCGCAAGCGCGGCCAAACCAGGGGTTTGGCCGCGCTTCCGCGGTCGAAGTGAGGAATCAGTGGATCGTATTTTCCCAGAATTCTTATAATTTGTTGTACATGTCTCTGCAATCACCAGAAAAATTTTAGGAGCTCAAAAAATTTTAACAGAGAACACATGTGCACAAAAATACGGTTTTCGGGTTTTTGTTCGATCGAGTTCTAAACGCGCTAGAGCAAGCTAGGGAAGGTTAATGGCGTGGCTCTGATACCAATGTAAGCCCGCGGGGGCGCCCCGGCCGTCGACCCGACGCCGGAATCGCGGAAAACAAAAACTTTGCGAACTTTGCAAAACGGCACCGCCGCGGACTTTTCACCCGGATCGGGCCATTAACCTAGCTAGCTAGCAAATAAGAAAAGAGTAGAGATGCAATACCAAGCGATCCGTGTCCTTCGGTCTTTGTCTCCACTCTGATCTCCTGCGGAATCTCCGTCACCTCCTCGCTCGTCGGAAATGGCACCACGTAGCCGGAATCTTTTACGGGCTCCCGCCTCTTGACCGAGGCAACTCGGGCGCGAAGTTGGCTAGCCGACGCGTCCAAGACTTGCTATAGAAATAGTGTAGAAGGCATGTCTCTTGGGGTTCTTGAAGTTGCCTAGATGGAAGGATGTGAGGAGGAGAAGAAAGCAACTAAAGAAAATGTGCTTTGGAATTTTGGTAGCATGAAATATGATATGAAACTTTTTCCTCACACCAAATGAAATCCCCTCTTCTCCCTCTCTTGAAGTGGCCGGCCCTCCCTCTCAAGAATGGGATTGGAGAGAGAAAAAAAAGCAAGAAAGAATATATCAACAATATAGAAAATGGTCACTCTCATTTCACTAATCAATCTCCCTTTTTCAAAACCATCACAAGAAAAGCAAAGATGAGACCAATATGGAATCTCATGATGAAGCAAGTCTCATCATAATCCACAAGTGCAATAAAACCCTCCACTAAATGTTAATTGCAAACTTGAAATTAACACCCTCCAACAAGAAAGTCCGACCGAGAAGGAATGAAGGAAAACCGGCCGGAACGGAATGCAAACTGGCAACTTCAGAAAACCGATCCCGTAATAAATTACAGGAAAACCCCGCTACTGCAAATACATGCCCGCATTTGTATTCCCACTGAACACAAATGCAAAGAGACAAAACTACACTATCTAATACTAGTATCCGGCTTAAGCCAAAGCCGGCTAGTAAAAACTGTCCGATCACGATCCGTGCAATACCGCACGTATCTGATCGAACCCTGCCATATCTCCATATGGCCTCTACAGCGTTTCGCCCGAAACTTGAGTAACTGAGTGTGGTGGACTCTAAAGACTCGTCAATACCTTGGCTGTGGATTTAACCACTAGCACGTCAGAGGTATAAGCCAATACGTGACGGGCCACCAGGTATTGACCAAATGGGACGTCGATGAGGAAGCTCACCCCGACACCCAACTGAGCCTGTCAGTGACAATATCCGTACAGTCCGGTCCGTTCGTCTATGAGTATCGCATGGCGGGCCTAGGGGGTTGGTAAAAGTCAGACCCCCAAAAGCGGTACAAGTCGTGTCGGAGTGTAGCCCAGAACACCCTGAGATACTACTGGAATACCTACAAGCAAATCTCCTGCCTTGGCCAAGGACTTTTCATGTTCTGGCTCTCCTAGACACAGCACGACCTCACCCCCAATACCGGGAGAGACGAACCCCTGCAGATCCGCTCACTGCCTCCATGTGGCTCGGGACTGTACCCAACTAAAACCTGTTTGCACGACTCCTTTGAGCCGTGGTAGGGTAGTAATCAAAGTACAGTGGGAACTCACACGAGATAAATGACGATCCCAGGTCGATGAACTAACCTGTACACATGTCACCTGGGAACTGCTATCTGACGTCTGGTATAAAACCCAACTAGCAGGTTCCCGGCGAGTCCTGTCCGGTGTACTCATAACCCAATGAGCACCTGTATACATCTTAGGTGAACCAACTGACACCAGTGGCTTGTGAGACCGGCCACCGCCCCTCGTCGGGGTCTCGACTGTATACACTAGTCTACTGTGGAGAATCGATGCCCTGTCTCGAATCTCCCACGACTAGGGACCTTTTAAGGATGTGCTTGTAGACCCCAGCTCCCACTTATATGATCGCCCTCATACTGCTGGAAGTCAAGCAAGAATCCTAGGGGCTTTATCAACGTGTAATAGCGACTCGAAAGGTCACCTGAAGCAGTACACGATGATAAAGATAAACCAGATAGCATACTATCATCTCGAGTAAGACTGTCCTACTGGGACAGGTCCTCCCCTCAATCATTGCAATCACGTGCCTGTGATCCAATAATTGACTCTGAGGGCACTATCTCCAACAGATCCTTCTTGAGGCATTGTAGACTAGGTCATATCAATGCGACCCGACTAGCTGGAGTTACATATAGATGCATATTTAAATCAGTTTGAATTTACATCTTGTGAAACTCGCTAGTCATGTCACAAAGATAAGATGACCATAGCTCCGTTTATTGGAAACAGAGAAAGAGTTAATGAACTCTTGGGACTGATACATGATGATGTATGTAAGTCTCCTGTCTACACATGCCAGGACTGGTTCTTTATACTTCATTACATTCTCTGATAATCTCTCAAGATTCAGTCATATGTTCCTGTTGAAACACAAGTCCGAACCTTTTGAGATATTCACAGAATATAAGTTAGAAGTAGAGAACCAAAACACGGGTATAAGTATTATGTCCTTTGATGTGATCAGGGAGGAGAATACTTGAGCACGGAAATACTGGACTATTCTAAAGGAGAATGAGATTCTCTCTCGGCATTACTCCTCCGCATGCACCATAGCACGATGGTATATAGGGGTGGAGCAATCACACCCTATATGATAAGGTGTGCTTTATGATGAGTACTGCTGAGTTACCTTTTTCCTTTTGGGAGTTATGCACTTGAGAAGCTGCATACCTATTGAATAGGGTTCAAATCAAATCAGTTGCCTACCACTTCATATGTGATATGGAAAGGGAAGAGCCCATGCCTTAAGCTAGTTAAGATTTGGGGTTGACCGGCCTATGTCTAAAAGCAAAATCCGGACAAGCTCGAGGCAAGATCTGTTATGTAGAACTGGAAATGTTCCAGCTATACAAACTGCAGCTAATGATTTGAAAGAACCAAAGGATTCAATAGTTACCAACGAACCTCAGCCTCTCCGCCGATCTAGTAGGGTTCCTCACCCACCTAAGAGATACTTCGGTTTCTCTATGACAGTGGGAGCGAGGATTGCATCATGAGATGATGACCCAACCAGTTTCGAGCTGGCCATCAGGAGTAAGACTCTGTAAGAATGGCTGGATGCTTAGCGATCTGAGATGGAATCCTTATACACCAACAAAGTATGGACTTTGGTTGCTATATCTGAAGGGTTAAATCCCCATCAGGAGCAAGTATATCTTGAGAAGATTACTTGGTGTACATGGAAAAGTTGAGACTTTCAAAGCTAGACTTGTTAAAGGTTTTCGTCATCGACCAGGCGTGGACAATGATGAAACCTTCTCAAGTGGCTATGCTTAAGTCCATCCAGATCCTACTTGTCACGGCTACATACCATGACTACGATATCTGGTGGTTGGGTGTCATGACTGCTTTTCTAAATGATGTTTTAGAAGAGTACGTCTATAAGTACACAGCCAGAGGGCTTCGTAGACAGTGGGAGCAGCGGAAACGTGTGCAAGATGCTTTATAGGATAAAGCAGGCATCGCGGAGTTGGAACATCTGTTTTGATGGATTAGTCAAAGAAGTTGAGATCATCAAAATGGTAGATGAACCTTGTATAAACAAAAAGGTAGTAGAGAGTATGGTAGCGATCCTCGTAGAGTACGTGGATGACATACTTTTGATAAGGAAAGAGTTTCCTATGCTACGCTCGATCAATCTCCGTTTATCACAATGATTCTCCATATAGGATCAAAATGATACCTCCTAAATCCTGAGTTTTGGATCTATGAGATAGATCTAAATGGATGTTAGGATACTCACTAGATGTAGTGAGATGGTGTCAATCGATCCTGAGGAGAATCACTGGAAGGGTTCCAGGGTGATAAAGACGACTGAATGTTAGTCACAGGCATTGTCTTTACCCTCAGTAAAGGGACGGTATGTTGGAAGAGTTCCAAGCTTGATACCGTGACATACTAGACGATAAAGGCAGGATACATCGCTACTTAAGATGCTACCAAAGAGGCTGTTTGGGTGTATAAAGGTTCATGAGATGAACTATGTTCCTACCATTGTGTGACAATGGAGTTGTGGCTTTTGCCAAGGAACGCCGGTCCCATCAGTGATCCAGACATATTCTAAGGCAGTATCACTTGATCATGGAGATGGTTGATCTCCAGGGAGATCGAGGTTAGGAGAGTAGACTCAGAGGACAACACAGCGGATCCACTCACGAAAGGCCTTTTCCTAGAGAGAGACTTTTAAGGGATGGTTGAGTATGAGATACTGCAACCACTGCTACAGATGGCCCTAGTGCAAGTGGGAGATTGTTAGTTATATGTATGCCCTAGAGGCCATTACTGTACATAGGATGTATATTGTAGTGGATGCTGGGAAATATATAGGGAGGACTTTCTTGCTCGACATGATAGTATGCTATCTGGTTGCTCTTTACCTTAACGTGTATACTGATTGTCTCTCTGTTACATGTTGGTAAAGCCCTTAGGATGTGTGCTTGACTACCTGGACTATGATGCGGATCATACTAGTGGGGACATGGTAGTCCATAAGTACATCCTTCAAAGTCCCTAGTCGAGGGTGTATCGAGACGGGGAATCGATATACCAGAGTAGACTAGCGTATACCTTCTCGACCCATACAGATGGGCGATGGATGATCCCATATCCATTGGTGTTTGACATCGGAGATGATATACGGGTGCTCAGTAGAGACTGGGTACACTGGACGAACTCGCCGAGAACTCCCAGATGGTATTATACCTCACGTCAGATGGCAGTTCTCTGGTGACACTGGTACAGAGTAGTCTGTTGACCCGAGATCGTCATAGAGTCTTGTGTGGTTCCCACTGTGCTTTGATTTCCATCTTACCACGTCTAAGAGGGCGTGCAAAACGGTGGTTTTTGGGTACAGTCCCGAGTCACATGGAGGCAATGAGCGATAGGAGGGGATTCGTCTCTCCCGGTATAGGGAGTTGATGTTGCGCTGTGTTCGATTGGCTATAACAGGAAATCCCTGGCCAGGGTTGCTGAGATTTACTGGTAAGTGTAACCAGTAGTTTCTCGAACAGTTATAGACCTCATATCGACACGACTTATCGAGCTATTGGGGTCTGACGTTTACTACCCCTAGGCGAGATATGTGACATATCAGACGATCAGACCGGACTGTACGGTAGTGTTACTGCTCGGATTCACTGGAGTGTGAGCGGGCTTGCTCGTCGATCTTCAGATCGCTCAATACCCGGGTGGCCGTTACGTTTAGCAGACCGCTTGCGGCTTGTGGGTGTTTGATATGATCATCACCTGCTTCCGGCGTATTGACGAGTCTTTAGAGTCCTACACAGAGGTTTCTTGGCTCAAGCGAAACGAAATAGGAGCGCATATGAGATATGTGTGGGACCGAGAATAATACGGTATGTGATGCTGTATTCGATTCTCGCGATGTGACATTGATCGGTTATATGCGATATAGCCGGATTATCGGATCAAGTGTTGATTCGATAAGTTGTTACTGTTGATATTAGTCGGTTATATGCGATATGACCGGATCGTTAAATCAAGTGTTGATTTAATGATTTAATGCATAATTATATATTTGATATATTACTTTGCGTTAACTAGTATTGGTTCACTTTATATGGATTTTCTCACTTGTATTGTGCACATTGTATATGTGATATACATTTGTACATTTGCTTGTATCATGTTTGATGATACATGATAGTTTAAGTGTATGTTAAGAATAAACCATGGTTATTTATATGATTAGGGTTTTATTTCCTTTTCTTATTTATTTATCTATTTATTCATTTTGGAAATAATTAGAAAAGGCATAAAGAGAAAATGGTGGCTAATTTTGTTTCATATTGAAGCTTCTTGAAGACTTTGACCAAGTGACCATTTTGTTCTTATCCTTAACCCTAACCATTCCATTAACCATGGTCTTTTCTCTACACTTAACTAAGGTTGAATGTATGATAAGTATTGTTTTACTTTTTCTTTTTAAAAATAATCTTATCATATAATTCTTCTTCTTCTTCCTTGCTTCAAGTGAAGAAAGCTTGCCTCCATCAATGGCAAGTGATGAATTTGAGTGAGAAATCCAATTCTAAATTGTACCCACTTCCTATTTCTTCATCCTCTACCTCTTGCCAAGTAGTAGAGTGTGTTCTCTTCATAAGTTTTTGGACTTGGTGAAGTCGGAGCTTGATTTAGCGATGCCTCGACGTAGATCATCTTCGGCATGGACATCGACGACCTAGCTTGCCCATTCTCCGACGAAGCCGACGCTAGAGCCCGGATTTGATTTGGACAGCGGAGAGGACTTCGTTGCGGAGCTATGGAGGTGGAGCACCGGATCTACAAAGGTTGTATTTCCGTATTCCCTTAGTTAAGTGTTAACTAGTTAGCTTTTTAGCCTAGAAATCTAGCAAACGATCCGTAGTCGGGTCTCTCGGCACCCGTTAAATTTTATAATGGCATGTTCGATGCCTTGTGAGACCTCATTAGGGTGCCTAGGAACCCTACAGAAACAAGTATTCTAAACCTAGAAAAATACAAGATTATGCACCCTTGGCTTCACAAGGTTCTGGGGTATTTATAGGCTGGAAAATGAAAACCTAGGGCAACAATCAGAACACATATGAAAAGGCCAATCTGCCCCCAAAAAGTCTTCAAGTACGGCGCCAGTACGGCCGCGGAACCGCGGCTTAGACCCCCCTTTGGCCGCGGTTCCGCGGCGGTATGGAGGAGTTGGGCTCCCATTTTTTCTGTGCTTCCCTGGTTCTGTGTGTCCTTTACTCTAGTATATATATTTTTTCATATTTTCTTCACGATTTTTCCAGAATTTCTGTTGAGAGAAAGGTGATTTGATGTGGACTTTTTGTCATGATTTCCTCGTGCTCCGCGTAGATTTCTTGGATCTTGTGCTGCCATTGAGCCTTGTGCATGAAAACGACATTGATTTGACATTTTGTCTCTTAACCTGGTGTGTGGCAACAGACGGATAAAGAGCGGAGATCCGTGTTTTATCTGTGGTTGGCAGGAACCCGGATTTTGTCGTGTTTTCCATGAATTTCACCGTTTTTAGAACCGAGAACCTGTATCCTGCAATTGACTAGCAAACACGGCTCAAGAGTATCTACCGTTATGCAATGTGATAAAAATTGGGCGGTATGAAAATGCAAAAATCTGATATGAACAAATACCCCCAAACTTATCATTTGCTCATCCCGAGCAAAGCCAATTTATTCACAAAAAATTTCCTAACCTCACTTTCGCAGGGAACGCGATTGCACTGAGCATGTGCAACAAGCCGTTAAACCTCTACGTGTCCCTAGTAGGAGGAGTGTTGTCTCCTGAGGGTTTTCAGCGGATACTACCCACAAAATCCGGTCAAGTTGGTTTTGTAAAATAACTAAGATTCAAACCCTAAAGTTTTGTTTCAGAAAATAACAATTCTATAATCCTAAGTCTAGACTATCGAACCTTTATTTTTCATACCTCGCTTCTTATTTAACTACAGATTTTATATGTCTTTACGTGAAGTGCAAATAGTGTCGTTAAGTTCCAGAAGGATCGATTAAAGTCATCATGTCGCACAATAAAGCCCAGATAACAATTTTAAAAGGATCACATAAGTTTTATAAAGAGTTAAACATTTTTCAAGTTTCGTTTTCCAGTAAGGTTTCAACTTCAGAATTTCTATCTTCCTTAACAGGAAACTAAGTCGTATTTTTCACTCCACCTTTTTCTTGTTTTCATTTCATACACACCTCTGTGAACGTGCAATAGTCTTTATCATAGAATAAAACCTTCATATCTCCGTTAAATTTTTTTTTATAAAAGCCTGTCTTTTATCAAGATTATTCTCACACAAAGAACCGTTAGGAATTTTCACTCGGAGAGAACACTTGCTTGACTTTGTTTTAATCTGGACTTTCTAGGCTTCTTAGCGAGCTTTGGGCCAATGCACCCAAACCAGTTGATTTTAGGGCATTAGGTGTAGAAACACCCCAGCGGACTTAATTACTCAAGTTACCTAGGTCCAAAAACAAAAGACAGTTTGGCGTGAAAATCAGATGCTTTAATACGAACGGAGATATAACCGGCAGTTCAATTATTAATTTTTTTGGATAAAAGACGTGTTTAGTGGGTTCGGTGTGTAATCATTCCAATCAAGTTTCAGATGGGTTGTTTTTCAGACTTAGTTCCAATTACGGCATCAATAACATTCCTTCATATTCGCTTTACTTCATAAACTATTCTTGACATTACTTATTTCAGAACAAACCTATTTGATCCTCAGAAAATCATTTATCTGTTTAAAAGTTTTTAAACATAAAAGACTTGTCATCTAATTCCCAAAAACTCACGACACGTGTAGTGTGATGTAAAGACGTATATTAGCTATAGTTAACTTCAAAGGAGAGTTATCTTTCAGGTTTTCAAAATCTAAACATAAGATTTAGTTATTCCTATTTTTTCAAACAAAAACCGTCGAAATGTTGAATCAGAGTTCTTCCACAAGCTAACTTGACAGAAAAGTTTTTATATTTTTAGAAAATTTTCAGATTTTTATGGATTTTATGGATTTAAATATGCAGATGCAAAATATACATATGAATGCGAAGGTAAGAAATGCGTACCGAGCGTACCCCCAAACTTAAACTGGACAGTGTCCTCACTGTCATTGCATGAAGAGATCATTTGAAGGGTCAAAATTGTCGGTTAGCGATACACAAAATTTTATTTTATTTTTGTTTTTGTTTTTAAAGAAAAGAAAAAGAAAAAGAATATCCATAAATATATACAAAATGGTATATACATACCCCCAAACTTATTTGGACCAGTGTCCACTGTTCTTGGCTGGATATCCGAAGTTTGGAGGTAGGCAGAGGAAGATTATGCAGGGTAAACCGGCTCCTGTAAGAACAGGAGCTCCTCTGTTGGTTCGGCGCTAAGGTACGGTTTGAGTCGGTGTCCGTTCACTTTGAAAAATGAACCGTCCTTTGGATTTTCCAAATCCACAGTGCCCTGCGGATATACATTCCGTACAAAATACGGCCCTTTCCAGCGAGATCTGAGCTTTCCAGGATGGAAGTGAAGTCGGGTGTCGTAAAGCAGTACCTGCAGACCAGGTACGAAAGTTTTGCGCAAAAGGTGTTTATCATGAAACACCTTCGTTCGATTCTTAACGACAACCGCGTTATCGTAAGCCTCATCCCTAAGCTCGCTCAATTCATTCAACTGCAGCTTCCGATGACTGCCCGCATCTTCGAGAGACAGATTCAGCTCCTTTATCGCCCAAAATGCGCGATGCTCTATTTCGACAGGTAGGTGGCAGGCTTTTCCGTACACAAGCCGATAGGGAGACATGCCAAGGTCGGTCTTATAAGCGGTTCGAAATGCCCAAAGGGCATCAGTGAGTTTCAGCGACCAATCCTTACGGTTCTTGGAAACCGTCTTCTCCAGTATCTGCTTGATTTGCCGATTTGAAACTTCGGCCTGCCCGCAGGTTTGGGGGAGGTAGGGCGTCGATAGCTTATGATTAATGGAATATTTCCACATCAAGGCCACAAAAGACTTATTGCAGAAATGACTTCCATTGTCGCTAATGATCGCTCGGGGGTGCCCAAACCGGGAAAAAATGTTTTCTTTAAGGAACCTAACGACAACCTTGTTGTCGTTAGTCCGGCTGGGCACAGCCTCGACCCATTTAGAGACGTAATCAACAGTGAGAAGGATGTACAAGTTTCCAAAAGAGCTGGGAAACGGCCCCATGAAATCTATCCCCCAAACATCGAAAATCTCCCCAACCAAGATTGGTTGGAGCTGCATCTCGTTCCTCCGGGATATCCGGCCCAAGTGTTGGCACCGGGAGCAAGTCTTGCAATAGTCATGAGCGTCTTTAAAGAGTTGTGGCCAGTAGAAACCACATTGCAAGATCTTCTCAGCTGTCTTTCTGTGGCCAAAATGCCCGTCACACGCTTGATCGTGGCAAAATGACAGCACACTCTTGAATTCCTCATCAGGGACACACCGACAAATAATCTGGTCGGGACAGTACTTGAACAGATAGGGTTCGTCCCAGTAAAAGTGTTTTACTTGGGATAAGAAGCGAAGTCTGTCCTGACTTGACCATTCAGTCGGTAGTAATCCTGTGACCAAATAGTTCACAATATCTGCGAACTAAGGTTCGCAAGATACTGTCAAGAGCTGTTCATCCGGGAACACGTCGTTGATCGGAATTGGAAGCGAAGGCGAAGAAGGAAGTCGTGAGAGATGGTCGGCAACTATGTTTTCACATCCTCGTTTGTCCTTAATGACAAGGTCAAACTCTTGAAGTAAGAGGATCCAACGTATTAACCGAGATTTAGCATCTTTCTTCACAAAAAGATGGCGCAGAGCAGAATGGTCTGTGTAGACAATGACTGGAGAGCCGATGAGGTAGGGCCTGAACTTTTCTAAAGCAAATACAACAGCCAAGAATTCCTTCTCAGTTGTTGTATAATTGAGTTGGGTGTCGTTCAGGGTTCGGCTCGCATAATAGATTACGTGCGGCATCTTGTTTATGTGTTGTCCAATGACAGCACCAATGGCAAAGTCGGATGCATTGCACATAATCTCAAATGGGTGCGTCCAGTCAGGTGAGGAAAGAACGGGAGCAGAAGTGAGTGAGCTTTTCAATGACTCGAATGCAGTCACACAGCTCGAGTTGAAGTCGAATGGCGTGTCCTTGGCCAGCAAAAGAGTCAAGGGCCTAGCAATCTTGCTAAAGTCCTTGATGAACCGTCTATAAAAACCGGCATGGCCAAGGAAGGCTCGGATATCTCTGACGCAACGGGGAGGAGGTAGATTGGAAATGACCTCAATCTTTGCTTTGTCAACCTCTATGCCATTTTGCAAGATGATATGTCCTAAGACAATACCTTCGCGCACCATGAAGTGGCACTTCTCCCAATTCAAAGTGAGATTCTTGTCCTTACATCGGGTAAGGACAGCGTCAAGATGCAGCAAACACTCGTTGAAGGAATCGCCGAAGATGGAGAAATCATCCATGAAGATCTCCAGAAATTTTTCCACCATGTCTGAGAAGATTCCCATCATACACCGCTGGAAGGTAGCGAGCGCATTGCATAACCCAAAGGGCATGCGACGATATGCAAACGTGCCGAAAGGACAAGTGAAAGTGGCCTTGTCCTGGTCTTTTTCGGTGATGGGAATTTGATTATAGCCGGAGTAGCCATCAAGAAAGCAGTAGTACTCGTGTCCGGCCAATCGTTCGAGCATTTGGTCAATGAAAGGTAGCGGAAAGTGGTCTTTCCGCGTTGCGGCGTTGAGTTTTCTGTAATTGATGCATACTCGCCACCCAGTTTGGGTGCGAGTAGGGATTAACTCGTTCGCCTCGTTGGTTATGACCGTGATGCCCGATTTCTTGGGGACAACATGAATGGGGCTCACCCACTGGCTATCAGAGATAGGGTAAATGATACCACTATCTAGATATTTTACGATCTCCTTCTTCACAGCCTCTTTCATGACTGGATTGAGACGTCTTTGTGGATCCCGGGCTGGTTTGGCATCATCCATCAGATGAATGTGATGCTCAACGATCAGGGGACTAATCCCCTTGATGTCCGCCATGGACCAGCCAAAAGCTTGCCTGTTGCTGTGCAAGACCGCGAGAAGGGCTTTCTCTTGCTCTGGAGCTAGAGAAGCCGAGATGATGACAGGAAGGGTCTCGTTCTCACCTAAGTAAGCGTGCTTAAGGTGAGACGGCAAAGGCTTGAGTTCGAGCGTTGGAAGTGAAACGATTGAAGGCAAGATTGGTGCAGAGGTCTCGAACTCAAAGGACTCCAGCAAAGGTTCAAAACGAGTGTAGGCGACCGAGTTGGATGGTTCAGGTAACTCATCCGGAAATTCAAAGGATTCAAACTCGGGTGGTGAGCGGCTAAGATCATTGGAGAACGTGAAACACTCGTAGTCGTTGTCGGGCGTAGAAACAGCAGCAGGTTCGAGGAGGAACGCACTAGTGGCGTCAAGATTATCGTGATCAAACAGAAACTCCTCGAATTCACATTCTTCTGGGGTGATCTCCTGGATCGAGCAGACGTCCAGTATATGAGCATTAGGTTCGGCGGGCTGATTCCCCAACCTAAAAATGTTGAGTTCAATCGTCATGTTTCCAAAAGAGAGGTTCATCGAACCATTGCGACAATTGATCACAGCATTTGAGGTTGCAAGGAATGGGCGACCGAGTATCACCGGAATTTGATTCCGGGTGTTAGCTACAGGCTGTGTGTCTAATACAATGAAGTCAACGGGGAATATGAAGTCCCCGACTTTGATTAACACATCCTCTAGCTCACCCCTAGGATGGGTGATCGATCGGTCGGCCATTTGGAGAGTGCAGTGTGTGGGTTTCAGCTCTCCGACGCCTAATTGCTCGTATACTGAGTACGGAAGCTGGTTAACACTGGCACCAAGATCTAATAGTGCGCGGTTGATGTTCTTATCCCCAATGGTAATAGAAATCGTAGGACGGCCAGGGTCCTTCCGTTTTTGTGGTAAAGATTGGGTAAGGGCATCACTCACAGCACTAGCCAAGAAAACTTTCTTGGGTACCTGAGACTTCCTCTTTTTCGTGCACAAGTCCTTTAAGATTTTCGCGTAGGACGGGACTTGTTGGACAACATCTAAAAGAGGAATGTTAATGTTAACCTGCTTAAATAACTCCATAATCTTCTCCATTTGAGGATTTTGTTTATTAGACCTCAACCGGTTTGGAAATGGGACGTTTTTAAAATTGGTTGAGTCTAATGCTTGTGGAGGAGATTGTGGAGTAGGAACGGATCCCAGAACAGGTGTTTTCGTGGAGTGAGAAGTGGGTCCATTCAAAGCAGAAGAAGAGGAAGGAGAGCCTTGTGAAGAACGGAGAATAGGCTCAGAAGACGAAGAAGCAGGAGACGAAGAAGAAGAAGTAGAAAAAGAAGCGGCCGGGGTGTCATCATTGATCCGTGTGCCGATGTTGTTTTGCAGCATCCTTCCCGATCTCAATGTGGTCACGGCACTCACATTATGATTCTGTTGTTCAAGAGCAATTTGTACATTCTATGGGTGACCGGGATTTGGGAGTGGTTGGGACGGGAGCTTCCCCTTCTCTCGCTCGCTCAAGGCCACATTCAGCTGTGCAATCTGGGCCTCGATGGTCTTGATGCTTTGCCCGTGAGCGGCAGTGTGTTGCACTAAGGACTGAATGGAAGACTGGATGTTTGCGGTGGATTGAGTCGATTGTTTGACGAACGCCTCCAGACTTCGTTCGAGCGAGGAAACCTTATCGTTGTTTGACGGAACAAAGTTGTCTGGTGGAAAAGAATTGTTGGGTGCAAAGTTGTTCGTCTGATTTTGGAAAGGTTGGGGTTGGAAGGGCTGCTGAAACTACTGTTGAGTTTGTTGTTGCGCTTGTTGTTGCGGCGGAGGGGCCCTTTGGAAATTGTTGCCTTGGAATTGATTCTGATTCTGATTCCAGGAGAAATTGGGGTGGTTCCTCCAACCGGGATTGTAGGTGGAAGAGTATGGATCATTCATCGGTCTTTGCTGAAATGCAGCATTAACCTGATCCTGTCCTTGCAATGGTGGATTGTAAGGACACTCTTCGGTCAAGTGAGAAGGATCGGAACAACAAGCGCAAATGGTACGAAGGGGAAGAACAGGGGTAGGAGCAGGAGAAGAGAATTTGCTCTCTATCGCTTCAAGCTTTCTCGTTATTGCAGCCATCTCAGCTTTATCGCAATAGAGACGTCAAGTTGGTGAATTCCTACCCTAGACTGACCGGTAGAAGTGGAGATAGAAGAAGAAGACGTCGGTCTGGTGCTCTCCCATTGTAGCGTTTGCTCCGCAAGGTTGTCAAAGAACTGCCATGCTTCCTCGTCAGATTTCGATAGGAAGTGACCCTGACAGATGGTTTCCAACAACTGCTTCGTTGCTGGGTTCAGGCCCTCGTACAAGGTTTGGCAAAGTTGCCATTTCTCTATACCGTTGTGAGGACACTGAACAAGAAGGTCTTTGTACCGGTCAAAGCACTTCCAGAAGGGTTCAGAAGGAAGCTGAGAGAATTGGTTGATTTCATTTCGGATCCTTGCGGTTTTATGATTCGGATAAAATTTCTTTAGAAATGCTTTTACAAACTCGTCCCAACTGGTTATAGAATGGGAAGTGGTGCTATACAGCCATTTTTTAGCAAGATCGCATAAAGTGAACGGAATGACCCGTAGACGTATAGCATCGTCCGACAGTTGGGTGGTTTTCATCATGGCACAAACGTTTTGAAATTTATTGATGAAGATATAGGCATCTTCAGATTCAAGCCCATGAAATCATGGACGCATGTTGATGAAGTGGGGCTTAATTTCAAAATTATCCCCATTGGCCGGTGGAAGAGAAAGGCAGGTGGGAAGTGCAGAACGGGTGGGATAGAAACGATCCTGGAGCGCGATTCGCCGCGGCGCTACAACAGGCGGTGGTGGTGGGTTATTGGTCTCCGTAGGAGGTGGAGCCAATCCAGGGGTAGTCAAAGAGATGTTCGGATTAAATCCTGACATCACGGAAGAAGTGGTTGGTGAAGGTGAAGGTGAAGATGTATGAACAGAATTCCGGTTAACGTCGGAGTTGGCTGGCAAAGGTAAAGGTGAAAGAGGAGTGGACGGAGTTTCGACGTCTGAGTCGATCGCGTAGTCGGTAGCGACTAACGTAACGCGGACTAGACGGGCGCTAGTGTCCCGAGTCCAAGCGGACATACACTAAACGAGTTTAGTATAGTCAAAGCGGAGAAGGTGATGGTAAGAAAACGTCAATGGTGAAAGGCGATGGGTGGTGTGTGAAAAATGGATTTTGGCGACAAAGGGCAAGTTTTTATAAAAGTTTTTGATTTTTTTCTTTTTTTTTTTAGAAAGAGCTTTACAGAAATATGTACGGATTTACGGCTTAAGTAATCACAAACAAGATATGCACAATCACACCTAGATCTAGGGTCACCTAGGTCTGCTAGACCTGCTCCAGAACTTGATTGTCGAAGTAAAACAGTGTCGAGAAACGGGCTCAAGATACACTGATCATGAGGCCAGGTAAGTGCAGAGATAAGGGGAGGTTTTCCAACGCTTTCGCGAAGTTCCTTAATTAAGTAACCCTTTCTCTTTTGGCGGTTGCGCCGTTAACACTTTCCTAGACACCCCGTAAACAATATACCGTTAAGAGAGGTTCTAAACACGGTTTAACTTCTCCTAATGAGCGCGAAGTCCTTAGGGCTGCTGTCTAGTATTTTTTAATTACAATGGATAATGCATATGCTTTTGTGATTTTTGGGGTCCTAGGAAGGGTGATGAAATCCCCACCCAATCTGAATTGGTTTCAAGCCCCTTAAGTCCGTATTAAAGAATGCAAAGCGGTAACAAATCAACTGCAAACAATTTTTATTTTTAGCGCGGCGCAAAGAATCCTGCACAAGAACAGTTTATTGGAAGGGGGAAGAGAGTTTGCGCAAAGAATGCTGCAGAAAACACAGTTTATTGGAGTCCAGAGGAGTGGGGAGAAGGAAAAGAGGACTTACAGAGAATTTGGCACACTGACCACACCAAGTGGCCGCGGTTCTGCGGCAATAAGGCCCTACTGCCGCGGTTCCGCGGCAGTAATGATGATTTGGTTCTTCATTTTTCTGGTGTGGGCTGTTTTGGGTGTCCTCTGCTGTTTTAAAGACCCTGAATTTTTATTTGCTCACTGTACCTGCTCCAGATCTTGATAGTAGACCGTTTGTTTCGTTTTGATCCGTCGCGGTGTAGCCGCGAAATGTGGGTCTATCTTCCCACGTCTTTGGAACTGAACTTGAACTTCGAATATCCCACGTCTTTGGCACTGAACTCGAACTCTGTATTATCCTGCACACTTGCACAAAAACTAATCAAAAATAACAAAATGAGTTTTTTACAACGTATATTTTTTTTGTTTTTCGGTTATATTTATATTCACAAGTTAACCCGAAATTACACAAAGAAATAAACTACCGTCTCCCCGGCAACGGCGCCATTTGATTGGTAGAGATTCTGCGTGTTCAAGTTTAGTTAATTACCGCAATCAAGACGGTTTCGCTTGTAGCTAGCCGGTTGAGTACGGGTCGTCCACAGGGAGATGGGAATCTTTTTCTAAGTGCTTTAACGAGTTAAGTCCAGATTTCCAGATTTTGTTGTGATTAATTAAGTGTTAAAATGATATGTAAAGAGAGCTTGTTAGGGTTAGGATTAGGTTAGTTTGAGTTAGGAGTCCCTCACTTCTTTCATCGCCACTCTTAATATCGGTGTTACGGTAATCGGCAACAATGGGGATTAGCACGACTAGGAAGGAACTTGCGAGTATAAGCTAGGCTTTCCAACGCTTAAGTTCTTCCTTTTGGTGCTTGTCCGTCCGTTCTTGGCTCTTAGCCATAACCTCCGGTTAATTCAACCACAACCGGTCTCACTACGGAATCACCGCTATCATGTAGGATAGGGTGCCGTAAGGAGCGGATTGTGGTTCAATTAACGGGAGTCGATTTAAGATGTTGGGCAAGGAAAGAGTGAGAGAGATTTCCTTCTCTCAAACTTCCCTTATCCTACCCTAACAAGTATGAAACTACTCACACATCATAATGAAAAGAAAACAAAACAAAAGAGGAAGATTGAAAGAAGGAGATTAGGAGATAACAACTAGCTATTTGCGACCTCACTTTAGCAAGGATCAAGCGTAAGCATCATGGTTGTTTTAAGGATAAAGAAAAAGAGAAAGAAAGAAACAACAAGAAATAACAACAACTAAGTTATCAAATGAAAATTACAACAATTAACAAGTTAACTAAAGAAAAAGACAAGCATGATAAGTAAACGGTTCTTCTTTATTCATCATTCTTCACTCACAGAAGCTCACTACAAGATTTTCAATGGAGAAGAGATGAGAAGAGGAAGAAGAAACAAGTATTCTAAACCTAGAAAAATACAAGATTATGCACCCTTGGCTTCACAAGGTTCTGGGGTATTTATAGGCTGGAAAATGAAAACCTAGGGCAACAATCATAACACATATGAAAAGACCAATCTGCCCCTAAAAAGTCTTCAAGTGCGGCGCCAGTACGGCCGCGGAACAGCGGCCTAGACCCCCCTTTGGCCGCGGTTCCGCGGCGGTATGGAGGAGTTGGGCTCCCATTTTTTCTGTGCTTCCCTGGTTCTGTGTGTCCTTTACTCTGGTATATATATTTTTTCATATTTTCTTCACGATTTTTCCAGAATTTCTGTTGTGGGAAAGGTGATTTGATGTGGACTTTTTGTCATGATTTCCTCGAGCTCCGCGTAGATTTCTTGGATCTTGTGCTGCCATTGAGCCTTGTGCATGAAAACGACATTGATTTGACATTTTGTCTCTTAAACTGGTTTGTGGCAACAGACGGATAAAGAGAGGAGATCCGTGTTTTATCTGTGTTTGGCAGGAACCCGGATTTTGTCGTGTTTTCCATGAATTTCACCATTTTTAGAACCGAGAACCTGTATCCTGCAATTGACTAGCAAACACGGCTCAAGAGTATCTACCGATATGCAATGTGATAAAAATTGGGCGGTATGAAAATGCAAAAATCTGATATGAACAGGCTACTACCAACGATTTGTACAGGATTTTCCCCGTATTGCTGCACCGTTGACCGGGTTGACCTGGAAAGGAGTTCCTTTTGATTGGACGGAGGCGTGCGAGCGTAGATTTCAGCAGTTGCAGACTCGTTTGACTACGGCGCCGGTGTTATCATTGCCTTGGGGATCGGGCGCATTTGTGGTTTATTGTGACGCTTCTCGAGTGGGGTTAGGGTGCGTATTGATGAAGCACGACAGGGTTATCGCTTACGCTTCTCGGCAGCTAATGAAACAAGAACAGAACCATCCCACTCACGATTTAGAGATGGCTGTAGTGGTGTTTCCATTCAAGATCTGGAGACATTACCTATACGGCGAGGCGTGCCAGATATTCACGGACCACAAGAGCTTGAAGTATATATTTCAGCAGCGGGACCTGAATCTGAGACAGCGCCGTTGGATGGAGCTAGTGAAAGACTATGATTGCGAGATCCTTTATCATCTGGGCAAGGCAAATGTAGTGGAGGATGTTTTGAGCCGGAGGCAGTCTATCTTGTTTGAGCACAGTGCAGAGGCAGTCGTGGGAAGATAGGCAGACTCTATGCGACAGCCGAGTGCTGTTCGAGTTCACTCCGACCGGGGGACAGCTTACGCATATCTGTGCACGTCCCCAGTTGCTTGACCGTATCCGTGAGGCGCGGCCCAGTGATGATCGTCTTTCAGAGATCAGGGAGCAGTTTAGACAGGGCAGAGACTCCGAGTTCGTGATCGATGATCAGGGGGTACTGCGATTTGGGACTCGACTTTGTGTACCGGATTCTGAGGGACTGACGTGTGAGATTCTCGAGGAGGCGCATCGATCGATGTACATCGTTCATCCAGGTTCCACCAAGATGTAACATGATCTGAGAGATGTGTACTGGTGGGAAGGGATGAAGAGGGACGTCACAGACTTCGTGTCGAGATGCCTGACTTGTCAGCAAGTCAAGGATGAGCACCAAAGGCCCGCGGGAGAGCTACAGCCGTTGCCCATTCCGGAGTGGAAGGGAGCAGATTTCTATGGATTTCATTATGGGTCTACCCATGACTAGTCGAGGGTATGACTTTATTTGGATGATCGTGGATCGATTGACGAAAGCGGCTCACCTCCTGCCGGTGAAGACCACTTTTGGATTTGCTCAGTGTGCCCAAATTTTCATCGACGAGATCGTACGATTGCACGGAGTCCCGACATGTATTGCGTCCGACCGAGGCACCCAGTTCACCAGCTGACTATGGCAGAGGCATCAGGAGGCTTTGGGCACCCGCTTGAGTTTCAGCACAGCATTTCATCCGTAGACCGACGGCCAGTCAGAGCGGACTATTCAGACTCTCAAGGACATGATCCGAGCGTGTGTCTTAGATTTTGGTGGTAGCTAGGATCACCATTTGCCCTTAGTAGAGTTCTCCTACAGCAACAGCTTCCAGGAGACCATTCGCACCATTCGAGGCTCTTTATGGGAGGAGACGCAGATCGCCCGTCTGTTGGACAGAGCTCAGCGAGAGCAGTATTTTTGGGCCGCAGATTGGTAAGGAGACGACCGCGAAGATCCTGTTGATTCGCGATTGGATGAGAGCAGCCCAGAGCAGGCAGAGATTTTATGCAGACCGTCGTCGGCGCAGACTCGAGTTCTCCATTGGCGATCATGTTTCCTTGAGGGTCTCCATAATGAAAGGTGTGATGAGATTTGGGAAGAAAGGGAAATTTAGTCCCATATATGTGGGCCCCTTCGAGATCCTCGATCGTGTTAGTGTAGTTGCGTATCGGTTATCTCTTCCGCCCAGTTTTCCAGACTTTCACCCCATATTCCACATTTCGATGCTCCGCAAGTATCTTTATGATCCTTCGCATGCGATTCAGCACCCGACGATCCAGCTAGAGCGCGACCTTTCTTTTGTAGAGCAGCCGGTGGTCATCCTGGATCGGCAGGTGAAGAAATTGAGATCGAAGGTTATACCGTCCGTCAAGGTCCTTTGGAATGGTCCGAGGAGCGAGGTGGTCACCTGGGAGACCGAGGACGAGATGAGGAAGAAATATCCCCATCTCTTTGAAGGTACGCGGAGCTAGATTTTTAAATTCAGGGACCGAATTTCTTTAAGGGGGGAAAATTGTAACGCTTTGAAATTCGTTTAGATTATTTTCGCGTTAATTAGCGACAATGTGTTTTTTCACAAAACTTAGTTAATAGCTATTTCCACCTAGACTGGAATAAATTTACTTTTAATTGTGATAGTATGTAATTATATATATAATATTGTTTTATTAATTATAAATTAGTTTATTGTTCACTTAATTAGCAAATTTTCTTAACTATTTTTATTAAGCAAAATTAGTTAGCATGCACAACCCTAATCACCTAGGTTAAGTTATAACTTGTCTTCATTTTCTTTTTCCATCTTACTTGGTTCTATTATCCTCACAAAACAATACAAAACAAATAAAAATAATAATAAGAAAAGAAATGGGAGGAATGGGGGGTATTTGGTGAGTAGTGGATCTTGACTTTTGACCACACTCTCTCACCCCCATATCATTTTTCCTGTTGCACAGCAGAGACAGTAGCAGCCCATTCATCATCATCATCATCATCTTCTTCTTCTTCTCCTTGCATCCAAATACCAATCCCTACATAAAAAATTCGCCATTTCTTCAAAAAACCTTTGCAAAGCACTTCCTTTGTTGTTCTTGATGGCAAATCCTTGCCTTTGAAGGCAAGTGCAGCACGTTAGACTCTCCTAAGACTAATTTGAGATATTAAACTCACCTAAATAACTTTATTGCTAAACTTGTAGTTTTTATTAGCTAAAAGTCGTGTTTTTGTGAGTTTTAGTGCTAATGAGATGGTTTAAGTGAAGATCAGGGTAAGTTAGGGTTTTTAGGGTTTGATTAACTTAATTAGGTGCTATTAATGTTGTTTAAACCAAGTCATTTCTTCAGTTTACACTAAAATACCATATTGTATTAATTTTAGTGTTTAATTAGTGTTTAGTAAAGATTTATTGCCGTTTTGGGATCTGCTGTTAACCCGAGACTTTTCTATGAGACCAAATGGTGTGTAGGTGGAGTTCGAGCTCAACATGGGCGGTTTTGGCCGGCGACTAGGGGGAGGAATCTGGCGACCTCGGCCTGGGCCAGGGCTGGGGGCTTGAACCTTCTATGGTAGCTTCCTGCTATAGTTTTTGGGGCATTGATACAGTTTGGGTTTTGGGTTTTTACAGTGGGTTAGATCTGGGATAGTATAGCTAGTTTTAGTGTTTTGTGTGTTTTTGTGATCATGGGTGGTTTGGGTGGAGATTCAGTTAAGCTAGGGTTTTTATGGTTAGATTAAATATATTATGTGTTGATAGTGTCTGTTAACCAAAGCCTTTTCTTCTGTTTACTTAAACTTACCCTAATGTACTATATTGGTGTTTATAAAACGTTTTTAAACAAAATCATGGTATACGGAAAATCTGCTATATCTATGATATTCTTGTTTTGCAAAGATATACAGAATGATGTGCAGGCATTTTAGAGTTTTTTTTATAGGAATTAGAACCCGTTTCCCTACCCAAAATCCGGCGAGACCCCTCCAAAATCCGAGCACGCCGGCCTCCTGAGGGAATTGGGGCTTGGTGCTATGCCTGGGGGTGTCTGTGTGTGTTTTCATGTGTTTGGTATTGTTTATTTTCATGGTTTTGTTCCAGGTAAGAATCTAGGACCATTTACCTATTGTTTGTGTAGCGGGACTTACGCGATACGTACGTTACGAGATGAGTCAGGTGTCGTTGTTTGTCACAGCGTGTCGCGGTTGATTTTGTCGTGTGCACACGTATACATGCGCGTTTAGTTGCGATGCTAGTTTCTTGTATAATCTTGATATTGTATTTTTGCAGGATTTTAGCCTTATGTGCGTTATTTGCGTAAATTCTAGGTTCGCAGGCGGGGACGTCGGACGCCGTGATGAAGAGAAAGCAGGTGGTCGGGTACACTTAGCACCAGATCACGGTGAGTAGATTTGACATCTACGGGGAAATCGCCCGTATGGCGTGATGCGTCAGGGCTTGATAAGATATTGTTGCTGAATATTTGCATTCATATACATTGATTGCGCATGGATACTAATTGTTTCATACTGTATTCCTTGCTCTATATGGACTGAGAACTAATAGAACACTATACTATTACTAACAGTTCATGTTGCACGAGCACTAATCTGCATGTTACACACACACCGTTAGTAATTGCCATGACACTCACACTATAAAATTGCTATGAACAATATATTGTATCTCACCTCATATATGATTCTACATGATACATATCTACTTGTGCAAATACATATTTGTATATCTATATTGGTGCACATATACATTCATACATCTATACTTACACATATACATATTGTACCTACCTAGCTGAGCTGGTCTTTTTGGGAAAACCGGGGACCGCGTGATATATTTTTAAGACTGAAATTATTTAAAGAGCGGTTTTCCCCTTTTACTCATAGTACAATTTTATGCGGCATAGGACACAATTGCATGGATTTACGCAGTGAGTTTTGGGTTCGTGTGATTGCTTGATTTAGAACCGTGGTATTATTTTAAGAAAGTATGCACTGTTTTGAAAAAAAAACCCGGTTTCTCTTGATATGATATTTCAGTTCGTCCACCATGCGTTTTCTCGGTTCTGAGACGTGTGACATGTGAAACCCGATTCGAGGAGGAAGACGATCCGTTTGCGGGTACATGGTAGACCTGGTCTGGTACCCCTGGGCAAGAGAGAGATTTCATGTGGATGACGATGAGCCTGGCAGAGGGACTCCTACCTACCGGTGATTCGTTGGACCTGGCAGATATCCGGAGGGTACCGACCAGAGTCGAAAGATGGCTATGGGCCGACCCGTACTGCCGGGGCCGAGGGCCGATTCCGCAGACGGAGCCCGTGGGCCAATCCGGACTGACGGAGCCCGATACATGAGAATTTGCGCGTCGATGCTAGAAACGAGTATTTCAGGATATTTCTGAGTGCCGATTTTGGGCACTCATGTTTTCCATGAGATTTTCAGGATATGAGTGCCGATGAGATTGACGGCGCCTAAGTTTTAATGGGATATGGGGCGTATTAGGTGGACACCGGATATTTTCATGATGATGTTTCGTGTAGATGCTATTTTGTCACATGTTCAGCATTCATTGATATGCATCGCATCATATAGTTTTAGTACTTGATAAAGTACCTTGCATGATTATTGCATACCTAGATTAGCATTTTGATATCATCAGTTGCACATGCTAGTGTATAGCATCACATGCAAACCTGCGATTACCTTTATTTGTTAATTACTATTCACGAGTTGGCAACTCACCCCCGTTGTGCCACAGTGTTTGCAGGTCGTCCCTCAGAGTCGTTGCGACAGGGCTATCTCTTTGTATCTTTTTGCTATGGATACCACTGCAGTGGGCGTGTGAGCCGTTTTGCTAATAGGTGGGTTGCGGTATCCGTTTATTTTTCATTTGTACACTTTATTGTATCTAGTACTCTCTATCTACTATTTCATGTATTGACTTAGAGACCAGTTGTGAGGACGATGTTGTATATTATTTTGTACTCTTGGTGTCGAGCTCGTGTGAGCCGACTTTATTTATGCAGTTTTATCTTTTATGCTTTTTTCGCTTATATTTTCCATTTCTTCGCTACGGCGTCGTATACTATTCTTGTGGTGGTTGTTTCCACCGTTGGCGTGATTGCTCCCGTTTGGGGATGTTTTATTCTTGTTATCAGTTATTTTATCTATATCATGTTTTGTACCCATTTTCGGGGATAGTTTTTACAGAGGAGATGCGGCCGAAATTTTAAGAAAAAAACTTAAACTTTACAGATATTTACTCAAGGTTTTCTAAATGCTTTAAACTAATGTTTTTTTCACTCACTATTTTAATGGTTTTGATTTATGGGTTTCGGCTTACTTAATCGCGTTACGCCTGTAGACGTTATATGGTTATGTGCCGGTCACGGGCCAAACTTTCGGTCGTGACAAAAAGTTATGAAGTAAGAAAAATCTCCTCTCGCATGTGTAGACATTGGCCCACATACATCACTATGTATGAGGCCCAAGAGCTCTGTAGCTCTTTCTCCGTGTCCAGTAAACGGAGTTTTGGTCATTTTCCCTTTGATACATGACTGACAAATTGCATAAGATTTATACTCAAAAGAATTTAAATATCCATCTTTATAAATCTTGTTTAGTCTTGTTTCATTAATATGACCAAGTCTATAATGCCAAAGAAAAGTTTCATTTATATCTGAAAATTTTCTTTTGTTTGTATGTTGTATGTTGAAAACTGTGTGCTGATTAAGTACGTATATCCCGTTATTAAGTGTACTACAACCAATCAACTCTTGATTAAGTTTAATGTTCATAACATTGTGCTGCAATATAAAATGATATCCTTCATTGCCCAACAAAGAAACGGATATAATATTTCAAAGTATGCTTGGTACAAAATAGCATGCGTTCAAAACCAATATACAACCCCATCGCAACCCCAGATGATACTCTGTTGGATATAGTGCCCTCAGAGTCAATTATTGGATCACAGGCACGTGATTGCACTGATTAAGGGAGGACCTATGCCGGTAGGACAGTCTTACTCAAGATGATAGTATGCTATCTGGTTTATCTTTATCATCGTGTACTGCTTTAGGTGACCTTACAGGTCACTATTGCATGTTGATATAGCCCTTAGGATTCTGGCTTGACGGCCAGCAGTATGATGGCGATCATATACGTGGGAGCTGGGGTCTATAAGCACATCCTTAAAAGGTCCCTAGTCGTGGGAGTTTTCGAGACAGGGCATCGATACTCCGGAGTAGACTAGTGTATACAGTCGAGACCCCGACGAGGGGCGGTGGCCGGTCTCACAAGCCATTGGTGTCAGTTGGTTCACCTAAGATGTATATAGGTGCTCATTGGGTTATGAGTACACCGGACAGGACCAGCTGGGAACATGCTAGTTGGTATTGTACCTGACGTCAGATAGTAGTTCCCTGGTGACATGTGTACAGATTAGTTCATCGACCTGAGATCGTCATTTGTCTTGTGTGAGTTCCCACTGTGCTTTGATTATTACCCTACCACGGATCAAAGGAGTCATGCAAACAGGTTTTAGTTGGGTACAGTCCCGAGCCACATGGAGACAGTGAGCGGATCAGCAGGGGTTTCGTCTCTCCCGGTATTGGGGGTGAGATCGCGCTGTGTCTAGGAGAGCCATTACATGAATTCCTTGGCCAAGGCAGGAGATTTACTGGTAGGTATTCCAGTAGTATCTTAGGGTGTTCTGGGCTACACTCCGACACGACTTGTACCGCTTTTAGGGGTCTGACTTTTACCAACCCCTAGGCCGGCCATACGATGCTCATAGACGAACGGACATGACTGTACGGATATTGTCACTGCAGGCTCAGTAAGGTGTCAGGAGGAGTTCGCTCATCGACCTCTCTTTTAGTCAATACCTGGTAGTCGTTACGTACGGCTAGTACCTCTGACGTGCTAGTGGTTAAATCCATTGCCAAAGTATTGACGAATCTTTAGAGTCCCCCACAGACAGTTTTCATGTTTCCGGCGAAACGTTGTAGAGGCCGTATGATATATGGCAGGGTTCGATCATATACATGCGGTAGTGCACGGTTCATGATCGGACGGATCATACTAGTGGGCTTCGGTTTAAGCCGGATCCTAGTATTAGATTTGTTGGATTACTTTAGTCTCATCGCATTCGCATTCGGTCGGAATGCGGATGTAGGTATGTATATACAGGTCAGGGGTATCCTTGTGATCCGTCACGAGTTTACTTTAGATGTTGCTGTATCTTTTTATTGTTGCAAACATTTGGATTAATGTTTGTATATGGAAATTATGAGATAGAAATCATCATTTTGTGCATTTATTGTGACACATGCAAACCTAGTGACTCATGGTCTCTTTTATTGTGCATATGTCACTTTATTTGATGGATTTGAGTGTTAAAATGAGAAGGAGAGAGAGAGGGGATGCCATATGAAAGAGTTTAGTTTTGTATTTTTGATCTCACTCTCTCACTCTCATCATCATCACAAGACATAAGAAAAAGAAAATGAGACTTCTTCCTCCTCCTCCTCTTCTTCTTCTTCTTCCTCTAGCTCACAACCTCCATTAGTGGCATCATCTCTAACCTCCATCCATGCAATGGATGCAAGAGACAAAGTTGTCACAAACATTCTCTACTTCGCTTTGGACACGTCGGCTAGCGAACTTCATGCCCGAGTTGCTTCGGATGAAGCGGGAGCCCGTAAAAAGACTCGAAGATGTGGTGCCCTTTCCGATGAGGAGATCGAGACAGGAGATGCCGCGAGGAGCTTGGGATGGTGGCTAAAGACCGAAAGACACGAATCGATCGGTATAGCTTTCCAACCCTTTCTCTAGTTGCTAGTTGTAGATTAATGGTTCGATCCGGTTTTTAAGCATACGATAGCGCCGGTTTCTAGTTTGAAAAAGTTTTGTTTCCGCATTTTGGCCTCGGAAAGACGGCCGGGGCGCTACCGTAGACTTACATGGTTTCCGAGCCACGCCATTAATCTTTACTAACTTGCTCTAACGTTATTAGAAGTTCGATCGAACCAAAATTCCGAAACCGCGATTCCAAGTCATTAAATTTCTCTCGAATTTTTTTTGTGCTCTAAAAATATTTTTGGGTATGTCAGAAAATCAGGCAGGGTTTTTTAGGACCACTGTAGTTATTTTGTTGGACGATCCAATAGGAACTCCGCGAAACCGCGGCCTTACCCTCATTTTGGCCGCGGTTCCGCCGCCATTCTGGGACTTCATCACACCAAATTTCTTCAGGTGGTCTCTGACTTGGAAATAGGGTTTCTGGTATTTTTTGTTTCGGCCCAGATTATTTTGAGTACTGGGAATTGTGCTTGGGGCCCACTTCGGGAAATTTTGTCGATCGAAAATTTTAAACATGTTACTTCATAGTATTTACATTATATCTTGGACCGTTAATGTCAACAGATCGGTAAATCTTTTCTAATCCCTATAGCCCTTTTAGACGGATTTGCGAACGTGACATTCACGTTGATGTTCTGTGTTGTGCTGTGATGTTGCAGATTTGTCCTGGTGGATAGCCGGGATGTAATGGTAGTAAAGTTTGGTTGTATTTGTACATTTGATATTGCGGGGCGAGCGTCCGACATGTGGACTGCCGTCACTTCCTGTTTGTATATTATTCTTTTAGGGCACGACCGGCCTGAAGTCGATGTACCCGTTGTATATTTTACTTTCTGTACTAGGATTACCCCGTGGTGGGGTGCACGGATAGTCGGGTTCTAGAGGGAAACGGGACCGCATCTCATGCCTTTGAGACGGAGAGGGCTTTACTCTAGAATTGGCGGGCTATTCGCCGCACTCGTAGGGGGTACAGGTTGACCCAAGGAGGGGTGCTCAAGTTACCGGATTCCATGAAGTGCTGGGTGGTCCATTCACTTTGTTGAAGGGGGCTGCCTCGCTTCAGGTTTTGGCGGCTAACTTACCGCGCACGTAGGGGTCTAGGATTTCATTGCACAGGCTATCCACACGACCAGGAGAACGTCGGGTTTCAGTTGCGTCTCTGTGAATCCCGGGGATCCCAGATTATCTGTATTGTTCTGTGATGCTTATTACATTTATGTGATGTTGCATTTTATCACTCCATGAGCGAATATTATATATTGATATATATATTAGTAGATGTTGTATATGTTTTACACCCGCGCTAGTCCAGTCCCCGCTCTATCGTTAGTTAAGTAACCTAACGGGTGATGACGGGACACAGTGGCGAATGCGGATGGCATATACGTACATCATATTTTCGTTCCTTTGTGGTGTGATTAATTGATGGGATTGCGTTGATTCGGATCAATGCAAGCTAAACAAAACTATTCTGATGTTGTTCGAACATTTTTCAAAAAGCTGTTATTGCGAGGACGTTACCTTTTGTTTTGCACAGTGGTATTCGGTTATGAATATCCAGCACCTCAGTCGACGAGGCAAGGGCTAAGATCCCTTCACCGGGAGTGAGCCCTTGGACAGAAGTTTGCGTCAGGGTAATAACCTCACTATAGTCGATTACTTTTTGCTTTGCATTGCGGTATTCAGTTGGAATATCCTGCAACTCAATCTACGGGCAAAGAGCCGAGATCCCTTCACCGGAGTGACCTCTTTAGCAAAAGTTTTCGTCACTGTATTTTTATAAAAAAAGGTATCCGGTTCCTTCAACGATATCAAGTTCATTACGTTAAAGGTTTTTCGCCAAAAACCATTCATAGCCCTCCGTCATTTCATACGGGTAGCACATAGTATTCATGCTATGTTTGTTGGCCAAAGTCAAGGCGTAGTGTATGGTAGCTATTTGTTACTTTTCTGTTGCATAGATAGATGCGTTGGTTTGGGAATGTCATACTGCCTTGTTGGCCAAAGTCAAGAGTATGTACGGGTGGGTTCAAATTAACCTAGATAATGACGGGTAGAACTTGACATGTGACTTATGATTTGTTGGCCAAACTCAAGGTCATAAGAGCATGGGGTAAAAATCACATCGGGAGTTTCTAAAGAAACTGAAACTTGCCAGATATGCGCATACCTTCTAGAGTGTGATAATGTGAGTGGATTCCATCACGTTATCATGCGATGATAGTTGGATCCCGATTCTCACTGATGAGTTGGTTTTCTCCTCGGTAGATCCCGACTAATTCTTCTTTCAGGTTTGGAAGAGAATTTGACGATACAGTGGAAGGTTTCCTGATTAGATAAACTGATAACCATTCTGATCTAGGTTAGAGTGCACACAGAGTGTTTCATTTCTCTCTCTCTTTGGCAGCGACCATGACCCGACCCTTGACTATGACTCAGTGACCAAGTTAACCGAACCTTCTTAAAATACTGGCTTTTGGATTGTCTGAGTTGCATACCTCATTGCCACTCCTACTTTTACCCTTTTCTGCAGAACACCCCGTATTACTAAGAACATCCACTTCCATTGGATAAAACCATCGTATGGTTATATACGAACTCGAAGAACTTATTCGAGGATGGTTTCCGGTTCTGGAGAAAATGAATAGGACTATTCAGTTGTCTTTTCTTTTTCCCTTCTCTCAGGTTGCGAGTGCTCCTTGGATTAGGACGGTACACCTATTATACTTGTTGGATAGTCTTCTTCCAAACCATAGGCAGGTGCCGAACGATGGGGAATGAAGAAAACTAATTAGCCTAACGAAGGTATACAGAAGGTATTAAGTAAAGACAAAAAAACGGATTAGTAAGAGGGCAAAGTAAACTGCGACTGCTATTCACGACTAAACCAAGTATTTCATAGACACTCTTCACCATTGTATTTCTCCAGGACACTCCGTATGACTACGAAGATCCACAGTTATTTGGATACTCCATCGTATGGTTATATACGAACTCGAAGGAAGTTGTTCCAGTTCGGGGATGGATTCTGGTTCAGGAGAAATAGGAATAAGGTTTATTCAGTTGTATTTTATCTTTACCTTCTCTCGGGTTACGAGTGCAACTAGGATTAGGACAGTACACCTATTATGCTTATTGCATAGCCTTCTTCCAAACCATAGGCTGGTGCCGAACGGTAGGGAAGGAAGAAAACCATTTAGCCTAACGATGGTGTGCAGAAGGTAGCGACTAAAGACATATAAAGAGATTTGGAGAGATGGCAAAGAAATATACGGTTACAGTTATGAATCTGATAATGGAAGAGGTATTACTAAGAATACCCGGATACCCATTCGAAACGTTTACATGTTTCAGTTTCACAGTGTATTGTTAAAGGAAAACTGATTTCCCAATTAGCCCTTGCTCTAGGGTATGTATTTACCAGGTTTGATTCTCACATCTCTATGGTTTTACAGATGATGAGTGGGAGTAAGTTATTGGGAATTACGTGATCATCCTCATTATATCGGGATTCGTTGTAATTGGTGATAATTGAGGAAATCGCCTGGGTTGTTCGCCGGACGGCGAATATTTGGTTTTGAATATCCGCTGTTATGCACCAATTTCAAATTGTTATATCTGTACGTTTATTTTTATAAAGTGAGATATAACTTTTTGTAATTATGTCTATGACATTTACCTATATCAATGGATGGTTAGGTAAGGAGCATTAAACAGCGGTGTAATTCTTCTTAACCATAAGTACAGTTTTCAACCTACGACACACAGGGAATGAGTTATTAGACTTAGGGGATTTATACAGAGTATTGTACGTTGTCCAGTGTCCATTAGGACAGAAGGGTTGGTGCTCGTACTATATTATGTTTACTTGTGACTTCTCTAGTTCATAGACATGTGTTTCATAGAAATACAAGATCTATGTTTTGAGAAGTTATAGGTATAAGAGTAAAGTAGAGAAACAGGTGTTGCAAGTATCGGGATTCTTCAAAGAGATCGAAGATGTAGATACTTGTGTATGGTATTTAGTTAATAGTAATGATTAAGAGAACTTGCTTCTTTTTCAGGTTACTCATAATTGGAAGCACTCTTAAGTTGAGTAATGCTGATCGGCCTCTCTCCATTTTGTTGACATGCACTGGAGACAGCTGCATGATTTGAATCTGGTTCCAATTAAATCAGTGCCTCTGTTTCTATATTGGATATAGATCGATTCATATCTTAACAATGTTAAGGTAAGGGGAGTTGTCCGGCTTATGCTCAAAACCGGACTCTGGATAACTCTAGGCACGTTTCTGTAATGGCTGTTTGTGGGTTAACCCGGGCTATGACGAGGGTTAACTTTCTACCATCTGAAATATCAATAGTGATAATGTTCTTGACTCGCCACAGTTTTAGTAAAATGGATTTTTTCAGAAAACAGTAGTGGGAGTATGGTAGAATTGGAAGTGATTCCAGAACCGCAAACGATTACTGAAAATTTAAATAGGACCTAAACATTCAATCTGGATTGACATTCCATTAGCCACTCCGCAGATATGGTGGGTAATCTCAGGCACCCGAGAGGTACTCCGGTAGCCTCAAGGACCGTGACAGGGTGGTTCTTGTTGTTGGAGATAGTGCCCTCAGAGTCAATTATTGGATCACAGGTACGTGATTGCAATGATTGAGGGAGGACCTATCCCGGTAGGACAGTCTTACTCGAGATGATAGTATGCTATCTGGTTTACCTTTATCATCGTATACTGTTTTAAGTGACCTGACACGTCGCTATTACACGTTGATAGAGCCCCTAGGATTCTTGCTTGACCACCAGCAGTATGAGGGCGATCATATAAGTGGGAGCTGGGGGTCTATAAGCATATCCTTAAAAGGTCCCTAGTCGTGAGAGTTTCGTGACAGGGCATCGATTCTCCATAGTAGACTAGTGTATACAGTCGAGACCCCGACGAGGGGCGGTGGCCGGTCTCACAAGCCACTGGTGTCAGTTGGATCACCTAAGATGTATACAGGTGCTCATTGGGTTATGAGTACACCGGACAGGACTCGCCGGGAACATGCTAGTTGGTCATATACCAGACGTCAGATGGCAGTTCCCTGGTGACATGTGTGCAGGTTAGTTCATCGACCTGGAGATCGTCATTTGTCTCGTGTGAGTTCCCACTGTACTTTGATTACTACCCTACCACGCCTCAAAGGAGTCGTGTAAACAGGTTTTAGTTGGGTACAGTCCCGAGCCACATGGAGGCAGTGAGCGAATCTTCAGGGGTTCGTCTCTCCCGGTATTGGGGGTGAGGTCGTGCTGTGTCTAGGAGAGCCATTACACGAAGCCCTCGGCCGAGGCAAGGAGATTTACTGGTAGGTATTCCAGTAGTATCTCAGGGTGTTCTGGGCTACACTCCGACACGACTTGTACCGCTTTTGGGTGTCTGACTTTTACCAACCCCCTAGGCCCGCCATGCGATTCTCATAGACGAACGGACCGGACTGTACGGATATTGTCACTGACAGGCTCAGTAGGGTTGTCTGGCTGAGTTCGCTCACAGACGTCCCTTTTAGTCAATACCTGGTAGCCCGTTACGTATTGGCTTATACCTCTGACGTGCTAGTGGTTAAATCCTCAACCAAGGTGTTGACGAGTCTTTAGAGTCCCCCAAATTCTGTTACTCAGCTTTCGGGCGAAAGGTTGTAGAGGCCGTATGGAGATATGGCAAGGTCCGATCAGATACGTGCGGTATTGCACGGATCAGGATCGGACAGTTTGTACTATAGGCCGTATGGTTATATGGCAGGGTTCGATCAGATACGTGCGGTATTGCACGAATCAGGATCGAACAGATATCACTAGCCGGTCTTGGTATAAGCCGGATCCTAGTATAGTACAGTGTAGATTTTGTCTCTTTGTATTTGTATTTCGGTCGAAATACAAATGCGGGTGTGTATGCACAGTATCGGGGTTTTCCTGTAATTTATTACGGGACCAGTTTTATGGAGTTGCCAGTTTGCTTTTCGTTTCGGCCGATTTCCTTTGTATCGTTCATTGGCCGAAGATTGGTGGAGGAGGGTTTATTTGCATTGTTGCAAAAAGGCATTTGTGGAGGGGGTCTTTGCATTTTGTTGTATCATGATAGCTTTTCCTTGACCTTGACTTCTAGCTTTATCATGATGGCTTGACTTTGTAGACAATCATGGTTGTTGATGATTGTTGGTTGAGTATTGGTTTTGGGAGTGATCATTGTTTCTCATCATCACTTGCTTTTCAACCACCTCTTTGTCTTGACTCTCTCTCTTGCATGAGAGATGAGAATGGCTCCCATTTTTTTTTGGATATACACCACTCTCTCATTCTCTCCTCTCCATTGTCATGGCCGGCCACTTGAGGAAAGGGGGCTGTCCAAATTTTTGCAAGAGGGATTTTATCTCTTTTGGCATTGTAAAAATCCTAGAGCTCCACAAAAAATTACTTGTATCATCCCTCCACCAAAATGGCATCTCCATGAACCCCAAATGAGACTTCTTCACTACACATTCTACAGCGAATCTTGGGCACGTCGACTAGCCAGCTTCGTGCCCGAGTTGCCTCGGCATTGAGGTGGGAGCCCGTAAAAGAAGTAGGCGATGTGGTGCACTTCCGGCGACGAGGAGGAGACGGCACATTCCGCAGGAGATCGGGACGACGACGAGAAGACCGGAGGACTCGGATCTGTCGGTATACTTCTCTTCCCTATCTTGTAGTTAGCTAGGACTAGTTAATGGTTCGATCCGGGTATTAGTGCGCGGCGGTTTGCCAGTTCAAGAAAATTAAAGTTTATCACCGCTTCCGCATTTGGCCGTCGGATTGACGGCCGGGGCGCCGCCGTGCACTTACAGTGGTATCAGAGCCTCGCCATTAACATAGTCTAGCTTGGTGTAATGTGTTTTTCTGTTTCGATCGATCGAATGTTCCAAAACTACATTTTTGTTAGCATCAGTTTCTGTTGAAATTTTTTGGTCTCGAAAAATTTTTCAGGTTGTAAAATATTGATGTACTGGAAAATCTAAGAGCTCTGTAAAAATTCGATGAAGTTATTCCACTGTGGGTGCGCGGAACCGCCGCACAAACCCCCTTTTCGCCGCTGTTCCGCCGCGCACTGTGGAGATCACTGCAGCAAATTTCTACAGTGTCTTTGTGGGCTTAAAATTGGGGTTTTGGAACATTAATATTTGGCCCAGAATTTCTTGATGCGCTACAGTAGTACTTGGGGGCCCACTTGTTAAAGTTTGATCGATCGGATATTTTAAACACATTTTTCACAGTATTTACATTATATCTGCGACCGTGAATGTCACTTGATCGGTAAATCCGGTCTAACTGCTATAGCCCTGTTAGACGGATTTGCGAACGTGATTTTCACGTTGATGTTCTGTTTTTGCTGTGTTGTTGCGGATCGGTCGTGGAGGATAGCCTGGATGCAATGCTAGTACAGTTCTGTTGTATTATGTACATTTGATATTGCGGGGCGAGCGTCCGACATGTGGACTGCCGTCACTGCCTGTTTGTATTATTATTTTGGGGCACGACCAGGTTGCGGTCGATGTACCCGTTGTATGTATATTTTACTTTCTGTACTAGGTTTGCCCTGCGGAGGGGTGCACGGATAGCCGGGTTCTGGAGGGCAACAAGCCCGCATCTCATGGCATTGGGACGGAGGGGGCTTCACTCTAGGATTGGCGGGCTATTCGCCGCACTCGTAGGGGGTACAGGTTGACCCAGGAGGGGTGCCTAAGTTACCGGATTCCGTGAAGTGCTGGGTGGTCTATTCACGGTGCTGAAGGGGGCTGCCTCGCTTCAGGTTTTGGCGGGTGACTTGCCGCGCCCGTAGGGGTCTAGGATTTCATTGCACAGGCTATCCACACGACCAGGGGAACGTCGGGTTTCAGCGGCTCTATGAAACCCGGGGATCCCAGATATCTGTATTGTTTCTGTGTTGCTGTTCATTCTCTGTGATGTTGCATTTTATTCACGCCTTGAGCGAATATAATATATTGGTATATATATTAGTAGATGTTGTATATGTTTTGCATCCGCGCTAGTCCAGTCCCCGCTCTGTCGTTAGTTAGCTAACCTAACGGGTAATGACGGGACCCAGTGGCGAATGCGGATGGCATATACGTACATCAGTATATTTTCGTTCTTTGTGGTGTGATCAATTGATGGGACTGCGTTGATTCGGATCAATGCAAGTTAAAAACAAACCTCATCTGATGTTGTTGGAACACTTTTCAAAAAGCTGTTATTGCAAGGACGTTCACTTTTGTTTTGCATCGCGGTATTCATTTAGAATATCCTGCTCCTCAGTCGACGAGGCAAGGGCCGAGATCCCTTCACCGGGAGTGACCCCTTGGACAATAAGTTTGCGTCAGGGCATTAACTTCACTATAGCCGATTACTTTTGCTTTGCATCGTGGTATTCAGTTGGAATATCCTGCACCCCATTCTACGGGGAAAGAGCCGAGATCCCTTCACCGGGAGTGACCTCTTTAGCAACGGTTTTCGTCACTATATTTTTAAAAAGCTATCAGTTCCTTCAACGATATCAAGTTCTTTACGTTAAAGGTTTTCGCCAGAAACCATTCGTAGCCCTCCGTCATTTCATATGTGTAGTCAATAGTATTCAAGCTGTGTTTGTTGGCCAAAGTCAAGGCACAGTGTTTGGTAGCTGTTGGTTATTCATATGCAGCATAGATAGATGCGTTGGTTTGGAACAGTCGTATAGCCTTGTTGGCCAAAGTCAAGGGCTTGTGCGGGTGGATTCGAATCAACCTGGAGAATGACGGGTAGAACTTGACATGTGACTTATGATTTGTTGGCCAAAGTCAAGGTCATAAGAGCATGGTGCAGAAATCACATCGGGAGTTTCAAAAGAACTGAAACTTGCCAGATATGCGCATACCTTCTGGAGTGTGATACCGTGAGCGGATTCCGTCACGTTGTCATGCGATGAGAGTTGGATCCCGATTCCCACTGATGTGTTAGTTTACTCCTTGGGTGACCCCGACTAATTCTTCTTTCAGGTTAGGAGGAGAATTTGAGGTACAGTGGGAGGATTCCAGATTAGATAAATTGGTGACCATTCTGATCTAGGTTAGAGTGCACGCTGAGTGTTTCTTTTCTCTCTCTCTCTGGCAGCGACCTTTTGACCCGACCCTAAGACTATGACTCAGTGACCAAGTTGACCGAACTTTCTTAACACTGGCTTTTGGATTGTCAGAGTTGCAAACCTCATTGCCACTCCTACTTTTACCCTTTTCTCCAGGACACCCCGTTTTACTACGAACGTCCACTTCCATTGGACAAAACCATCGTATGGTTAGATACGAACTCGAAAGAATTTATTCGAGGATGGTTTCAGGTTCTGGAGAAAACGGATAGGATTATTCAGTTGTCTTTTCCTTTTACCTTCTCTCAAGTTGCGAGTACTCCTTGGTTTAGGAGATAGTACACCTATTACGCAAATTGGATAGTCTTCTTCCAAACCTTTGGCTGGTGCCGACCGGTAGGGAATGAAGAAAACCAATTAGCCTAACGATGGTGTACAGAAGATATTAAGTTCAGACAAAGCAAGGGATTAGTAAGAGGGCAAAGTAAATTGCAACAGATATTCACGACCAAACCAAATATTTCGTTACCACTCCCACATCACCTTTGTATTTCTCCAGGACACTCCGTATCACTACGAAGATCCACAGTTTATTTGGATACTCCATCGTATGGTTATATACGAACTCGAATGGAACTTCTTCCAGTTCGGGGATGGATTCTGGTCCAGGAGAAATAGGAATAAGGTTTATTCGGTTGTCTTTTATCTTCACCCTCTCTCATTGCGAGTGTTCCTAAGATTGGGACAGCACACCCATTATGCTTATTGGATAGTCTTCTTCCAAACCATAGGCTGGTGCCGAACGGTAGGGAAGGAAGAAAACCATTTGGCCTAAAGGGGTGTACAGAAGGTAAAGACTAAAGACATATGAAGGGATTTGGAGAGGTGGCAAAGAACTATATGGTTACAGTCGTGAATCTGGAAGAGGCATTACTAGGAATACCAGGATACCCCATCGAAACATTTCGATGTTTCAGTTTCACTATATACTGTTAAAAGAAGACTGATTTCCCGATTAGATACTTACTCCAGGGTATGTATTTACCAAGTATGATTCTCACATCTGTATGGTTTAACAGATGATGAGTGGGAGTAGGTTATTGGGAATTGGGTGATCATCCTCATTATATCGGGATTCGTTGTAATCGGTGATATTTGAGGAAATCACCTGGGCTGTTTGCCGGTCGGCAAATATTTGGTTTTGAATATCCTCTGTTATGCACCAATTTCAAATTGATATATCTGTACGTCTATTTTCATAGAGTGAGATATACCTTTTGAAATTATGTCTACGACATTTACCTATATCAGTGGATGGTTAGGTAAGGAGCATTAAACAGCGGTGTAATTCTTCTTAACCATAAGTACAGTTTTCAACCTACGACACACAGTGAATGAGTTATCAGACTCAAGGGACTTATACAGAGTATTGTATGTTGTCCAGGGTCCATCAGGACAGAGGGGTTGGTCCTCGTACTATATTCGGTTTACTTATGACTTCTCTAGTTTTTAGACAGGTGTTTCGTGGAAACACAGGGTCCGAATTTTGAGAAGTTATAGGTATTTGAATAGAGTAGAGAACCAGGTGTAGCAAGTATCGGGATTCTTCAAAGAGTTCGAAGATGTAGATACTTGTGTATGGCATTAAGTTGATAGTAATGACTAAGAGAAATTGCTTCTCTTTCAGGATACTCATAATTGGAAGCATTCCTAAGTTGAGTAACGCTGATCGGCCTCCTTCCATTAAGTTGACATGCACTGGAGACAGCTGCATGATTTGAATATGGTTCAATTAAATCAGTGCCTCTGTTTCTATATTGGATATAGAACAGTTCATATCTTAACGTTGTTAAGGTACGGGGAGTTGTCCGGTTTATGATTAAAACCAGACACTGGACAACTCAAGGCACGTTTCTGTAATGGCTGTTTGTGGGTTGACCCAGGCTATGACGAGGGTTGACTTTCTACCATCTGGATGAACAATAGCGATATTGTTCTAGACTCGCCACAGTTTTAATAAAAATGGATTTTTTCAGAAAACAGTATTGGGAGTATGGTAGAACTGGAAGTGATTCCAGAACCACAAACGATTACTGAAGATTTGATAAGGAACCTAAAGATTCAATCTGGATTGACATTCCATTGGCCACTCCGCAGATAAGGTGGGTAACTTCAGGCACCCGAGGGGTACTCCGGTAGCCTCAAGGACGGTGACAGGGAAGTTCTTGTTTACCCACAATTACCATTGCTGTTGTTCCAGGCTGCGAGACCCGGCGGGAGGATGAGTATAGCGTCGTTCTAAACTAGTTTTAGAAGTGTACGTCTATATGACTCTGCCAGAGGGTTGTCGTAGTCAGTGGGAGCAGCGGAAGCATTGGTGGACAGGTAGCTTATGCCTATTTATAGACTAAAGCAGGTATAGCGGAGAAAGATCATCTATTTCTGACGTGACAGTCATAGGTTTGACTTCATCAGAATAGGGGATGGATCTGTTGAGAAGGTAGTAGGCTGTGATGTCCTGGTATTTGGATGACATACACAGAGTAGGAAGTGATATTCCTATACTACAATCGGTTATACTTTGGTCGTTACCCAGTGGTTTCTCCACACAGGACTTGGACATTATATTAGACATACTGGTTACTGGATCTATGGTATTAGATCTAGATTTGGGTGGTTTCCCAATCAGGGTACTTAGACAGCATTCTAAGGGTATTTAGAATGGACGACTCCATGCACGGTAGTGTACCTGCAGAAGATGGAGTCACCCTCTCTAAAGGTGTCTTACAGACTAAAGGGGAGAGGGATGTGCATGATTGGCAGATCACTTGCTCAGGCAATTGAATCAATCATGAGATGTCAAGTACCACACCAGATGTTGTTCTTGCACTAGATGCAATAAGTTGACATTGATCCTATCCTAGAGAAACAGTCGGAAGCAGTTTTAGAACATAAGTGGATGTTCTAGGGATATGATAACGACAGCCACATTCGGGAGACAGTTATCATTCCAGGCTTCCAAGGTGACTTGGACGACAGGAAGGTTGTCAGAGTTATAGTTTTTCCTTCTGACGAGGGGCAGTATTTTGGACAGGTGATCCAAGGAAATACTGAGGGAGGCATGGCGCAGGATACTGATTAAGTTCAGTTGACGATACAGTCTAAGAAGTTTGGATTTGGAGTTCATTTATGAGCTATGTCCCATCAGACATCCAGACACATTCTAAGACAGGTATTGCTCATTTCGGGAGATGGGTTTCTCCGCGAACTTGAGATATAGAGAGACATGGAAAGAGACAACAAAGCGGATCCACTCACTGAGGCTATTCCTCGAACGCAATAGTTTCGCAAACGAGCTTTGTGAGACTGACTAGTAGAGGAGTTGGATGTTCGGTATCACACGGGCTGTGAGCATGCGACATCGCAATAATTAGCCTTGAGTGCAAGTGGGAGATTGTTGGAGATAGTGCCCTCAGAGTCAATTATTGGATCACAGGTACATGATTACAATGATTGAGGGAGGACCTATCCCGGTAGGACAGTCTTACTCGAGATGATAGTATGCTATCTGGTTTACCTTTATCATCGTGTACTGTTTTAAGTGACCTGACACGTCGCTATTACACGTTGATAGAGCCCCTAGGATTCTTGCTTGACCACCAGCAGTATGAGGGCGATCATATAAGTGGGAACTGGGGGTCTATAAGCATATCCTTAAAAAGTCCCTAGTCGTGAGAGTTTCGAGACAGGGCATCGATTCTCCATAGTAGACTAGTGTATACAGTCGAGACCCCGACGAGGGGCGGTGGTCGGTCTCACAAGCCACTGGTGTCAGTTGGATCACCTAAGATGTATACAGGTGCTCATTGGGTTATGAGTACACCGGACAGGACTCGCCGGGAACATGCTAGTTGGTCATATACCAGACGTCAGATGGCAGTTCCCTGGTGACATGTGTGCAGGTTAGTTCATCGACCTGGAGATCGTCATTTGTCTCGTGTGAGTTCCTACTGTACTTTGATTACTACCCTACCACGGCTCAAAGGAGTCTTGCAAACAGGTTTTAGTTGGGTACAGTCCCGAGCCACATGGAGGCAGTGAGCGAATCTTCAGGGGTTCGTCTCTCCCGGTATTGGGGGTGAGGTCGTGCTGTGTCTAGGAGAGCCATTACACGAAGCCCTCGGCCGAGGCAAGGAGATTTACTGGTAGGTATTCCAGTAGTATCTCAGGGTGTTCTGGGCTACACTCCGACACGACTTGTACCGCTTTTGGGGGTCTGACTTTTACCAACCCCCTAGGCCCGCCATGCGATTCT
Source organism: Agapanthus africanus (assembly GCA_030015575.1). Taxonomy (NCBI): domain Eukaryota; kingdom Viridiplantae; phylum Streptophyta; class Magnoliopsida; order Asparagales; family Amaryllidaceae; genus Agapanthus; species Agapanthus africanus. The sequence goes on along the minus strand of CM057337.1, from coordinate 377,926,694 downwards.
CATAGACGAACGGACCGGACTGTACGGATATTGTCACTGACAGGCTCAGTAGGGTTGTCTGGCTGAGTTCGCTCACAGACGTCCCTTTTAGTCAATACCTGGTAGCCCGTTACGTATTGGCTTATACCTCTGACGTGCTAGTGGTTAAATCCACAACCAAGGTGTTGACGAGTCTTTAGAGTCCCCCACATTCTGTTACTCAGCTTTCGAGCGAAAGGTTGTAGAGGCCGTATGGAGATATGGCAAGGTCCGATCAGATACGTGCGGTATTGCACGGATCAGGATCGGACTGTTTGTACTATAGGCCATATGGTTATATGGCAGGGTTTGATCAGATACGTGCGGTATTGCACGAATCAGGATCGAACAGATATCACTAGCCGGTTTTGGTATAAGCCGGATCCTAGTATAGTACAGTGTAGATTTTGTCTCTTTGTATTTGTATTTCGGTCGAAATACAAATGCGGGTGTGTATGCACAGTATCGGGGTTTTCCTGTAATTTATTACGCGACCAGTTTTATGGAGTTGCCAGTTTGCTTTTCGTTTCGGCCGATTTCCTTTGTATCGTTCATTGGCCGAAGATTGGTGGAGGAGGGTTTATTTGCATTGTTGCAAATAGGCATTTGTGGAGGGGGTCTTTGCATTTTGTTGTATCATGATAGCTTTTCCTTGACCTTGACTTCTAGCTTTATCATGATGGCTTGACTTTGTAGACAATCATGGTTGTTGATGATTGTTGGTTGAGTATTGGTTTTGGGAGTGATCATTGTTTCTCATCATCACTTGCTTTTCAACCACCTCTTTGTCTTGACTCTCTCTCTTGCATGAGAGATGAGAATGGCTCCCATTTTTTTTTGGATATACACCACTCTCTCATTCTCTCCTCTCCATTGTCATGGCCGGCCACTTGAGGAAAGGGGGCTGTCCAAATTTTTGCAAGAGGGATTTTATCTCTTTTGGCATTGTAAAAATCCTAGAGCTCCACAAAAAATTACTTGTATCATCCCTCCACCAAAATGGCATCTCCATGAACCCCAAATGAGACTTCTTCACTACACATTCTACAGCGAATCTTGGGCACGTCGACTAGCCAGCTTCGTGCCCGAGTTGCCTCGGCATTGAGGTGGGAGCCCGTAAAAGAAGTAGGCGATGTGGTGCACTTCCGGCGACGAGGAGGAGACGGCACATTCCGCAGGAGATCGGGACGACGACGAGAAGACCGGAGGACTCTGATCTGTCGGTATACTTCTCTTCCCTATCTTGTAGTTAGCTAGGACTAGTTAATGGTTCGATCCGGGTATTAGTGCGCGGCGGTTTGCCAGTTCAAGAAAATTAAAGTTTATCACCGCTTCCGCATTTGGCCGTCGGATTGACGGCCGGGGCGCCGCCGTGCACTTACACTTGTTTACCCAGACTTACCATTACTGTTGTTCCAGACTGTGAGACCCGACAGGAGGATGGGTATAGCATCGTTCTAAACTAGCTTTAGAAGTGTACGTGTATATGACTCTGCCAGAGGGTTGTCGTAGTCAGTGGGAGCAACGGAAGCATTGGTGGACAAGTAGCTTATGTCAATTTATGGACTAAAGCAGATATAGCAGAGAAAGATCATCTATTTCTGATGTGACAGTCATAGGTTTGACTTCATCAGAATAGGGGATGGATCTGTTAAGAAAGTAGCAGGGTGTAATGTCCTGGTATTTGGATGACATACACAGAGTAGGAAGTGAAATTCCTATACTATGATCGGTTATACTTTGGTTGTCACACAGTGGTTTCTCCACAAAGGATATGGATATTATATAAGATATTCTGGTTACTAGATCTATGGTTTTAGATCTAGATTTGGGTGGTTTCCCAATCTGGGTACTTAGACAGCATTCTAAAGGTGTTTTAGAATGGACGACTCCTGGCATGGTAGTGTACCTGCAGGTGATGGAGTCATCCTCTCTAAAGGTGTCTTATAGACTAAAGGGGAGAGGGATGTGCATGATTGACAGATCACTTGCTTAGACAATTGAGTCAATCATGAGATGTCAAGTACCATACAAGATATTGTTTTTGCACGAGATGCAATAAGTTGATATTAATCCGGTCCTGGAGAAACGTTCGGAAGCAGTCTTAAAACATAAGTGGATGTTCTAGGGATATGATAACAACAGCCCCTTTTGGGAGATGGTTATTATTCCAGGCTTCTAAGGTGACCTGGATGACAGAGTGACTGTCAGAGTTATAGTTCTCCCTCTGACGAGGGGCAGTTGTTTGGACAGGCGGTCCAAGCGGATACTGAGGGAGGCATGGCGCAGGATACTGATTATGTTCAGTTGACGATATAGTCTAAGAAGTTTGGGTTTGGAGTTCGTTTATGAACAAGGTCCTATCAGATATCCAAACACATTCTAAGACTTGTATTGCTCATTTCGGGAGATGGCTTTCTCCGTGAACTTGATATAAAGAGAGACATAGAAAGAAACATCAGGGCGGATCCACTCACTGAGGCTATTCCTCGAACGCAATAGTCTCGCAAAGGGGCTTTGTGAGACTGATAAGTAGAGGAGTTGGGTGTTCGGTATCACATGGGCTGTGAGTATACGACATCGCAATAATTAGCCTTGAGTGCAAGTGGGAGATTGTTGGATATAGTGCCTTCAGAGTCAATTATTGGATCACAGGCACGTGATTGCAATGATTGAGGGAGGACCTATGCCAGTAGGACAGTCTTACTCAAGATGATTGTATGCTATCTTGTTTATCTTTATCATCATGTACTGCTTTAGGTGACCTTACAGGTCACTATTGCACATTGATAGAGCCCTTAGGATTCTTGCTTGACGGCCAGCAGTATGATGGCGATCATATACGTGGGAGCTAGGGTCTATAAGCACATCCTTAAAAGGTCCCTAGTCGTGGGAGTTTTCGAGACAGGGCATCGATACTCCGGAGTAGAATAGTGTATGCAGTCAAGACCACGACGAGGGGCGGTGGCTGGTCTCACAAGCCATTGGTGTCAGTTGGTTCACCTAAGATGTATACAGGTGCTCATTGGGTTATGAGTACACCGGACAGGACTAGCCGGTAACATGCTAGTTGGTATTGTACCTGACGTCAGATGACAGTTCCCTGGTGACATGTGTACAGGTTAGTTCATCGACCTGAGATTGTCATTTGTCTCGTGTGAGTTCCCACTGTGCTTTGATTACTACCCTACCACGGCTCAAAAGAGTCGTGCAAACTGGCTTTAGTTGGGTATAGTCCCGAGCCACATGGAGGCAGTGAGCGGATCGGCAGGGGTTTCGTCTCTCCCGGTATTGGAGGTGAGATCGTGCTGTGTTTAGGAGAGCCATTACACGATGTCCTTGGCCAAAGCAGGAGATTTACTAGTAGGTAATCCAGTAGTATCTCAGGGTGTTCTGGTCTACACTCCGACATGACTTGTACCGCTTTTGTGGGTCTGACTTTTACCAACCCCCTAGGCCCGCCATGCGATGCTCATAGACGAGCGGACCGGACTGTACGGATATTGTCACTGATAGGCTCAGTTGGGTGTCAGGATGAGTTCGCTCAACGACCTCCCTTTTGGTCAATACCATGTAGCCCGTTACGTACGGCTAGTACCTCTGACGTGCTAGTGGTTAAATCCATAGCCAAAGTATTGGCGAGTCTTTAGAGTCCCCGACAGACATTTTTCAAGTTTCGGGCGAAACGTTGTAGAGGCTGTATGATATATGGCAGGGTTCGATCATATACGTGCGGTAGTGCACGGATCATTATGGGACGGATCATACTAGTGGGCTTTGGTTTAAGCTGGATCCTAGTATTAGATTTGTTGGATTACTTTAGTCTCATCGCATTCGCATTCAGTCGGAATGCGGATGTAGGTATGTATATACAAGTGAGGGGTATCCTTGTGATCCGTCACGAGTTTACCTTAGATGTTGTCGTATCTTTTTATTGTTGAAAACATTTGGATTAGTGTTTGCATATGGAAATTATGAGCTAGAAATCATCATTTTGTGCATTTATTGTGACACATGCAAACCTAGTGACTCATGGTCTCTTTTATTGTGCATATGTCACTTTATTTGAGGGTTGAAATGAGAAGGAGAGAGAGAAGGGCTGCCATATGAAAGAGTTTGGTTTTGTATTTTTGATCTCACTCTCTCACTCTCATCATCATCACAAGACATAAGAAAAAGAAAAGGAGACTTCTTCTTCCTCTTCTTCTTCTTCTTCCTCTAGCTCATAACCACCATTAATGACATCATCTCTAACCTCCATCCATGCAATGGATGCAAGAGACAAAGTTGTCACAAACATTCTCTACTTCGCCTTGGACACGTCGGCTAGCGAACTTCGTGCCCGAGTTGCTTTGGATGAAGCGGGAGCCCGTAAAAAGGCTTGAAGATGTGGTGCCCTTTCCAACGAGGAGATCGAGACCGGAGATGCCGCAAGGAGCTTGGGATGGTGGCCAAAGACCGAAGGACGCGGATCGATCGGTATAACATTCCAACCCTTTCTCTAGTTACTTGTTGTAGGTTAATGATTCGATCCAAGTTTTAAGCATACAATAGTGCCGGTTTCTCGTTTGAAAAAGTTTTGTTTCCGCATTTTGGCCTCGAAAAGACGGCTGGGGCGCTACCGTAGACATACATACTCTCCCACTAAAACTGCATGTACATTGGAACCATTTCCAACCTGGAGAGTATGAACACCTGTCTTCAAAACTCTGCTATTTCTCAGCCCCTGCACAGAATTGCAGATATGTGAACCCGAACCGGTATCTAATACCCAGGAAGCAGAGTTTATAGAAAAATAGTTTTCAATTACGAACATACCTGAAGCTGAAGCATCACCATGCTTCCCTTTCTTGAGACCAAGGTACTTAGTACAATTCCACTTCCAGTGTCCCGTCTTCTTGTAGTAGAAACAATCTTCTTTTCCCGACTCCGTAGCTTTGGATTTGTCTTTCCCCTTTGCCTTTTTTATTCTACCTCTCGGCTTGGTGGATTTCTTCTTGTTCTTTCCCTTGGCCTTGGCTTTTGGGACGAAAGAAGAAGATTGCCCAACAAGCATGGAGGGAGACTTCGACATTAGCGTGCTGTCAGCATTTCTCAACATATTGAGATGTTCGGGTAGTGACTTCTCCATGTTGTGCATATTGAAGTTCACTCTGAAAGGAGCAAAGGCAGAGGGTAGAGACTGTAGAACAATATTCGTATATTGCTCGTTATCCATTGTCCATCCAAGGCCCTCAAGCTCTTCAATAAGAGCTGTTGGATATAGTGCCCTCAAAGTCAATTATTGGATCGCAGGCATGTGATTGCAATGACTGAGGGAGGACCTATACCGGTAGGACAGTCTTACTCAAGATGATGGTATGCTATCTTGTTTATCTTTATCATCGTGTACATGCTTTAGGTGACATTACAGGTCGCTATTACACGTTGATAGAGCCCTTAGGATTCTTGCTTGACTGCCAGCAGTATGATGGCGATCATATACGTGGGAACTGGGGTCTATAAGCACATCCTTAAATGGTCCCTAGTCGAGGGAGTTTTGAGACAGGGCATCGATACTCCGGAGTAGACTAGTGTATACAGTCGAAACCCCGACGAGGGGCGGTGGCCGGTCTCTCAAGCCATTGGTGTCAGTTGGTTCACCTAAGATGTATACAGGTGCTCATTGGGTTATGACTACACCGGACAGGACTCGCCGGGAACATGCTAGTTGATATTATACCTGACGTCAGATAGCACTTCCCTAGTGACATGTGTACAGGTTATTTCATCGATCTGAGATCGTCATTTGCCTCGTGTGAGTTCCCACTGTGCATTGATTGCTACCCTACCACGGCTCAAAGGTGTCGTGCAAACAGGTTTTAGTTGGGTACAGTCCCGAGCCAGATGGAGGTAGTGAGCGGATCGGCAGGGGTTTCGTCTCTCCCGATATTGGGGGTGAGATCGCGCTGCGTCTAGGAGAGCTATTACACAAAGTCCTTAGCCAAGGCAGGAGATTTACTGGTGGGTATTCCAGTAGTATCTCAGGGTGTTCTGGGCTATACTCCGACACGACTTGTACTGCTTTTGTGGGTCTCACTTTTACTAACCCTCTAGACCCGACATGCGATACTCATAGACGAACGGACCGGACTGTACGGATATTGTCACTGACAGGCTCAGTAGGGTTTCAGGATGAGTTTGCTCATCGACCACCCTTTTGGTCAATACCTGGTAGCCCGTTACGTACAGTTAGTACCACTAACGTGCTGGTGGTTAAATCCACTGCCATTGTATTAACGAGTCTTTAGAGTCCCCCACAGACAGTTTCTCAAGTTTCGGGTGAAACGTTGTAGAGGCCGTATGATATATGGCAGGGTTTGATCATATACGTCCGGTAGTGCACGCATCAGGATCGGGCGGATCATACTGGTGGGATTTGGTTTAAGCCGGATCCTAGTAATAGATTTGTTGGATTACTTTAGTCTCATCGCATTCGTATTCAGTCGGAATGCGAATGCAGGAATGTATATATAGGTGGGGGGTATCATTGTGATCCGTCACGAGATTACTTTAGATGATGCGGTTCTTTTTATTTTCATAAACATTTGGGTTAATGATTATTTTGGTGGAAAATGTTAGTGGATTTCATGATGAGGTGCATTTAATGTGACATAGACAAGCTTAGTGACTTATGGTCACTTTTCTTATGCTAATGTCACATTAGGATTGATATACGTGTTGAAATGATAAGAGGAGAGAGAGAGGGCAGCCATATGGCTTGAGTTTGATCTTGTGTTTATTCATTCTTACTCTCATTTTGTCATAGCAACACATAAGAAAAAGAAAGGCACTTCTTCTTCTTCTTCCTCTTGCTTCTTGTGCTCACCATTTCCACCAGTGGCATCACCTTCAACCTCCGTCCATACACTCTCATGTGATGAGAATCAATGGATGCTTGAGACAAAGTTATCATACACATTCTCTACATCGCCTTGGACACGTCGTCTAGCGAACTTTGTGCCCGAGTTGCTTCGGATGAAGCGGGTGTTAGTTATATGTATGCCCTAGAGGCCATTACTGTACATAGGATGTATATTGTAGTGGATGCTGGGACATATATAGGGAGGACTTTCTTGCTCGACATGATAGTATGCTATCTGGTTACCCTTTACCTTAACGTGTATGCTGATTGTCTCTCTGTTACATGTTGGTAAAGCCCTTAGGATCTGTACTTGACTACCTGGACTATGATGCGGATCATACTAGTGGGGACAAGGTAGTCCATAAGTACATCATTCAAAGTCCCTAGTCGTGGGTGTATCGAGACGGGGCATCGATATACCAGAGTAGACTAGCGTATACCTTCTCGACCCATACAGATGGGCGATGGATGATCCCATATCCATTGGTGTTTGACATCGGAGATGATATACGGGTGCTCAGTAGAGACTGGGTACACTGGACGGACTCGCCGAGAACTCCCAGATGGTATTATACCTCACGTCAGATGGCAGTTCTCTGGTGACACTGGTACAGAGTAGTCTGTTGACCCGAGATCGTCATAGAGTCTTGTGTGGTTCCCACTGTGCTTTGATTTCCATCTTACCACGTCCAAGAGGGCGTGCAAAACGGTGGTTTTTGGGTACAGTCCCGAGTCACATGGAGGCAATGAGCGATAGGAGGGGATTCGTCTCTCCCGGTATAGGGGGTTGATGTTGCGCTGTGTTCGATTGGCTGTAACAGGAAATCCCTGGCCAGGGTTGCTGAGATTTACTGGTAAGTGTTACCAGTAGTTTCTCGAACAGTTATAGACCTCATATCGACACGACTTATCGAGATATTGGGGTCTGACGTTTACCACCCCTAGGCGAGATATGCGACATATCAGACGATCAGACCGGACTGTACGGTAGTGTTACTGGTTGGATTCACTGGAGTGTGAGCGGGCTTGCTCGTCGATCTTCAGATCGCTCAATACACGGGTGGCCGTTACGTTTAGCAGACCGCTTGCGGCTTGTGGGTGTTTGATATGATCATCGCCTGCTGCCGGCGTATTGACGAGTCTTTAGTGTCCTACACAGAGGTTTCCTGGCTCAAGCGAAACGAAATAGGAGCGCATATGAGATATGTCCGCGACCGAGAATAATGCGTGTATGTGATACCGTATTCCATTCTCGCGATGAATGTATCGATTAGGTTATATGCGATATACCCTAGTTATCGAATCAAAGGTTGATTCGATAAGCCGATACATAGGATACTGGTCGGTTATATGCGATATGACCGGATCGTTAAATCAAGTGTTGATTTAATGATTTAATGTATAATTATATAAAAATTTCCAGAAGACTCAGCACTCTGAGACAAGAATTACTGTGCTATCCACGTGGTGTAAATCTACAGTGTGGCCGCGGAAGCGCCGCTAGTGCTATGGTGGGGGCCGCGGTTCCGCGCTTCCTTAGTGGATTTATCATCACGTGCTTCACAGTAACTCATACAATTCCCTGCTGAATTTTTTGGCAATTTTTAATCTGGAAAAATCCCAGGTTTTAGAAAAAGGACAGAGAGCAATTTTGGGTTCGGTGTTTCGATCGGAGTATCAAATTTTGTCTGTGTGGCTTTCCGGATAAATTTTTAAAATATGTTAAAAAGTTCGACCGGATATAAATACCCAATTTTTCCCCTGTCGGGAAATTTCCAAGTGTTGGATTTTTCCGTAGTTTAACGACGTTCTAAGTAGTGCAAGTAACGCGATGGTCCCTCTAGAAGACAACAAACCTTAACTCGATTATGTGACCGTCTTGAACTGCCCTTTGAACCTTAGGGTTTGGGGCAGTACGGCGTGCCACATGTGAGGCGTTGGCTTGACCCTTCTACGGCTGGACCGTTGGTACTGAGGCACGAACGGAATGTTGTTAGACTTATTTCATGTGTTGAGCTGTATCGGGAAAACTTGGGTGTTCGATTGTTCGATCGAAAAGTTTAACATTTTCTATTTATCTGGAATGGGATACAATAATTGGAATTCAAAATAGTTATGAGATAACTGAATGAATGTTATAAACATAGCACTTTAGTCTCACTTGATCGGTTGCCACGGAATTTTGATGTGATCAAAAGTCCATCGCAATCACGTAGCGTACGCGGATACTCGCCGGGTAAACTTTGTTAGTGTATATGCCCTAGAGGCCATTACTGTATCATACTAGTATGTATATTACTTGATGGAAGCTTGGGATATTTACAGTTGTACAGACAATCTTGCTCAATATAGTAGTATGCTACTTGGTTTGTCTCTGCTTTAATGTGTACTTGTGTGTTTATTTATTATATCACCTATACACATTAGTAGAGCCCTTAGGATCTTTGCTTGATTACCGGCGTTGTGATGGCGACCACACTCGTGGGGGTTGGGTAATCTACAAGCACATCCTTATACACGTCCCTGGTCGTGGGAGTATCGAGATAGGGCATCGATGCTCCAGAGTAGACTAGCGTATGCGCTTCTCATCCCAGCACGGGAGACGGTCTGTCCCACAGCCGTCGGTACGTCGTACTTGAGATAGTATGCGGGTGCTCGTTAGGTTACGAGTATACTGGACAGGACTCGTCGGGAACTGATGGTTGGTATTATACCTATCGTCAGTTATCAGTTCCCAGGTGACATGAGTACAGCTTAGTCCGCTGACTTGACACTGTCACTCCGCCTCGAGTGTGTTCCCACTGTTCTTTGATTACTACCCTACCACGGCTCTACTGAGTCGTGCAAACAGGTAGTAGTTGGGAGCAGTCCCGAAGCACTTGGAGGCAGTGACGGTTAGACAGGATTCGTCTCTCCCGGTATTGGGGGTTAACATCGCGCTGTGTCTAGGAGAGCCATTACACGAGTAGTCCTTGGCCAGGGCAAGCGAGATATACTGGTAGGTTTCCAGTGTTATCTCAGGGTGTATTGGGCTTCACTTCGACACGACTTGTACCGCTATTAGGGGACTGACGTTTACCGCCCCCCTAGGCCCGCCATGCGATGTATCAGACGAACAGACCGGACTGTACGGAGAATGTCACATTCAAACTCAGTAGGAGTTCAGATGGGTTTTACCTCGTCAGTCTTCTTATCGGCATCTACCTGGGGACCGTTACGCACAGCTAGTGCCGGTTGCGGTCTGTGGTTAAACCCACTGCCTGCGTAGTGTCGAGTCTTTAGAGTCCCACACAGAGGGTATTCGCCTCTGGGCAAAACAGAGTAGAGGTCGCATGGTTTTGCGACAGGGTTCGTTCTCATCCGCGCACTTGTGCACGTTTGGAGTCCGGACGGATATTGCCAGCGGGCTCTGGTTTGAGCCGGATACTGGTATATGTTTTGGGGTTACTTTTATCTCTCAGTATTCATGTTCCTCGGAACAAGAATGCAGGTGTGTATGCACAGTTGTTTGAGGCGGAAGAAGAGGTTTTTCATTAGGGTTTCGGAACGGGTGCGCATGCACAGTTGACAGTCGTCTTTTTTTTTTCCAAACCCTAATGAATTAGTGAGATATCAATTAATAATAGTAATTAAATGAAATTATGTTATGGTTGGTTTTGTTGACTTGTTGACCATGGTTGAATGTTTGACCATCATCATTACTTTGCAAGGATGCTCCTTGATTCTAGCTTACATTTCATTTAATGAAGTATGATAGTGGTCATTCCAAAACAACCATCAACTATTCTCATTTGAATTATTATTACTATTTAGATAATTCTTTTTCTTTTTGATATGGTTGCAAAAAGGAAAAGAGAGCTCATTCTATCATATTGATTCTCTCTCCTCACTTCATCTTCTTCCTCCTCTTGTTCAAGGAGAGCAAATCTCATGTGTTGAGAATCATCTCCTTGAAGATATAACACCACAAAGCACACTCTACTCACTCTAAGGTAGAAGGTCTAGCAAGCCGAATACCTTAGTTCTCTCAAGATCGAGAAAGGAGCCCAAGGATGAAGCCCTCAGGTGGATCTATCTTCGGCAAAGAGGAGACGAGGAGGGGAAGCCATTCAAGCTACTACAAAGAGAAAGAAAGAAGAAGAACAACAAGAAGAGAAGGAGTTCAAGTTGAGGTATAAACACTTTGCCGAGTAGTTAAGTCTTCTTTGCAAGTTTGCTAGTTTAGTTTAGCAAAGATCCGGCTTTTACGGTCCATGTTACAAAGTTAAGAAAAAATTACGTTTTACCGTTTCCGCATCCCCGAAAGTACCGGGAGAGGTAACGTGGACCTAACAGTGGTATCAGAGCCTAACTAAACTTAAACTAGCTTGGTAGCGAAGTGTATGGAAGTTCGAAACCGAAAAATCGCAAAACCGGAAAAACAAAAACCCTAAGTTTCTGTTGAAATTTTTTGTGCTCTAAAAGTAAAACTCTTTAGTCCTAAAATCGGCTCAGGGTTTTGTGAGAACAGCCAGGAAAAACGATCCCATGAATCGTTCAAACCGCCGCGGATCCGCGGCCTAAGATACTCTAGTCGCCGCGGATCCGCCGCCGTTTAGCCTCTTCATGCGATCCTGTTTTGTGCAGTGTTCTTCTGGTAGGGTTTTAGGATTTTTCAAATATGTTATATGTGCCCAGATTTTCCAGAAAAGAAATTTACTTTTGGGGTCCTATAAATCCGTATTTTTTTTCGAACTTCGCTACACTTTGGCTATATTGGTTATATCTGTGATGTTTGTATGTATTGAACGTCGGCTAATCGCTATAAGTCGATTAGTCGGGGTTATACACATCTGTGATCTGTGTTTGATATTGGAATGTGTATATGAATGTGTTGGACTGTCGCGGGTGAATAGCCGGGGTGGATGTGAGATGAGCTTTTGTTTTTCTTTCATTCATTTGTAAATGTAAATTGATGTAATAATATTATTTATATGGCCGCACAACCGGGTCGGGGTTGTAGCCGTCATTGTATAATTCTTTTTACTGTTTTTGCTCCTAGGATAGACCCATGGAGGGGTGCACAAACTACCGGGTACTTGGCGGGTAGTTTGCCGCACCCGTAGGGGTCTTGAGTGGGGTATTTGCTATTCACCGCGACCGTGTAATCCGCTTTTCGTTGCAGGCTCGAACGGATTGCGGATTCCTAGTATATCCAATGTATTCATCTGTGATCTGTAATGTCTATCGTTGCTTTATATTTAGGCGTTGCTTATGTTTTACAGCCGCGCTAGCCCAGCCCCCGCTCTGTCGTTAGTTAAGTAACCTAACGAGTGATGACGGGACCCCGTGGCGAATGCGAATGGCATAAGCGTACGTCATATTTTGGTTGTTTTCTGCAACGGTAGGTTTTAAATGATGGGACGCATTAAAACAACTAATGCAAGAAAATAAACCTTATAGAAGTTGTTGGAACAAGTTTTTCAAAAAGCTGTTATTACAAGGACGTTCATCTTTTTGTTTTTCATCGAGGTATTCGGTTATGAATGCCCAGCACCTCAATCGACGAGGCAAGGGCCGAGATCCCCTCATCGGGAGTGACCCCTTGGACAAAAGGTTTGCGTCAGGGTAATAACTTCACCATAGTCGATTATTCTTGCTTTGCATCGAGGTGTTCATGTTACGAATGCCCAGCACCTCACTCGACGAGGAAAGAGCCGAGATCCCTTCACAGGGAGTGACCTCTTTGGCAAAAGTTTTTCGCCACTATGTTTTTCAAAAGGATGTATCACGTTCCTTCAACGATATCAAGTTCATTACGTTAACGGGTTTTTCGCCAAAAACCCAGCCGTAGCCGTCCGTCGTTTCGGATAATTAATACTTAGTATTCGTGCTGCGTTTGTTGATTATTCGTCAAGACACAGTGAACGGTAGCTGAGTAATAATTTTCTGTTGCACTAAAAGATGCGATTGGTTAGGACGGTCGCATGATTTTGTTGATTATTCGTCAAGGATCATGCGGGCGGGTCTAATGAAATCCTGGATAACGACGGGTTGAACTTGACTAGGACCTTTTGATTTGTTGATTATTCGTCAAGGTCACTTGGGTCCTAGGGGCAAAAACCACATCGGGAGTTTCAAAAGTACTGAGACTTGCAGATTTAGCATACCTTCTGGAGTGTGGTGACTAGAGTGGATTCCATCTAGGTCATCACACAATGATAGTTGGATCCCGATCCCACTGATGAGTTGGATTACCCTCGGGAGATTATTTCACTTAACAATCAATGCTATAAACCTAGTAGGTGACTAGAAAGGTGTTAGCGGGGTTACGCCCCCAGGGAAAAGAGGTTCTTGAATTAAGGAACTTCGCGAAAGCGTTGGAAAACCTCCCTCGAAGTACCGACATTAGCCTGGCTGAAAGGTTAAGCAAGTATTGTGACGTGAATTAAAACCCGGCTAGTTCTTCTTTTAAAAAGGTTTTAAGAAGAATTTGAGTAAACAGTGGGAGACATCCTGGTTAGATAAATTAATAAACCAATCTAATCTGGCAAGAGCATACGCTGAGTGTTTCTTTTCTCTCTCTCCAGGCAGCAACCTTTTCACGCCCTAATCAAGATAATAAAATATATCGCTTGACCGATCCGAATTCTTATTCGGGACTGGGGAAAGTTGGTTCAGCTCTAACTTGTGACAACAGTCATGAGTATGAGAATGGGAAAGGGGATTGTATGGATTTCCAGGATACCCAGTCAAAGAAGAAGCATGGTTTTGCATCTACTTCAGGTGTTCTTGTAATTGAGAACTGTTTTACGGTCAGCCCTACCTCCTGGGTACTTGATACCGGATCAGGATCTCATATCTGTAATTTATTATGGGGACTGAGAAAAAGTAGGAAAGTTGCACCGGGTGATATGTCGCTCAGAGTAGCAAACGGAGCACAAGTTAATGCGGCAGCCGTCGGTGAATATCACCTAGTATTGCCAAATGGCAAGACTATGATTTTGAACGATTGCTACTATGTACCCTCCATGGTTTGCAACATCATATCAGTTTCTTTACTCGATAAAGATGGATATAACTTTGTTCTTGAAAAGAATATCATGAACATTTACCTTCATAAGGTACTGGTTGCAGAGGGTACACTGTGTAATGGTATCTACGTTCTAAATCAGAATACAGTTCTCAATATACAAAACACACGCAAGAGGAAGAATTCAGATACGAATGAATCCTACTTGTGGCATTGTAGACTTGGTCATGTCGGAGAGAAAAGACTGAGTAAGTTGCATAAAGATGGACTCTTGGATGCGTTCGAGTTTTCATCTTATGAAACTTGTCATTCTTGTCTCAAAGGGAAGATGACCAAATCTCCGTTCACCGGACATGGAGAAAGGGCAGTAGAGCTCTTGGGACTCGTACATAGTGATGTATGTGGTCCGATGTCTATACATGCAAGGGGTGGGTTCTCGTACTTCATCACATTCACTGACGATCTCTCTAGGTTCGGATATGTGTATCTGATGAAACACAAATCTGAAGCTTTTGAGAAATTCAAGGAATTCAGAAAGGAAGTAGAGAACCAGACGGGCAAAAGTATCAAGATCCTCCAGTCTGACAGGGGAGGGGAGTACTTAAGCACGGAATTCCTAGATTACTTAAAAGAGAATGGTATTCTCTCTCAGCTTACTCCTCCTTATACACCACAGCACAACGGTGTATCGGAGCGGAGGAATCGTACCCTATTGGATATGGTTCGCTCCATGATGAGTAGTGCTGAGTTACCTCTTTCATTCTGGGGACATGCGCTTCAAACAACGACATACCTTTTGAATCAAGTTCCGTCCAAATCTGTGCCTAAAACTCCGTATGAAATATGGAGCAGTAAGAAACCATGTCTGAAGTTTATTAAGATATGGGGTTGTCCGGCCTATGTGAAAACACAGAAACCGGACAAGTTAGAGGCACGGTCAGTTCTCTATAAATTTGTGGGATATCCTAAAGACTCACTAGGATATCTGTTCTACCACACTGAGGAACAGAAGGTGTTTGTATCTCGCCACGCCACCTTCTTAGAAAGGGAGTTTCTTGCAAAAGAAACTAGTGGGAGTTCGGTAGAACTGGAAGAAATTCAGCGACCATAAAATGTAACTGATAATTTGGAGGAACCGCTAGATTCTATAACCCCAGACGAACCTCAGCCACTCCGCAGATCTGGTAGGATTTCTCATCCGCCCGAGAGATACTACGGTTTTCTCATAGACGGGGATAGAGAGGATTGCATCTTGGAAGAAGATGACCCTACCAGTTTCAGGCAGGCCATTATCAGTAGGGACTCTGATAAATGGCAGGAAGCAATGCAATCCGAAATGGAGTCCATGTACGCCAATAAAGTGTGGACCTTGGATATTGCTCCACCTGGGGTAAAACCCGTTGGATGCAAATGGATCTACAAAAGGAAACTTGGTGTAGATGGGCAGGTGGAAACCTATAAAGCTAGACTCGTTGCAAATGGTTTTCGTCAAAGACCTGGTTTGGACTATGACGAGACTTTTTCTCCGGTGGCTATGCTCAAATCCATTCGGATCCTACTTGCCATTGCTGCCTTCCATGACTATGAAATCTGGCAGATGGATGTTAAGACGGCTTTCCTAAACGGTTGTTTGGAAGAGTGCGTTTACATGGATCAACCAGAAGGTTTCATAGACAGTGGGAGCAGCGGAAGGGTGTGCAAGTTGCTTAAATCCATTTATGGATTAAAGCAGGCATCGCGGAGCTGGAACATCTGTTTTGATGAGGCAATCAAGGAATTTGATTTCATCAAGAACGAAGATGAACCCTGTGTATATAAGAAGATTGTAGGACGAACTGTCGTGTTCCTAGTCTTGTACGTGGACGACATTCTTTTGATAGGAAATGATATTCCTATGCTACAATCGGTCAAGCTATTTTTGTCACAAAGGTTCTCCATGAAGGACCTGGGTGATGCCTCGTACATTCTGGGGATCAAGATCTATAGAGATAGATCCAAGAAACTATTGGGACTTTCGCAGTCCAGGTACATAGAGACCGTACTAAAGAGATTTAGTATGGAGGGTTCCAAGCGCGGTAACATACCCGCATTGCACGGAATTACCCTCTCCAAGAAGATGTCTCCTAAGACTGACGAGGAGAGGGTTCGCATGAGCACTATACCCTACGCTTCGGCGGTAGGATCTATAATGTATGCGATGCTATGTACAAGACCAGATGTAGCTTACGCATTGAGCACGGTAAGCCGGTATCAGTCAGACCCAGGGGAGGACCACTGGACAGCAGTGAAGAACATTCTCAAGTACCTGAGAAGGACTAAGGAGATGTTCCTGGTTTACGGTAATGGAGACCTCAGGGTTGAATCCTATACCGATTCAAGCTTCCAGAGTGACAAAGATGACAGCAAGTCTGTCTCGGGTTTTGTGTTTACCCTCCACGGAGGGGCGGTATGTTGGAGGAGTTCCAAGCAGGATACCGTCCCAGACTCGACGATGGAGGCTGAATACATTGCTGCAAGCGATGACGCAAAAGTGGCGGTCTGGATGAAGAAGTTCATTAGTGAACTTCAGGTGGTTCCGTCCATTGTTGACCCAATACCTTTGTATTGCGATAACAATGGGGCTATAGCTTTAGCGAAGGAACCAAGGTCCCATCAGAAATCCAGGCACATCTTAAGGCGGTATCACCTGATCAGGGAGATCATTGATCGACAGGAGATCGAGGTGCGGAGAGTGGGCACAAAAGACAACACTGCGGACCCATTCACAAAGGCTTTACCCCATACTCAGTTCGAGCGGCTGATCGAGATGATAGGTCTTCGATACGCCAGTACATGGCCTTAGTGCAAGTGGGAGATTGTTAGTGTATATGCCCTAGAGGCCATTACTGTATCATACTAGTATGTATATTACTTGATGGAAGCTTGGGATATTCACAGTTGTACAGACAATCTTGCTCAATATAGTAGTATGCTACTTGGTTTGTCTCTGCTTTAATGTGTACTTGTGTGTTTATTTATTATATCACCTATACACATTAGTAGAGCCCTTAAGATCTTTGCTTGATTACCGGCGTTGTGATAGCGACCACACTCGTGGGGGCTGGGTAATCTACAAGCACATCCTTATACACGTCCCTGGTCGTGGGAGTATCGAGATAGGGCATCGATGCTTCAGAGTAGACTAGCGTATGCGCTTCTCATCCCAGCACGGGAGACGGTCTGTCCCACAGCCGTCGGTACGTCGTACTTGAGATAGTATGCGGGTGCTCGTTAGGTTACGAGTACAATGACAGGACTCGTCGGGAACTGATGGTTGGTATTATACCTATCGTCAGTTATCAGTTCCCAGGTGACATGAGTACAGCTTAGTCCGCTGACTTGACACTGTCACTCCGCCTCGAGTGTGTTCCCACTGTTCTTTGATTACTACCCTACCACGGCTCTACTGAGTCGTGCAAACAGGTAGTAGTTGGGAGCAGTTCCGAAGCACTTGGAGGCAGTGACGGTTAGACAGGATTCGTCTCTCCCGGTATTGGGGGTTGACATCGCGCTGTGTCTAGGAGAGCCATTACACGAGTAGTCCCTGGCCAGGGCAAGCGAGATATACTTGTAGGTTTCCAGTGTTATCTCAGGGTGTATTGGGCTTCACTCCGACACGACTTGTACCGCTATTAGGGGACTGACGTTTACCGTCCCCCTAGGCCCACCATGCGATGTATCAGACGAACAGACCGGACTGTACGGAGAATGTCACATTCAGACTCAGTAGGAGTTCAGATGGGTTTTACCTCGTCAGTCTTCTTATCGGCATCTACCTGGGGACCGTTACGCACAGCTAGTGCCGCTTGCGGTCTGTGGTTAAACCCACTGCCAGCGTAGTGTCGAGTCTTTAGAGTCCCACACAGAGGGTATTCGCCTCTGGGAAAAACAGAGTAGAGGTCGCATGGTTTTGCGACAGGGTTCGTTCTCATCCGCGCACTTGTGCACGTTTGGAGTCCGGACGGATATTGCCAGCGGGCTCTGGTTTGAGCCGGATACTGGTATATGTTTTGGGGTTACTTTTATCTCTCGGTATTCATGTTCCTCGGAACAAGAATGCAGGTGTGTATGCACAGTTGTTTGAGGCGGAAGAAGAGGTTTTTCATTAGGGTTTCGGAACGGGTGCGCATGCACAGTTGACAGTCGTCTTTTTTTTTCCAACCCCTAATGAATTAGTGAGATATCAATTAATAATAGTAATTAAATGAAATTATGTTATGGTTGGTTTTGTTGACTTGTTGACGATGGTTGAATGTTTGACCATCATCATTACTTTGCAAGGATGCTCCTTGATTCTAGCTTACATTTCATTTAATGAAGTATGATAGTGGTCATTCCAAAACAACCATCAACTATTCTCATTTGGATTATTATTATTATTTAGATAATTCTTTTTCTTTTTGATATGGTTGCAAAAAGGAAAAGAGAGCTCATTCTATCATATTGATTCTCTCTCCTCACTTCATCTTCTTCCTCCTCTTGTTCAAGGAGAGCAAATCTCATGTGTTGAGAATCATCTCCTTGAAGATATAACACCACAAAGCACACTCTACTCACTCTAAGGTAGAAGGTCTAGCAAGCCGAATACCTTAGTTCTCTCAAGATCGAGAAAGGAGCCCAAGGATGAATCCCTCAGGTGGATCTATCTTCGGCAAAGAGGAGACGAGGAGGGGAAGCCATTCAAGCTACTACAAAGAGCAAGAAAGAAGAAGAACAACAAGAAGAGAAGGAGTTCAAGTTGAGGTATAACCACTTTGCCGAGTAGTTAAGTCTTCTTTGCAAGTTTGCTAGTTTAGTTTAGCAAAGATCCGGCTTTTACGGTCCATGTTACAAAGTTAAGAAAAAATTACGTTTTACCGTTTCCGCATCCCCGAAAGTACCGGGAGAGGTAACGTGGACCTAACAGTGGTATCAGAGCCTAACTAAACTTAAACTAGCTTGGTAGCGAAGTGTATGGAAGTTCGAAACCGAAAAATCGCAAAACCGGAAAAACAAAAACCCTAAGTTTCTGTTGAAATTTTTTGTGCTCTAAAAGTAAAACTCTTTAGTCGTAAAATCGGCTCAGGGTTTTGTGAGAACAGCCACGAAAAACGATCCCATGAATCGTTCAAACCGCCGCGGATCCGCGGCCTAAGATACTCTAGTCGCCGCGGATCCGCCGCCGTTTAGCCTCTTCATGCGATCCTGTTTTGTGCAGTGTTCTTCTGGTAGGGTTTTAGGATTTTTCAAATATGTTATATGTGCCCAGATTTTCCAGAAAAGAAATTTACTTTTGGGGTCCTATAAATCCGTATTTTTTTTCGAACTTCGCTACACTTTGGCTATATTGGTTATATCTGTGATGTTTGTATGTATTGAACGTCGGCTAATCGCTATAAGTCGATTAGTCGGGGTTATACACATCTGTGATCTGTGTTTGATATTGGAATGTGTATATGAATGTGTTGGACTGTCGCGGGTGAATAGCCGGGGTGGATGTGAGATGAGCTTTTGTTTTTCTTTCATTCATTTGTAAATGTAAATTGATGTAATAATATTATTTATATGGCCGCACAACCGGGTCGGGGTTGTAGCCGTCATTGTATAATTCTTTTTACTGTTTTTGCTCCTAGGATAGACCCATGGAGGGGTTCACAAACTACCGGGTACTTGGCGGGTAGTTTGCCGCACCCGTAGGGGTCTTGGGTGGGGTATTTGCTATTCACCGCGACTGTGTAATCCGCTTTTCGTTGCAGGCTCGAACGGATTGCGGATTCCTAGTATATCCAATGTATTCATCTGTGATCTGTAATGTCTATCATTGCTTTATATTTAGGCGTTGCTTATGTTTTACAGCCGCGCTAGCCCAGCCCCCGCTCTGTCGTTAGTTAAGTAACCAACGAGTGATGACGGGACCCCGTGGCGAATGCGAATGGCATAAGCGTACGTCATATTTTGGTTGTTTTCTGCAATGGTAGGTTTTAAATGATGGGACGCATTAAAACAACTAATGCAAGAAAATAAACCTTATAGAAGTTGTTGGAACAAGTTTTTCAAAAAGCTGTTATTATAAGGACGTTCATCTTTTTGTTTTTCATCGAGGTATTCGGTTATGAATGCCCAGCACCTCAATCGACGAGGCAAGGGCCGAGATCCCTTCATCGGGAGTGACCCCTTGGACAAAAGGTTTGCGTCAGGGTAATAACTTCACCATAGTCGATTATTCTTGCTTTGCATCGAGGTGTTCATCTTACGAATGCCCAGCACCTCACTCGACGAGGAAAGAGCCGAGATCCCTTCACAGGGAGTGACCTCTTTGGCAAAAGTTTTTCGCCACTATGTTTTTCAAAAGGATGTATCACGTTCCTTCAACGATATCAAGTTCATTACGTTAACGGGTTTTTCGCCAAAAACCCAGCCGTAGCCCTTCGTCGTTTCGGATAATTAATACTTAGTATTCGTGCTGCGTTTGTTGATTATTCGTCAAGACACAGTGAACGGTAGCTGAGTAATAATTTTCTGTTGCACTAAAAGATGCGATTGGTTAGGACGGTCGCATGATTTTGTTGATTATTCGTCAAGGATCATGCGGGCGGGTCTAATGCAATCCTGGATAACGACGGGTTGAACTTGACTAGGACCTTTTGATTTGTTGATTATTCGTCAAGGTCACTTGGGTCCTAGGGGCAAAAACCACATCGGGAGTTTCAAAAGTACTGAGACTTGCAGATTTAGCATACCTTCTGGAGTGTGGTGACTAGAGTGGATTCCATCTAGGTCATCACACAATGATAGTTGGATCCCGATCCCACTGATGAGTTGGATTACCCTCGGGAGATTATTTCACTTAACAATCAATGCTATAAACCTAGTAGGTGACTAGAAAGGTGTTAGCGGGGTTACGCCCCCAGGGAAAAGAGGTTCTTGAATTAAGGAACTTCGCGAAAGCGTTGGAAAACCTCCCTCGAAGTACCGACATTAGCCTGGCTGAAAGGTTAAGCAAGTATTGTGACGTGAATTAAAACCCGGCTAGTTCTTCTTTTAAAAAGGTTTTAAGAAGAATTTGAGTAAACAGTGGGAGACATCCTGGTTAGATAAATTAATAAACCAATCTAATCTGGCAAGAGCATACGCTGAGTGTTTCTTTTCTCTCTCTCCAGGCAGCAACCTTTTAACGCCCTAATCAAGATAATAAAATATATCGCTTGACCGATCCGAATTCTTATTCGGGACTGGGGAAAGTTGGTTCAGCTCTAACTTGTGACAACAGTCATGAGTATGAGAATGGGAAAGGGGATTGTATGGATTTCCAGGATACCCAGTCGAAGAAGAAGCATGGTTTTGCATCTACTTCAGGTGTTCTTGTAATTGAGAACTGTTTTACGGTCAGCCCTACCTCCTGGGTACTTGATACCGGATCAGGATCTCATATCTGTAATTTATTACGGGGACTGAGAAAAAGTAGGAAAGTTGCACCGGGTGATATGTCGCTCAGAGTAGCAAACGGAGCACAAGTTAATGCGGCAGCCATCGGTGAATATCACCTAGTATTGCCAAATGGCAAGACTATGATTTTGAACGATTGCTACTATGTACCCTCCATGGTTTGCAACATCATATCAGTTTCTTTACTCGATAAAGATGGATATAACTTTGTTCTTGAAAAGAATATCATGAACATTTACCTTCATAAGGTACTGGTTGCAGAGGGTACACTGTGTAATGGTATCTACGTTCTAAATCAGAATACAGTTCTCAATATACAAAACACACGCAAGAGGAAGAATTCAGATACGAATGAATCCTACTTGTGGCATTGTAGACTTGGTCATGTCGGAGAGAAAAGACTGAGTAAGTTGCATAAAGATGGACTCTTGGATGCGTTCGAGTTTTCATCTTATGAAACTTGTCATTCTTGTCTCAAAGGGAAGATGACCAAATCTCCGTTCACCGGACATGGAGAAAGGGCAGTAGAGCTCTTGGGACTCGTACATAGTGATGTATGTGGTCCGATGTCTATACATGCAAGGGGTGGGTTCTCGTACTTCATCACATTCACTGACGATCTCTCTAGGTTCGGATATGTGTATCTGATGAAACACAAATCTGAAGCTTTTGAGAAATTCAAGGAATTCAGAAAGGAAGTAGAGAACCAGACGGGCAAAAGTATCAAGATCCTCCAGTCTGACAGGGGAGGGGAGTACTTAAGCATGGAATTCCTAGATTACTTAAAAGAGAATGGTATTCTCTCTCAGCTTACTCCTCCTTATACACCACAGCACAACGGTGTATCGGAGCGGAGGAATCGTACCCTATTGGATATGGTTCGCTCCATGATGAGTAGTGCTGAGTTACCTCTTTCATTCTGGGGACATGCGCTTCAAACAACGACATACCTTTTGAATCAAGTTCCGTCCAAATCTGTGCCTAAAACTCCGTATGAAATATGGAGCAGTAAGAAACCATGTCTGAAGTTTATTAAGATATGGGGTTGTCCGGCCTATGTGAAAACACAGAAACCGGACAAGTTAGAGGCACGGTCAGTTCTCTATAAATTTGTGGGATATCCTAAAGACTCACTAGGATATCTGTTCTACCACACTGAGGAACAGAAGGTGTTTGTATCTCGCCACGCCACCTTCTTAGAAAGGGAGTTTCTTGCAAAAGAAACTAGTGGGAGTTCGGTAGAACTGGAAGAAATTCAGCGACCACAAAATATAACTGATAATTTGGAGGAACCGCTAGATTCTATAACCCCAGACGAACCTCAGCCACTCCGCAGATCTGGTAGGATTTCTCATCCGCCCGAGAGATACTACGGTTTTCTCATAGACGGGGATCGAGAGGATTGCATCTTGGAAGAAGATGACCCTACCAGTTTCAGGCAGGCCATTATCAGTAGGGACTCTGATAAGTGGCAGGAAGCAATGCAATCCGAAATGGAGTCCATGTACGCCAATAAAGTGTGGACCTTGGATATTGCTCCACCTGGGGTAAAACCCGTTGGATGCAAATGGATCTACAAAAGGAAACTTGGTGTAGATGGGCAGGTGGAAACCTATAAAGCTAGACTCGTTGCAAAAGGTTTTCGTCAAAGACCTGGTTTGGACTATGACGAGACTTTTTCTCCGGTGGCTATGCTCAAATCCATTCGGATCCTACTTGCCATTGCTGCCTTCCATGACTATGAAATCTGGCAGATGGATGTTAAGACGGCTTTCCTAAACGGTTGTTTGGAAGAGTGCGTTTACATGGATCAACCAGAAGGTTTCGTAGACAGTGGGAGCAGCGGAAGGGTGTGCAAGTTGCTTAAATCCATTTATGGATTAAAGCAGGCATCGCGGAGCTGGAACATCTGTTTTGATGAGGCAATCAAGGAATTTGATTTCATCAAGAACGAAGATGAACCCTGTGTATATAAGAAGATTGTAGGACGAACTGTCGTGTTCCTAGTCTTGTACGTGGACGACATTCTTTTGATAGGAAATGATATTCCTATGCTACAATCGGTCAAGCTATTTTTGTCACAAAGGTTCTCCATGAAGGACCTGGGTGATGCCTCGTACATTCTGGGGATCAAGATCTATAGAGATAGATCCAAGAAACTATTGGGACTTTCGCAGTCCAGGTACATAGAGACCGTACTAAAGAGATTTAGTATGGAGGGTTCCAAGCGCGGTAACATACCCGCATTGCACGGAATTACCCTCTCCAAGAAGATGTCTCCTAAGACTGACGAGGAGAGGGTTCGCATGAGCACTATACCCTACGCTTCGGCGGTAGGATCTATAATGTATGCGATGCTATGTACAAGACCAGATGTAGCTTACGCATTGAGCACGGTAAGCCGGTATCAGTCAGACCCAGGGGAGGACCACTGGACAGCAGTGAAGAATATTCTCAAGTACCTGAGAAGGACTAAGGAGATGTTCCTGGTTTACGGTAATGGAGACCTCAGGGTCGAATCCTTTACCGATTCAAGCTTCCAGAGTGACAAAGATGACAGCAAGTCTGTCTCGGGTTTTGTGTTTACCCTCCACGGAGGGGCGGTATGTTGGAGGAGTTCCAAGCAGGATACCGTCCCAGACTCGACGATGGAGGCTGAATACATTGCTGCAAGCGATGCCGCAAAAGTGGTGGTCTGGATGAAGAAGTTCATTAGTGAACTTCAGGTGGTTCCGTCCATTGTTGACCCAATACCTTTGTATTGCGATAACAATGGGGCTATAGCTTTAGCGAAGGAACCAAGGTCCCATCAGAAATCCAGGCACATCTTAAGGCGGTATCACCTGATCAAGGAGATCATTGATCGACAGGAGATCGAGGTGCGGAGAGTGGGCACAAAAGACAACACTGCGGACCCATTCACAAAGGCTTTACCCCAGACTCAGTTCGAGCGGCTGATCGAGATGATAGGTCTTCGATACGCCAGTACATGGCCTTAGTGCAAGTGGGAGATTGTTAGTGTATATGCCCTAGAGGCCATTACTGTATCATACTAGTATGTATATTACTTGATGGAAGCTTGGGATATTCACAGTTGTACAGACAATCTTGCTCAATATAGTAGTATGCTACTTGGTTTGTCTCTGCTTTAATGTGTACTTGTGTGTTTATTTATTATATCACCTATACACATTAGTAGAGCCCTTAAGATCTTTGCTTGATTACCGGCGTTGTGATGGCGACCACACTCGTGGGGGCTGGGTAATCTACAAGCACATCCTTATACACGTCCCTGGTCGTGGGAGTATCGAGATAGGGCATCGATGCTCCAGAGTAGACTAGCGTATGCGCTTCTCATCCCAGCACGGGAGACGGTCTGTCCCACAGCCGTCGGTACGTCGTACTTGAGATAGTATGCGGGTGCTCGTTAGGTTACGAGTACAATGGACAGGACTCGTCGGGAACTGATGGTTGGTATTATACCTATCGTCAGTTATCAGTTCCCAGGTGACATGAGTACAGCTTAGTCCGCTGACTTGACACTGTCACTCCGCCTCGAGTGTGTTCCCACTGTTCTTTGATTACTACCCTACCACGGCTCTACTGAGTCGTGCAAACAGGTAGTAGTTGGGAGCAGTCCCGAAGCACTTGGAGGCAGTGACGGTTAGACAGGATTCGTCTCTCCCGGTATTGGGGGTTGACATCGCGCTGTGTCTAGGAGAGCCATTACACGAGTAGTCCCTGGCCAGGGCAAGCGAGATATACTGGTAGGTTTCCAGTGTTATCTCAGGGTGTATTGGGCTTCACTCCGACACGACTTGTACCGCTATTAGGGGACTGACGTTTACCGTCCGCCTAGGCCCGCCATGCGATGTATCAGACGAACAGACCGGACTGTACGGAGAATGTCACATTCAGACTCAGTAGGAGTTCAGATGGGTTTTACCTCGTCAGTCTTCTTATCGGCATCTACCTGGGGACCGTTACGCACAGCTAGTGCCGCTTGCGGTCTGTGGTTAAACCCACTGCCAGCGTAGTGTCGAGTCTTTAGAGTCCCACACAGAGGGTATTCGCCTCTGGGCAAAACAGAGTAGAGGTCGCATGGTTTTGCGACAGGGTTCGTTCTCATCCGCGCACTTGTGCACGTTTGGAGTCCGGACGGATATTGCCAGCGGGCTCTGGTTTGAGCCGGATACTGGTATATGTTTTGGGGTTACTTTTATCTCTCGGTATTCATGTTCCTCGGAACAAGAATGCAGGTGTGTATGCACAGTTGTTTGAGGCGGAAGAAGAGGTTTTTCATTAGGGTTTCGGAACGGGTGCGCATGCACAGTTGACAGTCGTCTTTTTTTTTCCAAACCCTAATGAATTAGTGAGATATCAATTAATAATAGTAATTAAATGAAATTATGTTATGGTTGGTTTTGTTGACTTGTTGACGATGGTTGAATGTTTGACCATCATCATTACTTTGCAAGGATGCTCCTTGATTCTAGCTTACATTTCATTTAATGAAGTATGATAGTGGTCATTCCGAAACAACCATCAACTATTCTCATTTGGATTATTATTATTATTTAGATAATTCTTTTTCTTTTTGATATGGTTGCAAAAAGGAAAAGAGAGCTCATTCTATCATATTGATTCTCTCTCCTCACTTCATCTTCTTCCTCCTCTTGTTCAAGGAGAGCAAATCTCATGTGTTGAGATTCATCTCCTTGAAGATATAACACCCCAAAGCACACTCTACCCACTCTAAGGTAGAAGGTCTAGCAAGCCGAATACCTTAGTTCTCTCAAGATCGAGAAAGGAGCCCAAGGATGAAGCCCTCAGGTGGATCTATCTTCGGCAAAGAGGAGACGAGGAGGGGAAGCCATTCAAGCTACTACAAAGAGCAAGAAAGAAGAAGAACAACAAGAAGAGAAGGAGTTCAAGTTGAGGTATAACCACTTTGCCGAGTAGTTAAGTCTTCTTTGCAAGTTTGCTAGTTTAGTTTAGCAAAGATCTGGCTTTTACGGTCCATGTTACAAAGTTAAGAAAAAATTTTGTTTTACCGTTTCCGCATCCCCGAAAGTACCGGGAGAGGTAACGTGGACCTAACAAACTTAATAGACAGCCTCACTCCATAGCCCCGACCAAGTGACTGTAGGAGAACCCCGTCGCCGAAAGCATCCGTTCGGGTGCTCCCGGCAGCGGTGTTCCGCCTTGGTGCACTTCGTCGACGGTATCGGGGGTGCGGCCGCCTACTAAAGTTTGCGACGAGCATTCGATCAGGATGTCGGGAATCTTGTTGAATTGCCCGACTTGATATTGAAAAGTGTTTTCGATAAAGAGACTAATATGCGGGGTTTATAATTGTTAGGCATGCGATGTCTAAGTAATTCATTTGATTAGGCATGCGATGTCTAAAGAGATTGCGGATTCCAACTGTTGTAGTTTTACACTTTCTTTTCTGTGACCGTAAGTGTAATATGTGATATCGCCGGTTTCGTTGCTATATGTCAACGACAATTGGGATGCGCATATTTACTTACGTTGATGACATGTGATGTTATGTGTTGCTGGATATGTTATATTGGATCGTCGTGTTTGAATAGCCGGGGGTTTTTATGTGAGATGAGTGTTTTTTCATTTTTATTCATATAAAAACTTGTATGTAATATTCTTTTATTGGGGCGCTTCCAGGTTGCGGAAGTTGTCACCGTTTGTATATTATTTACTTTTCCGCACTAGGATAGACCCAAGGAGGAGGGCACAAGTAACCGGGTTCTGGAGTCCAGTGGGAGACCAACTCGAGGAGTCGAGTCCGGGTCTCCTAACTCCAGAATTGGTAGGGCTGCTTGCCGCTCTCGTAGGGGTCTAGGGGTGTGGGTTTGGCTATTCATCACGACCGTGGAATCCGTGTTTTATACTGGCTCGTATTGAAAACACGGACGTCCTAGTATATCCAATATTTCATATAATTCTTCTGCTGCGATATCTGTGATGTTCTGTGATAGATACAGTATATAGTATATATGATATATTATATAGATGTTACTTATGTTTTACACCTGCGCTAGCCCTGCCCCGCTCTGTCGTTAGTTACCTAACCTAACGGTGCACGAGGGGACATCGAGGCGAATGCGGATGGCATAAGTGTACGTCGTATTTATCTGTGATGTTTAGGTACATAATTGATGGGACTTCATTAATGTGATTAATGAAAATAAAAGAAACCTAAGATGTTGTAGAATCGAATTTCAAAATAAAACAGGTAGCTACAGTTCTTGCTTTGCACAGCGGTATATGTGATATATCCTGCACCTTATTCGATGAGGAAAGGACCGAGATCCCTTCACCGGGAGAGACTCCTTTAGCAATAACTGGCAGATGCTACACACTCGGTTTGTCTTTTGATTGCTTTTAAGTGTTTTTGCTTTGCATAGCGATATATATGATATATCCCGCACCTCATTCGACGAGGAAAGGACCGACGATCCCTTCACCGGGAGTGACTCCTTTAGCAAAACTAGAAAAGCCTCAAAAACACTCCATTTTAAAATCATTTGATTCTACAACGATATCAAGTTCATTACGCAATAGGTTTTCAGAAAAACCTGTCGTAGCCCTCCGTCATTTCAGATATGTACTAGTTAGTATTCGTGCTGCGGTAGTTTGGCATTCGTCAAGGCGTAGTGTACAGTAGCTAACTAGTATTTATCTGCTTGAGCATATGATGCGATTGGATTAGGGTATTCATACGACGTTGTTTGGCATTCGTCAAGGGTCATGCGGGTGGGTTTAATTCGATCAAGAAATGTACGGGTTGAACTTGACTAGTGGACTATGGGTTGTTTGGCATTCGTCAAGGTCATAGCGAGCTAGGGGCAAAATATTATCGGGAATTTCAAGTGTTGAAATTTGCAATGAGATTGCATACCTTCTATGAGATAGTTGGATCCCGATACCCGCTGCGAGTAAGAGTTACTCCTGGGAGAGTTTTATACATTACAATTAGCCGATCAAGTAGGTGTCTAGAAAGGTGTCAACGGGGTTACGCCTCTGGGAAAACGAGGTTTACAGTAATTAGGTTCGTGCGAAAGCACGGGGGACCTCCCTCAAAGTACCGACACTGGCCTGGCTGAAAGATTGGCGAACTTGTAATGTGTAATTAATCCCGGCTAGTCTTTACTTTTAGGGTTTGAAGGAAGATTTGATAAAAAAGCAGTGGGAGCCATCCTGATTAGATAAAAATAAAATAATACTTATCATAATCTTAACCTTAGTTAAGTGTAGAGAATTGACTAAGGTTGGGTTGAATGGTTAGGGTTAAGGATGAGAACAAAAGGTCAACAAGTCAAAGCTTCATGAAACTTCAACTAAAAACAAAAGTAGCCACCATTCATTTATCTTCCAATTTATTCAAAATGAATAAATAAATAAGATAAATGAATAAGTAAAACCCTAATCAACAACTTAACCTTGGTTTAATTCTTTATACTTAACCAAAAAGCATGCATCATCAAACATGATACAAACATGTGCACAAAATCATATCGCATATGCAATGCGCACACCCGAGTGAGAATATCCATTTAAAGTGAACCAATACTAGTTAATGCAAAGTAATATATCAAATATATAATTATACATTAAATCATTAAATCAACACTTGATTTAACGATCCGGTCATATCGCATATAACCGACCAGTATCCTATGTATCGGCTTATCGAATCAACCTTTGATTCGATAACTAGGGTATATCGCATATAACCTAATCGATACATTCATCGTGAGAATGGAATACTGTATCACATACACGCATTATTCTCGGTCCCGCTCATATCTCATATGCGCTCCTATTTTGTTTCGCTTGAGCCAGGAAACCTCTGTGTAGGACTCTAAAGACTCGTCAATACGCCGGCAGCAGGCGATGATCATATCAAACACCCACAAGCCGCAAGCGGTCTGCTAAACGTAACGGCCACCCGGGTATTGAGCGATCTGAAAATCGACGAGCAAGCCCACTCACACTCCAGTGAATCCAATCAGTAACACTACCGTACAGTCCGGTCTGATCGTCTGATATGTCGCATATCTCGCCTAGGAGTGGTAAACGTCAGACCCCAATAGCTCGATAAGTCGTGTCGATATGAGGTCTATAACTGTTCGAGAAACTACTGGTAACACTTACCAGTAAATCTGAGCAACCCTGGCCAGGGATTTCCTGTTACAGCCAATCGAACACAGCGCAACATCAACCCCCTATACCGGGAGAGACGAATCCCCTCCTATCGCTCATTGCCTCCATGTGACTCGGGACTGTACCCAAAAACCACCGTTTTGCACGCCCTCTTGGATGTGGTAAGATGGAAATCAAAGCACAGTGGGAACCACACAAGACACTATGACGATCTCGGGTCAACAGACTACTCTGTACCAGTGTCACCAGAGAACTGCCATCTGACGTGAGGTATAATACCATCTGGGAGTTCTCGGTGAGTCCGTCCAGTGTACCCAGTCTCTACTGAGCACCCGTATATCATCTCCGATGTCAAACACCAATGGATATGGGATCATCCATCGCCCATCTGTATGGGTCGAGAAGGTATACGCTAGTCTACTCTGGTATATCGATGCCCCGTCTCGATACACCCACGACTAGGGACTTTGAAGGATATACTTATGGACTACCTTGTCCCCACTAGTATGATCCGCATCATAGTCCAGGTAGTCAAGTACAGATCCTAAGGGCTTTACCAACATGTTCCCAGAGAGAGATTTTTATGGGATGGTTGAGTATGAGATACTGCAACCACTGCTACAGATGGCCCTAGTGCAAGTGGGAGATTGTTAGTTATATGTATGCCCTAGAGGCCATTACTGTACATAGGATGTATATTGTAGTGGATGCTGGGACATATATAGGGAGGACTTTCTTGCTCGACATGATAGTATGCTATCTGGTTACCCTTTACCTTAACGTGTATGCTGATTGTCTCTCTGTTACATGTTGGTAAAGCCCTTAGGATCTGTACTTGACTACCTGGACTATGATGCGGATCATACTAGTGGGGACAAGGTAGTCCATAAGTACATCCTTCAAAGTCCCTAGTCGTGGGTGTATCGAGACGGGGCATCGATATACCAGAGTAGACTAGCGTATACCTTCTCGACCCATACAGATGGGCGATGGATGATCCCATATCCATTGGTGTTTGACATCGGAGATGATATACCGGTGCTCAGTAGAGACTGGGTACACTGGACGGACTCGCCGAGAACTCCCAGATGGTATTATATCTCACGTCAGATGGCAGTTCTCTGGTGACACTGGTACAGAGTAGTCTGTTGACCCGAGATCGTCATAGAGTCTTGTGTGGTTCCCACTGTGCTTTGATTTCCATCTTACCACGTCCAAGAGGGCGTGAAAAATGGTGGTTTTTGGGTACAGTCCCGAGTCACATGGAGGCAATGAGCGATAGGAGGGGATTCGTCTCTCCCGGTATAGGGGGTTGATGTTGCGCTGTGTTCGATTGGCTGTAACAGGAAATCCCTGGCCAGGGTTGCTGAGATTTACTGGTAAGTGTTACCAGTAGTTTCTCGAACAGTTATAGACCTCATATCGACACGACTTATCGAGCTATTGGGGTCTGACGTTTACCACCCCTAGGCGAGATATGCGACATATCAGACGATCAGACCGGACTGTACGGTAGTGTTACTGGTTGGATTCACTGGAGTGTGAGCGGGCTTGCTCATCGATCTTCAGATCGCTCAATACCCGGGTGGCCGTTACGTTTAGCAGACCGCTTGCGGCTTATGGGTGTTTGATATGATCATCGCCTGCTGCCGGCGTATTGACGAGTCTTTAGAGTCCTACACAGAGGTTTCCTGGCTCAAGAGAAACGAAATAGGAGCGCATATGAGATATGTGCGGGACCGAGAATAATGCGTGTATGTGATACCGTATTCCATTCTCGCGATGAATGTATCGATTAGGTTATATGCGATATACCCTAGTTATCGAATCAAAGGTTGATTCGATAAGCCGATACATAGGATACTGGTTGGTTATATGCGATATGACCGGATCGTTAAATCAAGTGTTGATTTAATGATTTAATGTATAATTATATATTTGATATATTACTTTGCATTAACTAGTATTGGTTCACTTTAAATGGATATTCTCACTCGGGTGTGCGCATTGCATATGCGATATGATTTTGTGCACATGTTTGTATCATGTTTGATGATGCATGCTTTTTGGTTAAGTATAAAGAATTAAACCAAGGTTAAGTTGTTGATTAGGGTTTTACTTATTCATTTATCTTATTTATTTATTCATTTTGAATAAATTGGAAGATAAATGAATGGTGGCTACTTTTGTTTTTAGTTGAAGTTTCATGAAGCTTTGACTTGTTGACCTTTTGTTCTCATCCTTAACCCTAACCATTCAACCCAACCTTAGTCAATTCTCTACACTTAACTAAGGTTAAGATTATGATAAGTATTATTTTATTTTTCTATTTTCAATTAACTTATCATATTCTTCATCTTCTTCTTCTTCTTCACTTCAAGAAAAAGCTTCACAAGCTTTAATGGCAAAGTGAGAATTAGAGTGAGAAATCCAATTCTAAAGTTTACCCACTTCCTATTTCTTCATCCTCTACCTCTTGCCAAGTACTAGAGTGTGTTTCCTTCACAAGTTTTCAAGGCTTGGTGAAGGTGGAGCTTGATTTAGCGATGCCTCGACGTAGATCATCTTCGGCATGGACATCGACGACCTAGCTCGCTTTTTCTCCGATGAAGCCGACTCTAGAGCCCGGATTCCTTTTGGACAGCGGAGATGACTTCGTTGCGGAGCTATGGAGGTGGAGAACCGGATCTACAAAGGTTGTATTTCCGTATCTCTTAGTTAAGTGTTAACTAGTTAGCTTTTTCGCCTAGTTTTCTAGCAAACGATCCGTAGTCGGGTCTCTCGGCACCCATAAATTTTTATATTGGCATGTTCGATGCCTTGTGAGACCTCACTAGGGTGCCTAGGAACCCTACAGCGGGAGCCCGTAAAAAGACTCGAAGATGTGGTGCCCTTTCCGACGAGGAGACCGGAGATCGGAGATGCCGCTAGGAGCTAGGGATGGTGGCTAAAGACCTAATGACACGGTTTGATCGGTATAGCTTTTATAACCTTTCTCTAGTTGCTAGTTATAGGTCAATGGTTCGAACCGGGATTAAAGTCTGCGATAGCGCCGGTTTCTTGTTTAGAAAAACTTTTCGTTTCCGCATTTTGGACTCGGACAGACGGCCGAGGTGCTACCGTAGACTTACAAGAGTTATCATCTTCAGAATGTGGTCGCCTATTGAAGTGCCAGGAGCCATCCGCATCTGAAACAGCTTTTGAGATGCTTCGTATTGTAGGATACGAGATTGCTCTCCATACAACTCCTTTGTATGGAGAAAGATGGATTGAACATCTATCTTCCCGTGCTGCTTTTGATGTGCATTGTCCATCAATGCAAGCGTGAGGCATTTGGCGGTGGCACGGTCAATATCCTATGTTTTGCCGATCTCCCTATCCGCAACAGAAGATTCAGGGCCTGGTTTGGGCGGGGCTGTGGCAGTGAGGACATATGATACTTTATGATATGTGAGAGCAATGTTAATGTTCCTCAGCCAATCTTTATAATTCGGTCCAGGAAGCTTATTTTTCTCTAATAGTAGCTTAAGTCCAGTCATGGTTATCTGCAATTAGGAGAGAGAAAAGAATACACTCAGCGAAAGCTCTTGCAAAGATTAGATTGGGTTATTATGTTATCTAATCGATGTCTCCCACTGCTTTTATCAAATTTTCCTTCAAACCTTAAAAGGAAAAAATATATCCAGGATTAATTACACTGTACATCTTTTCTAACAGTTCAGCCAGACCAGTGTCGGTACATCTGAGGGAGGTTCCCCGTGCTTTCGCACGGATCTAATTAAAATAAACCTCATTTTCCCAGAGGCGTAGCCCTGTTGACACCATTCTAGACACCTAATGAGTTAGCTAACTGTAAAGTGCAAAATTCTCCCGGACGCAACTATTGCTCACAGTGGGATCGGGATCCTACTATCACATAGAAGGTATGCAATCTCATTGCAAATTTCAACACTTGAAACTCCCGATATGGTTTTTACCCCTAGCACATATGACCTGTTGGATATAGTGCCCTCAGAGTCAATTATTGGATCACAGGCACGTGATTGCAATGATTGAGGGAGGACCTATACCGGTAGGACAGTCTTACTCAACATGATAGTATGCTATCTGGTTTATCTTTATCATCGTGTACTGCATTAGGTGACCTTACAGGTCGCTATTACACGTTGATAGAGCCCTAAGGATTCTTGCTTGACTACCAGCAGTATGATCGCGATCATATACGTGGGAGCTAGGGTCTATAAGCACATCCTTAAAGTGGTCCCTAGTCATGGGAGTTTCGAGACTGGGCATCGATACTCTATTAGTAGACTAGTGTATACAGTCGAGACCCTGACGACGGTCGGTGGCCGGTCTCACAAGCCATTGGTGTCAGTTGATTCACCTAAGATGTATAGAGGTACTCATTGCGTTATGAGTACACCGGACAGAACTTGCCGGGAACATGCTTGTTGGTGTTATACCTAGCGTCAGATAGCAGTTCCCTGGTGACATGTGTACAGGTTAGTTCATCGACCTAAGATCGTCATTTGTCTCGTGTGAGTTCCCACTGTGCTTTGATTACTACCCTACCATGGCTCATAGGAGTCGTGCAAACAGGTTTTAGTTGGGTACAGTCCCGAGCCACATGGAGGCAGTGAGCGGATCGGCAGGGGTTTCGTCTCTCCCGGTATTGAGGGTGAGATCGCGCTATGTCTAGAAGAGCCATTACACGAAGTCCTTGGCCAAGGCAGGAGATTTACTGGTAGGTATTCCAGTAGTATCTTAGGGTGTTCTGGGCTACACACCGACACGACTTGTACCGCTTTTAGGGGTCTGACTTTTACCAACCCCTTAGGCCCGCCATGCGATGCTCATAGACAAACGGACCGGACTGTACGGATATTGTCACTGACAGGCTCAGTAGGGTGTCAGGATGAGTGTAACATTTTAAAAATAATTAAATAAATAAAATCATTTAAGTGAATTTTATAATTTTTGGTAAAGTAAAACGTAGTTTTCATAAAACTAAACAGCAATTATTTTTCACTATAAATTTAAAAATACCTATTTTAATTATGTTATTACTAGTAAATGGTGTTTATTTAGTCACTTATAAATTTTTAGTTTAATTAAATATTTTTCCTAAATTAATTATTTTAAATATTAACATAAGCTTTATTTATACACTAAATTAGTGTAAATTACAAATTTGAATGGGTTTAATTTCTAAAAATGAACCATTGCATATTAGAATCTAGTGTGTTTCATACAAAATTTATTTTCAAATTTATCCGTGGTTCTAGACCATTCTAGGTCAAATGGAGTGAAGAAAATAAAGAATTTTTAAATAAATTCGTGAAAAGACTTAATTGTATGATATTTTTGTGAAATCTTCTAAACTTTTCTTCACCTTATCTCACACTCCTCTCTTTTCCTCACCTCATGGCCGGCCTCACCACCAAGGGCAGCCCCAAAAATTTCCCCCCATCATTTTTGCATTAAAAATCATCAAAAATTCAATAAAAAATCCACAAAATCCTAATAAATTCCTACCCTCTATTCTTTGCTCATCTTTACATGGATTTTGGAGATGGAAAGCATTCATTTTGGAGGCTTATTTTCATATTTGGATTTCATGTTGTGGAGGTATAAATCTTCTTCTTTTGATTTATTGTTATTAGATATTTCATTTAAGCATAATTAGATTTAATAAATAATTTCTATCTACAAGTTTTAAAAATTCAAGTTAGGGTTTGAAAAATAAAGTTATGGTTTTTATTAATTAAGTAGGGTTATAATAACTAGTTTAACATTTTTAGAAGCGGAAAATCTTGTATGGATGATATATTGTAAATTGTTTATCCAAAATTGTTTAAATTAAACCATTTTTGCAAACTAGATTTCTATAAGTTGTATATACTAGTGAGATAAAATTCCAATTAATGTTTGTAACACTAGATTATGGTTTTAATGAGGATATTAACTTGTTAGTGGAATGAAAAACTTAAATTGGTTACTAGTTTCTCTTGATAATTGAAAAATACTAATAAAAATGCTATTTTTTGCTAACTAGATTTTGGAAATTCTTAAATAAATGAGGTTTAAAATCTAAATTATGATTTCATTATAATATTATCATCATGAATTGTAGTTTAATGCATTAATTCATGTAAAATCATGTTTAGTTGTGATATTGTGAAATTTTGCTTAAAAATATTGAAATCGGGCAAATTTGCAAACTAGAATTTTCAAACTAATATAAATTAGGGTGTTAAAAATATGGTAATGGTTTCTATAATCTAGTTAGCTTATTTAATGAATATTATGACCATTAGTTTCTTTTAAACATCGAGTTTTGAAGTAAAACGGTAAATTGGAGTTTTCGGGTATTTCGAAATCGGACGATTTGATCGATTTTTAGGGTTTCGATGAATTAAATCATGTTTTGTATTATAAGTGATGAGTTTTAAAACTATGAGTTGTTTGTTGATGTTTATCTCGATCAATCGGCGTTTGTACGCCGATATCGAGCGATATTTGGTTCTTTTGCGTGAACGGGACATAGGTTTTAACCTATGCGCGTTTCGTGCGTCGTTTTGATGTTGTCCGTGATTCAGTTTACGATATTATATGTGTCTGTGTATAGGTACCCCTCACGTGGACTGCGGGCGATGAAGAAGAGGATGGCAACACCGTCTTCGGCAGACAAGGACCAGGTGAGTAGATGTATATCTACGGGGGGAAGTCGGGTGGATGGCGTTTAGCACCCCCGCAAACGTAAAATAGGGATAGTACTTATTGTCATTAAGAAGCCAGACGTGACCTTAGAATTTCGGTGAGTAGGACCCTAGTAGTGACCTTAGGTTGGACTAGATTGATTTAGAAAGACCTTACCCGAGGATGAATATCTTAGAGGAGATTCGTAGGTTTCAGGTAGATACACACACGCACACACTGAGACTCGACATGGTGTATACGTGTATGTGTGTGTATATATATAGGACTAGGTGTAGGTATATATATATATACACAATACGTATATGTGATACAAGGATGTGACATGATACACGGGGATGAAACAATATAACTGGGCTGATGCCGTGATTCTTGGCTATACAGTCGTGTTATGATATTAGCGGATCATTAGAAAATAAGATAATGGATTTGTGTACATGAACAATAATAAAGGATGGTGATGATATTGAAGTATATGGGACTCTATATAGAACCCGGACTGTAACCTGTGCCTGAAATTCTGATATGATATCATATAGGTGTGACTTGATTACGACATCATATAGGTGTGACTTAATTTCGTTATCATATATGTGTGACTTGATTACGATATCATATAGGTGTGACTTGATTACGATATGATCCAAGTGTGACTTAATCACAATATGATACATATGACATGATATTTCTAAGGATAAATTAACGATGTATATTTATGCCGACAATGATATATGATTGATGTATGCGATTACAGTATAGCACCTTGATCTTGACATGTGTTGATGATGATATTATACGAATGATGAGTCACGTAGGTGATACTTGACCCGTACCCCGATATTGGCATACCGTACGATGGATTTTATCGTACGAGGCATAGATATGATGATTGATCCGTACTCTTGATTCGAGGTAGACGTACTATGTACGTGACGTTATTGAGGCTGGATCGCCGACTATTAGAGATATGGATTCAGACCTTAGGTGGACTCTTAATTCTTATTGACTAGTTTCTTAGGTTTAGTTCCTTAGGAGGTTAGATGGACACTAGTTTAGTCTCGAGTCATATAGTTGTAGTTATACTTGTATATCACAGATGAGTGGTTATTACACATCCGTCTTTACATTCATACCGTAATCATAATGGTGCATGTTCATTCATATATTTCTATAATCAGAATAAAACTTTGGCAGTTAGGACACCAGCACCATTACCGATGATGCGCATATTCCACGCACACTTATTTGCCGGCTCACACACATCATCATCAGTAATTGCTATGTCACGTACACTTTAGATCATATTATCTTTTATTGATACAATCAGCTAACAGCTAGATCGATATAATATTGTGATTACTCTCTGGTGTTAGTATAGATATGGTATTTATTACTTAGACATTTCATGCATTCGCATTTTCATGTTATCATGCAGTATTATGGGGCATATGCCGACACTTATCATATACTTACTCATGATTTTGGGATTTTGGATTTCTATGAGATTTCTGGATTTTTGGGGAAAACCGCAAGAATATATAAAAACTTCTCTCTCTCTCCTCCTCTCTTTTTAAAACATAAGATGCGGTTTTCTCATGATGTATGTGTCGTCCACCATGAGATTTCATGTTTTATGTTGGATTTCGAGACCCGATAAGTGGATGAACCGTCTCGGATACATGGTGGGCCCGGTATGGTACCCCGGGGCAAGAAGATCGAGTTGTAGACGATGAGCCTGGCAGGGGAAGGCTACCTACCGGTGATGTCTGGCACGGCGGATATTCG
Source organism: Agapanthus africanus (assembly GCA_030015575.1). Taxonomy (NCBI): domain Eukaryota; kingdom Viridiplantae; phylum Streptophyta; class Magnoliopsida; order Asparagales; family Amaryllidaceae; genus Agapanthus; species Agapanthus africanus. The sequence continues at coordinate 377,888,607 of CM057337.1, read as the reverse complement.
GAGGATACCGACCGTTGTCGTAAGATTTGATGATATGGGCCGATCCGGACTGACGGAGCCTGAGATATTGAGATTATGAGACATTGAGATTATGAGATATTGAGACTTGAGATTTACATGTTTTGTGTCGATGCTTGACACGGATTTCCATGGATTTCATCGTTGATATTTCAGATTTCTATACACATTTTACCATGATAAAAGCTAAACATTCTTTATACAGATATATCTAGATTTCAGGATTGGTTATTTTACATTCATGGTGCATGCATACTCATTCACATGACATAGTACTATATGAGGCACTGATACGAGCACGGAGCATTTGCACTTACACGCAACGTATTATCGTGTCTTACTTGATGACTAGTAGTATATTAGTATATTATTATGTCCTAGGATAGTGTTGTGCTTTCAATTTCTTTTCGCAGATATCTTCAACTCACGAGTTGGCAACTCACCCCCGTTGTGCCAAATTTTATTACAGGTTCGATACAGGTTTTCCTGGCAGCTTGCTGGCACATCATTTCATTCCGGGTGATTTGCACGGTAGGTTGGTTCACTTGTATCTGGACCGCCATTGTACTTTTATTATTTCATTTGTATCTAGAAAGCTCCATCAACCAAACTTGTATTACTTGATAGTTTACTGCACCATTTTTTTTGTTTCGACCTTAGAGTCGCGCTTGTATTATCATGATATCTGGTGGTTTTGTTTTCTTTTGAGTTTTGAGCTTCGCCCTTTGGCGTTGTATACTATTGTGCATTGATGTGGTTGTTTCCGCCTGTTGGCGTAGAGCTAGCTCCCGCTTGGGGATGCCTTTTTATTGTTTATATGTATTTATACTTGTTTCTACCCGTTTGGGGCCAGTTTTTACAAAGGAGACTCTGCCGAAATTTTTGAGAAAATTTGATCTGGTTTTAAACTTGTTTTTTTTATGCTTTCCTTTACTTCTTCTTCTTCTTTTATGGTTTAGCTTTCTGGGCTTCGGCTGAATTAGGTTACGTTGTGCCTCTAGGCGCTTCATAATCTAAGTGCCGGTCACGTTCCGTACTTTCAGGTCGTGACAAAGTTGGTATCAGAGCGCTAAGTTTAACCTTGTATATGTCTAGGGTGACCCTTGGTTGATGGAGTAGGCGACTTAGGTAGAGTGACGTACCGTGGGTATGATCCGCGGTATACTTACGATACGCCACTCTTCTTATGTAGCCTTAGGATGAACATTTGTTTGCACCGCATTTCATTCGTTCCTTTGATCTATCTTCGTCGATATCGGAGGGTGGTTTCTGTTACCATGGGCGCACGGGCAGAGGGAGCTGCGGTTCGAATGCGATAACCATTAGGGTATTGGTTATTCTTGAGGATTGAAGCATTGTTTAGCGTGCGGACGAAAGGTATTCACATGCCGTCCAGACGAAGTTAAAGAGTTCGAACGATTATCAGAAAACCATTTTCCCAACATTAAGGTATTCGGAAGAACATGCAAGTATTTTGATGGACCCTCTAGAAGAATGAAACCCTAACTCGACATAATGACCACGAGAATGCCCTTGAACCTTAGGGTTTACGGAAGTTCCGCGGTGCCATTAGTGAGGCTTGGGTTTGCCCTTCTACGGCTGGACCATTGATGCTGGGGTATGTACCGGATATTTTTTAAACTGTACTTGAGTGTTGAGCTCTCGGGGAATTATGGGATTTTGATGGATCGATCGAAAAGTTTAATGTAGTCCGGATATCAGGTGAAGGGATCGACTACGTGGGAGACTCTAGATATGAGTATTGCCGTTGGTAGCGCAGTCAGCACACCCAGGAAGAGACGAGTTCGAAACAGTCGACACCAGAGGAAAGGGGGGAAAGAGGCGCACATTGACGACATTGTTTACGATTGTGATTTGGTGATTTAAATTTCATATTTCCGTTGATTGGATCTTTTTTTGGTTTTTTAAGGATTTTGTTCTACGATTGGTATTTCTTATGTGTGCATTCATTACATTCTATTCGTGCTTCATATATCAGTTGTATTGATGTTGTTTTGTACATACCCAGTACACTCGATTTGGTTTTATACATTTTGAGATTTTGATTTGATTTCGTGCATATGGGTTACACATGATTTTGACATATGCTTCGACCTAGTTTTCAATCATTTTCGTACTGTGATTTCGATTTTGATATTCGGTGTATGTTTTCGTGCACCATGTGCACCTGATTGAGATTCTTGCGCACTTGATGCGATTTTGTGCACACCAGATGCACTAAATCGGGGTTTTGTGCAGATTAGATGCACCTGAAATTGAGTCGTGCACGCCCGTTTCACTTGACATATGTTTTTGGTGCACACCTGTTGCACTTAGTTGTTTTTGTGTGTATTCATGGTATCTGTATTTGGTTTCGATTTCAGTGCGCACCGGACGCACATGATATTTTTATGATGTGATTGGGATTGATTTAAGTTTGATCAGTATGTTTTTATAATCATTACTGTTGATTTGGTAACCAAGCGGGACGTGTATGTTAAATAAAAGATATATATATATATAGCTTTTTTTTTTTAAATAAACGTTCGCTACTTATGCCGTGGCACGTGCATCACACGGCGATTTTCAAAAAGTGGTTCTTGCATGCTTCTTTATCCAGATGTTTGGACGATTTTACTATGATGCGCACAATATACAAGTTGTAGCTTTGATGTATATTATCTTGGTTTTCGTATTGGGTTTTGGTATTTTATTTTCTCCATAACTCCGATGATTGTGTTATCCTTGACGGAGTTGATTTTAGTTATGTATTGATGATTTCGGAGCCCCGACGAATTGAGTGTTTTGGCTGAATGTTTTAGTAATTGGGGGAAGTTTTAATTTAAATTCGGGGACCGAATTTCTTAAAGGGGGGAAGATTGTAATATTTTAAAAATAATTAAATAATTAATTAAATAAATAAAATCGTTTAAGTGAATTTTATAATTTTCGGTAAAGTAAAACGTAGTTTTCATAAAACTAAACCGTAATTATTTTTCATTATAAATTTAAAAATACCTATTTTAATTATGTTATTACTAGTAAATGGTGTTTATTTAGTCACTTATAAATTTTTATTTTAATTAAATATTTTTCCTAAATTAATTATTTTAAATATTAACATAAGCTTTATTTATACACTAAATTATTGTAAATTAGAAATTTGAATGGGTTTAATTTCTAAAAATAAACCATTGTATATTAGAATCTAGTGTGTTTCATACAAAATTTATTTTCAAATTTATCCATTGTTCTAGACCATTCTAGGTCAAATGGAGTGAAGAAAATAAAGAATTTTTAAATAAATTCATGAAAAGACTTAATTGTATGATATTTTTGTGAAAGCTTCTATACTTTTCTTCACCTTATCTCACTCTCCTCTCTTTTCCTCACCTCATGGCCGGCCTCACCACCATGGGCATCCCCAAAAATTACCCCCCATCATTTTTGCATTAAAAATCATCAAAAATTCAATAAAAAATCCACAAAATCCTAAAAAATTCCTACCCTCTATTCTTTGCTCATCTTTACATGGATTTTGGAGCTGGAAAGCATTGATTTTGGAGGCTTATTTTCATGTTTGGATTTAATGTTGTTGAGGTATAAATCTTCTTCTTTTGATTTATTGTTATTAGATGTTTCATTTAAACATAATTAGATTTAATAAATAATTTCTATCTACAAGTTTTAAAAATTCAAGTTAGGGTTTGAAAAATCAAGTTATGGTTTTTATTAATTAAGTAGGGTTATAATAACTAGTTTAACATTTTTAGAAGTTGAAAATCTTGTATGGATGATATATTGTAAATTGTTTATCCAAAATTGTTTAAATTAAACCATTTTTGCAAACTAGATTTCTATAAGTTGTATATATTGGTGAGATAAAATTCCAATTAATGTTTATAACACTAGATTATGGTTTTAATGAGGATATTAACTTGTTAGTGGAATGAAAAACTTAAATTGGTTACTAGTTTCTATTGATAATTGAAAAATACTAATAAAAATGCTATTTTTTGCTAACTAGATTTTGGAAATTCTTAAATAAATGGGGTTTAAAATCTAAATTATGATTTCATTATATTATTATCATCATGAATTGTAGTTTAATGCATTAATTCATGTAAAATCATGTTTACCTGTGATATTGTGAAATTTTGCTCAAAAATAACGAAATCGGGCAACTTTGCAAACTAGAATTTTCAAACTAATATAAATTAGGGTGTTAAAAATATGGTAATGGTTTCTATAATCTAGTTAGGTTATTTAATGAATATTATGACCATTAGTTTCTTTTAAACATCGAGTTTTGAAGTAAAACGGTAAATTGGAGTTTTCGGGTTTTTCGAAATCGGACGATTTGATCGATTTTTTGGGTTTCAATGAATTAAATCATGTTTTGTATTATATGTGATGAGTTTTAAAACTATGAGTTGTTTGTTGATATTTATCTCGATCAATCAGCGTTTGTACGCCGATATCGAGCGATATTTGGTTCTTTTGCGTGAACGGGACATAGGTTTTGTCACGACCCAAAATTGGCCCGTGACGGCTCTAATACTACGCAACGCCTAAAGACGCAACGTAGTAAAAGAAAGCCAAACCCAGAAATCTAAACCATGAAAATACGGAAAAAAAGATAATATAAGTTTTGGAAACATTTGAAATTGCAACCTAAATTCTTTAAAAAGGTCTACTTTCTTTCTTTAAAATTTTAGCAACACCCCCCCTTTGTGAAGACTAATCAAGATGAATACAACAGAATATACGACGCCGTAGCGAAGAAATAAAGACAACAGAGAAAAGCTCTATATAAAAGACATCAAATCCATAAAGATACACATTAACGTCCTCACCAAGTCTCTAAGTCAACAATACAATAGTAGATGGAGAGTACAAATACAACGATTATACAAAATGAAATACAGATGACCACCAAAACCCACCTAAGCAAAATAGTACTGTGAGCTGATGCGGTATCTGCAGCAAAAGATGATAGCTGGAAAGCTGAATAGAAGAATAGCCTGCCTCGACTACTCTGGGGAACAACCTGAAACACCTGTGGCACAACGGGGGTGAGTTGCCAACTCGTGAATAGTGGATAACATATGCAGGTAATCGCAGGAATGCACGTACAGCATAAATCTAAGATATGCGATTACAGTAATAACATGTTATGCAAATGCTGAAATAAGGAAAGTACAGTAGCCTGTATAATCAAAATGTGAAGCTATAATAACATGACAGTAATATGCAGTAACTATGCAATAAGGATATGAAAATGTAGATGTGCAACTATCATAAGGGTACACAACGGGTACTACCACTATATGAATCCGTGCAAAAGGTAGATAAGGGTGAGGTATAGGGGGAATATGTCATTTCCACGGAAAGCTGACATCGTGGTAGAATCACAATCCATCAAGACACTCACATCCCAAACATCAAATCGGCCCCCAAACTGGGCTCTCACATCACATAGATCTCACATCATCTCAAGTACAATATCGAATAGCTCTCCTATATCTCGAATGTACAAATCGACCATATCTTTCATATCCAATATCCAATCTCAATGAATCACCTAATAACCCAAGTCAAATCTCAAATAATCTCTAACATCCTAAACATATATATATACAGAAATAAATATGATGGGGGCAATACACATATATTAGCGTCCCATTCCACTAATATTGGTGTAAAGGTATATATAAAAACGGCTAAATCCCCTGTTATATATACAAAGGTATTAAAAGAAATATCATGAAAACAGTGTGCCAAGCATCGACACAGAAATCCTCGTATATTGGGCTCCGTTAGTCCGGATCGGCCCACGGGGTCCGTCTGCGGTGTCGGCCCTCGGCCCCGGCAGTACAGATCATCCCGCATCCATCTCTCGACTCTGGCCAGTATCCTCCGGACAACTGCCAGGTCCAACCAGTCACCGGTAGGTACTCGCCCGCCTCCAGACTCAATCGGCAAACCCATCGATCTTCTTTCCGAGGGGAACCATACCGGGCCCCACCATGTACTCTCATACGGCAACCACACCTCGTATGGAGTATATAATCCGCACCGATAAAACTCATGGTGGACGCGCAAATATCATATCAAGGAAGCCGGGCTGTTCAATGTATGCATAATTTCATGAACCCCCGCGGTTCCCAAATCCCGAAAACATCATATAAAATCCAAATAAACAATGCGCAAATCCAGGAATGAATATATGCGATATAACTGAATGCGAGAAGGTAAACAAAAGTATATAGCTGAACCAGATGTATGCAAAATCAATAAGGTACAGCCAAGTATAGGTATCTAATTATAAGAACTGATGTCGTATACCCCCCTGGGTATAAGTAACATATGTAGGAAATTCCCCCCCGGTATAACTAAAATATGTGCATGGTATACCTGTAGCTGTATCGCAAAGTGTATATGTACCTATCACTAAAGGTAAGATACACTACAGGTATACGATAAGATAGATGTCAAGTATGATAGGCAATAGAATCTATAAGGGGTTGTGTGTGACATGGCAATTATTGACGGTGTGTTTGTAGCATACAATCCGTACTCGTGCAACATGAACTGTCAATAATGTGTGCAGTGTCCTACGGCTGCTAGTCACAGTACAACTATATCATGGAAATAAAATAAAGGCGCAATTCTAACAATGACGTAGAATGCGCGATAGGTATTTGAATCCTAGCCCAGACGCATAACGCCATGCGGGCGATTCCCCTGTAGATGTTAAATCTACTCACTTACGCCCCACGCTAGGTGAATCCTACCATCTGCTCCCCCTGTAGCCGTGTCCGTAGTCTCTGTCTGCAAACCTGCAAATAAGACATGGAAATCACATATAAGCCAAATATCCCGCGAAACGCGATATCGAACCAAAACGAGAAACTCGCGTCGCGAACTAAACGTGCGTGTGCACGATACGCTGAAGCGTGTGTGCACGCGTCTAAAACCACCGCGACACGCTGGATCACAGAACCCACTCACGTATCGCGCGTATCGCGCAAACACAACGGACACCACAAATCGATATATGGACCCAGATTTTCCTACAGGTAAGATATCACAAAACTAGACATGCCAAAGACCTAGACAACACAGCAGGGAACCCTAAACAAAACCCCAACACCCTAGTCCCCTTCTTGGCCGCAATTTGCGGCCAATATGAATTAATTGGCGGCCAGATTAGGGAAGGGTGGGTTCGTATTCTGGTGGTGTGTTCTAAACCTAGGTATCATGTCCCAGTTTTCTCAATTTTACCCTGAAGGTATCGGGTCACAAGCAGATTACAAAAGTCACAGATATCGCTTAAAAACGACAATTTAGCACGAATCACAAACCCTATGGTATTTTAGTGCAATCTGGGGATTTCTCAGTTGAAGTGGCCCTATTAACACTAAAATAAACTAAGGTAGCTAACACAATCAACAATTTACCATCACTTCTCACAAATCACCAAAACTAGCACCAAACTAGCTATTTAACACTAATCGACACAAAACCGTACATAACTAAGCAACTAGGGAAAAGGGTTTTAGAATTATACCCTATGGAGCCCTAGGAAGCTGGTGAAGAGGTGTATGGAGGAGGTGAGAGCTTCTGCAAGTGCTGGGGCTCCTCCTGCTGCTGTTGATGCTTGATGTTGCTGCTGCTGGTCCTGCTACTGCTGCTGATGATGATGATCATGCTGGTGTTGGAGCTGGAGCTGCTGCTGCTCTTGTGCTGGGGCTGCTGCTACTAGTGTTGTTGTTGTTGTTACTGCTGTTGTTGCTGCTTCTTCTGCTGCTGCCTCAGGTGTGAGTGTGTGTGTGTGTTTGTGTGAGAGAAATGAGAGAAGTGAGAAGAAATTGAGAGGCAAGGAAATTGTGGCACCAAGGGTCAACACCCCCCTCTCTCTCTCTTCATTTAATGAGGCATGGCAAGGCCATCATGCCTCATAATGCACTCTCTCTCTCTCTCTCACCAAGTCAACACTCATAACAAAATTCAAAATAAAACCCTTTTTAATTTAACAACCATGCACACTTAAAACCCAAACACTTAATAATAATTAAAACTAGATTAAGGAATGGTTAGTTCACCATGTTACCAATCATGGTTAAACACCAAAAACAAGCCTAGTTATCATGCATAAGTGTGTGCAAGCCTAGTAAAAATCTAATAAAATACACAATAAATAGGATAAAATATTTAAAACTTAATTTGGTAAACTTTTATTAAAAACCATACTTTAAAAAATATAATTAGCAACAAAACACAATCTAAGGTGTTACAATCTCCCCCCTTAAAAGAAATTCGTCCCCGAATTTAAAAATATACCGATACGCGTACCTTCAAAGAGAAGATTAAAATCCTCAAATCTCGCTCGCAGCCTCCCAAGTGATTACCTCACTATACGGCTACGTCCAAGGAAAACCCTCCACAGATAGCAAGACCCTTGACCGATGTTCCTCCACCCGCTGAGCCATTAACACAATTGGCTGCTGGTGAACGAAAGATCGCGTCACGCTAAATGGTCTGATGCTAGATCATGTGATAGAGGTCAAGAAGGTAGTTGTAAAGTATCATCACAAGGAATACGGAGTGAAAATCCAATAATCTGGGCGGAAGTGCCAAATTAAAGGCAACGATGCTAACTCGCTTATAGGATCTTAAAAGGACCTAAATCCTGGGACAAACTTCCCAAAATCCAACACCGTCATTCATCAGAAAGTCCATAGGAATACATGATCTATCCCTGCGAACTCGAGTCTATGACCAACACAGTCGTCACAAGACCTCAGTTCGAAATGGACAATCCCCATCCTGACCTAACACAACTGGACCGTCTCCGATGTCTCTAGACTAGCTGGGTTCCAAAGTCCTACTTACGCGGAGTCAGAAGAACAACAGACTGGTGATCGACACGACCTAACCCCTAAGCCTAAGGGTGGCCAATTGGAGTGTCTCCTGATAACGGCTATCGAAGGAGAACCCTAACGATGGCGAGTGACGATCCCCAACCGCTGTCAACAAAAGCACAAACACACAACTTTAACAAACAACTGAGTAAACTGAGTATAACCGGACGACAAGAATCCGAATGGAGTCACACCCTAACTAAACTCGGGTAGAAACCATAACGAAATTCATGGAGATCTGCTCCCATCCCTGCTTCGGAACGGTAAAAGGCTGCAACTCTCCAGCCGGCCTCAGATGCTCGACTCAAGCACACAACAAGACAGACACCTTGAAACGAAACCTGAAACTTCTCTTTACATCCTGTCCACCCGTAACCATCTCACAAGTCACGTCACTATTGGCGGAACTTGAATGAAAACAGAGAGTTGACAGATGTGCATGTTCTAGGATTATACGTCTCTACCCGATGAAACCAGGTACTCAAACGCGTCCCTAACTTAGCACATCATTGTCACAAATCAAGGTCTCCGAATCATTACCCAGCCGAGTATGCTCAAGTATCACTGACGATCGAGTATCGGCGGGCAGTGTCTCACGAAAATGATTTAGGGAAGTGGTCGGGCGCGGACATGAGCAAGCTGTCCCCTCCGTAGAGATGAACTAAAGCTGTACTCAACGATCACACAAGAACTGTAAATCTGCAGGAGACTATCACAACAATCAAAATCCGCTGCAGGAAGATGTTCATTAAGCTCTAGTGGTCCGTGGAAAATCTGACACGACTCTCAAGCAAGTAGTGTCCCTAAATTTCCAACGCAAAACCACCGTGGCCATCTCTAGATCATGAGTGGAATATCCTTCTCGTACTTCCTCTAAATGTAGGGGAGCAAAAGCGATGATTCTGTAGTGTCACACCAGTACACACTCGAGCCCACTCAAGAAACATTACAGTTAAACCACAAAGTCGCCCGAACCAAAGGCAAAGAAAGAACTGATGCAGTTGTTAACCGAATTTCCAACTGCCGAAAACTCCGTACACCTGTCTCAGTCCACAGAAAAGAAACCTCCATCTTGGTCAATTCAGTCGACGGTGCAGCACTACTCTAGCAATCCTGCGTGAAACGGCGGTAAATCTGCTAAGCCCAAAATCTGCGGATCTCCGTCCTGCACACATGTCTGGACCTAAGCCGTATGGTTACGGTCTCCCTCGGAACCATACGAAACCGTCTCCCGTGACTACAAGACCTAGGAGTCAACACAAAACAAGCCTGAAGAAACACTTCGAGAATTTAGCAAACTGCTGGTGCTCTCCCAGTATCTGGATAACAAATTCTCAAGTGCTGCTTCTGTTCCTCAAGACACATTAGATAGACCAGAAGGTCGTGAATAACACAACGACTACTGGTCGAGAAACGGCCTGAAGAAATCTGGTTCATCACATCTACGAATGCTGCTAGGGCATTAATGAATCCAACGACTCACAAAAACACACATAGCCCGTAGCACGCACAAGACAGTCTCCGGAATGCCGTCACTCCGAATCCCGCAATACTGATGACCTGATCCCAAGCAAACTTAGAAAAATGTCTCGCACACTGGAGCTGATCGAAGAAATCGTCAATGTGAGGTAAGGGACACCCATCCGCACCGTAAGCCGGTTCAATTAATGATCCGTCGATACACAACCCTAAACTGTCGTCTTCCTCCTCGACGAACAGAAATCGGAGCTTCCAAAAGCGAAACACTCAGACACACAAAACTCCCCAAACCACAACTCTGCAGCTGATCCTTAAGCTCCCAAGCTTCGCCGGCTCATCCGGAACAACGTCGGAAAAACTCTCGCGCGAAAAGAACCCGGTCCAACAATCCCACTGTGGCTCCGGTATCACAGAAGAACGCCAAGAATCCACGACATCTCCTCAGTAGCCGACTAGCGAAAAAGGCTGAATTCAAGCTTTGAAAGGCGACACAACTATCCACCTGCACAACGAGAACTAACTTGCCGGGAAAAACAACCCTAACTGTTTCCTCACGGTAGTCCACAGACGCCTAACACGTAGTTAACCAGTCCGTGCCTAGGAGAACGTCAAATCCAACACCTCTAGAAGGATCGAAACGACGGACGAATCTCTATCTCCTATCCGATTGGCACACAACTGAAATATGCGTCACGCAACAAAAGGATCGCTGACAGAAGTTAACACACTACGGCTAATATACCCAACTACGATACTAGCATGAAAAACAAACGAATACATCAAAAGAACATATAAATAAAAGATACCTGAAGACTCCACATTGGACGTCTGCGCGTCCCGATGAGTAAAAGCAAACTCCTGTGTCTGCCCTCTACTCGCAGCTGGATGAACTCCTCTGGTAGACTAAGCCCTCTGAGCGAATCTTCTACGTCCACGGCCTCTCTGAATACGACTCTGACGAGGTGCTAAGGGACAATCCCTGACGAAGTGCTGAAGGCTTCCGCATCGAAAACATCCACGCGCTGACTGCTGACCATCCTGGGGATGAGAGCTGAACGACTGTCCTCGTCCTAAGCCTCTGCTACTCCCGCTACGGCCACGAAATCTGTCTCGATGACCAAACCTCTGTCTCTGGGCTGGTACGCTGGTACGAGTCCTCTACTGTCCTGGAACTCCTCGAGCTTCTGGAATATGCGCCTCATTAACTGGAGCTGCAACTGCTGGTGCTATGTAAGTGACGGACTGCTGCATGCTGATCGTAAGGGACAGCTGAGTAACAGGGGTGACAACTGTAGGGTCTAGTGAGGTCTCACAAGGCATCGAACATGCCAATTTCAATGATTCTAGGTGCCGAGAGACCCGACTACGGATCGTTTGCTAGAAAACTAGGCAAAAAAAACTAACTAGTTAACACTTAACTAAGAGATACGGAAATACAACCTTTGTAGATCTGGTTCTCCACCTCCATAGCTCCGCAACGAAGTCCTCTCCGCTGTCCAAAAAGAATCCGGGCTCTAGCGTCGACTTCATCGGAGAATAAGTGAGCTAGGTCGTCGATGTCCATGCCGAAGATGATCTACGTCGAGGCATCGCTAAATCAAGCTCCGACTTCACCAAGTTAAGAAACTTGTGAAGAAAACACACTCTAATACTTGGCAAGAGGTAGAGGATGAAGAAATAGGAAGTGGGTAGACTTTAGATTTGGATTTCTCACTCTTTTTCATCACTTGCCATTGATGGAGGCAAGCTTTCTTCACTTTAAGAAATGAAGAAGAAGAAGGAAATTGTTATGATAAGAATTATTAAAAGAGAAAAGAAAATCCATTCTTATCATAAGCAAACCATGGTTAGGTGTAGAGATTAAACCAAGGTTAGTTTGAATGGTTAGGGTTAAGGATGAGATAAGAATGGTTGACTAAAGTCAATGCTTCATGAAGGTTCAAAGAATAAAACAAAACTAGCAACCATTCTTCTCATTATCATTTCCATAATAAATAAATAAATAAATAGATATGAAAATGTAAACCCTAATCATTTAAATAACCATGGTTCAATCTTTACACAAACACAAGCAAACATGTATCATCAAACATGATACAATCAAGTGCACAAAACTATATCGAATATACAATGTGCACATCCGAGTGAGAAAATCCATCTTAAGTAAACCGATACTAGTTGATGCAAAGTAATATATCAAATATATAAATATGCATTAAATCATTAAATCAACACTTGATTCAATGATCCGGTTATGTCGCACACAACCGACTAGTATATAATATATCGGCTTATCGAATCAACGCTTGAATCGATAACTAGGTTATATCGCATACAACCATTCGATACATTTATCGCGAGAATAGAATACGGTATCACATACACGTATTATTCTCGGTCCCGCACATATCTCATATGCGCTCCTATTTCGTTTCGCTTGAGCCAGGAAACCTCTGTGTAGGACTCTAAAGACTCGTCAATACGCCGGCAGCAGGTGATGATCATATCAAACACCCACAAGCCGCAAGTGGTCTGCTAAACGTAACGGCCACCCGGGTATTGAGCGATCTGAAGATCGACGAGCAAGCCCGCTCACACTCCAGTGAATCCAACCAGTAACACTACCGTACAGTCCGGTCTGATCGTCTGATATGTCGCATATCTTGCCTAGGGGTGGTAAACGTCAGACCCCAATAGCTCGATAAGTCGTGTCGATATGAGGTCTATAACTATTCGAGAAACTACTGGTAACACTTACCAGTAAATCTCAGCAACCCTGGCCAGGGATTTCCTGTTATAGCCAATCGAACACAGCGCAACATCAACTCCCTATACCGGAAGAGACGAATCCCCTCCTATCGCTCATTGTCTCCATGTGACTCGGGACTGTACCCAAAAACCACCGTTTTGCACGCCCTCTTGGACGTGGTAAGATGGAAATCAAAGCACAGTGGGAACCACACAAGACTCTATGACGATCTCGGGTCAACAGACTACTCTGTACCAGTGTCACCAGAGAACTGCCATCTGACGTGAGGTATAATACCATCTGGGAGTTCTCGGCGAGTCCGTCCAGTGTATCCAGTCTCTACTGAGCACCCGTATATCATCTCCGATGTCAAACACCAATGGATATGGGATCATCCATCGCCCATCTGTATGGGTCGAGAAGGTATACGCTAGTCTACTCTGGTATATCGATGCCCCGTCTCGATACACCCACGACTAGGGACTTTGAAGGATGTACTTATGGACTACCATGACCCCACTAGTATGATCCGCATCATAGTCTAGGTAGTCAAGCACACATCCTAAGGGCTTTACCAACATGTAACAGAGAGACAATCAGTATACACGTTAAGGTAAAGAGCAACCAGATAGCATACTATCATGTCGAGCAAGAAAGTCCTCCCTATATATGTCCCAGCATCCACTACAATATACATCCTATGTACAGTAATGGCCTCTAGGGCATACATATAACTAACAATCTCCCACTTGCACTAGGGCCATCTGTAGCAGTGGTTGCAGTATCTCATACTCAACCATCCCATAAAAGTCTCTCTCTGGGAAAAGGCCTTTCGTGAGTGGATCCGCTGTGTTGTCCTCTGAGTCTACTCTCCTAACCTCGATCTCCCTGGAGATCAACCATCTCCATGATCAAGTGATACTGCCTTAGAATATGTCTGGATCACTGATGGGACCGGCGTTCCTTGGCATAAGCCACAACTCCATTGTCACACAATGGTAGGAACATAGTTCATCTCATGAACCTATATACACCCAAACATCCTCTTTGGTAGCATCTTAAGTAGCGATGTATCCTGCCTTTATCGTCTAGTATGTCACGGTATCCAGCTTGGAACTCTTCCAACATACCGTCCTTTTACTGAGGGTAAAGACAATGCCTGTGACTGACATTCAGTCGTCTTTATCACCCTGGAACCCTTCCAGTGATTCTCCTCAGGATCGATTGACACCATCTCACTACATCTAGTGAGTATCCTAACATCCATTTAAATCTATCTCATAGATCCAAAACTCAGGATTTAGCAGGTATCATCATGATCCTATGTGGAGAATCATTGTGATATGCGGAGATTGATCGAGCGTAGCATAGGAAACTCCTTCCCTATCAGGAGTATGTCATCCACGTACTCTACGAGGATCATCACCATACTCCCTACTACCTTTTTGTATATACAAGGTTCATCTACCATTTTGATGATGTCAAACTCTTTGACCGCTTCATCAAAACAGATGTTCCAACTCCGCGATGCCTGCTTTATCCTATAAAGCATCTTGCACACGTTTCCGCTGCTCCCACTGTCTACGAAGCCCTCTGGTTATGTACTTATAGACACTCTCTTCTAAACTTCATTTAGAAAAGTTGTCATGACACCCAACCACCAGATATCGTAGTCATGGTATGTAGCCGTGGCAAGTAGGATCTGAATGGACTTAAGATAGATACTGGAAAAAGGTTTCATCATTATCCACAGCTGGTCAATGATGCAAACTTTTAACAAGTCTAGCTTTGAAAGTCTCAACTTTTCGATGTACACCAAGTAATCTTCTCAAGATATACTTGCCCCTGATGGGGATTTAACCCTTCAGATATAGCAACCAAAGTCCATACTTTGTTGGTGTATAAGGATTCCATCTCAGATCGCTAAGCATCCAGCCATTCTTACAGAGTCACACTCCTGATGGCCAGCTCGAAACTAGTTGGGTCATCATCTCATGATGCAGTCCTCGCTCCCACTGTCATAGAGAAACAGAAGTATCTCTCAGGTGGGTGAGGAACCCTACTAGATCGGCGGAGAGGCTGAGGTTCGTTGGAATCTACTGAATCCTTTGGTTCTATCAAATCATCAGCTGCTGTTTGTATAGCTGGAACCTTTCCAGTTGTACATAACAGACTTTGCCTCGAGCTTGTCCAGATTTTGCTTTTAGACATAGGCCGGACAACCCCAAATCTTAACTGACTTAAGACATGGGCTCTTCCTATACTATATCTCATATGGAGTGGTAGGCAACTGATTTGATTCGAACCGTATTCAATAGGTATGCATCTTCTCAAGCGCATAACTCCCAAAAGGAAAAAGGTAACTCAGCAGTACTCATCATAGAGCACACCATATCATATAGGGTGTGATTGCTCCGCCCCGATATACCATCATGCTATGGTGTATTCAGAGGAGTAATGCCGAGAGAGAATCTTATTCTCCTTTAGAATAGTCCAGGAATTCCGTGCTCAAGTATTCTCCTCCTTGATCGCATCAAAGGACATAATACTTATACCCGTATTTTGGTTCTCTACTTCTTGCTTATATTCTGTGAATATCTCAAAAGGCTCGGACTCATGTTTCAACAGGAACATATGTCTGAATCTTGAGAGATTATCAGAGAATGTAATGAAGTACAAAGAACCTGTCCTGGCATGTGTAGACAGGGGACCTTACATACATCAACATGTATCATCCCAAGAGTTTACTAACTCTTTCTCTGTTTCCAATAAACAGAGCTGGTGTCATTATATCTTTGTGACATGACTGGCGAGTTTCACAAGATGTAAATTCAAACTAATTTAAATATGCATCTTTATGTAACTCTAGCTAGTCGGGTCACATTGATCTGACCTAGTCTACAATACCTCAAGAAGGAATCGTTCAATTCTGAACTCTTCCTCTTATGTGTGTTCCGTATACTAAGAAATGTAGTTTGATTTAGAACATCAATGCTTTTAGATAACGTGCCTGAACCGATCAACTTTTGATATGGGAAATGTTCAAAACATTATCCAACAATACAAAATTATATCCTTTCTTTACTAATAAAGAGACTGATATGATTTTGTATATCAGGTTCGGTATCTAATAACATTCGTTCAGAATCAATGTATTGGTAATACAGGGTGACAGTGACCAACAGACTTGGCTGCAACACTTGCCCCGTTTTCTGCCTCATGAAACTTATCACCCGTTCTCAGTTTTCTACCTTTCTGTAGCCCTATGTAACAGATTACACATCTGGGATCCTGATCTGGTATCACATACCCAGGACGTAGAGGATACTGAGAAACAGTTCTGTATAATGAACACACCCAAAGATGATGCATCAGCATGCACTCTCTTCGTTTGGGCGGCACGGGAAATCTGGTAATCCCCAATTTCCTGCTCGGTCTTATAACAATTATAAGTTGGAGCGGGACCAACGTTCCCCAGCTCAGTATAACAAGCGGGTTCGGTCAATAATCCGTTTTATTATCTTGATTAAGGCGTGATATGGTCGCTACTAGGAGAGAGAGAGAAGAAAACACTCAGCGTGCGCTCTTGCAAGAATAGATTGGTTATTATTTTATCTAATCAGGATGGCTCCCACTGCTTTTTATCAAATCTTCCTTCAAACCCTAAAAGGAAAGACTAGCCGGGATTAATTACACACTACAAGTTTGCCAATCTTTCAGCCAGGCCAGTGTCGGTACTTTGAGGGAGGTCCCCCGTGCTTTCGCACGAACCTAATTAATGTAAACCTCGTTTTCCGAGAGGCGTAACCCCGTTGACACCTTTCTAGACACCTACTTGATCGGCTAATTGTAATGTATAAAACTCTCCCAGGAGTAACACTTACTCGCAGCGGGTATCGGGATCCAACTATCTCATAGAAGGTATGCAATCTCATTGCAAATTTCAACACTTGAAATTCCCGATAATATTTTGCCCCTAGCAGCTATATGACCTTAACATAGTCAACAAATCATTAGTGCTAGTCAAGTTCAACCCGTCATTTCCCGATTGAATTAAACCCACCCGCACGACCCTTAACATAGTCAACAAAGTCGCACGACTACCCTAATCCAATCACATCATATGCTTATGCAGATAAGCACTAATTAGCTACCGCACACTACGCCTTAACATAGTCAACAAACGTAGCACGAATACTAACTAGTACTTATCTGAAATGACGGAGGGCTACGACAGGTTTTTCTGAAAACCTATTGCGTAATGAACTTGATATCGTTGTAGAATCAAATGGTTTTAAAATGGAGTGCTTTTGAGGCTTTTCTAGTTTTGCTAAAGGAGTCACTCCCGGTGAAGGGATCGTCGGTCCTTTCCTCGTCGAATGAGGTGCGGGATATATCATATATATCACTGTGCAAAGCAAAAACTCTTAAAAGAAATCAAAAGACAAACCGAGTGTGTAGCATCTGCCAGTTATTGCTAAAGGAGTCACTCCCGGTGAAGGGATCTCGGTCCTTTCCTCATCGAATAAGGTGCAGGATATATCACATATACCGCTGTGCAAAGCAAGAACTGTAGCTACCTGTTTATTTTGAAATTCGATTCTACAACATCTTTAGGTTTCTTTTATTTCATTAATCACATTAATGAAGTCCCATCATTTAAGTACCTAAACATCACAGATAAATACGACATACACTTATGCCATCCGCATTCGCCTCGATGTCCCCTCATGCACCGTTAGGTTAGGTAACTAACGGTAGAGCGGGGCAGGGCTAGCGCGGGTGTAAAACATAAGTAACATCTATATAATATATCATATATACTACATACTGTATCTATCACAGAACATCACATGATCACATCACAGATATCACAGCAGAAGAAACATATGAAATATTGGATATACTAGGACGTCCGTGTTTTCAATACGAGCCAGTATAAAACACGGATTCCACGGTCGCGATGAATAGCCAAACCCACACCCCTAGACCCCTACGAGAGCGGCAAGCAACCCTACCAATTCTAGAGTTAAGAGACCCGGACTCGACTCCTCGAGTTGGTCTCCCACTGGACTCCAGAACCCGGTTACTTGTGCCCTCCTCCTTGGGTCTATCCTAGTGCGGAAAAGTAAATAATATACAAACGGTGACATCTTCCGCAACCTGGAAGTGCCCCAATAAAAGAATATTACATACAAGTTTTTACATGAATGAAAATGAAAAACACTCATCTCACATAAAAACCCCCGGCTATTCAAACACGACGATCCAATATAACATATCCAGCAACACATAACATCACATGTCATCAACGTAAGTAAATATGTCCATCCCAATTGTCGTTGACATATAGCAACGAAACCGGCGATATCACATATTACACTTACGGTCACAGAAAAGAAAGTGTAAAACTACAACAGTTGGAATCCGCAATCTGCATAGACATCGCATGCCTAATCAAATGAATACCTTAGACATCGCATGGCTAACAGTTATAAACCCCGCATTTTAGTCTCATTATCGAAAACACTTTTCAATATCAAGTCGGGCAATTCAACAGGATTCCCGACATCCTGATCGAATGCTCGTCGCAAACTTCAGTAGACGGCCGCACCCCCGATACCGTCGACGAAGTGCACTAAGGCGGAACACCGCTACCGCGAGCACCCGAACGGATGCTTTCGGCGACGGGTTCTCCTACAGTCACTTGCTCGGGGCTATGGGGTGAGGCTGTCTATTAAGTTTACCCGGCGAGTATCCGCGTACGCTACGTGATTGCGACGGACTTTTGATCACATCAAAATTCCGTGGCAACCGATCAAGTGAGACTAAACTGCTACGTTTATAACATTCATTCAGTTATCTCATAACTAATTGTGAATTCCAATTATTGTATCCCATTCCGGATAATTAGAAAATGATAAACTTTCCGATTGAACATTCGAACACCCAAGTTTTCCCGATACAGATCAACACATGAAATAAGTCTAACAACATTCAGTTCGTGCCTCAGTACCGACGGTCCAGCCGTAGAAGGGTCAAGCCAACGCCTCACATGTGGCACGCCGTACTGCCCCAAACCCGAAGGTTCAAAGGGCAGTTCAAGACGGTCACATAATCGAGTTAAGGTTTGTTGTCTTCTAGAGGGTCCATCGCGTTACTTGCACTACTTAGAACGTCGTTAAACTACGGATAAATCCAACACTTGGAAATTTCCCGACAGGGGAAAAATTGGGTATTTATATCCGGTCGAACTTTTTAACATATTCTAAAAACTATCCGGAAAGCCACACAGACAAAATTTGATACTCCGATCGAAACACTGAATCCCCAAAACAACTCCAGAAAATTCAACTCTTGAATAAAATTTAAAAATACCCAGAGAACTCAGCACTGAAAACAATGAATTACTGTGCAACTTTTAAAGGCTGACGTCATTAATCTGCCGCGGAACCGCCGCCTAAGGAAGGCTTCTGCCGCGGTTCCGTGCCAGATTGCACTGTTCATAACCCCAATTTTGCGCCGTAATTCTTATATTTTCCTGCTGGGTTTTCTGCATATTTTTAATTTGGAAAAATCCACGTTTTCAAAAAAAGGACAGAGAGCAAGTTTGTGATCGGGTTTCGGGTTCGTTCGGACTTCAAATTCCGTCTGGACTTCGCCTAAGGCTCTAGCTAGGCTCTGATGCCACTGTAGGGTCCCTAGGCATCCTAGTGAGGTCTCACAAGGCATCGAACATGCCAATTTCAATGATTCTAGGTGCCGAGAGACCCGACTACGGATCGTTTGCTAGAAAACTAGGCGAAAAAAACTAACTAGTTAACACTTAACTAAGAGATACGGAAATACAACCTTTGTAGATCCGGTTCTCCACCTCCATAGCTCCGCAACGATGTCCTCTCCGCTGTCCAAAAAGAATCCGGGCTCTAGCGTCGACTTCATCGGAGAATAAGTGAGCTAGGTCGTCGATGTCCATGCCGAAGATGATCTACGTCGAGGCATCGCTAAATCAAGCTCCGACTTCACCAAGTTAAGAAACTTGTGAAGAAAACACACTCTACTACTTGGCAAGAGGTACAGGATGAAGAAATAGGAAGTGGGTAGACTTTAGATTTGGATTTCTCACTCTTTTTCATCACTTGCCATTGATGGAGGCAAGCTTTCTTCACTTTAAGAAATGAAGAAGAAGAAGGAAATTGTTATGATAAGAATTATTAAAAGAGAAAAGAAAATCCATTCTTATCATAAGCAAACCATGGTTAGGTGTAGAGATTAAACCAAGGTTAGTTTGAATGGTTAGGGTTAAGGATGAGATAAGAATGGTTGACTAAAGTCAATGCTTCATGAAGGTTCAAAGAATAAAACAAAACTAGCAACCATTCTTCTCATTATCATTTCCATAATAAATAAATAAATAAATAGATATGAAAATGTAAACCCTAATCATTTAAATAACCATGGTTCAATCTTTACACAAACACAAGCAAACATGTATCATCAAACATGATACAATCAAGTGCACAAAACTATATCGAATATACAATGTGCACATCCGAGTGAGAAAATCCATCTTAAGTAAACCGATACTAGTTGATGCAAAGTAATATATCAAATATATAAATATGCATTAAATCATTAAATCAACACTTGATTCAATGATCCGGTTATATCGCACACAACCGACTAGTATACAATATATCGGCTTATCGAATCAACGCTTGAATCGATAACTAGGTTATATCGCATACAACCATTCGATACATTTATCGCGAGAATAGAATACGGTATCACATACACGCATTATTCTCGGTCCCGCACATATCTCATATGCGCTCCTATTTCGTTTCGCTTGAGCCAGGAAACCTCTGTGTAGGACTCTAAAGATTCGTCAATACGCCGGCAGCAGGTGATGATCATATCAAACACCCACAAGCCGCAAGCGGTCTGCTAAACGTAACGGCCACCCGGGTATTGAGCGATCTGAAGATCGACGAGCAAGCCCGCTCACACTCCAGTGAATCCAACCAGTAACACTACCGTACAGTCCGGTCTGATCGTCTGATATGTCGCATATCTTGCCTAGGGGTGGTAAACGTCAGACCCCAATAGCTCGATAAGTCGTGTCGATATGAGGTCTATAACTGTTCGAGAAACTACTGGTAACACTTACCAGTAAATCTCAGCAACCCTGGCCAGGGATTTCCTGTTATAGCCAATCGAACACAGCGCAACATCAACTCCCTATACCGGGAGAGACGAATCCCCTCCTATCGCTCATTGTCTCCATGTGACTCGGGACTGTACCCAAAAACCACCGTTTTGCACGCCCTCTTGGACGTGGTAAGATGGAAATCAAAGCACAGTGGGAACCACACAAGACTCTATGACGATCTCGGGTCAACAGACTACTCTGTACCAGTGTCACCAGAGAACTGCCATCTGACGTGAGGTATAATACCATCTGGGAGTTCTCGGCGAGTCCGTCCAGTGTACCCAGTCTCTACTGAGCACCCGTATATCATCTCCGATGTCAAACACCAATGGATATGGGATCATCCATCGCCCATCTGTATGGGTCGAGAAGGTATACGCTAGTCTACTCTGGTATATCGATGCCCCGTCTCGATACACCCACGACTAGGGACTTTGAAGGATGTACTTATGGACTACCATGTCCCCACTAGTATGATCCGCATCATAGTCCAGGTAGTCAAGCACACATCCTAAGGGCTTTACCAACATGTAACAGAGAGACAATCAGTATACACGTTATGGTAAAGAGCAACCAGATAGCATACTATCATGTCGAGCAAGAAAGTCCTCCCTATATATGTCCCAGCATCCACTACAATATACATCCTATGTATAGTAATGGCCTCTAGGGCATACATATAACTAACAACAACCTCCTGTCGTAGCTCCCGAACGACATCAACCAAGGAACTCAACGTCTGGCGGAAGTCCTGCATCTCTGCCACCAGCCTATCCATAGTATAGATCGTAGGCTGCTCCGTCTGCACCTGTGCGACTAGAGTGCCATCCTGGTCAGTACTCGTCTCACCCGAGCCAACTCTGACCTCGGCCCTCGCTGCATCACTCTGAGTCCCCATAGTCATCGGCGGCAAGGTTATAAATAGATATAAGATTCGATGAGAATAAGGAAATCGAATCTTAAGGATAGGAATCATCAAGGAAGGAATTTCAAGCAAATTGTACTTAGGTTACTTAATGCAAGGTACCGCACCGTGGGTATGCTGCAGACATACACACACTACGTTACTCTGCTTAAGCTACCTACTCCATCATACTAAGGTCATCCTACACTCCGAAAGGTAAAACCTAACGCTCTGATGCCAACTTTGTCACGACCCAAAATTGGCCCGTGACGGCCCAAATACTACGCAACGCCTAAAGACGCAACGTAGTAAAAGAAAGCCAAACCCAGAAATCTAAACCATGAAAATACGGAAAAAAGATAATATAAGTTTTGGAAACATTTGAAATCGCATCCCAAATTCTTTAAAAAGGTCAACTTTCTTTCTTTAAAATTTTAGCAACACCCCCTTTTTGTAAAGACTAATCAAGATGAATACAACAGAATATACGACGCCGTAGCGAAGAAATAAAGACAATAGAGAAAAGCTGTATATAAAAGACATCAAATCAACAAAGATACACATTAACGTCCTCACCAAGTCTCTAAGTCAACAATACAATAGTAGATGGAGAGTACAAATACAACGAATATACAAAATGAAATACAGATGACCACCAAAACCCACCTAAGCAAAATAGTACTGTGAGCTGATGCGGTATCTGCAGCAAAAGATGATAGCTGGAAAGCTGAATAGAAGAATAGCCTGCCTCGACTACTCTGGGGAACAACCTGAAACACCTGTGGCACAACGGGGGTGAGTTGCCAACTCGTGAATAGTAGATAACATATGCAGGTAATCGCAGGAATGCACGTACAGCATGAATCTAAGATATGCGATTACAGTAATAACATGTTATGCAAATGCTGAAATAAGGAAAGTACAGTAGCCTGTATAATCAAAATGTGAAGCTATAATAACATGACAGTAATATGCAGTAACTATGCAATAAGGATATGAAAATGTAGATGTGCAACTATCATAAGGGTACACAACGGGTACTACCACTATATGAATCCGTGCAAAAGGTAGATAAGGGTGAGGTATAGGGGGAATATGTCATTTTCACGGAAACCTGACATCGTGGTAGGATCACAATCCATCAAGATACTCACATCCCAAACATCAAATCGGCCCCCAAACTGGGCTCTCACATCACATAGATCTCACATCATCTCAAGTACAATATCGAATAGCTCTCCTATATCTCGAATGTACAAATCGACCATATCTTTCATATCCAATATCCAATCTCAATGAATCACCTAATAACCCAAGTCAAATCTCAAATAATCTCTAACATCCTAAACATATATATATATACAGAAATAAATATGATGGGGGCAATACACATATATTAGCGTCCCATTCCACTAATATTGGTGTAAAGGTATATATAACAACGGCTAAATCCCCTGTTATATATACAAAGGTATTAAAAGAAATATCATGAAAACAGTGTGCCAAGCATCGACACAGAAATCCTCGTATATCGGGCTCCGTCAGTCCGGATCGGCCCACGGGGTCCGTCTGCGGTGTCGGCCTTCGGCCCCGGCAGTACAGATCATCCCGCATCCATCTCTCGACTCTGGCCAGTATCCTCCGGACAACTGCCAGGTCCAACCAGTCACCGGTAGGTACTCGCCCGCTTCCAGGCTCAATCGGCAAACCCATCGATCTTCTTGCCGAGGGGAACCATACCGGGCCCCACCATGTACTCTCATACGGCAACCACACCTCGTATGGAGTATATAATCAGCACCGATAAAACTCATGGTGGACGCGCAAATATCATATCAAGGAAACCGGGTTGTTCAATGTATACATAATTTCATGAACCCCCGCGGTTCCCAAATCCCGAAAACATCATATAAAATCCAAATAAACAATGCACAAATCCAGTAATGAATATATGCGATATATCTGAATGCCAGCAGGTAAACAAAAGTATATAGCTGAACCAGATGTATGCAAAATCAATAATGTACAGCCAAGTATAGGTATCTACCTATAAGAACTGATGTCGTATACCCCCCTGGGTATAAGTAACATATGTAGGAAATTCCCCCCCCGGTATAACTAAAATATGTGCATGGTATACCTGTAGCTGTATCGCAAAGTGTATATGTACCTATCACTAAAGGTAAGATACACTACAGGTATACGATAAGATAGATGTCAAGTATGATAGGCAATAGAATCTATAAGGGGTTGTGTGTGACATGGCAATTATTGACGGTGTGTGTGTAGCATACAATCCGTGCTCGTTCAACATGAACCGTCAATAATGTGTGCAGTGTCCTACGGCTGCTAGTCACAGTACAACTATATCAAGAAAATAAAATAAAGGCGCAATTCTAACAATGACGTAGAATGCGCGACAGGTATTTGAATCCTAGCCCAGACGCATAACGCCATGCGGGCGATTCCCCTGTAGATGTTAAATCTACTCACCTACGCCCCACGCTAGGTGAATCCTACCATCTGCTCCCCCTGTAGCCGTGTCCGTAGTCTCTGTCTTCAAACCTGCAAATAAGACATGGAAATCACATATAAGCCAAATATCCCGCGAAACGCGATATCGAACCAAAACGAGAAACTCGCGTCGCGAACTAAACGCGCGTGTGCACGATACGCTGAAGCGTGTGTGCACGCGTCTAAAACCACCGCGACACGCCGCGATACGCTGGATCACAGAACCCACTCACGTATCGCGCGTATCGCGTAAACACAACGGACACCACAAATCGATATATGGCCCCAGATTTTCCTACAGGTAAGATATCATAAAACTAGACATGCCAAAGACCTAGACAACACAGCAGGGAACCCTAAACAAAACCCCAACACCCCAGTCCCCTTCTTGGCCGCAATTTGCGGCCAATATGAATTAATTGGCGGCCAGATTAGGGAAGGGTGGGTTCGTGTTCTGGTGGTGTGTTCTAAACCTATGTATCATGTCCCAGTTTTCTCAATTTTACCCTGAAGGTATCGGGTCACAAGCAGATTACAAAAGTCACAGATATCGCTTAAAAACGATAATTTAGCACAAATCACAAACCCTATGGTATTTTAGTGCAATCTGGGGATTTCTCAGTTGAAGTGGCCCTATTAACACTAAAATAAACTAAGGTAGCAAACACAATCAACAATTTACCATCACTTCTCACAAATCACCAAAACTAGCACCAAACTAGCTATTTAACATTAATCGACACAAAACCGTACATAACTAAGCAACTAGGGAAAAGGGTTTCAGAATTACACCCTATGGAGCCCTAGGAAGCTGGTGAAGAGGTGTATGGAGGAGGTGAGAGCTTCTGCAAGTGCTGGGGCTCCTCCTGCTGCTGTTGATGCTTGCTGTTGCTGCTGCTGGTCCTGCTACTGCTGCTGATGATGATGATCATGCTGGTGTTGGAGCTGGAGCTGCTGCTGCTCTTGTGCTGGGGCTGCTGCTACTAGTGTTGTTGTTGTTGTTACTGCTGTTGTTGCTGCTTCTTCTGCTGCTGCCTCAGGTGTGAGTGTGTGTGTGTGTTTGTGTGAGAGAAATGAGAGAAGTGAGAAGAAATTGAGAGGCAAGGAAATTGTGGCACCAAGGGTCAACCCCCCTCTCTCTCTCTTCATTTAATGAGGCATGGCAAGGCCATCATGCCTCATAATGCACTCTCTCTGTCTCTCACACACCAAGTCAACACTCATAACAAAATTCAAAATAAAACCCTTTTTAATTTAACAACCATGCACACTTAAAACCCAAAACACTTAATAACAATTAAAACTAGATTAAGGAATGGTTAGTTCACCATGTTACCAATCATGGTTAAACACCAAAAACAAGCCTAGTTATCATGCACAAGTGTGTGCAAGCCTAGTAAAAATCTAATAAAATACACAATAAATAGGATAAAATATTTAAAACTTAATTTGGTAAACTTTTATTAAAAACCATACTTTAAAAAATATAATTAGCAACAAAACACAATCTAAGGTGTTACAGGTTTTGACCTATGCGCGTTTCGTGCGTCGTTTTGATGTTATCCGTGATTCAGTTTACGATATTATATGTGTTTGTGTATAGGTACCCCTCACGTGGACTATGGGCGATGAAGAAGAGGATGGCGACACCTTCGGCAGATAAGGACCAGGTGAGTAGATGTATATCTACGGGAGGAAGTCGGGTGGATGGCGTTTAGCTGCCCCGCAAACGTAGAATAGGGATAGTACTTATTGTCATTAGGAAGCCAGACGTGACCTTAGAATTTCGGTGAGTAGGACCCTAGTAGTGACCTTAGCTTGGACTAGATTTATTTAGAAAGACCTTACCCGAGAATGATTATCTTGGAGGAGATTCGTAGGTTTCAGGTAGATACACACACGCACACACTGAGACTCGACATGGTGTATACGTGTATGTGTATATATATAGGACTAGGTATAGATATATATATATATACACACACACACAATACGTATATGTGATACAAGGATGTGACATGATACACGGGGATGAAACAATATAACTGGGCTGATGCCGTGATTCTTGGCTATACAGTCGTGTTATGATATTAGCGGATCATTAGAAAATGAGATAATGGATTTGTGTACAATAATAATAATAAAGGATGGTGATGATATTGAAGTATATGGGACTCTATATAGAACCCGGACCGTAACCTGTGCCTGAAATTCTGATATGATATCATATAGGTGTGACTTGATTACGACATCATATAGGTGTGACTTGATTTCGTTATCATATATGTGTGACTTGATTACGATATCATATAGGTGTGACTTGATTACGATATGATCTAAGTGTGACTTAATCACAATATGATACATATGACATGATATTTCTGAGGATAAATTAACGATGTATATTTATGCTGACAATGATATATGATTGATGTATGCGATTACAGTATAGCACCTTGATCTTGATATGTGTTGATGATGATATTATACGAATGATGAGTCACGTAGGTGATACTTGACCCGTACCCCGATATTGGGATGCCGTACGATGGATTTTATCGTACGAGGCATATATATGATGATTGATCTGCACTCTTGATTCGAGGAAGCCGTACTATGCACGTGACGTTATTGAGGCTGGATCGCCGACTATTAGAGATATGGATTTTGACCTTAGGTGGACTCTTAATTCTTATCGACTAGTTTCTTAGGTTTAGTTCCTTAGGAGGTTAGATAGACACTAGTTTAGTCTCGAGTCATATAGTTGTAGTTATACTTGTATATCACAGATGAGTGGTTATTACACATCCGTTTTTACATTCATACTGTAATCATAATGGTCCATGTTCATTCATGTGTTTCTATAATCAGAATAAAATTTTCCCAGTTAGGACACCAGCACCATTACCGATGATGCGCATATTCCACGCACACTTATTTGCCGGCTCACACACATCATCATCGGTAATTGCTATGTCAGGTACACTTTAGATCATATTATCTTTTATTGATACAATCAGCTAACAGCTAGATCGATATAATATTGTGATTACTTTCTGGTGTTAGTATAGATATGGTATTTATTACTTAGACATTTCATGCATTCACATTTTCATGTTATCATGCAGTATTATGGGGCATATGCCGACACTTATCATATACTTACTCATGATATTGGGATTTTGGATTTCTATGAGATTTCTGGATTTTTGTGGAAAACCGCAAGAATATATAAAAACTTCTCTCTCTCTCTCCTCCTCTCTTTTTAAAACATAAGATGCGGTTTTCTCGTGATGTATGTGTCTTCCACCATGAGATTTCATGTTTTCTGTTGGATTTCGAGACCCGATTCGAGAAGTGGATGAACCGTCTCGGGTACATGGTGGGCCCGGTATGGTACCCCGGGGCAAGAAGATCGAGTTGTAGACGATGAGCCTGGCAGGGGAAGGCTACCTACCGGTGATGTCTGGCGCGGCGGATATCCGGAGGATATCGACCGTTGTCGTGAGATTTGATGATATGGGCCGATTCGGACTGACGGAGCCCGAGATATTGAGACTATGAGACATTGAGATTATGAGATATTGAGACTTGAGATTTACATGTTTTGTGTCGATGCTTGACACGGATTTCCATGGATTTCATCGTTGATATTTCAGATTTCTATACACATTTTACCATGATAAAAGCTAAAGATTCCTTATACAGATATATCTAGATTTCAGGATTGGTTATTTTACATTCATGGTGCATGCATACTCATTCACATGACATAGTACTATATGAGGCACTGATACGAGCACGGAGCATTTGCACTTACACGCAGCGTATTATCCTGTCTTATTTGATGACTAGTAGTATTTGTATATTATTATGACCTAAGATAGTGTTGTGCATTCGATTTCTTTTCGCAGATATCTTCTACTCACGAGTTGGCAACTCACCCCCGTTGTGCCAAATTTTATTACAGGTTCGATACAGGTTTTCCTAGCAGCTTGCTGGCACATCATTTCATTCCGGGTGATTTGCACGGTAGGTTGGTTCACTTGTATCTGGACCGCCATTGTACTTTTATTATTTCATTTGTATCTGGAAAGCTCAATCAACCAAACTTGTATTACTTGATAGTTTACTGGACCATTTTTTTTTGTTTCGACCTTAGAGTCGCGCTTGTATTATCATGATATCTGGTGGTTTTGTTTTCTTTTGAGTTTTGAGCTTCGCCCTTTGGCGTTGTATACTATTGTGCATTGATGTGGTTGTTTCCGCCTGTTGGCTTAGAGCTAGCTCCCGCTTGGGGATGCCTTTTTATTGTTTATATATATTTATACTTGTTTCTACCCGTTTGGGGCCAGTTTTTACAAAGGATACTCTGCCGAAATTTTTGAGAAGATTTGATCTGCTTTTAAACTTGTTTTTTATGCTTTCATTTACTTCTTCTTCTTCTTTTATGGCTTAGATTTCTGGGCTTCGGCTTAATTAGGTTACGTTGTGCCTCTAGACGCTTCATAATCTAAGTGTCGGTCACGTTCCGTACTTTCGGGTCGTGACAATGAGTTCGCTCATCGACCTCCCTTTTGGTCAATACCTGGTAGCCTGTTACGTACAGCTAGTACCGCTGACGTGCTAGTGGTTAAATCAACAGCCAAAGTATTGATGAGTCTTTAGAGCCCCACACAGACAGTTTCTCAAGTTTCGGGCGAAACGTTGTAGAGGCCGTATGGATTTATTGCAGGGTTCGGACGTACGCGTGCACTTGTGCACGTGTCATGGTTCGGACGAATAATACTAGCGGTCTTTGGTTTAAACCGGATCCTTGTATTATACAGTGTAGATTTTTCCTCATTGCATTTGTATTCGGTCGGAATACAAATGTGGGTATGTATATACAGTCGCAGGGTTATCCTGTAATTTGTTACCGGATCGCTTTTTGAAGTTGCCAGCTTGCTTTCTCTTTCCGGCCATTTTTCTTTTATTCCTTCATGGCTGAATTTTTGTGAGGAGAGGGGTTTTCTTGCAAAAGTGGCTTTTATAAAATGCAGGGTTTTTTTTGTGGCCACTGGGGCTCCAGCAGCACATGGAGGCTTCATGAGGTTTCTAGAGAGCTTGGCTTCATTTCTTGTGCCTTCTTTTTGCATTAATGAGATTAGATTTGGAAAAGACTTTGTTGTGACATTTTCTCCCAGTGATCACCACTCATTTCCTTGTGCTAACCCTCTCTCCTCTTCATTCTTGTTGAATGGCCGAGAGCAACATAGAGGCAACCCCATTTTTGAGTGAGGAATTTTTGATCTCATTTCATTTGCACAAAAATCCTTAGCTCAATTCCAAAGCCCATTTCTCCTCACACTTCCTAAAGGCAACTTCGATTAACCCTCGAGACAAAGCGTTCTACACTCATTCTACAGCAACCTTGAACACGTCGGCTAGCAAACTTCGTGTCCGAGTTGTCTCGGTTCAGAGGTGGGAGCCCGTAAAAAGACTCGATGATGTGGTGCCCTTTCCGACGAGGAGATCGAGACCGGAGATGCCGCTGGGAGCTTGGGATGGTGGCCAAGACCGAAGGACACGAATCGATCGGTATAGCTTTTCCAACCCTTCTCTTGTTAGCTAGTTGTAGGTTAATGGTTCGATCCGGATTTAAAGTATACGATAGCCCCGGTTTTTAGTTTAAGAAAAGTTTTCGTTTCCGCATTTTGGCCTCGGACAGACGGCCGAGGTGCTACCGTAGACTTACATGACCTTGACTATAATCAACATATCATAAGTACTAGTCAAGTTCTACCTGTCATTTCATGATTAATTAGACCCACCCATATGACCTTTGACTATAATCAACATAATCACATGAATGTCCTAATTAATCTCAATATATGTTGTGTAGGAAGACATCACTTAGCTACCGTACACTATGCATTGACTATAATTAACATACGTAGCACGAATACTAAATACTCTACTTACTAAAATGACGGAGGGCTGCGTATAGTTTTTAAGAAAACCATTAACGCTTCGAACTTGATATTGTTGTAGAATCTAATGGTTTGAAAAGGAGTGGCTTAAGCTCTGCCTTTTGAAATCTTGCTTTTTCATAAAAAGCCGAGTAGGTTTCAAATCTGATTCCACAACATCTTTTTACGTTTCATTGTTTACATTAATCTTATTAATGCAGTCCCATCATTTAAGTCCTTAAGCCATTACAGAGAAGAAACGAAAATAGAACGTACGCTTATGCCATCCGCATTCTCCACAATGTCCCGTTATGAACCGTTAGGTTACTTAACTAATGGCATAGCGGGGCGGGACTAGCATGGATGCAAAATATAAGCAACCTTTATTATATACCATATATATAATGTATCATTCGTCTCAGTATATAAAGTGATCACAACACAGAATATCAACAGTAGAAGCACATATATGAAAATACAGGATATACTAGTAGGTCCGTATTCTGTATTTAGCGAACAATAGAAAATACGGATTTCACGATCGCGATGAATAGCCAAGCCCACACCCCTAGATCCATACGAGAGCGGCAAGTGACCCTACCAATTCTAGAGTTTAGGAGACCTGGTCTCGACTCCTCGAGATGGCCTCCTACTGAACCCTAGAACCCGGTCACTTGTGCTCCCCTCCTTGGGTCTATCCTAATGCGGAAAAGTAAATAATATACAACAATGGTGACATCATCCTCAACCCGAAAGTGCCCCAATAAAAGAATATTACATATAATTAACTTTACATGAATGAAAAGAAAAACTCTCATCTCACATAACACCCCCGGCTATTCATTCACGGCGATCCAGCACATCATATCTCAGCAACACATAATATCACATATCATCAATGTAAGTAAGTATGCATACCCCAACTGTCATTGATGTATAGTAATAAAACCGGCGATACACCACATATTAAACTTACGGTCACAGAAAAGAAAGTGAAAAACTACAACAATTGGAATCGACACTGCCTTTAGACATCATAAACCCGGAATATCACATATTCAGGATTTCAAGCCTAACAATGCAAATCTTATATTTACGTCTCAACCATGAAAACACCATTTCAAAAGAAGCCGGGTAATTCAACAAGATTCCCGATTCTACCGAGGCCAAAATATTAGATTTACATGCAGCTAATTATTTTTCACAAAACTAATTAGTGTAGATTCCAATTATTGTATCACATTCATAAATAAACTAAGCGCAATTAAAACATTCGATCGATCGATCGATCATCCAAAGAATTCTCAGATAGCTTAACACTTGAGTTAGATCAAAATATACCAGAGACTGCATGAAGCACATATGGGCCGGCACAAGAAGGCACAGTTCGAGCCTCACCAACGGCGCCACGGAACTGCCGCCAAAAGACCCTTTTGGCCATGGTTCCACGGTCGTTAAGTCGAGTTAGGACTTCGTTCTTCTTGGGGGCCCATACAATACTCTACATGATTTTCTGAGTATTTTTAATATGAAAAATTCCAACTTTTGAATAATTTCCAGAGAGCACTACTTTTGATGTCGGTTTTCGTTCGTTCGAAGTTTTTAACGTCTAGGTTACTCTAAAGTTCTAGCTTGGCTCTGATACCACTGTAGGGATTATCTAGCACCATCCTAGGTTTAAGGTTGCATCACACATGCTATAACAAAAATGTAGAGGGTGCTGAACAATTCCGAACATGAATCGAACTAGAAAAATAAGGTAACATACTATAAAGTGTCTAACACTAAGTGAGGTGGAAATACAACCTTTGTAGACCTCCTCCTAAACTCCTTGGATCGTGTAGGATTTGAGTCGGTTGGCTTGTATCCTTCCGCGTCCATGATGATCCACCATGAAGTCGCTTTGCACCAAGCTCCAAGCTTCACTTGATCAAAGATGAAGATGAAGCAAACACTCCACTCAAGTGGGCTAGACTAAAGTGGAATGGTGATGTGGGTTTGGATCTTACTAAAAAACCTTTTCTTTTTAATCATTTCTCTTTCTTTTAAAACCCTAGTGAGCTTTGAGGAGAGAGAGAAAAAAGGAGATGGCTCAAGCTAAACTCAAGAGAGAGAATAATATGAAAATAATCAATAACTCTAACTCAACTCAAGAGAGTAAGTGAGTGTCATCCATGCTAAACTATGGTTACAAAATATCTAGATATTTTGTAACTTGAGTTTAACCAAAACGATTGGCTAAAACCATGTGCAATGAAACCATTGACTTTGTCAACTCAAGAGAGTTGAACAGTCAACCATGATTTAAATCCCATTTTGCATTTCTCAAATAATCAAAATATCTAAATATGTTACCATGTGAGTCTTGCATTGCCACCACCAATGTATCATCAACCATGACACATGTATGCTTGCATGTGTGCATGAACATCAACATATACATACACTCATGCATGCATCATAAAGAAATAGGTTTTAATAAATGAGCTAATGGACTTAATATTAAATCAACACTTGATTTAATAACCCGGTCATATCTTATACAACCCGTCCAATAGTAAACGCCCGATTAAAATACGATATCCAATACACGCATTTAATCGAGCTCCCGCGCATATCACATATACACCCCACATCTTTTCGCCTGAGCTAGGAGACTCCTTTGTGGGACTTTAAGACTCGTCAATACGCTGGCAGTAGGTAGCGATCACATCACATACCCACAAACCGTCAGTAGCACAAGCCGTACGTAACGGCTCCCAGGTATTGAGCGATCAGAAAGACAAGCAAACCAGCTAAAACACCCGTCGAGCCAACTAGAAACACTTACCGTACAGTCCGGTCTCTTAATCAAATATGCTGCATATGTGAGTCTAGGGATAGTATCGTCGACCCCAATAACCCAAAAAGTCAAGCCGGTATATGACTCATAACAGATCGAGAAACTACTGATAACACTTATCAGTAAATCTCAGCAGCTCTGGCTAGGGACTTCCTGTTATAGCCAATCGTACATGGTGCAACATCAACCCCCAATACCGGGAGAGGCGAAACCCCTCCTATCGCTAATTGCCTCCATGTGCCTCGGGACTGTACCGAAAATCCACCTGTTTGCATGACTCAGTAGAGCCGTGGTAGGGTGGAGATCAAAGTACAGTGGGAGACACACAAGACTCTATGACGATCTCGGGTCTACAGACTAACATGTACCAGTATCACCTGAGAACTGCTATCCGACAATAGATATGATACCACATAGGAGTTCTCAGCGAGTCCATTCAGTGTACCCAGTCTCACTGAACACCCGTATACGGTCTTTGGTGTCACCACACTAATGGATATGGGATCATCCATCGCCCATCATATGGGACAAGTAACGTATACGCTAGTCTACTATGGTGATATCGATGCACCGCCTCGATACACCCACGACTAGGAACATTTCAAGGATATGCTCATAGGCTAGACATGTCCTACTAGTATGATCCGCATCATAATCTCAGTAGTCTTGCATCATCCTAAGGGCTATATCAACATGTACCAAATGAATGAAAGCATGATCAAATGAACATCAATATAAAAGGTGCAACCCGATAGCATACTATCATGTCGAGCAAGAATGTCCTCTAAATACACACACACACACACACACACACACATACCGGTACATTCACTATCATATAATGGCCTCTAGGGCATACATATATCCAACAGATGGGATGTCACCTTCAGGCTTTATGAGCTGAGATCGCTGGAGCTTTCAGGCAGAGATGCGACAGATGATAGCTAGACTATCTTGAGTTGAGAGAAGAAGGTGATGAGCCGACGTAGGCCCTGTGAGTTGAAGATTTCCAATGTGGGGAATCTTACTCAGATCTAGAGAAGGTCGATCCAGAGATGACATTGTTCGTTGGATGATCCGATAGGTGATCAGTAAGATAACCAGTTACGGATAGAGGACCTCACCCAGATGCGTTGTGAGTTGATCGAGAACGGACGAATATAGTGTGTTCCTTCGATGATTGGGGCAAGTTCCCGAGGTCTTGTTTGGCTAGATATCTTCTACTAAGTGATGAAGATACCGAGTTCGTAATTTCGAGTCCGTGTGAGAGCCTCCAGATTAACTGTAGCTAAGAACAATTGCAGTATGCAGATAGCAAGACGTGACGTTGAGATGGACGAAAATAATGACGAATGGAACAAGATGTTCGTGCGAGATGTTAACGAGCTGTTGTTACTCCCCGTTGAGATTAGAAATCGGATATGTATACAGAGGCGTTGGGATACGGCCAGTTCTTGAGGAAATGCTGTGCTGAGAACGCAGATGTCCTGAAAGCGGGAAAGGATTATGCAAGAGTACCAACCTCCGTATAGTTCGGCATAGGCGAGATCGTAAAAGACCTTGAGCAGGTGCCTACAAGGACACTACTGCGATAAGATTTGCACCGAGGATCAGTTGTGTCACGTGTATTCAGAGGGCCAGGGGCCGATGCCAGTTACGTGCTGCTTTACGAGTGGTCATGCTAATTGGCCGAGAGATGACCAAAAGAGTGCCAGAGCGGAATCGTTTCCGTTAGCAAACCCGACCGGGCCGATGTATTGTGAGATTGGTAATCCACAAAGAAATGAGGACCCAGAGATAGAGGACGCCAGACCGTGAGCAGTAGACAAGCGGATGTTCTTGCTCTGCCAGTTTTGGGTGCACCGACATTTTTTCGACATTGTAGGAGGTGTACCTCAATGTCATTTGTTGCGATTTGCGTTTGTGATCCGAGTATCACACTTATATCACTTGGATTGTGTTTTGATGATGGAGTTTCATGATATTGTTTTCGTGCACCATGGCCGCACCAACTGGGTATTACATTTTGTGCATAGTTATTGCACTTGATATACGTTTTATACATCGTTGTATTGAGTTGTGTTTTGTGCATGTCTATTGCACTTGATGTTGATTTTATGCCTTGGCTGCACACATTTATGATTTCGTGGATTTCATATGGTTGATTCAATTTGGTGCATGCACTCGATTTGATTTTGCACTCGGTATAGCTCACATGTGCTTGCAGTGCATTGATACGGATTTGTGCACATAGTTGCACACGTTTTTGATTTCATACACCTTGGTAAACTCGGTGTTGTTTTTATAGACATTTGAGTTATTGATGCATTTCCGTGCACTTGTTGCACGCGATTTGTATTTTGTGCATTTGTTGCACTAGATTTTTACGCCGTGCATTTGTTGCACCGGAATTGTATTTCGTGCACTGGATGCACCGGATTTGCCTTTTGTGCATTTTTTGCACCAGATTCTTTTAGTGTATATGCCCTAGAGGCCATTATTGTATCATACTTGTTTGTATATTACTTGATGGAAGCTTGGGATATTCACAGTTGTATAGACAATCTTGCTCGAAATGGTAGTTTGCTACTTAGTTTGTTTCTACTTTAATGTGTGCATGTGTTTCTTTTAGCATATCGCCTATACATATTAGTGGAGCCCTTAGGATCTTTGCTTGATTACCAGCGTTGTGATGGCAGTCACACTAGTGGTGGCTGGGTAATCTACAAGCAAATCCTTATACAGGTCCCTAGTCGTAGGATTATTGAGACGGGGCATAGATACTCCGGAGTAGACTAGCGTATGCGCTTCTCATCCCAGCAGGGGAGATGGTCTGTCCCACAGCCGTCAGTACGTCGTACTTGAGATAGTATGCGAGTGCTCGTTAGGTTACGAGTACAATGGACAGGACTCGTCGGGAACTGTTGGTTGGTACTATACCTATCGTCAGTTATCAGTTCCCAGGTGATATGAGTACAGCTTAGTCCGCTGACTTGATACTGTCACTTCGCCTCGAGTGTGTTCCTACTGTTCTTAGATTGCTACCCTACCACGGCTCAAATGAGTCATGCAAACAGGTAGCAGTTGGGTGCAGTCCCGAAGCACTTGGAGACAGTGGCAGTTAGACAGGATTCGTCTCTCCCGGTATTGGGGGTTGATATCGCGCTGTGTCAAGGAGAGCCATTATACATAGTCGTCCCTGGCCAGAGCAAGCGAGATATACTGGTAGGTTATCCAGTGTTGTCTCAGAGTGTTCTGGGCTACACTCGGACACGACTTGTACCGCTAGTAAGGGACTGACGTTTACACCCCCCTAGGCCTGACATGCGATATTCTCTGACGAACAGATCGGACTGTACAGAGATTGTCACATTCAGGCTCAGTAGGAGTTCGGATGGGTTCACCTCATCAGTCTTCTTATCAGCATCTACCTGGGGACCGTTACGTACAGCTAGTACCGCTTGCAGCCTGTGGTTAAATCCACTGCCGGCGTAGTGTCGAGTCTTTAGTGTTAGTTGTATGTATGCCCTAGAGGCCAGTATTGTACAGATGATGTATATTATATTGGATGCTTGGACATATATAGAGATGACTTTCTTGCTCGATATGATAGTATGCTATCTGGTTACTCTTTATCTTAACATGTACACTTGTCTCTTTAAACTGTCTAATAGTTACATGTTGGTAAAGCCCTTATGATGTGT
Organism: Agapanthus africanus; assembly: GCA_030015575.1. NCBI lineage: Eukaryota > Viridiplantae > Streptophyta > Magnoliopsida > Asparagales > Amaryllidaceae > Agapanthus > Agapanthus africanus. Next base: position 377,851,307 of record CM057337.1, on the reverse strand, counting down.
ACTTGACTACCTGGACTATGATGCAGATCATACTAGTGGGGACATGGTAGTCCATAGGTACATCCTTCAAGGTCCCTAGTCGTGGGTGTATCGAGATGGGGCATCGATATACCAGTGTAGACTAGCGTATACGCTTCTCGACCCATGAGATGGGCGATGGATGATCCCATATCCATTGGTGTTTGACATCAGAGATGGTATACGGGTGCTCAGTGGAGACTGTGTATACTTGACGGACTCGCCGAGAACTCCCAGATGGTATTATACCTCACGTCAGATGGCAGTTCTCAGGTGACACTTGTGCAGGTTAGTCTGTAGACCCGAGATCGTCATAGAGTCTTGTGTGATTCCCACTGTACTTTGATCTCTACCTTACCACGTCCATGAGGGCATGCAAAACGGTGGTCTTTGGGTACAGTCCCGAGTCACATGGAGGCAATGAGCGATAGGAGGGGTTTCGTCTCTCCCGGTATTGGGGGTTGATGTTGCGCTGTGCTCGATTGGCCGCAACAGGAAAGTCCCTGGCCAGGGCTGATCAGAGATTTGCTGGTAAGTGTTACCAGTAGTTTCTCGACCCGTTATGAGCCTCACATCGGCACGACTTATCGGTTATTGGGGTCTGACGTTTACCACCCCTAGACTTGATATGCGACATATCAGACGAACAGACCGGACTGTACGGTAAGTGTTACTGGTTGGATTCACAGGAGTGTGAGCGGGCTGGCTCGTCGATCTTCTGATCGCTCAATACCCGGATGGCCGTTACGTTTAGCAGACCGCTTGCGGCTTGTGGGTTCTTGATATGATCATCATCTGCTGCCGGCGTATTGATGAGTCTTTAGAGTCCTACACAGAGGTTTCCTGGCTCAAGCGAAATGAAATAGGAGCGCATATGAGATATGTGCAGGACCGAGAATAATGCGTGTATGTGATACCGTATTCCATTCTCGCGATTAATGTATCAATTGGTTATATGCGATATAACCTAGATATCGAATCAAGGATTGATTCGATAAGCCGATACATAGGATACTAGTCGGTTATATGCGATATGACCGGATCGTTAAATCAAGTGTTGATTTAATAATTTAATGTATAATTATATATTTGATATATTACTTTGCATTAACTAGTATTGGTTCACTTTAAATGTTTTTTCTCACTTGAAGTTCACAAGTTGTATATGTGATATACTTTTGTGCACTTGATTGTATCATGTTTGATGATGCATGCTCACTTAGGTTTGTGTAAAGAATTATACCATGGTTAAATTAATGATTAGGGTTTTGTTTATTTGATTTACTTATTTATTTATTTATTTCTTTTCATTTATATTTGGAAAAGAAATGAAATGGTGGCTCATTTTGGACTTTCTTTTGAAGCTTCATGAAGCTTTGAATGGTTTGACCATTTTGTCTCTTTTCTTAACCCTAACCATTCACTTGAACCATAGTTGATTCTCTACACAAGTTATCTTGACCATGGTTGCTATATGATAAGTATAATCTATTTTCTATTTGATTGATTATTCTTATCGTAATCATCTTCATCTTCTTCTTCTTCTTGACATGAAGAAAAGCTTGCCTTCATCAATGGCAACTTGAGCAAAAGTGTGAGAAATCCAAATCTAAAGTGAACCCACCTCCTATTTCTTCACCCTCTACCTCTTGCCAAGTAGTATAGGGTGTTTTCTTCACAAGTTTCACAACTTGGTGAAGTTGGAGCTTGATCTTGTGTAACCTCAACGTAGATCATCTTCGGCATCGTAGCTGACGACTAGTCCGCTCATTTCTCCGATGAAGCCGATGCAAGAGTCCGGGATTCGAGATGGACAGCGAGGGGACGACTACGTGGAGCTAAGGAAGTGGATAACCGGATCTACAAAGGCTGTAGCTTCTTACCTTTAGTTAAGTTGTTAACTAGTTTATTGTTTCGCCTAAAATTCTAGTTAACGATCCGTATTAGGGTTTCTCGGCACCGGAAAAATTTGAAATTGGCATGGTTGATGCCTTGTGAGACCTCTATAGTGTGCCTAGGAACCCTACAGTTAGAGTCCCACACAGAGAGCTATTCGCCTTTGGGCAAAATAGAGTAGAGGTCGCATGGTTTTGCGACAGGGTCCGTTCGCATCCGCTCACTTGTACACGTTTGGTGTCCGGGCAGTTACTACTAGCGGGCTTTGGTTTAAGGCAGATCCTAGTATATGTTTTTGGATTGGTTTTATCTTATTGTATTCGTGTTCCTCGGAACACGGATGCGGGTGTGTATGCAGAGTTGACAGAGGCAGAGGCAGAGGATTCTCATTAGGGCTGTTGACCGTTGGCTTTTTCTAAACCCTAATGAGAATAAGAAATATGATTAATAATATTAATTAAGTATTATTGTGCCATGGTTGAGTTGAACATTTGACTTTTGTTGACTTGTTGACTTTGTTGACCGGTTAACCATTGTGGACTTGTTGACCATCATCATTTCATTGCTATGACTTTTGTTTACTTGTTGTTCTTTACAAAATGCATTAAATGCATGAAATGATAATGGTCATTGAAACTAACCATCACAATTCTTAATTATTATTATTATCATGATTATTCTTGCTTTTGTGAGCATGGTAGTAAATTATTGTGCTCATTTTATCATTCTCATTCTCTCTCATCCAAAGCTCACCCTCTTCCACTCTCTCAAGGCTCTCATGTCTCATATGTTGAGAAGAATGAGCCATTGAGATAAAACCCTCAAAACTCTAGAGTACAAGGTCTAGCAAGCCAAGCACTTTAGTTTCATCTCGGTTGAGGTAGGAGCTCAAGGTAGAAGCTTTCAGGTGGATCCTTCTTCGACAACAAAAGGACTACGAGGTGGAGCCGATCCAACCATTCCATGGAGCAAAAAGAGAAGGAGTTCAAGACCTAGGTATAACCCTCTAACATAGTAGTTAAACTTCTAGTTAGTTTTCTAGGTTTTTGTTTAGAAAAATCCTATTTTCTAGTCCATGTTACCTTTACCATAAAAATCATTTTTTAACGTTTCCGCATCGCCGTAAGAACCGGGACGGGTAACGTGGACTTACAGTGGTATCAGAGCCTAGCTAAACAACAACTAGCATGTTAGCAAAGAATTTAGAAATTCGATCGGAGAAAAAAATCACAAAACACGTCCAAGAACTGAACTTTTTGCCGATTTTAAAACTGTTCAAAAAATTAATTCCACACATCTCAAAAATCGGCTCAGGATTTTGTTAGAACACACAGCAAAAACGAGCCGCTGACTCGGTTGACTCACCGTGGATCCGTGGCCGAGTTGACTCGGTCGCGACTCGGTTTTGCTGCAGTGTGTTCGGTGTTCTGTTTTGGGATTTTTAAAGTATTTTGTTTCTGCCCATATTTTCCATAGAACAAAGTTGTGTTTGGGGTAGTTACAAATCCGTATTTTTGATCGAAGTTCTGTAGACTTTAGCTAATGGGTTATATCTGTGATATGATATATGTATTGAACGTCTGCTAATCGGTCTACGTCGATTGGTGGGGGTTATACATATCTGTTATCTGTAATGTTGATGGTTTGTGTATATGAACTCGTTGGATTGTCGCGGATGAATAGACGGGGGGTTGTGAGATGAGAGTTTTCTTTATCTTTCATTTGATGTAATATGTAAATTGATGTAATATTATTTGTATGGCCGCACATCAGGGATGAGGTTGTAGCCGCCATTATATACTATTTCTTCTACTGTTTTTGCTCCTAGGATAGACCCAAGGTGGGGTGCACAAACTACCGGGTATCTCGAAGTGCCGAGTGGCCTACTCACGTTATTGAGGGAGGTTGCTTCATTTCGGGTACTTGGCGGGTAGTTTGCCGCACCGGTCGGGGTCTAGGGTGGGGTCTTGGCTATTCATCGCGACCGTGTAATCCGCTTTTCGTTGCAGGCTCGAACGAAACGCGGATTCCTAGTATATCCAATTTGTTCATCTGTGATCTGGAATGGCTATCATTGCATCTGACAAATGTATATATCTATATATGATATCTAGTAGGCGTTGCTTATGTTTTGCATCCGCGCTAGTCCTGCCCCCGCTCTGTCGTTAGTTAAGTAACCTAACGGGTAATGACTGGGCCCCATGGCGAATACGGATGGCATAAGCGCACGTCATATTTTCGTTATTTTCTGCAATGGTAGGATTAAATGATGGGACGCATTAAATTAATACAAGAAAATAAACCAAAGTAAAAGTCGTTGGAAAAATTTCAAAACCACTCGGTTTCTTTTCAAAACAGAAAACTTTTAAAAAATGCGGAGCTTAAACCACTCCTTTTAAAAGCTATCAAGGTTCCTTCGATTATATCAAGTTCACTACGTTCACGGTTTCCCTAAAACCATTCGTAGCCCTACGTCATTTCATATGAATATTCAATAGTATTCAAGCTATGTTTGTTGACCTTCGACAAGGCATAGTGATTGGTAGCTGTTGGGTGTTCATATGTAGCATAGATAGATGCGTTGGTTTGGGACAGTCGTATTACCTTGTTGGCCTTCGTCAAGGGTATATACGGGTGGGTTCAAATTAACCTGGACAATGACGGGTAGAACTTAACATGTGACTTATGATTTGTTGACCTTCGTCAAGGTCATAAGAGCATGGGGCAAAAATCCAAATCGGGAGTTTCTAAAGAAACTGAAACTTGCTAGCGCTGCATACAATTTGGAGTGCGATGATTCTGGTAGGATTCCTTCAGTTTTATCACACGATGATATTTAGATCCTGGTCCTACTGTGAGTATATGCTACTCCTCGGGAACTTTCTCACTTAACGATCAATGCTATAAACCAAGTAGGTGTCTAGAGAGGTGTTAGCGGGGCTACGCCCACAGGGAAAAGAGGTTATTTAATTAAGGAACTTCGCAAAAGCGTTGGAAAAACCTCCCTCGAAGTACCCACACTGGCCTGGCTGAACGGTTAAACAAGTATTATACGGTGAGATTGATCCCGACTAATTATCCCTTTTTGGTTTGAGGAAGGATTCGAGAAACAATGGGAGCTATCCTGTTTAGACAAACTAAAAACCACTCTAAATTTGCAAGAGCATCATGCTAAAGTGTTTCTTCTCTCTCTCTTAATTGCAGCGACCCAGTGATCACACATAGGTTACATCTAGATAATAAAATGACTGAATCTGACTGTTATGACTGGCAAAGGTCTGTCCAGATGTCCATTACCCAAGATAAGATGGGACACCTCTTAACTAATCAAACACCTGCCGTCTCAGGACTAGTTTCCCCTGTCACGGATATTGTTTTCCGTAAGACATCGGAAAAAGACTGTGCGAATGCCAAGTGCCTCGTGTTGGCCTCAGTTGATGGTGCATACCAGAGGCAGCACGAGAAGATGGACTTAGTTTCTATCTTCCTCCATAACAAAGATTTATATAGAGAGCAATCTCGTATCGCAAGATATGAGACATCGAACGATTTGCTTCAAGCGAGGTTGGCTATCGGGTCATCTGTAGGGGGCAACGTCCTTACAGAGACCAGCTATTTTGATGAGCTCACGGACCTGAAGACCACGTTGAAGAACGGGTCAAGTACTGACTTGATTCTACAGTTTCTGCCCTCTACTTATACCCTGAAGGAAACCAGGGAAGTTGAAGGAAAGGGAAGGGCAAAAGTTTCGGGACTGGATGTAGTAAAAGAGGGACGTTCCTATTGTTACGGGAATGAACATTGGCAGAAGGATTGCAGGGCTAGCAAAGCCAGTAACCAGGATTCGGAGCAAGTTGTGGCTTCGGCTTCGGGTGTGTTTGTAGTAGAAAACTGTAGGTCAGTTAACCCTACTTCCTGGGTATTGGATACTGGATCAGGATCTCACATCTGTAATTCATTACAGACTTTGAGAAACCGTAGGGTTATCAGGATAGGTGATATGACTCTCAGGGTTGCCAACGGAATGAGCATGGACGCTTAATCCGTAGGGGAATATCATCTTGGACTGACAACTGGGCAGATATTGATTCTGCGTAACTGTTTGTGTGTGCCTAGTGCGACTTGTAATATCATATCTGTATCCTTACTTTCTAAGGAAGGATATGATTTTACTTTTGTAAGCGATGTGGTCCACATCCACCTAAATCAAGTTCTTATTGGGTCAGGTACATTAGAAAACGAGATATACGTATTGAATCAAGCTCAGATTTTCCGTGTCTAGAACACACTTAAAAGAAAGTCTCCGGAAACAAATCTGGCTTTCTTATGGCATTGTAGACTGGGTCACATTAATGAGACACGGTTAACAAAGTTGCATAAAGAGGGATACTTGAATCCGTTCGAGTATCAGTCTTATGCTATTTGTGAATCTTGTCTCATGGGAAAGATGACAAAAACTCCGTTCACTGGACACGGAGTAAGAGCGAGCGAGCTCTTGGGACTCATACACAGTGACGTGTGTGGTCCAATGCCTACACATGCGCGAAGTGGTTATTCATACTTCATTACTTTTATGTATGATTTCTCTAGGTATGGACATGTCTTCCTGATGAAGCATAAATCCGAGGCCTTTGAGAAATTTCAGGAATACAAGAATGAAGTTGAAAAACAAACAGGAAAGAGTATAAAGACACTGAGATCTGATCGAGGTGGTGAATACTTGAGTGCTGAGTTTCTGGACTACTTAAAAGAGAATGGAATTCTCTCTCAGCTTACTCCTCTATAAACACCACAACACAATGGTGTATTTGAAAGGCGGAATCGAACCCTATTGAATATGGTTCGTTCCATGATGAGTAAGGCTGAGTTACCACGATTTTTCTGGGGTTATGCACTAGAAACAGCTGCATATCTTTTGAACAAGGCTCCAACCAAGACTGTGCCTACCACCCCATATCAAATGTGGAGTGGGAAGAAACCCTGTCTTAAGTATCTTAAGACATGGGGATGTCCAGCTTTTGTAAAGAAGCAGCATGCGGACAAGCTTAAGGCACGCTTAGTACTCTGTAAGTTTGTGGGATACCCCAAGAACTCCAGGGGGTATCTTTTCTATTCCGCAGAGGAACAAAAGTTTTTGTTTCTCAGCATGCCCACTTCTTGGAAACTGAATTTTTAGAAAGTCAGATAAGTGGGAGCGCAATAGAACTGGAAGAAATTCCAGAACCACAAGCTAATACTGAAAGCTTGGAAGAGCCAGAAGTTACAGGAGAATCGGACATCCCAGCGCCACTCCGCGGGAGTAGTAGGCAGTCTCATCCAGCTGAGAGATACTACGGTTTTCTCATAGACGGGGATAGAGAGGATTGCACTATTGATTATGATGAGCCTACTAGCTTCCAGCAAGCCATTCAGAGCGGTGACTCAGTAAAATTGCTGGATGCAATGTGGACCGAGATGGAGTCCATGTACACCAACAAAGTTTGGACTTTAGACGTTGCTCCAGAAGGGGTAAAACCCATAGGCTGCAAATGGATCTTCAAGAGGAAGATTGGTGTAGATGGACATGTTGAGACCTATAAGGCTAGACTTGTTGTAAAGGGTTTTCGTCAAAGACCTGGTTTGGACTATGACGAAACCTTTTCTCCAGTGGCTATGCTCAAATCCATTCGGATCCTTCTTGCCATTGTTGACTTCCACGATTATGAGATTTTGCAGATGGACGTAAAGACTGCTTTTCTAAATGGAAATTTAGAGGAGTGTGTCTATATGGACCAGCCAGAGGGTTTCATTCAGAGTGGGAGCAGCGGGAAGGTGTGCAAGTTTCTTAAGTCCATTTATGGAGTAAAGAAGGCATCACGGACTTGGAACATCTGCTTTGATGATACTGTCAAAGAATTCGACTTTATCAAAAACCCAGATGAACCATGCATTTACAGTAAGATTGAAGGGAGAACTGTGGTATTCCTCGTCTTGTACGTGGATGCCATTCTCGTAATAGGAAACGGTATTCCTGTGCTACAGTCAGTCAAAGGATTCTTGTCACAGAGGTTCTCCATGAAAGACCTGGGCGATGCCAACTACATTCTCGGGATCCAGATCTATCGTGATAGATCTAAGAGAATGTTGGGACTTTCGCAGTCCAGGTACATCGACACCATACTGAAACGATTTAGTATGGAAGATTCTAAGCGCGGTAATCTACCAGCTTGTCACAGAATCACCCTCTCCAAGATATGTCTCCCAAGACTGATTTGGAAAGGGCTCGCATGTCATCTATACCCTACGCATCTGCGGTAGGCTCTATAATGTATGCAATGTTAAGTACCAGACCAGATGTAGCATACGCATTGAGCGTTGTAAGCCGGTATCAGTCGGACCCAGGGGAGAAACACTGGATAGCAGTAAAGAACATTTTCAAGTACCTGAGAAGGACTAAGGAGATGTTCTTGGTGTATGGTGGAAAAGACCTCCAGATCGAGGCTTTTGCTGACTCCAGCTTCTAGAGTGACAGGGATGACTCCAAGTCCATGTCGGGTTATGTCTTTACCCTCAATGGAGGTGCGGTTTGCTGGAAGAGCTCCAAGCAGGAAACCGTTGTGACTCAACTATGGAAGCGGAGTACATAGCTGCTTGCGATGCCGCAAAGTAAGCTGTCTTGATGAAGAAGTTCCTTACGGAGCTTCAGGTGGTTCCTACCATTGTTGATCCAAAACCATTGTATTGTGACAACAACGGCACTATACCTTTATCGAAGGAACCCAGGTCCCATCAGAAGTCCAGGCACATTTTGAGGCGGTACCACCAGATCAGGGAGATCGTAGATTGCCGAGAGATCAAGGTGAAGAGAGTAAATTCGGAGAATAACACTGTAGATCCATTCACGAAGGCCTTACCCCAAACTCAGATCGAGCAGCTGATCGAGATGATAGGTCTTCGATACGCCAGTACATGGCCTTTGTGAAAGTGGGAGATTGTTAGTGTATATGCCCTAGAGGCCATTATTGTATCATACTAGTTTGTATATTTCTTGATGGAAGCTTGGGATATTCACAGTTGTATAGACAATCTTGCTCGAAATGGTAGTATGCTACTTGGTTTGTTTCTACTTTAATGTGTGCATGTGTTTCTTTTAGCATATCGCCTATACACATTAGTGGAGCCCTTAGGATCTTTGCTTGATTACCAGCGTTGTGATGGCAGTCACACTAGTGGGGGCTGGGTAATCTACAAGCACATCCTTATACAGGTCCCTAGTCATAGGATTATCGAGACGGGGCATCGATACTTTGGAATAGACTAGCGTATGCGCTTCTCATCCCAGCAGGGGAGATGGTCTGTCCCACAGCCGTCAGTACGTCGTACTTGAGATAGTATGCGGGTGCTCGTTAGGTTACGAGTACACTAGACAGGACTCGTCGGGAACTGTTAGTTGGTACTATACCTATCGTCAGTTATCAGTTCCCAGGTGACATGAGTACAGCTTAGTCCGCTGACTTGACACCGTCACTTCGCCTCGAGTGTGTTCCCACTGTTCTTAGATTGCTACCCTACCACGGCTCAAATGAGTCGTGCAAACAGGTAGCAGTTGGGTGCTGTCCCGAAACACTTGGAGGCAGTGACGGTTAGCCATGATTCGCATCTCCCGGTATTGGGGGTTGATATCGCGCTGTGTCAAGGAGAGCCATTACACATAGTCGTCCCTGGCCAGGGAAAACGAGATATACTGGTAGGTTATCCAGTGTTGTCTCAAGGTGTTCTAGGCTACACTCCGACACGACTTGTACCGCTAGTAGGGGACTGACGTTTACCACCCCTAGGCCCGACATGCGATATTCTCAGATGAACAGACTAGACTGTACAGAGATTGTCACATTCAGGCTCAGTAGGAGTTCGGATGGGTTCACCTCATCAGTCTTCTTATCGGCATCTACCTGGGGACTGTTACGTACAGCTAGTACCGCTTGCGGCCTGTGGTTAAACCCCCTGCCAGTGTAGTGTCGAGTCTTTAGAGTCCCATACAGAGAGCTATTCGCCTTTGGGCAAAACAGAGTAGAGGTCGCGTGGTTTTGCGCCTGGGTTCGTTCGCATCCACACACTTGTGTACGTTTGGTGTCCGGGCAGTTATTACTAGCGGGCTTTGGTTTAAGCCAGATCCTAGTATATGTTTTGGGATTGGTTTTATCTCATTGTATTCGTGTTCCTCGGAACACGGATGCGGGTGTGTATGCACATTGGACAGAGGCAGAGGCAATGGATTCTCATTAGGGTTGTTGACCATTGACTTTTTCTAAACCCTAATGAGAATAAGAAATATGATTAAAAATATTAATTAAGTATTATTGTGCCATGGTTGAGTTGAACATTTGACTTTTGTTGACTTGTTGACTTTGTTGACCGGTTGACTATTATGGACTTGTTGACCATCATCATTTCATTGCTATGACTTTTGTTTACTTGTTGTTCTTTACAAAATGCATTAAATACATGAAATGATAATGGTCATTGAAACTAACCATCACAATTCTTAATTATTATTATTATCATGATTATTCTTACTTTTGTGAGCATGGTTGTAAATTATTGAGCTCATTCTATCATTATCATTCTCTCTCATCCAAAACTCACCCTCTTCCTCTCACTCAAGTCTCTCATGTCTCATGTGTTGAGAAGCATGAGCCATTGAGATAAAACCCTCAAAACTCTTCTCTACTCACTCTAGAGTATAAGGTCTAGCAAGCCAAGCACTTTAGTTTCCTCTCGGTTGAGGTAGGAGCTCAAGGTAGAGGCTTTCGGGTGGATCCTTCTTCGACAACAAGAGGACTACGAGGCGGAGCCGATCCAACCACTCCAAGGAGCAAGAAGAGAAGGAGTTCAAGACCTAGGTATAACCCTCTAACATAGTAGTTAAATTTCTAGTTAGTTTGCTAGGTTTTTGCTTAGAAAAGATCCTATTTTCTAGTCCATGTTACCTTTACCATAAAAATCGTTTTTTTATCGTTTCCGCATCCCCGTAAGAACCGGGACAGGTAACGTGGACTTACAGATTCATGTTTCGTGCATTTGTTGCACTACATTTGCATTTTCATGCATTTGTTGCACCGGATGGGTATTTTGTGCATTGATTCCACTAGATCTATACTTCGTACATTGGTTTTACCGATTTATGTATTTGTGCATTTGTTCACCAGATTTATGTTTTTGTGCATGTTGCACTTGATGTTCGTTTTCATGCATGCTACTACGCTGATTCTTATTACGGACTTAGGCGCTTGGTATTGGATTTTGTGCACATCGGATGCACTGGAGTAAGATTTTATTCGTGCATGTTGGATGCACTTGATCTAGATTTTTTATTCGTGCATGTTGGATGCACATGATTTTGATTTCATTCGTGTATGATGGATGCACTTGATTTGGATTTTCGCGCATGTTGGGCGTATGATATGAGATATGATTTTCTGCACACCTGATGCACTCCATTGGGATTTTCATTCGTACATGTTAGCTGCACTGGGTTGAGATTTTTATGCACTATAGATGCACTTAATATTATTGACGTGCACATCCGATGCACTGGACAGATGTTATCGTGCACATCCGTTGTACTTAGTTTGGTTTTGTGCACATTCATAGCACTTGTATTTGGCTTTGTTTTCCATGCGCACCAGACGCACGTGATTGCTGGATACGCCTTTTGAGGCTGATTTTGCTCTTGAGCACTTTGTTTTCATGATTCGCACTATATTATGTAGTAGCCAAACAAGATAGATCTGAGGACAGTACCTAAGTACTTTGCATGCATTAAAAATTTTACAAGATGTTTTCAAAAAGGATCTATAGTCTCGCTATTTCTTACGTGTCCGCGAGCGACACGAACGTTTATACAGGAAAAACTTTTGGGATATTTCAAAATGGCGGAACGTATTTTTGAGCAAAACATATATTAACATATATTTATTACTTTACAAATGAGCGTCCGTCACTTGTGCCTTTAGTTACGCATCATACGGCAATTCAGAAAAGATTTGGCATGTGTTTTATTTCGTTTTATAAGATTTTTCCAAGGATGCGTACTATATACATATTATAGTATTCGACTAGTGTATATTGGTTTTCGGTAGTGGATTTCGAGATTTGTATCTCCACTATAACTCGAGTGATTACGTTATGCTTGATGGAGTTCGATTTTGATTTTCGTACTCGTTTTCACGCGCACATGATGCGCTGTGGTATTTCTGTATCTTCCGTGATTTCGGAGCCCCGTGATAGAGCTGATTATTGGAATGGTTTAGTATTTGGGGGTTTAAATTTAAATTCGGGGACCAAATTTATTTAAGTGGGGAAGATTGTAATATTTCAGAAAATATAAAATATTATTTTTGGAATTTAATATTAAAATAAAATACTTCGCGAAAACTACCGATTTGCGAATTTGGGGTTTTCGTAAAATGGTGTAACTATATATCAATATTTGTGAAATAATTTAGAGATTTAAAATGATTTATTCATTTGAAAATTTAATTAATGGATACTTGTGAGCTTTGATTTTTAGCCAAATTCCTTCGCTGGGTATTTCTTTTACTAGCCATATTCTTTGTTGTGCTGGCATTTTCTAGCAAGCAAATTTCGAGGGCATTAAATGGGCATGAGCTTTGGTGTGTGCTGGGGATATTTTATCTTGCATATATTAATTGGTTTGGTCATGTGAAAGATATTTGTTGATATTTCGTTGCTTGGTGCCTGCATTTTAGAAGGGGTTGATTAATTAATCATTTCATTCACAACACCTCCCTCACTAGAAAAATCGCCAGAGAACATAATTCTTTGCCGAGCCCAATATTCTTCTCACAAGCAAAATCTTATGCTCACATTTTTGCCTCACTTGGCAACATCAATTTACCTCCGCCTAAATCCTTGGGTGCTTTGAGACAAAATATTCACACACTATCTCTACTTCATCTTGGGTATTTAGGCTAGCAAACTGGATGCTCGAGTTGCCTCGGTTTTGAATCGGGAGCCCGTATAAAGAATCCTCAATGTGTGTCCTCTTCGTCGAGCGTGACTGGAGAGCGAACTTCGTCGAGGTAGCCGCAACATGCTAAGGAAAGAGATTGAAGAACGAAGAACACGGATCGATCGGTACCTTTGCATAGATTCCGTGGCGACGGAGCACATCGACTACGGCTGAACAAGGAATTCCGCAGGTGAGTTGATTTATATCTACGGGGGATGTAGCATGGATTGCGTATAGCACCCCTACAAATTATGGTTGGAAAACGATATATATATATATATATATTTATATATATATATAATAGAGTCGGTGAACCCTATCCGATCGGTACCTTCGCATGGATTCCGAGACGACGAAGCACATCGACTACGGCTGAACAAGGAATTCCGCATGTGAGTAGATTTATATCTACGGGGGAAGTCGGGTGCATTGCGTATAGCACCCCCGCAAATTATGATTGGAAACCGATATATTTATATATAATACAGTCGGTGAAACCTATATTAGAAAACTATAGATATGGTTAAAAGCTAGTAGAAGTGATATGAATGATTGATTATATATATCGAGATATGAGATGAAAGCTATAGGGACATAACTCTTGGACATTATATGATAGAAATGATGTCTCAAATTTATATAAGGATATGAAAAGTGAATGTGAATCACAATATATAGATATGTAGTTGCACGGGATTAAGTATGAGATTTAGAGTAGCGTGACATGAGATTCATATGATAGAATGCATATGTAAAATGACTTGATGTGAGAGATTGATGCGATGAAAAGAGTATATGATGAGATATGATGACTTGGTTGATATGTCGTTATATGGATACAAGTCGATAAGAGATAGTTGATACCTTGCCGGTCCCGTAATACGAGACTGATACGGATGTAACGTAAGAGATAGGTATGTATATATATGGATAATGATATGCATAATGAGTGATATGCCGTACGAGACGTTGATCCGTACCCTCGTTGTTGTATAGGTTGATAGAATCCCTAGTTGTTTAATGCTACCGTACGATGGATTATCGTACGCGATGAGTTTTACCTGTTGATTGATCCTTACCTTTGATTAAAAGATGCCGAACGATAGTTTATACCGTACATGATATTGTGAGGCTGGATGCTGATTGATAGATATTTCCCCCAATCAGAGCAAAGCTCTGTTGAAATTCAAAATTCAAATTTTAAAGCAACGCTTCAAATTCCGGGCGCAACGCGCCACGTGTCAGGCGCTGATACGTCAGCGCAGCGCCCAAGACAGCGCGCCCAATAAGAGCAAAGCACTATTTAAAACAAATTAAAGGATGCAACACTTCAGTTGCGCAAGCGCTTCGCTGCGCGACACGTGTTAGCGCAGATGTGCTAGCGCAGTTGCGCTGCGCGACACGTGTCATCGCAGGTGCGCTGCGCCGTGCGCAGCGCGACACCTGTCAGCGCAGTTGCGCTGCGCTGTGCGGTGCGTGACACGTGTCACGCGCTGGGGCATTTTCGCCAAACAGAATTAATATTTTAAAGAAATTTTTCTGTTCTTGTTAAAACAAGAAGATTTTATTCTGTAAAACAGAAACCCTTTGATCAAAGATCCAACGGTGGGGAAAATTCCGCAAATCACTCAGAGAAAGATCTATTTAACAAATTTAACTAATTTATGGGCACTATAAAAAGGACCCTAGAACTCAATTCAAAAGGACCAATATTGTGAGAGATTGAGAAACTCAAAATAGAGAGGAACTCTGAAGAAATTTCAAGAAGAAAGGTAAAAACCTTTAAAATTAGAAGAATTTCTTTTAATAGATCATTGATCTAAGAACAAGATCAATGATCTTCACATAATAAACAGTGCTTTGCACTTTTCTTGAACCACTGGTTCTTTGAAACAAGAAAAACAAGAAATACTTCTTTTCTTTGATTCTAATTAGATCAAAGAAAACAAACAGTGCTTTGCACTTTTTCATGAACCATTGGTTCTAAAAGATTCTCAAGTTAATAGTGCCTTGCACTTGCAAAACTGCGCTGTTGGGCACCTGGATTGGCGCAAGCCACCAGAGAGCGCTACGTGTCAGCATCTGAACCATCTGCGCTATGCGCTTTTGAAATAGAGCCTTGCTCTCTGAAATTGGCGCAACTCACCAGAGTGCGCCACGTGTCAGCATCGCAAGCGCAGCGCACGGCGCTTGTGTGACACGTGTCGTCACCACAAGCATTTGCGCTCAATGATTGGCGCAAAGCGCCTGACAAGTGTAATGCATTTCTTTTACTAAAGGGGCAGGCCCAAAACAGAAAGGCCTAGTAGGCCAAATTAAATTGCAATGCAATAAAAGGGCAGAGCCCAAACAAAATAATAAATAATGCAATGCATTATTTTAAAAGGGGGCAGGGCCCAAATAAAGGTCCAACAGAGACCAAGATTAATGTTATGCATTATTAAAAATGGGCTAAGCCCTAGCGCAGGTCTAACAGACCAAAAACAAATAAAAGCGTTGAATATTTTTCAACTGGACTTAGCCCAATCATGGCCGTAAGTCCTCAAACTAAATTGACTGAGAAAAATTGTTCTCCTAAATCAATTTACCTCCGGTTCGAGGGTACATATCCGAACTCCTCTGACACCTATCGTTGTAATCCCTCAACGACGTCAGAGAGGTGACGGG
Source organism: Agapanthus africanus (assembly GCA_030015575.1). Taxonomy (NCBI): domain Eukaryota; kingdom Viridiplantae; phylum Streptophyta; class Magnoliopsida; order Asparagales; family Amaryllidaceae; genus Agapanthus; species Agapanthus africanus. The sequence continues at coordinate 377,835,712 of CM057337.1, read as the reverse complement.
TCCCGATGACCACACATCAATAATGGACCGAAACGTCCTTAAACTAATATCGGACCGAAACTTCCTTAAACTAATATTGGACCGAAACGTCCTTAAACTAATGATGGACCACTACGTCCCTAAACTGGCGATGGACCGAAACGTCCTTAAACTAACAATGGAGCACCACGTCCCTAAACTGGAACATGGACCACCACGCACCTAAACTAGAGCAATAGAGCCCCCAAATGCTCTTTTGCCGGATCTAAACGATCCCGTTTAAGTTGATCTTAGCCCCAAACACGGCTAACGTATCCTTAAACATTCAAATGGACTATAAAACTCCAAATCGACTTTGGTTCAAGGGTACATCTCTGAACTCCTCTGACACCTATCTTTGTAATACTTCAACGACGTCAGAGAGGTGACGAGTCTCGACGGCCATATATTAAATGGATCACCACGTTAAGTTGATCTTAGTCTCAAAATAAGACTAACGTATCCTTAACGAACGTTTAAGTTGATCTTAGCCTCAATACGGCTAACGTATCCTTAAACTAAAACACCAAACCCAAATCTAAGTAAATACGGATTTGGACTAATCCACGTCCTACGGGCGACAGCATTATTCAGTCTCCGTATACAATCCACGGGCAACCACAAACAAAACACACACACACAATACGAAGTGAAATTCTGGAGAAGGAGAAAGTGGCTACCGCGATGTGGTAGCGTAATTAACTGCAGGGGCTTGCGCCTGCAGGGAAGAGCGTCCCCATAATCAAAAACCCCTCTAGCGAGGGGGAATCTGACGAAGTCTGCTACATCGGCCGCATCCGTCTAAACCTCCGATACACGGTGCCATAAATCAACTTGGCATATTCGAAGAGGTTAACGGATAAAACCATATAGCATCTGCCCCGAATCTCAGGCAAGACGCCCTCACGTCGTCTCCGCCGCCATTCGGAGGGGAACAGATTCTGGCACGCCCGTTGGGTCCTTTTCCTCTTTCCACTCTACACATCGTGTGTCGTCTTCACGAACCAATCGCGGTTTGCTAACGGTTGCCTTTGGATTTCAAGTTTCTAAGATTTGGTCTTTTGCCTGGCGCAGAACTCAAGCATCAATGGCCTCAAACGACACGAATTGCTCGAAGTGCCACTGCAACGGACGCTCTACCTCACCTGGAAGTGTAGCATATGGGCCTCAAGCGGCCTCCTTCCTCGCTCTGCTGGTAGAACAGGTGACCCAGGCCACCACCGGCCTGTTTTTCGGGACTATGATCCCACCTGCAAGCTTCTCTATGACAAAGCCTGCACCAGAAGCGAACAAGAAGTCGATCTTCGACCGGCTCACTGCTACGACGGCCCCTGTCAACGGGTCGTCCACTACCAAACCAACAGCCTCCGTCTTCACCAGGCTGGATCAGAACTTTGAGGGGCCCGCTAGGAAGCCCATGAACTCTAAGGTGGCTGTCCCAAGGAAGGCAATAACCGCTGCTCCAGAAGTCGTCAAGGCGGCTTACCCTGTCAAAGAGTAAGTCTTTTCAAGACTGACTATTCCTGCTCCTGCCCCTGCTCGAGGATCTGTCTTCGATAGGTTGAATATCATCCCTCAAAGGACAACCTCAGTCTTTAAGAGGTTAACACCAGCGGCGCCTCATTCAGATAGGGGGCAAAAAGAAGCTGTCTCTATCTCCGAGCCAATCCCAACGGCTCGTCATGCTCGACGTCGGCATTGGCGACGAGTAAGGAAGGCAGAGGGCAACTCCCCCTCAGGGCTAACTCCACCTGCTCCAGCGGTGGAAGTCAACGCTGCTGTTCCAACTGGGAACGGTTTTGAACTGCTGAGGAGGGTACGTAAGAACTCTCCAACCGCTACGTTGAAAAGATCTCCTCCACCTGCGGAGAGAGTTCCGGAAACGAAGCAGGAGCAGCCACCTCAACGGCTGTCCTAAAAAATATACAAGGTTTGGCGGAGGGTTCAAGACTCCGTGATTGACCCAGATCACTCTCGTCAAAAGAAAAAGGCGAAGGTGCAAAAAGAAAAGGACCGTCATATTAAACAGTAGAGGACAACAATCGCTAGGGTGCCCACTTCAACGACCCCTTCAACTTCAACGGCCCACAAAAGAAGAAGGCCGGAGAAAACCCCCGCGCCCGTGGCAAATGCCAAAGATGGTGAACCTAAACGCCCTAAGTCTGGGGGCATAATGGTTCATACAGTGTACATGGCGTCGGGAAAAGAGGACAGCCGTGCATCCATAGGTCATAGATCGCTTACACGGTCAGTGACCAAGGCTCAGGAGCAACAGCAAAAGCTCCAGGAGATGATGACCGCAATGGCCGCACTCACTGGGCCAAAAGAAACCCCTGAAACGTCCTTGGATCAGCGTCAAGAACAAGAAACAGATGCTGAATTGCTTCGTCGCATATTGGAGAAGAAGGATAAAGAAGCTGCGGAACAAGCAGCCAGCATAAAGAAAATGGCCTTCCTGTTCCAAGACATGGTGGGTATGCTGATTCAACAAGATCCTCTGGCCGAAGATCCCCCGATCATCCTTGAAGATGATAGGGGAGAAACGTCGAATCCTCCTCCGGCTCTGTCAACAGCCAAGGAGGAGGCAATCTCCAAAGCTGACTTGGACGAGTACATAGCCCAACAGATCCGGGTTCATCAAGCGACTGAAGCAGCAGGTCAGGTCGTAAATATGGGGCGACCGTATCTGGGTTGGTACGACCAAATCAGGTACCCACCGGGTTATATGATACCAAAATTCCATGTGTATAAGGGGACTGGCAATCCCTACCAGCATGTTGCCCAGTTCAGGCTGCTTTGCAGAAACACTGGCGGCGATGATAAATTGTTGCTCCGCCTGTTCGTTGGTAGCTTATCGGATACAGCATTCGAATGGCATTCCGAGCTCCCGAACGACTCTATCAAGACCTTTGCTGAGATGGAACTGCTGTTTACCCCACGTTTCGCGAGTGCCAGCGAGCGTACCCCGATAACGGCATTGATCAATGCCCGGGTGAAGCCTGGCGAGACATGGGTCCAATATGCTATACGGTGACGTAATTTATGGTCAAAATGCGAGCAGCGCATAGAAGAAGCTCCTGCAGTGCAAATGTTTGTGGGAACTCTCGATCCGCAAGCAACCATCTCACAATTTATGATGTTCTTCAAGCCGACCGCCTTCCAGGCGTTAATCGACAAGCTGGCGCAAATGGATCAAATGGGCCATAAACCTCCTCTTCCAAAGCCGGACTCCCGAAATGAGAAGGGAAAGGGGAAAGCGATCATTGTCGCTAATGCCCAACAACAACCGAACAACTCGAAGCTGGTCGTTCGTCAAAATAATATGCGCCCGTACATAGCCCTTGAGGAGAGGATGGGACGTCCTTACTCGTTTTCCCGGGATAAAACGAGAAGATTATTCGATCTGGCGTTGCGTAACCGACTCATAAATCTGGCGGATCCAAAACGTACGTCGCAACCAAGTGATGTCAATGAGCCCAACTACTGTCCTTATCATCGAGTACTGGGTCATCCGATCGAGGATTGCTATGTCTTCAAAAATTGGCTTGAAGACCAGTACCGACAGGGCAAGTTTGCATTGTCGGACAAATGGAAGGTGAATCCACCGCAGCCCCACACCTCTAAGGGAATGAATACGCCGGGGGAAACATGCTCTGTCGTTGAAGAAGCTCCTTGAGAGGTTGTATTATCAGCCAAGACAAAGAGGATGCTAAATGATCTTCAAACATGCCCAGCGATCAAGTGGAAGAACCCGTTGGAGCCGCAGATCATTGAAGGGATGTTGAAGTCTCGTCCAACTCAACAGATCGATGGAGGTGGCCCAAGCATTCATAACCAGCCGTTGAAATCTTCAAAGAAGAAGAAAAAGAAGTCAACGAAGCCCGTGAAGCCTGGCGAAAAGAGCACGGACTTGCAAAAGAAAATTGACGCATTGGAGGAATACAAACAGAAGGCACGGACTCCCATTACATTCCAAGAGTTCCTCAACCATGTCTTTAAAGAGGAAGATGAGGGAGATAGTTCGTCGAATGAATCCGAGGAATATGTGGCGAGCTGTCATATGATTTCCCATTCGCTCACGAACGATGAGGAGACTCCTTGTACTGAAAAGCTGGGGGTAGATCCTAAACCAAAAATTCTGGGGCCATCGGATGAAGTAATTGACGCATTCCTTAATGAAGCTCTCTTAAAAAGTAAAGCTGATCGGGAACGCGAGGCGGTCATATTTGAAAGGGCCAAGCGCCAGCGACTTGATGAAAGAGCTGAGACGCTCCCGCTGGAGCAAAGTACATCCATTACCGACAAAAGCAAATTCAAGATGAGGAGAAGGTTTACTAAGGCTATATCAATAGGCATGAAGCTACCCTCCTCCGAAGGAAACATTACTGGTGAAATTGAAATGCACCCCTCCTATTGCTTATGTTACCGGAAGATTTCGCACCCCACTGAAGAGTGCAAAGCTTTCGATAGATGGTGGCAAGGATATGTTGCTCACCGGCAGCATTTTAAGCGGGAAAAGCGCAAGACTCATCGAGAACGGAAAGATACGACCAAAGGGCTTAACAGAATGTAACGTTTTGAAAATCGTTTCGGTGAAATTTCGGAAAATCGGTATAATAAAGGGGTTTTCTGTAAAAAAGTCAAAATGCAAATATCTTATTATAAAAATTAAATATACATATTCTAGCTATGAAATTGCTAGTATTTGGTGTTTATTGAGCCACTGGTGAAATTTCAAATTTTCTGAAAAAAAATTTATTTTATTATTATTTTAAGCCGTCCCTAATACATTTAATTAGGGAAAATTACAAATTTGAATGGGTTAGTTTTAATCTTTAGAACCATGACCACTAAAATCTAGTTTGTAATATAAATTTTTTGTATTTTATTTCAAGTTCTTATTAGTTATAATCGAAGGGAATTAAAAATTTTAATTAATTAAACTAAAACTTGCACTTTTGTAACTTGAGGGGTTCTTTTTGCATGGATTTCTTTTGTGCAATCTCTCACACTCTTTCCTCACTCAATTGGCCGGCCCACCACCAGCAGCAGCCCATGAAATTTCCCCCCCTCCAATTTGTTTCTTCAACTCTTTTTATGAGAGGAAATGAGTTAAATAGGTGTAGGTTAAGATGTATTGTTTTGGAGGCTTATTGTACCTTGATTTGAGGGGGGTTGACTTGGCCAATTTTGCACAACACCCACACCATTCCCCCCATCATTATCTGGCTGAAATTGAGTAGCCCTCCCCTCTTGAAAAATCCTCACTTCTTCACATCAAAAATCCACAAGAATGCACTCAAAAATCCAAACTAAAACCTTCCAAACTCCTAACTAAGCCTTACCCATTTCTCCTCAACCTATACTAGCATGATTCTTGGAGCAAGTTAGCATTTTGGAAGTCAAGATTTGTGAAGCTAGATCTACAAATTGAGGTATAAATCCTAACCCATTTGTTCAATTGTTGGTTATTGCTTTAATCTAGCTTGATTAGGAAATTAATCTTGGTTCTAATTGCAAGTTTTGGAATTTCAAGAGGGGGTTGTGAATTAAAATTAGGGTTTTTGTTGTGTAATTATGGTTGCAAGTGTAATTCATCTTATTGTGAAATGAAAAACCTAATCAAATTGCTAGTTTGTAAATTGTTAGGTTGAAATTGTGATAATTAAGCTATATTGCTAACTAGGTTTTTGTAAACCATGAATTTGTTTAAGAGAAAAATGTAAGTAGGTTTTTAATGACTTCATTAACATTCTAAAAGGTAGTTTAATGCTTTAGATCATGCAAATCCAAGTTAGATTGTTGTACGTGCATTTTTGCTATAAAATTGTCGAAATTGGTTAAAATTGCAAACTAGGTTTTTGAAATTGAATTAAATTGTGGGTTTAAAATTTACGTAATGGTTTCTATGGCATAATTAAGATATTAAGTTATCATCTTGGTCACTAGAATTGTTAAAACATCATATTTTGTACAAAAACGGTAAACCTCGCTTGCTAGGTTTTCGGAAAAATAGCTTTTAAAGTGAGTTTGGGGTTTTTGTGAATCGTAACCTATTTCATATTATAATTAGTGTTTGTGAATGTGCAAATGAGTGTGTTTGGATTTTTCTCGATGGTCTGGCGTTTGTGCGCCGATGTCGAGGGTTTTTGGGTTGATTTGTGGAAGCAACCATTGGTTTTGACCCATGTGGGATTCGTGTGTCGTTTTGGTCATGAGTCGGATTTTAATGCGATGCGGTGCGTTATGATATGTAGGTACCCCAATGTAGACTTCGAGACGGCAAGCAAGCGCATGGCGACGTCGGCACCGGCGAGCGAGGACCAGGTGAGTAGATTTATATCTACGGGGAGAAGTCGGGTGGATGGCGTATAGCACCCCCGCAGTCCGTGGTGGTGTATACGGATGCGTATACACACCAACAATTATTATATGTTATTTGGGATTAATAACGATGTTAGGATGGATATTGGTGTGTTGGATTACTTTAGTGTTGCGAACCCTAGGGTAGTGTTGCACTACACATACACACATACATACTTACATACATTCCTATTTATATGTGCTCATGGGATTCTTTATAGTTATGTGTTCATATACGGATTTGAGGATGATATTGGGTTTGAGCTGAGTCGATGAGATTTGTTTTGTGGTTGTGATATCAGTGATATGGCAGGATTCGTACTTGAGGTACGTCCTGGGGTTATAGCAGATCTTGGGGCGGCGATACGGGTGAATAGTGTTATAAATAAAATGGTCGACATGTGATCGTGATATAAGATATGATATGCTAGGATATTGATATTAGGCCGTATCGGGCGGTGTATACCCCTTGATGATGATTGTGCTGACGATATCGGTTTGTACGAGACTGTCGATCAGTAGTCAGATCATGACTATATTGATGATATTAGTATTGTACTAGACATAGGTCAGTACCTTGGACTATGATCTTGGATAAAGAGGATACCAGATGAATAGTGTGATGAATATGATATTAACCCGTACCCAGATTTGGGGATGCCGTACGACGGATTTACGTACGAGCTATATTTTGATGATTGATCCGCACTCTTGACTTGGGATGTCTGATTATAGATATGGTATCGGATATGATATTATTGAGGCGGGATCACCGACTAATATATATACAGGTATGTATATGTATCGACTCAGATGTTAGGCGGTTTCCTTACCTGTAGCCCACCTGGTCAGCTTAGCCTTTTAGTTTATAGATTAGATTCGATTCTTACCTATTTAAAAACTAACGAATCGTGGGTATTTTAAAGGACAGCCTAAGGGATCCTACTGATATTTCAAAAGACGTATCTTTTCATAAAAACACCGTAGCCCTTATTTTCAAAACCCCATGATTCGTGTTATTTCAAAAGGCACCATTTGTAGGACTTATATTAGGTTAATGCAGATTAGTTATAGTTGCGTCTAGTATTCAGCTCCCGCTCTTTATTGTGGTTTGCTTCGCATCGCATGCTTATTTTATGTTTCATACTCCATTATTGATATCATGCTGTTAGGACACCAGCACCATTACCGATGATGCGTATGTACCACGTACACTTAATTGCCGGCTCACACACATCTTCATCGGTAATTCCCATGTCACGTACACCTTAGAAAATATTATTGCTTGACATAGCCTGTTAGCTAATAGTTAGACATGATATTAGTGTACTTGCCTTATATGTTAGTTTAGACATTGTAGTTATTACCTGCTACTTCATGCATACGGTTATTCATTGTTATGCCGCATTCATGGATTCTCATGCATATATTCATTATTTTACATGTTATTGAGGTTTTGGATTCGGATTTCCATGAGATTTTCTGGATTTGGAGGAAAACCGCAAAAACATAAATAAACCTTTTCTCTCTTTTAAATAAAAAAAGTGCGGTTTTTTCTCATGATGTATGAGTCGTCCACCATGAGTTTGCTGATGGATTTCGAGACCCGATTTGAGGAGACGGATGAACCGTTTCGGGTACATGGTGGACCCGGTAAGGTACCCCGGGGCAAGAAGCGCGTGATGATGACGATGTGATCCTGGCAGGGGAGCACTACCTACCGGTGATTTTACCCGACGCGTCGGATATCCGGAGGATACCGTCGTGGTCTTGAGATGGATGGTAGGGGCCGGTCTGGACTGACGGCGCCCTAGATATTGAGACTGTAATATTGAGATTTCGAGATATTGAGGTACAGAGACTGTGATACAGAGATATCGAGATGTTGGGATTACGTTTTGTGCCGATGCTAGGCACTGTTTTATGCCGATTTCATTATGATACCTCATTTTAAAAATACAAAGGAAATCTCACTAAATTATGAAAACAATTCTTCATTTACATGTATTCTGTTTTCATGCATTCATACCTCATTCATATGATATATTGCTACCTGAGGCACTGACACGGGCACATGAGATTACACTCGGGTTAGATATTTACCCTAGCCTTGTTATAGGTTGCATGTTATCCTTATATTTGAGGATAGATTATGATCATTGACCTAGGTTGCGTTATTTATGCGATTTCTTTTCGTGGATGTTTTTCTATTCACGAGTTGGCAACTCACCCCCGTTGTGCCCCAGTTTCTTGCAGGTTTGCCGTACAGGTTTCATTATGGCTTGCGGGCATAGTTTCCTTCGGGTGATTTGCTAGTAGGTGGGTTTACTTGTATCGTACCCCCCATTATATCTTGTATATTATTATTCTGTTGTATCTAGAAGTTCCATCAACCAAACATGTATTTATTTTGAGTTAGAGACCAGTGATGCTTTTCTTTCGACCTTAGAGTCGCGTGTTATTTTTCTGTAGAATTTCTTGTGCTTTTGAGTTTCCTTTTGAGTTTAGATCCTCGCCGTTGGCGTTGTATATTATTTTGCTTGTATGGTTGTGTCCGTCGATTGACGAAGAGCTAGCTCCCGCTTGGGGATGCCTTTTTATTGATTTCGTATACTATTCATGTTGTATCCCGTTTGGGTGCCAGTATTTACAAAGGAGACTCTGTCGAAATTTTCAGAAAATACTTGATGTTTTTAAAAACCGCATAATTCGGCTTATGCTATTAAAACTACTTGTTTTAAATTGGTTTTCCTTCACTCTACTACTTTTCTTGGTTTAGATTTCTGGGTTTTCGGCTTACTTAGATTACGTACGTCTCAAGACGTCTCGTAGTTTAAGTGCCGGTCATGTTCCGTACTTTCGGGACGTGACAATGTTGGTATCAGAGCGTTAGGTTTTACCTTCGGAGCGTAGGATGACCCTTGGTTGATGGAATAGGTGACTAAAGTAGAGTGACGTACCGTGGGTATGTTCCGCGGCATACTTACGACACGCCACTCCACTTAAGGAGCCTTAGGATGTACATTTCTTTGCCCAGTATTATATTCATTCCGATCTAGCCTCATCAGTACCAGTTATGGTTTTGCTGCCACGATTACGGGCAGGGAGAGCTACGGCTAGAGTTGCGGTCAGCACGAGCTCGTTACGAACGAGGACTAACCAGAACATAATTCCGGTGACACACGATTGTAGAGATGTGTCTTTTGATTGTGATTTCGCGCCCCGAGAGTTGGATGGATCGCTGTATGAGATTACTTGGACATGCCGATCAGCACTAGAGGATTGAGCCAATGATAGAAGCCAGCCAGATTTTGATGACCGTTGGTGTGTTGCTTATTCATGATGGTCGAGGCGCCGTTCAGCGTGCAGACGAGCGAGCCAGTTATTGCTGCGAACGACGAGATATTGCCCCAGATGGTGGAGTTACTGCAGAAAGAGTTGTACTAAGAGATGATAGAAGGTCGCTAGTCACCGGAGGATGAATGACTAGGACAGGTTGTTCGTTCGCCTACCCCGATGCGAGGTCATCAGATAGATTGATTCCAGCTAGAGACGACTTCACGCGGAGACGTTGAGAGTCGACAGAGACGATCGAATGTCAGAAACCTATTATTCCAAGTTTAAAGTAGTCGGAAAGACATGTAGGCAATTCTATGGTCCCTCTAGAAGAATGAAACCCTAACTCGACTTAATGACTGTGTGAAAGCCTTTGAACCTTCGGGTTTGCGGCAGTTCTACGGCGCATTAGTAAGGCTTGGGTTTGCCCTTCTACGGCTGGACCACCGATGCTGTGGTATGTGCTCGATACTATTAAACTGTACCCAAGATGTTGAGCTCTTGGGGGATTATGAGGTTTTGACGACTCGATCGGATGGCTCGACTTAATTTGGATGCTAGGTGGTGAGATGCATTTCTTGGGAGACTCCAGATACGAGGATAGTCATTGGAGCTCAGTCCATGCAGCCACGACGAGACGAGTCCAGAGCAGTCGACATTAGAAAAATGGAGTAAGAGGTTCGTACAAGATCTGGATATGATGACGTTCCCCTCCGCCGACATCAGGGATGCGAAACGTTTGCCGAGGCATTGTACTTGGATATACCTTCTAGAAGGAGTCGTGTTGAGTATGCAGCCGTTCCGGAACGAGAACAGATCTAGTAAGGGACGATGACTTCCGGACAGTTCGGCAGAGACGAGATTTGGGAGAGATCTCGACGAGACCTTTCTGGAATGAATTACGAGAAAACTTAGACCCAGGAGTGGTCATGTTACGGACACCGGCGGGCCAGAGTTCAGGATCGTCGACGAGACATGCTATGAGTGACCACGACAGTTGGCCAGAGATTCTTGGAGGATGTGCTTGAGCGGGACTATTCCGCCATACTTGATTTTGGGTATTTTGGGCAATCTATTCGCAAGATTGATTTTGATGATTGAGTTTCATGATATTTGTTTTCATGCACCATGGTTGCACTTACTGAGTATTTACGATTTTTGCACAGTCGTTGCACTTGAGATAGATTTCGTGCCTTGGTTTCTCATGCTTGTGATTATATGGATTTCATACAGTTGAGTTGATTTGTGCGTATATACGCACACGATTTGGTTCTTGCACTCGGTATAGTTCACATATGCTTGTAGTGCAGTGATTCGCATTTTGTGCACTTAGATGCACTGGACTTCGATTTCGATTGTGATACTCGATATTTGTTTTGTGCACCCTGTGCACCTGATTTGGATTTTCGCGCATGTTGAGCGCATGCTTTGAGATGCGATTTTGGTGCACACCAGATGCACTAAATCGAGATTCTTCGTGCATGTCAGATGCACCAGTTTTGCTGTTAGGCACACCTGTTGCCCTTGACAGATGTTTCGTGCACACTCGATGCACTTAGATGTTATTTCTGTGCATATGTATGGCACATTCATGGATTTCTATTTCCGTGCGCACCAGACACACATGGCATTCATTTATATATTTGGGACTGATTTATGTTGGAGCAGTATATTTTATGATGTTTGCTATTTGGTTTAGTACTGAGCAGGACAAGTCACAGGACAGTACCTATGTATATTTTTTGCATGCATTGATAGTTATCGAAGGGATTTCCAAAGAAGAGCTATAGTCTCAGTATTTACCTACGTGTCTGAGATGACACGAAACATTTTATAAAGGAAACCCTTCTGAAATTGCTTTTAAAACGGCGGGACGTGCATATTAAACAAAGGATATATATATATATATGTCGTTATTTTCTTACAATAGACGTCCGCCACGGTGCAGTGCTGCGAGCATCGCACAGCGATTTGAAGAAGATTTGGCATGCATTCCTTCCAGATGTTTTAATGATGTATATTATATTGATTTTCATTTTGGATTTATACATTGTGTCTTCACCATGACTCTGATGATTGCGGGATGCTGGATGGAGTTTTGATTTTGAGTTATATGCTCATTTTTCATGCGCATGCGCTGCGCTACGATTTGTTTTATGTATTTATGATTTCAGAGCCCCGACGACTTGATGGTTTTGCTTAGATATTTTATTATTTGGGGGGGGGGTTTAATTTAAATTCGGGGACCGAATTTCTTTAAGGGGGGAAGATTGTAACGTTTTGAAAATCGTTTCGGTGAAATTTCGGAAAATCGGTAAAATAAAGGGGTTTTCTGTAAAAAAGTCAAAATGCAAATATCTTATTATAAAAATTAAATATACATATTCTAGCTATGAAATTCCAGTATTTTGTGTTTATTGAGCCAGTGGTGAAATTTCAAATTTTCTGAAAAAATATTTATTTTATTATTATTTTAAGCCGTCCCTAATACATTTAATTAGGGAAAATTACAAATTTGAATGGTTTAGTTTTAATCTTTAGAACCAGGACCACTAAATTCTAGTTTGTAATATAAATTTTTTCTATTTTATTTCAAGTTCTTATTAGTTATAATCGAAGGGAATTAAAAATTTTAATTAATTAAACTAAAACTTGCACTTTTGTAACTTGAGGGGTTCTTTTTGCATGGATTTCTTTTGTGCAATCTCTCACACTCTTTCCTCACTCAATTGGCCGGCCCACCACCAGCAGCAGCCCATGAAATTTCCCCCCCCCTCCAATTTGTTTCTTCAACTCTTTTTATGAGAGGAAATGAGTTAAATAGGTGTAGGTTAAGATGTATTGTTTTGGAGAATTATTGTACCTTGATTTGAAGGGGGTTGACTTGGCCAATTTTGCACAACACCCACACCATTCCCCCCATCATTATCTGGCCGAAATTGAGCAGCCCTCCCCTCTTGAAAAATCCTCACTTCTTCACATCAAAAATCCACAAGAATGCACTCAAAAATCCAAACTAAAACCTTCCAAACTCCTAATTAAGCCTAACCCATTTCTCCTCAACCTATACTAGCATGATTCTTGGAGCAAGTTAGCATTTTGGAAGTCAAGATTTGTCAAGCTAGATCTACAAATTGAGGTATAAATCTTAACCCTTTTGTTCAATTGTTGGTTATTGCTTTAATCTAGCTTGATTAGGAAATTAATCTTGGTTCTAATTGCAAGTTTTGGAATTTCAAGAGGGGGTTGTGAATTAAAATTAGGGTTTTTGTTGTGTAATTATGGTTGCAAGTGTAATTCATCTTATTGTGAAATGAAAAACCTAATCAAATTGCTAGTTTGTAAATTGTTAGGTTGAAATTGTGATAATTAAGCTATGTTGCTAACTAGGTTTTTGTAAATCATGAATTTGTTTAAGAGAAAAATGTAAGTAGGTTTTTAATGACTTCATTAACATTCTAAAAGGTAGTTTAATGCTTTAGATCATGCAAATCCAAGTTAGATTGTTGTACGTGCATTTTTGCTATAAAATTGTCGAAATTGGTTAAAATTGCAAAATAGGTTTTTGAAATTGAATTAAATTGTGGGTTTAAAATTTACGTAATGGTTTCTATGGCATAATTAAGATATTAAGTTATCATCTTGGTCACTAGAATTGTTAAAACATCATATTTTGTACAAAAACGGTAAACCTTGCTTGCTAGGTTTTCGGAAAAATAGCTTTTAAAGTGAGTTTGGGGTTTTTGTGAATCGTAACCTATTTCATATTATAATTAGTGTTTGTGAATGTGCAAATGAGTGTGTTTGGATTTTTCTCGATGGTCTGGCGTTTGTGCGCCGATGTCGAGGGTTTTTGGGTTGATTTGTGGAAGCAACCATAGGTTTTGACCTATGTGGGATTCGTGTGTCGTTTTGGTCATAAGTCGGATTTTAATGCGATGCGGTGCGTTATGATATGTAGGTACCCCCATGTAGACTTCGAGACGGCAAGCAAGCGCATGGCGACGTCGGCACCGGCGAGCGAGGACCAGGTGAGTAGATTTATATCTACGGGGAGAAGTCGGGTGGATGGCGTATAGCACCCCCGCAGTCCGTGGTAGTGTATACGGATGCGTATACACACCAACAATTATTATATGTTATTTGGGATTAATAACGATGTTAGGATGGATATTGGTGTGTTGGATTACTTTAGTGTTGCGAACCCTAGGGTAGTGTTGCACTACATATACACACATACATACTTGCATACATTCCTATTTATATGTGCTCATGGGATTCTTTATAGTTATGTGTTCACATACGGATTTGAGGATGATATTGGGTTTGAGATGAGTCGATGAGATTTGTTTTGTGGTTGTGATATCAGTGATATGGCAGGATTCGTACTTGAGGTACGTCCTGGGGTTATAGCGGATCTTGGGGCGGCGATACGGGTGAATAGTGTTATAAATAAAATGGTCGACATGTGATCGTGATATAAGATATGATATGCTAGGATATTGATATGAGGCCGTATCGGGCGATGTATACCCCTTGATGATGATTGTGCTGACGATATCGGTTTGTACGAGACTGTCGATCAGTAGTCAGATCATGACTATATTGATGATATTAGTATTGTACTAGAAATAGGTCAGTACCCTGGACTATGATCTTGGATAAAGAGAATACCAGATGAATAGTGTGATGAATATGATATTAACCCGTACCCAGATTTGGGGATGCCGTACGACGGATTTACGTACGAGCTATATTTTGATGATTGATCCGTACTCTTGACGTGGGATGTCTGATTATAGATATGGTATCGGATATGATATTATTGAGGCGGGATCACCGACTAATATATATACAGGTATGTATATGTATCGACTCAGAAGTTAGGCGGTTTCCTTACCAGTAGCCCAGCTGGTCAGCTTAGTCCTTTAGTTTAGTTTAGTTGTTAGATTAGATTCGATTCTTACCTATTTCAAAACTAACGAATCGTGGGTATTTTAAAGGACAGTCCAAGGGATCCTACGGATATTTCAAAAGACGTATCTTTTCATAAAAACACCGTAGCCCCTATTTTCAAAACCCCATGATTCGTGTTATTTCAAAAGGAACCATTTGTAGGACTTATATTAGGTTAATGCAGATTAGTTATAGTTGCGTCTAGTATTCAGCTCCCGCTCTTTATTGCGGTTCGCTTCGCATCGCATGCTTATTTTATGTTTCATACTCCATTATTGATATCATGCTGTTAGGACACCAGCACCATTACCGATGATGCGTATGTACCACGTACACTTAATTGCCGGCTCACACACATCTTCATCGGTAATTGCCATGTCACGTACACCTTAGAAAATATTATTGCTTGACATAGCCTGTTAGCTAATAGTTAGACATGATATTAGTGTACTTGCCTTATATGTTAGTTTAGACATTGTAGTTATTACCTGCTACTTCATGCATACGGTTATTCATTGTTATGCCGCATTCATGGATTCTCATGCATATATTCACTATTTTACGTGTTATTGAGGTTTTGGATTCGGATTTCCAGGAGATTTTCTGGATTTGGAGGAAAACCGCAAAAACATAAATAAACCTTTTCTCTCTTTTAAATAAGAAAAGTGCGGTTTTTTCCCATGATGTATGAGTCGTCCACCATGAGTTTGCTGATGGATTTCGAGTCCCGATTCGAGGAGACGGATGAACCGTTTTGGGTACATGGTGGACCCGATAAGGTACCCCGGGACAAGAAGCGCGTGATGATGACGATGTGAGCCTGGCAGGGGAGCACTACCTACCGGTGATTTTACCCGACGCGTCGGATATCCGGAGGATACCGTCGTGGTCTTGAGATGGATGGTAGGGGCCGGTCTGGACTGACGGCGCCCTAGATATTGAGACTGTGATATTGAGATTTCAAGATATTGAGGTACAGAGACTGTGATACAGAGATATCGAGATGTTGGGATTACGTTTTGTGCCGATGCTAGGCACTGTTTTATGCCGATTTCATTATGATACCTCATTTTAAAAATACAAAGGAAATCTCACTAAATTATGAAAACAGTTCTTCATTTACATGTATTCTGTTTTCATGCATTCATACCTCATTCGTATGATATATTGCTACCTGAGGCACTGACACGGGCACATGAGATTACACTCGGGATAGATATTTACCCTAGCCTTGTTATAGGTTGCATGTTATTCTTATATTTGAGGATAGATTATGATCATTGACCTAGGTTGCGTTATTTATGCGATTTCTTTTCGTGGATGTTTTTCTATTCACGAGTTGGCAACTCACCCCCGTTGTGCCCCAGTTTCTTGCAGGTTTGCCGTACAGGTTTCATTACGGTTTGCGGGCATAGTTTCCTTCGGGTGATTTGCTAGTAGGTGGGTTTACTTTTATCGTACCCCCCATTATATCTTGTATATTATTATTCTGTTGCATCTAGAAGTTCTATCAACCAAACATATATTTATTTTGAGTTAGAGACCAGTGATGTTTTTCTTTCGACCTTAGAGTCGCGCGTTATTTATCTGTAGAATTTCTTGTGCTTTTGAGTTTCCTTTTGAGTTTTGATCCTCGCCGTTGGCGTTGTATATTATTTTGCTTGTGTGGTTGTGACCGTCGATTGACGAAGAGCTAGCTCCTGCTTGGGGATGCCTTTTTATTGATTTCGTATACTATTCATGTTGTATCCCGTTTAGGGGCCAGTATTTACAAAGGAGACTCTGCCGAAATTTTCAGAAAATACTTGATGTTTTTAAAAACCGCATAATTCGGCTTATGCTATTAAAACTACTTGTTTTAAATTGGTTTTCCTTCACTCTACTACTTTTCTTGGTTTGGATTTCTGGGTTTTCGGCTTACTTAGATTACGTACGTCCCAAGACGTCTCGTTGTTTAAGTGCCGGTCATGTTCCGTACTTTCGGGACGTAACACAGAACTACCGGTAAAACTCGCATGGTCAACGCCGGGGGATCACAAGTGCTCACGTTCGAGAGCGATTCTGATGAGGAGCTGGAGCTTGGCCCCCTCTTTAAAGAGTCCACTTCGGGAAAAAAAGAAGAGTCGAAGATTTGTGAAAATATCCGGCTGCGTAATCGCACGCTGCCCGAAAAGAATCTCGGTCCCTCGAACAAAAAAGATAAAGGGAAAGAAAAGGTCTCTGAGGATATCGCCCTAGATGACCAAGTCATGGAAGAGCTAACTGCCGAAGACCCGCCGAAGAAAAATAAGGTGGATTACAACGTCTTAGCGCATCTGAGGAAGCTACCCTCGCAGCTCAGCATTCTTGACACCCTTTTACTATCAAAGGAGGCGAGAGATTCATTAATTAAGGCACTACAGGACCCTGAGCAGTTCCAAGCTTTCCTAGCCGAAGAAAAGATGAAGGATGAATTGGAGGAAGTGCACACGGCCGATGACACTTTTGGCGATGAAGACCTTCTCCTTGGGACGTACGAACACAATCGCCCCCTTTATGTCTCAGGATACTGCCATGATGTAAAGATAGGCAAAATCCTGATTGATAACGGGTCGTCTGTTAATCTACTCAATGTGTGGGTGTTAAAGGAAATCTGCATGAGCGTCTAGCACCTTGCCCGGGATAAGATCACCATCTCCGGGTCGACTCCCAATCGTCAAAGACTCTTGGATCTGTGATACTGACGCTACGCTTTGGGCTGCTCGTCACGGACATTAAATTCCACGTCATAGATGCCAAGACATGCTACAACGCTCTGCTCGGCCGACCATGGTTATATGAGTACAACATCATCCCTTCTACAGAGCATCAGTGTATGAAATATTTTAGGGATGGTCTCGAGTATACCGTGACGGGGGAATTGAATCCATTTTCCATGAACGAAGTTCGCAAATATGAAGATGCCAAATATTTCTTGCCGAATTTCGAAGATACGGAAAGGTGTCACAAGCCGGAGAATAAAGCTAACTCTACCATCCCTGTCTTCGTCAGTGATACCGAGGAGGAAGAGGAGATAGTTTATTCGGGTCCGCCCCAATACACCAAGCCGGGACCATCCGCTCCTACGTTGATCTTTGGTAGTGATTCGGAGGATGAGGCCCATGCTGTATTCTCTGCTCGACCTTCAATACAAGCTTCCGCTGACGAAGAACAAAGTCTACAAGTCGCTATGGTGCCGCTTAAACATTATAAAGAACTGGATGCGCTTGATACCGACAGTGTAAAGGAGCTGCAGACATTTTATATCCCTCCCAGGCGAGAAGGTGAGAAGGCAATTCTATTCTACCGCTCTGAAGAAAACAAAGTGGAGAAAGAAATCTGGCACGGTGCGGATCCTACGCTGGACAGGCTTCAAACCATCCCTCTACCCAGATATTATACAGAAGGCTTGAAAAGGCTGTTGAAGCGCCAAGGGATACCCTTCAAACAGACCGTTAGAAAGGCCAAATTCTATGACAGGGTCTGGAACGTCCCCGGAGCTCAGCACAAGCTGCCTAGTGGGAGGATGGATACGATCGGTCTTGGATACATTCGCTCCAAGAAACGAGAGCTACTCCGCAATTGTTACGTCGTGCATGACTTCAATAAAGAAGGGGATGCTCAACGGGAGGACACTAATCCTGAACCAGTAAATGTTCCTGATGCAAAAGTGCCCAGTCTGTCGTTTGAAGAACAAATGGACAGGCTTATAAGGGAAGCTGGTCAAAAAGTCCGAGATGATCACAACCGCGAAATGCCCATCTACGAGAAAGCCAAAACGCAACGTCTCTTTCAACTGACCATGAAAGATGAAAGTGCCGCCCCCTGTCAACCTGTTATAAAAAGGGCTCGACGCAGAGGCAGAAATAAGTCGAAAATCCAAAAAAGCGCTCAACGCCAACAAAATGGGGCTAAGAAGCCACGCAAACGGGAGTCGAGCGTTATTGATCTATGCCTTATGACGAAAATGGGTCGAGCGTACTCGTTTCCTCGGGACAAGACGAAGAAGATACTTGATCTTGCTCTAAAACATCAAATGCTTACACTACCGGAGTCCAAAAACCCCGAACGAGCAGGCGAAGTCTCCGACCCAAATTATTGCTCTTACCATCGAGTAATAGGGCATCCTCTTGAAGATTGCTTCACCTTCAAAAATTGGGTTGAAGATCAGTATCAGCTTGGCAAATTCGCTCTGTCTGACAACTGGAGGGTAGCGCCGCCACAGAAGCACGGACCCAAAGCCACAAGAACAGAACCAACTCCATATTGGGATTGGAAGCGGATTCGCACTTGTCACCTGATTACAATATTAAAAGAAGAGCCCGAGAACATGGACAGCCTTCCTTGGTGCTTCGAAAACAGCAATGATGAGGTGATCTCAGGATTTCCGCCAGCTCCGAAAGAAGTGGAGGATGGAATACATATCACTGCAGATAACCTCAAGAAAATTGAGTTGGGGACGGCAAGTGACCCACGGCCGACGTTCGTCAGTGAGCTGCTATCTGAAGAAAGAGTGACTGCGTTAAAAGACGTCCTTGTACAGCAGAAAGATTGCTTCGCATGGAACTATTCCGAAATGCCGGGACTAGATCCAGAAATTGCTGTGCACAGATTAGCGATATCTCCGGACGTCAAGCCGGTCAAACAGGCGCCAAGAAGAATGCGGCTCGAGCTCAAGATGAATATCAATGCTGAGGTCAAGAAGCTGATCGACTCTGGCTTCATTCAGGAAGTTCAATATCTGGAATGGATCGCCAACATCGTCCCGGTGATGAAGAAAACTGGGACGGTGCGCATATGCGTGGACTTCCGGGATCTTAATAAAGCCTGCCCGAAGGACGATTTCCCCGTGCCAGTCACCGAACTGATGATAGACAACACATCCACTCATGAGGTTTTCTCCTTTATGGACGGCTCGTCAGGGTATAATCAGATAAAGATGCATCCCGTAGACCCGAAGCACACCGCCTTCAGGACTCCTTTGGGTATATTCTGCTACAATGTGATGCCCTTCGTTTTAATGAATACCGGTGCCACCTATCAAAGGGCCATGACGAAGATCTTCGATGACCTTATACACGAAATCGTCGAATGATATATCGACGATCGCGTGGTTAAAAGCAAATAATACGAGGAACATCTCGAGCATCTGAAAACTGTATTTCAATGCCTTCGGCAATACAACTTGAAGATGAACCCTCTCAAGTGCGCATTCGGAGTTTCCTCGGGCAAATTCCTGGGATTCATCGTCCGACACCGGGGTATCGAGATAGATCCGTCAAAGATCAAGGAGATCATGGAAATGCCTCCGCCAAGGACTTTCAAATAGCTGTGGTCTCTCCAAGGGAAGCTCGCGTATATTCGGCGATTTATAGCCAACCTTTCAGGCAAGTGCCGTCCTTACAGCCACCTGATGAAGAAAGGAACCCCGTTCGTCTGGGATCAAAAATGTCAAAGCGCGCTAGACGAGATCAAGCAATACCTACAAAACCCGCCAGTATTGGCTGCTCCGGTCAAGGGAAAGCCTCTCATTCTTTATACCACAGCCCTCGAAGGTTCCTTAGGCGCATTATGGGCATAAGAGAACGATCAAGGGAAAGAAAGAGCACTCTACTATTTATGTCGAGTTCTTCTAGGGGCAGAAAGCAACTACTTTCCTATCGAAAAACACTGCCTGGCATTGATCTTTGCGATAACAAAGCTCAGGCACTATGCATTGGCACATGAAGTTCGTCTCATCTTGAAGGTGGACCCTCTTAAATATTTAATGTCGAAGGCCATATTGACGGGACGACTCGCTAAATGGGCCCTGCTCTTGATGGAGTTTTCGATAACCTATCAACCTCTCAAGGCAATGAAAGGCCAGGCCATTGCCGACTTCCTCGCTGAGCACCCGATACCCGCCGATTCTCCTTTAATTGCGATCTTTCAGACGAACATGCGTTTGACGCAATCGACGGTGGTGATACCCGATGGGAGCTCTATTTTGATGGAGCGTCTTCCATGAAGAAGCGCAAACAAAGTACCCCTATAATCAAATCGGGTGTAGGCCTTATCATCGTGACTCCACAAGGAGGGATTATGCGCTTCGCTCTCTCCTTAACAGAGCCGAGGATGAAAAACGAAGCCGAATATGAAGACTTGATTGCAGGTCTCGAGATCGTAATCGACATGAGAATTGAAAACCTCCTCATATACGGAGATTCTCAACTGGTCGTTAGTCAAGTAAACGACGACTAACAAACGTGCAAACCGGAATTGGTAAAGTACGGTGAAAAGGTGCAACAATTGTTGACCCAAATTCCCCCTATACTTTAGAAAGCATACCGCGCGCGGAAAACAGCAAAGCAGACGCGTTGGCCAAACTTGCTAAAGAACTGGCTAACGAGAACCTCGATTACGTAAGAATCGTGGTACAAAGCCATCGGGTGCTTGCCCCAGCAGAAATACCTCCGGAATCATCCGAAGAGAAGGGTGCGACTGAACAGACGACCATGCAAATAAAAGACCGGGAAAAGGCTGAGGATTGGAGAGAAGTCTTTATAGACTACTTCAGATACCGTCGAACGCCCGAAGATGCGTCCTCGAGACATCAGCTTGTGAAATGAGCTCTGTCTTTCGCCATCGTCAATGATACTCTATACAAGAGGACATTTGATTATATGTGGTTGAGATGTCTGGGACCTGACGAAGCGAAAAGAGTCGTCCAGGATGTTCATGACGGAATCTGCGGTTCTTATCAAGCAGGCCGAAAGATGAAGTTGAAGATCAAACGGATGGGCTACTACTGGCCCACGATGATTCAGGATTGCCTCGAATATGCGAAGCAATGCCACTCAGGCCAAATCCATGGGGATTTCATTCATCAGCATCTAAATCCGCTACACCCGACAGTTGCTAGCTGGCCATTCGAAATGTGGGGAACTGACATAGTCGGCCCTATCGAACCTGCATCGTCCAGGGGACATCGTTTAATCCTGGCGAAGACCGACTACTTCTCCAAATGGGAAGAGGCAGTACCGCTGAGGGAAGTGAAGATAGAGAATATCCTCCACTTCCTCAAGACGCACGTCATATATCGGTTTGGAACTTCGCGACGGATCATCTCCGATAATGGGCCAGCTTACAGAAGCCACAAGATCAGTCGCTTCATGCAACAACACAATATAGACTGGAGATATTCCTCGGTCTATAATCCGCGAGCTAATGGTCTAGCTGAGGCCTTCAACAAGATCTTAACAAAGATCATGAAGAAAACGGTGTCCCGAAATAAGAAGGACTGGCATGAGAGGCTGCAAGAGGCTCTTTTGGCATATCAAACTACGTTAAAGACGGCCACAAACGCAACGCCATATGCGTTGGTATTCGGTACAGAAGCAGTGCTCCCCCTCGAGATAGAGTTACCCTCTCTACGAGTGGCAGTCCATTACTAGCTGACGGATGAAGAAAATGCTCACCTTCGGCTTGAGGATCTTGATGCCCTTGACGAAGTCCGGCTTATAGCGCAACAAAATCTGGAAGCCTATAAAGCAAAGTTGACGCACTTGATTGAAAGAATTGAAGTTAACCGCAATCAAGACGGTTTCGCTTGTAGCTAGCCGGTTGAGTACGGGTCGTCCGCAGGGAGATGGGAGTCTTTTTCAATGTGTTTTAACGAGTTAAGTCCGGTTTTTCAGATTTTGTTTGTGATTATCTAAGTGTTGAGTTGATAATTAAAGAGAGCTTGTTAGGGTTAGGATTAGGTTAGTTTGAGTTAGGAGTCTCCTCATCTTTCGTTGCCCCCTCTTAATATCGGTGTTACGGTAATCGGCAACAACGGGGATTAGCACGACTAGGAAAGAACTTGCGAGTATAAGCTAGGCTTTCCAACGCATAAGTCCTTCCTCTTGGTGCTTGTCCGTCCGTTCTTGGCTCTTAGCCATAACCTCCGGTTAATTCAACCACAACCGGTCTCACTACGGAATCACCGCTATCATGTAGGATAGGGTGCCGTAAGGAGCGGATTGTGGTTCAATTAACGGGAGTCGATTTAAGCTGTTGGGCAAGGAAAGAGTGAGAGAGATTTCCTTCTCTCAAACTTCCCTTATCCTACCCCAACAAGTATGAACTATTCACACATCATGATATGGAAAAATAAAACAAAACAAAAGAGGAAGATAGAAAGAAGGAGATTAGAAGAATACGACTAGCTATTTGCGACCTCACCTTGGCGAGGATCGAGCGTAAGCATCATTGTCGAATTAAGGATAAAGAAAAAGAGAGAAGAAAGAAACTACAAGAAAATAACAACAACTACTTAACAAATTAAAATTACAACAATTAACAAGATAAAGAGACAAGCATGATAATAAATGGTTCTTCTTTATTCATCACTCTTCACTCATAAGCTCACTACAAGTTTCAATGGAGAAGAGGTGAGAAGAGGAAGAAGAAACACACTAAACTTAGCAAAATGAAAATACAAGAAAAATGGACCCTTTCCTTCACAAAGTTCTGGGCTATTTATAGGCCAAAAAATGAAAACCTAGGGCAACCACCAGAACCCAAATACAAAGACAAAAATACCCCTGAAAAGTGGTCGGCTGAAGCCACCATACGGCCGCGGAACCGCCGCCTATGGCCCCTATTGGCCGCGGTTCCGCCGCCCTATGGGTGAGTTGGGGTGTCGGCTTCTGTGTACTTCCCTGGTCTTCTGTCCCCTCTTGTCTGGTATATGTATTTTCTGAAAATACTTTCACATTTCTTCCAGAATTTCTGTTGAGGAAAGGTGGACTTTTTGTGGATGTTTTTGTCATGATTGCCTCGAGCTCCGCGTAGATTTCTTGGATCTTGTACTGCCATGGAGCCTTGTGCATGAAAACAACATTGATTTGACATTTTGTCTTCCTAAACTGGTATCTGCCAACATACGGATGAAGAGTGGAGACCGTGTTTTATCTATGGTTGGCAGGAACCCGGATTTTGTCGTGTTTTTCATGAATTTCACCGTTTTAGAACCGAGAACCTGTATCCTGCAATTGACTAGCAAACACGGCTCAAGAGTATCTACCGATATGCAATGTAACAAAAATTGGGCGGTATGAAAATGCAAAAATCTGATATGAACAAATACCCCCAAACTTATCATTTGCTCATCCCGAGCAAAGCCTATTTATTCACAAAAAATTTCCTAACCTCACTTTCGCAGGGAACGCTATTGCACTGAGCATGTGCAACAAGCCGTTAAACCTCTAGGTGTCCCCTAGTAGGAGGAGTGTTGTCTCCTGAGGGTTTTCAGCGGATACTACCCACAAAATCCGGTCAAGTAGGTTTTGTAAAATAACTATGATTCAAACCCTAAAGTTTTGTTTCACAAAATAACAATTCTATAATCCTAAGTGTAGACTATCGAACCTTTATTTTTCACACCTCGCTTCTTATTTAACTACAGATTTTATATGTCTTTACGTGCAGTGCAAATAGTGTCGTTAAGTTCCAGAAGGATCGATTAAAGTCATCATGTCGCACAATAAAGCCCAGATAACAATTTTAAAAGGATCACATAAGTTTTATAAAGAGTTAAGCATTTTTCAAGTTTCATTTTCCAGTAAGGTTTCAACTTCAGAATTTCTATCTTCCTTAACAGGAAACTAAGTTGTATTTTTCACTCCACCTTTTTCTTGTTTTCATTTCATACACACCTCTGTGAACGTGCAATAGTCTTTATCATAGAATAAAACCTTCATATCTCCGTTAAAATTTTTTTTTATAAAAGCCTGTCTTTTATCAAGATTATTCTCACACAAAGAACCGTTAGGAATTTTAACTCGGAGAGAACACTTGCTTGACTTTGTTTTAGACTGGACTTTCTAGGCTTCTTAGCGAGCTTTGGGCCAATGCACCCAAACCAGTTGGTTTTAGGGCATTAGGTGTAGAAACACCCCAGCGGACTTAATTACTCAAGTTACCTAGGTCCAAAAACAAAAGATAGTTTGGCGTGAAAATCAGATGATTTAATACGAACGGAGATATAACCGGCAGTTCAATTATTTTTTTGGATAAAAGACGTGTTTAGTGGGTTTGGTGTGTAATCATTCCAATCAAGTTTCCGATGGGTTATTTTTCAGACTTAACTCCAATTACGGCATCAATAACATTCCTTCAGATTCGCTTTACTTCATAAACTATTCTTGACATTACTTATTTCAGAACAAACCTATTTGATCCTCAGAAAATCATTTATTTGTTTAAAAGTTTAAACATGAAAGACTTGTCATCTAATTCCCAAAATTCACGACACGTGTAGTGTGATGTAAAGACGTATATCAGCTATAGTTAACTTCAAAGGAGAGTTATCTTTCAGGTTTTCAAAATCCCAACATAAGATTTAGTTATTCCTATTTTTTTCAAACAAAAACCGTCGAATGTTGAATCAGAGTTCTTCCACTAGCTAACTTGACAAAAAAGTTTTTATATTTTGAGAAAATTTTCAGATTTTTATGGGTTTTATGGATTTAATAAGCAGATGCAAAATATACATATGAATGCGAAGGTAAGAAATGCGTACCGAGCGTACCCCCAAACTTAAACTGGACAGTGTCCTCACTGTCATTGCATGAAGAGATCATTTGAAGGGTCAAAATTGTCGGTTAGCGATACACAAATTTTTATTTGTTTTTGTTTTTAAAGAAAAAGAAAATACACAAATATATACAAAATGGTTTATACATACCCCCAAACTTATTTGGAACAGTGTCCACTGTTCGTGGTTGGACAACCGAAGTTTGGAGGTAGGCAGAGGAAGATCATTCAGGGTAAACCGGCTCCTGTAAGAACAGGAGCTCCTCTGTTGGTTCGGCGCTAAGGTACGGTTTGCATCGGTGTCCGTTTACTTTGAAGAGTGAACCGTCCTTTGGATGTTCCAAATCCACAGCGCCCTGCGGATACACATTTCGCACAAAATACGGCCCTTTCAAGCGAGATCTGAGCTTTCCTGGATGGAAGTGAAGTCGGGTGTCGTAAAGCAGTACCTGCTGACCAGGTACGAAGGTTTTGCGCAAAAGGTGTTTATCGTGAAACACATTCGTTCGATTCTTAACGACAACCGCGTTATCGTAAGCCTCATCCCTAAGCTCGTTCAGTTCATTCAACTGCAGCTTCCGATGGCTGCCCGCATCCTCGATAGACAGATTCAGCTCCTTTATCGCCCAAAATGCGCGATGCTCTATTTCGACAGGAAGGTGGCAGGCTTTTCCGTACACAAGCCGATAGGGAGACATGCCAAGGTCGGTCTTATAAGCGGTTCTAAATGCCCAAAGGGCATCAGTGAGTTGCAGAGACCAATCCTTACGGTTCTTGGAAACTGTCCTTTCCAGTATCTGCTTGATTTGCCGATTTGAAACTTCGGCCTGCCCGCAGGTTTGGGGGTGGTAGGGCGTAGAGAGCTTATGATTAATGGAATACTTCCGCATCAAGGCCTCGAAAGTCCTATTGCAGAAATGACTTCCATTGTCGGTAATGATCGCTCGGGGGTGCCCAAACCGGGAGAAAATGTTTTCTTTAAGGAACCTAACGACAACCTTGTTGTCGTTAGTCCGGCTGGGCATAGCCTCGACCCATTTAGAGACATAATCAACAGCTAGAAGGATGTACACGTTCCCAAAAGAGCTGGGAAACGGCCCCATGAAATCTATCCCCCAAACATCGAAAATCTCCACAACCAAGATCGGTTGGAGCGGCATCTCGTTCCTCCGGGATATCCGGCCCATGTGTTGGCACCGGAAGCAAGTCTTGCAATAGTCATGAGCGTCTTTGAAGAGTTGTGGCCAGTAGAAACCACATTGCAAGATCTTCTCAGCTGTCTTTCTGGGCCCAAAATGCCCGCCACACGCTTGATCGTGGCAAAACGACAGCACACTCTTGAATTCCTCATCAGGGACACACCGATGAATAATCTGGTCGGGACAGTACTTGAATAAGTAAGGTTCGTCCCAGTAAAAGTGTTTTACTTGGGATAAGAAGCGAAGTCTGTCCTGACTGCAGGGTTCCTAGGCACTCTAGTGAGGTCTCCCAAGCCATCAACCATGGCAATTTCAAAAATTATGGTGCCTACAAACCCTAAAGTACGGATCGTTTGCTAGATATCTAGGCGAACAAGAACAAGTTAACAGTTAACTAAATAAAATACGGAAATACAACCTTTGTAGATCCGGTGCTCCACCTCCATAGCTCCGCAACGAGGTCCTCTCCGCTGTCCAAAACGAATCTGGGCTCTAGGATCGGCTTCGTCGGAGAATGGGCAAGCTAGGTCGTCGATGTCCATGCCGAAGATGATCTACGTCGAAGCATCGATGAATCAAGCTCCACCTTCACCAAACCCTAAAATCTTGTGAAGGAAACACACTCTACTACTTGGCAAGAGGTAGAGGATGAAGAAATAGGAGGTGGGTTAACTTTAGAATTGGATTTCTCACTCTTTCCATCAATCCACCATTGATGGAGCTTGCTTTTCATCACTTGAAGCAATGAAGAAGAAGAAGAAAGATATTATGATAAGTTAATAGAAAATGAAAAGAAAATAAATTCTTATCATAATTTTAACCAAGGTCAAGTGTAGAGAATGAATCATGGTTAGTGAGAATGGTTAGGGTTAAGGTTGAGATAAGTATGGTTGACTTGAACAAAGCTTCATGAAGCTTCAACTAAAGAACAAAAGAAGCCACCATTCTTTTTCTCATTTCTTTTATTCATTTATCAAAAATAAAAAGCATAATTAAATAAGATAAATGAATAATAAATAATAAACCCTAACCATTTCATTAACCAAGGTTTAATCTTTACACTTGAACCCTAGCATGACATGTATCATCAAACATGATACAATCAAGTGCACAAAAGTATATCGCATATACAATGCGCACAACCGAGTGAGAAAATCCATCTTAAGTAAACCGATACTAGTTGATGCAAAGCAATATATCAAATATATAAGTATGCATTAAATCATTAAATCAACATTTGATTCAATGATCCGGTCATGCGCACATAACCGACTGGTATCTAATATATCGGCTTATCGAATCAACGCTTGAATCGATAACTAGGTTATATCGCATACAACCTTTCGATATATTTATCGCGAGAATAGAATACGGTATCACATACACGCATTATTCTCGGTCCCGCACATATCTCATATGCGCTCCTATTTCGTTTCGCTTGACCCAGGAAACCTCTGTGTAGGACTCTAAAGACTCGTCAATACGCCGGCAGCAGGCGATGATCATATCAAACACCCACAAGCCGCAAGCGGTCTGCTAAACGTAACGGCCACCCGGGTATTGAGCGATCTGAAGATCGACGAGCAAGCCCGCTCACACTCCAGTGAATCCGACCAGTAACACTACCGTACAGTCCGGTCTGATCGTCTGATATGTCGCATATCTCGCCTAGGGGTGGTAAACGTCAGACCCCAATAGCTCAATAAGTCGTGTCGATATGAGGTCTATAACCGTTCGAGAAACTACTGGTAACACTTACCAGTAAATCTCAGCAACCCTGGCCAGGGATTTCCTGTTATAGCCAATCGAACACAGCGCAACATCAACTCCCTATACCGGGAGAGACGAATCCCCTCCTATCGCTCATTGCCTCCATGTGACTCGGGACTGTACCCAAAAACCACCGTTTTGCACGCCCTCTTGGACGTGGTAAGATGGAAATCAAAGCACAGTGGGAACCACACAAGACTCTATGACGATCTCGGGTCAACAGACTACTCTGTACCAGTGTCACCAGAGAACTGCCATCTGACGTGAGGTATAATACCATCTGGGAGTTCTCGGCGAGTCCGTCCAGTGTACCCAGTCTCTACTGAGCACCCGTATATCATCTCTGATGTCAAACACCGATGGATATGGGATCATCCATCGCCCATCTACATGGGTCGAGAAGGTACACGCTAGTCTACTCTGGTATATCGATGCCCCGTCTCGATACACCCACGACTAGGGACTTTGAAGGATGTACTTATAGACTACCATGTCCCTACTAGTATGATCCGCATCATAGTCCAGGTAGTCAAGTACATATCCTAAGGGCTTTACCAACATGTAACAGAGAGACAATCAGCATACACGTTAAGGTAAAGTTCAACCAGATAGCATACTATCATGTCGAGCAAGAAAGTCCTCGCTATATATGTCCCAGCATCCACTACAATATACATCCTATGTATAGTAATGGCCTCTAGGGCATACATATAACTAACAATCTCCCACTTGCACTAGGGCCATCTGTAGCAGTGGTTTGAAGTATCTCATACTCAACCATCCCATAAAAGTCTCTCTCTGGGAACAGGCCTTTGTGAGTGGATCCGCTATGTTGTCTTCTGAGTCTACTCTCCAAACCTCGATCACCCTGGAGATCAATCATCTCCATGATCAGGCGATGCTGCCTTAGAATATGTCTGGATCACTGATGGGACCGGCATTCCTTGGCATAAGCCACAACTCCATTGTCACACAATGGGAGGAACATAGTTCATCTCATGAACCATTATATATCCAAACAGCCTCTTTGGTAGCATCTTAAGTAGCGATGTATCCAGCCTTTATCGTCTAGTATGTCACGGTATCTAGCTTGGAACTCTTCCAACATACCGTCCCTTTACTGAGGGTAAAGACAATGCCTGCGACTGACATTCAGTCGTCTTTATCACTCTGGAACACTTCCAGTGATTCTCCCCAGGATCGATTGATACCATCTCACTACATCTAGTGAGAATCCTAACATCCAATTAAATCTATCTCATAGATCCAAAATCCAGGATTTAGTAGGTATCACTTTGATCCTATATGGAGAATCTTTGTGATAAACGGAGATAGATCGAGCGTAGCATAAGAAACTCCTTTCTTATCAAGAGTATGTCATCCACGTACTCTACGAGGAACGTCACGATACTCCCTACTACCTTTTCGTTTATACAAGGTTCATCTACCATTTTGATGATGTCAAATTCTTTGACTAACATATCAAAACAGATGTTCCAACTCCGCGATGCCTGCTTTAATCCTATAAAGCATCTTGCACACGTTTCCGCTGCTCCCACTGTTTACGAAGCCCTCTGGCTGTGTACTTACAGACGCACTCTTCTAAATCATCATTTAGAAAAGCAGTCAAGACACCCAACCACCAGATATCGTAGTCATGGTATGTAGCCGTGGTAAGTAGGATCTGGATGGACTTAAGCATAGTCACTTGAAAAGGTTTCATCATAATCCACGCCTGGTCGATGACGAAAAGCTTTAACAAGTCTAGCTTTGAAAGTCTCAACTTTTCCGTGTACACCAAGTAATCTTCTCAAGATATACTTGCTCCTGATGGGGATTTAACCCTTCAGATATAGCAACCAAAGTCCATACTTTGTTGGTGTATATGGATTCCATCTCAGTTCACTAAGCATCCAGCCATTCTTACAGAGTCACACTCCTGATGGCCAGCTCGAAACTAGTTGGGTCATCATCTCATGATGCAATCCTCGCTCCCACTGTCATAGAGAAACTGAAGTATCTCTCAGGTGGGTGAGGAACCCTACTAGATCGGCGGAGAGGCTGAGGTTCGTTGGTATCTACTGAATACTTTGGTTCTATCAAATCATCAGCTGTAGTTTGTATAGCTGGAACTTTTCCAGTTCTACATTACAGACCATGCCTTGAGCTTGTCCGGATTCTGCTTTTAGACATAGGCCGGACGACCCCAAATCTTAACTATCTTAAGAGATGGGCTCTTCCCTTTCCATATCACATATGAAGCGGTAGGCAACTGATTTGATTCGAGCCGTATTCAATAGGTATGCAGCTTCTCAAGTGCATAACTCCCAAAAGGAAAAAGGTAACTCAGTAGTACTCATCATAGAGCACACCATATCAAATAGGGTGTTATTGCTCCGCCCCGATATACCAACGTGCTGTGGTGTATACGGAGGAGTAATGCCGAGAGAGAATCTCATTCTCCTTTAGAATAATCCAGGATTTTCGTGCTCAAGTATTCTCCTCCTTGATCAAAGGACATAATACTTATACCCGTATTTTAGTTCTCTACTTCTAACTTATATTCTTTGAATATCTCAAAAGGTTCGGACTTGTGTTTCAACAGGAACATATGTCTGAATCTTGAGAGATTATCAGAGAATGTAATGAAGTACAAAGAACCAGTCCAGGCATTTGTAGACAGGGGACCTTACATACATCAACATGTATCATCCCAAGAGTTCACTAACTCTTTCTCTGTTTCCAATAAACGGAGCTATGGTCATCTTATCTTTGTGACATGACTGGCGAGTTTCACAAGATGTAAATTCAAACTTATTTAAATATGCATCTATATGTAACTTTAGCTAGTCGGGTCACATTGATCTGACCTAGTCTACAATGCCTCAAGAAGAATTCGTTCATTTCTGAACTATTCTTCTTGTGTGTGTTCTGTATACTAAGAACTGTAGTTTGATTTAGAACATCAATGCTTTTAGATAACGTGCCTGAACCGATCAACTTTTGATATAGGAAATGTTCAAAACATTATCCAACAATACAAAATTATATCCTTTCTTTACTAACAAAGAGAGTGATATGATTTGGTATATCAGGTTCGGTATCTAACAACATTCGTTCAGAATCAATGTATTGGTAATACAGGGTGACAGTGACCGACAGACTTGGCTGCAACACTTGCCCCGTTTTCTGCCTCATGAAACTTATCACCCGTTCTCAGTTCTCTACCTTTCTGTAGCCCTATGTAACAGATTACATATCTGGGATCCTGATCTGGCATCACATACCCAGGACGTAAAGGACACTGAGAAACAGTTCTATATAATGAACACACCCGAAGATGATGCATCATCATGCGCTCTCCTCGTTTGGGCGGCACGGGAATTCTGGTAATCCCCAATTCCCTGCTCTGTCTTATAACAATTATAAGTTGGAGCGGGACCAACGTTCCCCAGCTCAGTATAACAAGCGGGTTCGGTCAATAATCCGTATTATTATGTTGATTAAGGCGTGATATGGTCGCTACCAGGAGAGAGAGAGAAGAAAACACTCAGTGTGCGCTCTGTCAAGAATAGATTGGTTATTATTTTATCTAATCAGGATGGCTCCCACTGCTTTTTATCAAATCTTCCTTCAAACCCTAAAAGGAAAGACTAGCCGGGATTAATTACACACTACAAGTTCGCCAATCTTTCAGCCAGGCCAGTGTCGGTACTTTGAGGGAGGTCCCCCGTGCTTTCGCACGAACCTAATTACTGTAAACCTCGTTTTCCCAGAGGCGTAACCCCGTTGACACCTTTCTAGACACCTACTTGATCGGCTAATTGTAATGTATAAAACTCTCCCAGGAGTAACTCTTACTCGCAGCGGGTATCGGGATCCAACTATCTCATAGAAGGTATGCAATCTCATTGCAAATTTCAACACTTGAAATTCCCGATAATATTTTGCCCCTAGCGTCCTATGACCTTGACAGAGGTCAACAAACCATAGGCTGCTAGTCAAGTTCAACCCGTCATTTCCTGATTGAAGTAAACCCACCCGCACGACCCTTGACAGAGGTCAACAAGGTCGCACGACTACCCTAAATCAATCACATCATATGCTTATGCAGATAAGCACTAATTAGCTACCGCACACTACGCCTTGACAGAGGTCAACAAACGTAGCACGAATACTAACTAGTACATATCTGAAATGACGGAGGGCTACGACAGGTTTTTCTGAAAACCTATTGCGTAATGAACTTGATATCGTTGTAGGATCGAATGAATTTTGAAATGGAGTGCTTTTGAGGCTTTTCTAGTTTTGCTAAAGGAGTCACTCCCGGTGAAGGGATCGTCGGTCCTTTCCTCGTCGAATGAGGTGCGGGATATATCATATATATCACTGTGCAAAGCAAAAACTCTTAAAAGCAATCAAAAGACAAACCGAGTGTGTAGCATCTGCCAGTTATTGCTAAAGGAGTCACTCCCGGTGAAGGGATCTCGGTCCTTTCCTCATCGAATAAGGTGCAGGATATATCGCATATACCGCTGTGCAAAGCAAGAACTGTAGCTACCTGTTTTATTTTGAAATTCGATTCTACAACATCTTAGGTTTCTTTTATTTTCATTAATCACATTAATGAAGTCCCATCATTTAAGTACCTAAACATCATAGATAAATACGACGTACGCTTATGCCATCCGCATTCGCCTCGATGTCCCCTCGTGCACCGTTAGGTTAGGTAACTAACGGCAGAGCGGGGCAGGGCTAGCGCGGGTGTAAAACATAAGTAACGTCTATATAATATATCATATATACTATATACTGTATCTATCACAGAACATCACATGATCACATCACAGATATCGCAGCAGAAGAAACATATGAAATATTGGATATACTAGGACGTCCGTGTTTTCAATACGAGCCAGTATAAAACACGGATTCCACGGTCGTGATGAATAGCCAAACCCACACCCCTAGACCCCTACGAGAGCGGCAAGCAACCCTACCAATTCTAGAGTTAGGAGACCCGGACCCGACTCCTCGAGTTGGTCTCCCACTGGACTCCAGAACCCGGTTACTTGTGCTCCCCTCCTTGGGTCTATCCTAGTGCGGAAAAGTAAATAATATACAAACGGTGACAACTCCCGCAACCTGGAAGCGCCCCAATAAAAGAATATTACATACAAGTTTTTACATGAATGAAAATGAAAAACACTCATCTCACATAAAAACCCCCGGCTATTCAAACACGACGATCCAATATAACATATCCAGCAACACATAACATCACATGTCATCAACGTAAGTAAATATGCGCATCCCAATTGTCGTTGACATATAGCAACGAAACCGGCGATATCACATATTACATTTACGGTCACAGAAAAGAAAGTGTAAAACTACAACAGTTGGAATCCGCAACCACCTCAGACATCGCATGCCTGACCAAATGAATTACTTAGACATCGCATGCCTAACAATTACAAACCCCGCATTTTAGTCTCATTATCGAAAACTCTTTTCAATATCAAGTCGGGCAATTTCAACAAGATTCCCGACATCCTGATCGAATGCTCGTCGCAAACTTCAGTAGACGGCCGCACCCCCGTTACCGTCGACAAAGTGCACCAAGGCGGAACACCGCTACCGCGAGCACCCGTACGGATGCTTTCGGCGACGGGGTTCTCCTACAGTCACTTGGTCGGGGCTATGGAGTGAAGCTGTCTATTAAGTTTACCCGGCGAGTATCCGCGTACGCTACGTGATTGCGACGGACTTTTGATCACATCAAAATTCCGTGGCAACCGATCAAGTGAGACTAAACTGCTACGTTTATAACATTCATTTAGTTATCATATAACTTATTGTGAATTCCAATTATTGTATCACATTCCAGATAAACAGAAAATGTTAAACTTTTCGATCGAACAATCGAACACCCAAGTTTTCCCGATACAGATCAACACATGAAATATGTCTAACAACATTCCGTTCGTACCTCAGTACCAACGATCCAGCCGTAGAAGGGTCAAGCCAACGCCTCACATGTGGCACGCCGTACTGCCCCAAACCCGAAGGTTCAAAGGGCAGTTCAAGACGGTCACATAATCGAGTTAAGGTTTGTGTCTTCTAGAGGGACCATCGCGTTACTTGCACTACTTAGAACGTCGTTAAACTACGGAAAAATCCAACACTTGGAAATTTCCCGACAGGGGAAAAGTTGGGTATTTATATCCGGTCGAACTTTTTAACATATCCTAAAATTTATCCAGAAAGCCACACGGACAAAATTTGATACCCCGATCGAAATACCGAATCCCCAAATCAACTCAGAAAAATCAACTCTTGAAAAAAATATTAAAAATACCCAGGAATACCAGCACAGCACTATATGAATTACTGTAGAAATTAGGATGCCAGAAACGACAAAATGGCCGCGCTTGCGCCGCACGAGCAAGGCTCGTGCCGCGGAAGCGCGGCACACTGTTGGAATTGGGCAGCCGAATTTTACAGTCTTTCTTATAATTTCCTGCTTAGTTTTCTGAACATTTTTAATGTTGAAAAATCCCTGTTTTTAAAAATTGTACAGAGAGCAATTTTGAATCGGGGTTTCGGGTTCGATCGGACTTCAATTTCCGTCTGGACTTCGCCTAAGGCTCTAGCTAGGCTCTGATACCACTGCAGGGTTCCTAGGCACTCTAGTGAGGTCTCCCAAGCCATCAACCATGGCAATTTCAAAAATTATGGTGCCTACAAACCCTAAAGTACGGATCGTTTGCTAGATATCTAGGCGAACAAGAACAAGTTAACAGTTAACTAAATAAAATACGGAAATACAACCTTTGTAGATCCGGTGCTCCACCTCCATAGCTCCGCAACGAGGTCCTCTCCGCTGTCCAAAACGAATCTGGGCTCTAGGATCGGCTTCGTCGGAGAATGGGCAAGCTAGGTCGTCGATGTCCATGCCGAAGATGATCTACGTCGAAGCATCGATGAATCAAGCTCCACCTTCACCAAACCCTAAAATCTTGTGAAGGAAACACACTCTACTACTTGGCAAGAGGTAGAGGATGAAGAAATAGGAGGTGGGTTAACTTTAGAATTGGATTTCTCACTCTTTCCATCAATCCACCATTGATGGAGCTTGCTTTTCATCACTTGAAGCAATGAAGAAGAAGAAGAAAGATATTATGATAAGTTAATAGAAAATGAAAAGAAAATAAATTCTTATCATAATTTTAACCAAGGTCAAGTGTAGAGAATGAATCATGGTTAGTGAGAATGGTTAGGGTTAAGGTTGAGATAAGTATGGTTGACTTGAACAAAGCTTCATGAAGCTTCAACTAAAGAACAAAAGAAGCCACCATTCTTTTTCTCATTTCTTTTATTCATTTATCAAAAATAAAAAGCATAATTAAATAAGATAAATGAATAATAAATAATAAACCCTAACCATTTCATTAACCAAGGTTTAATCTTTACACTTGAACCCTAGCATGACATGTATCATCAAACATGATACAATCAAGTGCACAAAAGTATATCGCATATACAATGCGCACAACCGAGTGAGAAAATCCATCTTAAGTAAACCGATACTAGTTGATGCAAAGCAATATATCAAATATATAAGTATGCATTAAATCATTAAATCAACATTTGATTCAATGATCCGGTCATGCGCACATAACCGACTGGTATCTAATATATCGGCTTATCGAATCAACGCTTGAATCGATAACTAGGTTATATCGCATACAACCTTTCGATATATTTATCGCGAGAATAGAATACGGTATCACATACACGCATTATTCTCAGTCCCGCACATATCTCATATGCGCTCCTATTTCGTTTCGCTTGACCCAGGAAACCTCTGTGTAGGACTCTAAAGACTCGTCAATACGCCGGCAGCAGGCGATGATCATATCAAACACCCACAAGCCGCAAGCGGTCTGCTAAACGTAACGGCCACCCGGGTATTGAGCGATCTGAAGATCGACGAGCAAGCCCGCTCACACTCCAGTGAATCCGACCAGTAACACTACCGTACAGTCCGGTCTGATCGTCTGATATGTCGCATATCTCACCTAGGGGTGGTAAACGTCAGACCCCAATAGCTCAATAAGTCGTGTCGATATGAGGTCTATAACCGTTCGAGAAACTACTGGTAACACTTACCAGTAAATCTCAGCAACCCTGGCCAGGGATTTCCTGTTATAGCCAATCGAACACAGCGCAACATCAACTCCCTATACCGGGAGAGACGAATCCCCTCCTATCGCTCATTGCCTCCATGTGACTCGGGACTGTACCCAAAAACCACCGTTTTGCACGCCCTCTTGGACGTGGTAAGATGGAAATCAAAGCACAGTGGGAACCACACAAGACTCTATGACGATCTCGGGTCAACAGACTACTCTGTACCAGTGTCACCAGAGAACTGCCATCTGACGTGAGGTATAATACCATCTGGGAGTTCTCGGCGAGTCCGTCCAGTGTACCCAGTCTCTACTGAGCACCCGTATATCATCTCTGATGTCAAACACCGATGGATATGGGATCATCCATCGCCCATCTACATGGGTCGAGAAGGTACACGCTAGTCTACTCTGGTATATCGATGCCCCGTCTCGATACACCCACGACTAGGGACTTTGAAGGATGTACTTATAGACTACCATGTCCCTACTAGTATGATCCGCATCATAGTCCAGGTAGTCAAGTACATATCCTAAGGGCTTTACCAACATGTAACAGAGAGACAATCAGCATACACGTTAAGGTAAAGTTCAACCAGATAGCATACTATCATGTCGAGCAAGAAAGTCCTCGCTATATATGTCCCAGCATCCACTACAATATACATCCTATGTATAGTAATGGCCTCTAGGG
This sequence comes from Agapanthus africanus, assembly GCA_030015575.1. Classification (NCBI taxonomy): domain Eukaryota; kingdom Viridiplantae; phylum Streptophyta; class Magnoliopsida; order Asparagales; family Amaryllidaceae; genus Agapanthus; species Agapanthus africanus. The sequence continues at coordinate 377,798,603 of CM057337.1, read as the reverse complement.
CATACATATAACTAACACTGACTTGACCATTCGGTTGGTAGTAATCCCGTGGCCAAATAGTTCACAATATCTGCGAACCAGGGTTCGCACGATACTGTCAAGAGCTGTTCATCCAGAAAAACGTCGTTGATCGGAATTGGAAGCGAAGGCGAAGAAGGAAGTCGTGAGAGATGGTCGGAAACTACGTTTTCACATCCTCGTTTGTCCTTAATGACAAGGTCAAACTCCTGAAGCAAGAGGATCCAACGTATTAACCGAGATTTTGCATCTTTCTTCGCAAAAAGATGGCGCAGAGCTGAATGGTCTGTGTAGACAATGACTGGAGAGCCGATGAGGTAGGGCCTGAACTTTTCTAAGGCAAATACAACAGCTAAGAATTCCTTCTCAGTTGTTGTATAGTTAAGTTGGGCGTCGTTCAGGGTTCGGCTTGCGTAATAGATTACGTGCGGCATCTTGTTGATGTGTTGTCCAAGGACAGCACCAATGGCAAAGTCGGATGCATCGCACATAATCTCGAATGGGTGCGTCCAGTCAGGTGAAGAAAGAACGGGAGCAGAAGCGAGTGAGCGTTTCAATGATTCGAATGCAGTGACACAGCTCGAGTTGAAGTCGAATGGCGTGTCCTTGGCCAGCAAAAGAGTCAAGGGCCTAGCAATCTTGCTAAAGTCCTTGATGAACCGTCTATAGAAACCGGCATGGCCAAGGAAGGCTCGGATATCTCTGACGCATCGGGGAGGAGGCAGATTGGAAATGACCTCAATCTTTGCTTTGTCAACCTCTATGCCATTTTGCGAGATGATATGTCCTAAGACAATACCTTCGCGCACCATGAAGTGGCATTTCTCCCAGTTCAAAGTGAGATTCTTATCCTTACATCGGGTAAGGACAGCGTCAAGATGCAGCAAACACTCGTCAAAGGAGTCGCCGAAGATGGAGAAGTCATCCATGAAAATCTCCAGAAATTTTTCCACCATGTCTGAGAAAATTCCCATCATACACCGCTGGAAGGTAGCGGGCGCATTGCATAACCCAAAGGGCATGCGTCGATATGCAAACGTGCCGAAAGGACAAGTGAAAGTGGTCTTGTCCCGGTCTTTTTCGGCGATGGGAATTTGATTATAGCCGGAGTAGCCATCAAGAAAGCAGTAGTACTCGTGTACGGCCAATCGTTCAAGCATCTGGTCAATGAAAGGTAGCGGAAAGTGGTCTTTCCGCGTCGCGGCGTTGAGATTTCTGTAATCAATGCAAACTCGCCACCCAGTTTGGGTGTGAGTAGGGATTAACTCGTTCGCCTCGTTAGTTATGACCGTGATGCCCGACTTCTTGGGGACAACATGAATGGGGCTAACCCACTGGCTATCAGAGATAGGGTAAATGATACCACTATCTAGACATTTGACGATCTCCTTCTTCACAGCCTCCTTCATGACTGGATTAAGACGTCTTTGTGGATCCCGGGCTGGTTTGGCATCATCCATCAGATGAATGTGATGCTCAACGATCAGGGGACTAATCCCCTTGATGTCCGCCATGGACCAGCCAAAAGCTTGCTTGTTGCTGTGCAAGACCGCGAGAAGGTCTTTCTCTTGCTCGGGAGCTAGAGAAGCCGAGATGATGTCAGGGAGGGTCTCGTTCTCACCTAAGTAAGCGTACTTAAGATGAGACGGCAAAGGCTTGAGTTCGAGCGTTGGAGGTGAAACGATGGAAGGCAAGATTGGTGCAAAGGTCTCGAACTCAAAGGACTCCAGTAATGGTTCAAAATGAGTGTAAGCAACCGAGTTGGATGGTTCAAGTAACTCATCCGGAAAGTCGAAGGATTCAAACTCGGGTTGTGCTCAGCTAAGATCGTTTGAAAACGTGAAACACTCGTAGTCGTTGTCGGGCGCAGAAACAGCAGCAGGTTCGAAGAGAAACGCACTAGTGGCGTCAAGATTATCGTGATCAAACAGAAACTCCTCGAATTCACACTCTTCTCGGGTGATCTCCTGGATCGAGCAGACGTCTAGTATATGAGCATTAGGTTCGGCGGGCTGATTCCCCAACCTAAAAATGTTGAGTTCAATCGTCATATTTCCAAAAGAGAGGTTCATCGAACCATTGCGATAATTGATCACAGCATTTGAGGTTGCGAGAAATGGGCGACCGAGTATCACCGGAATTTGATTCCGGGGGTTAGCTACAGGCTGTGTGTCTAATACAATGAAGTCGACAGGGAATATGAAGTCCCCGACTTTGATTAACACATCCTCTAGCTCACCCCTAGGATGGGTGATCGATCGGTCGGCCATTTGGAGAGTGCAGTGTGTGGGTTTCAGCTCTCCAACGCCTAATTGCTCGTATACTGAATACGGAAGCAGGTTAACACTGGCACCAAGATCTAATAGTGCGCGGTTAATGTTCTTATCCCCAATAGTAATTGAAGTCGTAGGACAGCCAGGGTCCTTCCGTTTTTGTGGTAAAGATTGGGTAAGGGCATCACTCACAGCACTAGCCAAGAAAACTTTCTTGGGTACCTGAGACTTCCTCTTTTTCGTGCACAAGTCCTTTAAGATTTTCGCGTAGGACGGGACTTGTTGGACAGCATCTAAAAGAGGAATGTTAATGTTAACTTGCTTGAATAACTCCAAAATCTTCTCCATTTGTGGATTTTGTTTGTTAGACCTCAACCGGTTTGGAAATGGAACATTTTGAAAATTGGTTGAGTCTAATGCTGGAGGAGGAGATTTTGGAGTTGGAACGGATCCCAGAATAGGTGTTTTCGTGGAGTGAGAAGTGGGTCCGTTCAGAGCAGAAGAAGAGGAAGGAGAGCCTTGTAAAGAACGGAGAATAGGCTCAGAAGACGAAGAAGAAGAAGAAGAAGAAGAAGAAGCAGCGGCCGGGGTTTCATCGTTGATTCGTTTGCCAATGTTGTTCTGCAGCATCCTTCCCGATCTCAGTGTGGTCACGGCACTCACATTATGGTTCTGTTGTTCAAGAGCAACATGTGCATTATGTGGGTGACCGGGATTTGGGAGTGGCTGGGACGGGAGCTTCCCCTTCTCTCGCTCGCTTAAGGCCGCGTTCAGCTGTGCAATCTGGGCCTCAATTGTCTTGATGCTTTGCCCGTGTGCGGCAGTGTGTTGCACTAAGGATTCAATGGAAGACTGGATGTTGGCGGTGGATTGAGTCGATAGTTTAACAAACGCCTCCAGACTTCGTTCGAGCGAGGAAACCTTATCGTTGTTTGACGGAACAAAGTTGTTTGGTGGAAAAGAATTGTTGGGTGCAAAGTTGTTCGTCGGATTTTGGAAAGGTTGGGGTTGGAAGGGCTGCTGATATTGATGTTGAGTTTGTTGTTAAGCTTGTTGTTGCGGCGGAGGGGCCCTTTAGAAATTGTTGCCCTGGAATTGATTCTGATTCTGATTCCAGGCGAAATTGGGGTGGTTCCTCCAACCGGGATTGTAGGTGGAAGAGTATGGATCATTCCTCGGTCTTTGCTGGAAAGCAGCATTAACCTGATCCTGTCCTTGCGAGGGTGGATTGTAAGGACACTCTTCGGTCAAGTGGGAAGGATCGGAACAACAAGCGCAAATGGTAGGGAGGGGGAGAACAGGGGCAGGAGCAGGAGCAGAAAATTTGCTCTCTATCGCTTCAAGCTTTCTTGTTATTGCAGCCATTTCAGCTTTCATCGCAATAGAGACATCAAGTTGGTGGATTCCTACCCTAGACTGACCGGTAGAAGTGGAGGTAGAAGAAGAAGAAGTCGGTCTGGTGCTCTCCCATTGTAGCGTTTGCTCCGCAAGGTCGTCAAAGAATTGCCACGCTTCCTCGTCAGATTTGGATAGGAAGTGGCCCTGACAGATGGTTTCCAACAACTGCTTCGTTGCTGGGTTCAGGCCCTCGTATAAGGTTTGGCAAAGTTGCCATTTCTCTATACCGTGGTGAGGACACTGAACAAGAAGGTCTTTGTACCGGTCAAAGCACTTCCAGAAGGGTTCAGAAGGAAGCTGGGAGAATTGGTTGATTTCATTTCGAATCCTTGCGGTTTTATGATTCGGATAGAATTTTTTCAGAAACGCTTTAAGAAACTCGTCCCAGCTGGTGATTGAGTGGGAAGCGGTGCTATACAGCCATTTTTCAGTAAGATCGCATAGAGTGAACGGAATGACCCGTAGACGTATACCATCGTCCGACAGCTGGGTGGTTTTCATCATGGCACAGACGTTTTGAAATTTGTTGATGAAGATATAGGCATCTTCAGATTCAAGCCCATGAAAACGTGGAAGCATGTTCATGAAGTGGGGCTTAATTTCAAAGTTGTCCCTATTGGCCGGAGGAAGAGAAAGGCAGGTGGGAAGTGCAGAACGGGTGGGATAGAAACGATCCTGGAGCGCGATTCGCTGCGGCGCTACAACAGGCGGTGGTGGTGGGATATTGGTCTCCGTAGGAGGTGGAGCCAATCCAGGGGTGGTCAAAGAGATGTTCGGATTAAATCCCGACATCGCGGAAGAAGAGGTTGGTGAAGGTGAAGGTGAAGATGTACGAACAGAATTCCGGTCAACGTCGGAGTTGGCCGGTAAAGGAAGGGGTGAAAGAGGAGTGGACGGAGTATCGACGTCTGAGTCGATCGCGTAGTCGGTAGCGACTAACGTAACGCGGACTAGACGGGCGCTAGTGTCCCGAGTCCAAGCGGACATACACTAAACGAGTTTAGTATAGTCAAAGCGGAGAAGGTGAGGGTAAGAAAACGTCAATGGAGAAAGGCGATGGGTGGTGGGTGAAAATGGATTTGGCGACAAAGGGCAAGTTTTTATAAAAGTTTTTGATTTTTTTCTTCTTCTTTTTTTTGTTTTTTATAGAAAGAGATTTACAGAAATATGTACGGATATACGGCTTAAGCAATCACAAACAAGATATGCACAATCACACCTAGATCTAGGGTAACCTAGGTCTACTAGACCTGCTCCTGAACTTGATTGTCGAAGTTAAACAGTGTCGAGAAACGGGCTTAAAAATACACTGATCACGAGGCCAGGTAAGTGCAGAGATAAGGGGAGGTTGTCCAACGCTTTCGCGAAGTTCCTTAATTAAATAACCCTTTCTCTTTCGGCGGTTGCGCCTTTAACACTTTCCTAGACACCTCGTAAACAATATACCGTTAAGCGAGGTTCTAAACACGGTTTATCTTCTCCTAATGAGCGCGAAGTCCTTAGGGCTGAAGTCTAGTATTTTTTAATTTACAATGGACAATGCATATGCTTTTGTGATTTTTGGGGTCCTGGGAAGGGTGATGAAATCCCCACCCAATCTGGATTGGTTTCAAGCCCCTTAAGTCCGTATTAAAGAATGCAAAGCGGTAACAAATCAACTGCAAACAATTTTTATTTGCGGCGCAAAGAATCCTGCACAAGAACAGTTTATTGGAAGGGGGAGAAGAGTTTGCGCAAAGAAATCTGCAGAAAACACAATTTATTGGAGTTCAGAGGAGTGGAGAAGGAGAGAGAGACTTACAGAGAGATTTTGGGGCTCTGAAGCCACCAAGTGGCCGCGGATCCGCGGCCTAAGCCAACTTATGCCGCGGAACCGCGGCAATGTGGTGGAGTTGGGGCTCCGTTTTTCTGGTACGAGCTCCTGTTGGTGTCCTCTGCTTGTTTGGATTTTCTGAATTTTTATTTGCTCACTGTACCTGCTCCAAATTTTGACAGTAGACCGTTTGCTTCGTTTTGTTCCGTCGCGGTGTAGCCGCGAAATGTGGGTCTATCTTCCCACGTCTTTGGCACTGAACTTGAACTCCGTATTTCTACGTCTTGGCCACTGAACTCGAACTTCGTATTTTCCTGCACACTTGCACAAAAACTAATCAAAAACAACAAGATGGTTTTTTACAATGTATATTTTTTTGTTTTGTTTTTTTTTTTTTTGGTTATATTCACAAATTAACCCGAAATTACACAAGGAAATAAACTACCGTCTCCCCGGCAACGGCGCCATTTTATTAAAAGAATTGAAGTTAACCGCAATCAAGACGGTTTCTCTTGTAGCTAGCCGGTTGAGTACGGGTCGTCCGCAGGGAGATGGGAGTCTTTTTCAATGTGTTTTAACGAGTTAAGTCCGGTTTTCAGATTTTGTTTGTGATTATCTAAGTGTTGAGTTGATAATTAAAGAGAGCTTGTTAGGGTTAGGATTAGGTTAGTTTGAGTTAGGAGTCTCCTCATCTTTCGTTGCCGCCTCTTAATATCGGTGTTACGGTAATCGGCAAAAACGGGGATTAGCACGACTAGGAAGGAACTTGCGAGTATAAGCTAGGCTTTCCAACGCATAAGTCCTTCCTTTTGGTGCTTGTCCGTCCGTTCTTGGCTCTTAGCCATAACCTCCGGTTAATTCAACCACAACCGGTCTCACTACGGAATCACCGCTATCATGTAGGATAGGGTGCCGTAAGGAGCGGATTGTGGTTCAATTAACGGGAGTCGATTTAAGCTGTTGGGCAAGGAAAGAGTGAGAGAGATTTCCTTCTCTCAAACTTCCCTTATCCTACCCTAACAAGTATGAACTATTCACACATCATGATATGGAAAAATAAAACAAAACAAAAGAGGAAGATAGAAAGAAGGAGATTAGAAGAATACGACTAGCTATTTGCGACCTCACCTTGGCGAGGATCGAGCGTAAGCATCATTGTCGAATTAAGGATAAAGAAAAAGAGAGAAGAAAGAAACTAGAAGAAAATAACAACAACTACTTAACAAATTAAAATTACAACAATTAACAAGATAAAGAGACAAGCATGATAATAAATGGTTCTTCTTTATTCATCACTCTTCACTCATAAGCTCACTACAAGTTTCAATGGAGAAGAGGTGAGAAGAGGAAGAAGAAACACACTAAACTTAGCAAAATGAAAATACAAGAAAAATGGACCCTTTCCTTCACAAAGTTCTGGGCTATTTATAGGCCAAAAAATGAAAACCTAGGGCAACCACCAGAACCCAAATACAAAGACAAAAATACCCCTGAAAAGTGGTCGGCTGAAGCCACCATACGGCCGCGGAACCGCCGCCTATGGCCCCTATTGGCCGCGGTTCCGCCGCCCTATGGGTGAGTTGGGGTGTCGGCTTCTGTGTACTTCCCTGGTCTTCTGTCCCCTCTTGTCTGGTATATGTATTTTCTGAAAATACTTTCACATTTCTTCCAGAATTTCTGTTGAGGAAAGGTGGACTTTTTATGGATGTTTTTGTCATGATTGCCTCGAGCTCCGCGTAGATTTCTTGGATCTTGTGCTGCCATGGAGCCTTGTGCATGAAAACGACATTGATTTGACATTTTGTCTTCCTAAACTGGTATCTGGCAACATACGGATGAAGAGCGGAAACCGTGTTTTATCTGTGGTTGGCAGGAACCCGGATTTTGTCGTGTTTTTCCTGAATTTCACCGTTTTAGAACCGAGAACCTGTATCCTGCAATTGACTAGCAAACACGGCTCAAGAGTATCTACCGATATGCAATGTGACAAAAATTGGGCGGTATGAAAGTGCAAAAATTTGATATGAACAGCACTCATACGAAAGATTGACCCGGCCGAGGACATTCCGCCAAGGCGAACTCGTGCTAGTGGTCAAAAGGCCTATGATTCCAAATCGCACCAAGCGGGGAAAATTCGAGCCAAACTATGAAGGCCCGTACATCATAGACAAGGTCTACCAAGGTGGAGCCTATCTACTCATGGATATGCACGGTGAAGGCCTTACAGGCCAATAAATGGTCGATTCCTAAAGAAATACTACGCTTAGCGAGTTACTGCCTAGGTCAATGATAGATGACGACGACTGTGTCCATTCGCTATCTTACTAAGCTCAAACTCTATAAGCAGTAGCCAGCTTTCTTCATGACGGACCGGGACATCCTTAAACTAATAACGGACCGAAACGTCCTTATACTAATACCGCAGCATCCGTAAGCTGACGAGATAAAAAAAAGAAGAAAAATATAATAAATAAAAACGGTATGTCCATAAGCAAAATGGGCACGGATGAAATCCCGAAAGGGATCCATGAGACGACTATGTCCATTCGATATCTTCCTAAGCTCAAACTCTATAAGCAGTAGCCAGCTTTCTTCATGATGGACCGGGACGTCCTTAAACTAATAACGGACCGAAACGTCCTTATACTAATACCGCAGCATCCGTAAGCTGACGAGATAAAAAAAAAAGAAGAAAAATATAATAAATAAAAACGGTATGTCCATAAGCAAAATGGGCACGGATGAAATCCCGAAAGGGATCCATGAGTAAAAACAGCAGGGCTACCGGCGAGTGTTCGTGAAAACCCGAAAGGGCGCGACCTCGTAAAAAAAAAGGTAAATAAAAATAAAAAGAAAAAAAGGGGGTATGTCCATAAGCAAAAAGGGCATGGATGAAAACCCGAAAGGTCTCCGTGAGTAAAAACAGCAGGACTATCGGCGAGTGTTTGTGAAAACCCGAAAGGGCGCAACCTCGTTCAAGGACACTTACAAGATCCTCTCGACCTTGTAAGGAGATACCACCTGCGTGAGATCCTTACGACTCACAAAGGAGCAACACACTTAGGGATCCCCATGATTCTTAAGGAGAAAATACACTTGCGAGATCCTCACGACTCGTTAGGAGAACTCTTTTATGAGACCCTCACGGATCATAAGATTTGAAAGTCTTAAGTTACAGAGACCTAAACCTGTGCTTAAGCAACCCCCACAACTTCCGATATTGCCCTACAAGTGGTCCAATACTGGCCCTTGAATACAATCCACGGGCGCGAATAAACATTTCCCTAATCAAGTCCCATCCGAGACTGGGGATATGTTCGCATGACGAACAACCCTTATAAGTCCTCTCGACTTACAAGGAGAAAACCCTCTTGTAGGATCCTTACGACTTACAAGAGGAACAAACACTTAGGAATCCTCATGATTCCTAAGGAGAAAATACACCTGCAAGATCCTCACGACTTGTAGGGAGAAATACCTTTGTGAGACCCTTACGGCTCATGAAGTCAAAAGCCTTAGTCGACAGGACCTTAACCCTGTTCGCTAAGCCACCCTTGTTCGACGTCGACAGAGGCAGATGATGATTCGCTCCTGGAAATATCCCAGTTGTAGCGGTGCTGATGCCGAAATCGGTGTCTAATTTTAGGTTTACGGCGAAAAGCCAGTAGGCCGCACATGCGTATGAAATAGACGAAATGATGGGGCGACTTGGAACAAAAAGCAGCAAGTAAAAACGTATGCACACGAAATAGCCGAAATGATGGGGCAACTCGCAACAAAAAGCAGCGAGTAACAATGAAATAAACAGCCGAAATGATTGGGCACCGCGAAAAATAGCCGAAATGAATGGGCAATCGTGACCTTCGCGATATAAAAGCTGAAATGATAGAGCATCGCGGAAATAAAACAAAAAAAATTGAAGTGATAAAACTTTGGCCCTACAGTTGAGATCACATCGATCCCTATATACAATTCAAGGCCGCAAGCAAAAAAGGAACCATACTTTCCCAACAGGCTCCGCCAAAAAACGAAGCCAAATCTCGACGGTTCATCCCAACTCCGAAGAAACCAGTGTCTCCGTGGGAAATTCTCGATTCGTTTCAACACCAAGGAAACAAATAATCCTTGGCAAATACCTCAACTCAGGGAAACAAACATCCTTGACGAGAGCCTCCTGATTCGCATCGAATCGCAGAGCAACCAGTGTCTCCGTAGGAAATTCTCGATCCGTTTCAACACCAAGGAAATAAATAATCCTTGGCAAATACCTCAATTCAGGGAAACAAGCGTCCTTGATGAGAGCCTCCTGATTCGCGTCGACTCGTAGAGCAACCAGTGTCTCCGTGGGAAATTCTCGATTCATTTCAACACCAAGGAAACAAATAATCCTTGGCAAATACCTCAACTCAGGGAAACAAACATCCTTGACGAGAGCCTCCTGATTCGCATCGACTCGCAGAGCAACCAGTGTCTCCGTGGGAAATTCTCGATTCGTTTCAACACCAAGGAAACAAATAATCCTTGGCAAATACCTCAACTCATGGAAACAAACATCCTTGATGAGAGCCTCCTGACTCGCATCGACTCGCAGAGAAACCAGTGTCTCCGTAGGAAATTCTCGATTCGTTTGAACACCAAGGAAACAAATAATCCTTGGCAAATACCTCAACTCAGGGAAACAAACATCCTTGACGAGAGCTTCCTGATTTGCATCGACTCGCAGAGCAACCAGTGTCTCCGTGGGAAATTCTCGATTCGTTTCAACACCAAGGAAACAAATAATCCTTGGCAAATACCTCAACTCAGGGAAATGAAAAACCTTGACGAGAGCCTCCTGATTCGCATCGACTCGCAGAGCAACCAGTGTCTCCGTGGGAAATTCTCGATTCGTTTCAACACCGAGGAAACAAATAATCCTTGGCAAATACCTCAACTCAGGGAAACAAACATCCTTGATGAGAGCTTCCTGACTCGCATCGACTCGCAGAGAAACCAATGTCTTCGTGGGAAATTCTCGATTCGTTTCAACCCTAGAGAAACAAATAATCTCTAGCAAATACCTCAACTCAGGGAAACCAGCGTCCTCGACGAGAACCTCCTAATTCGCGTTGGCTCGCAGAGAAACCAGTGTCTCCGCGGGAAATTCCCGATTCATCTCAACTTGCAAGATGAAGCCTCAGGCAGCAGGGATTAAAAAACTTGCTTCCTGAACAATGGGACCCTGGAAGTCGGTCTAAAACGGTCTCTTGCGTACTATTCACGGGTCTCACTCTCCAAAGTCGAGTTTCGACAAGGAGGGAAACAACCGCTTACGGGTCCTCTCGTCTCGACTCGTAAGAGGGAAAAATTCTCTTATAGGATCCTTACGACTTATAAGAGAAAACACACTTAGGAATCCTCACGATTCCTAAGGAGAAAACCCACCTACGAGATCCTCTCGATCCGTAGGGAGAAAAGTCCCTATGAGACCCTCATGGCTCATAGAGTTGAAAAGTCTTAGGCGGCAGATCTGAACCTGCGGCCTAAGCCATCGCTATCTCATGAAGAATTCAAGATGCTTACTCTATTATCTGCTAATTGTGACAACATGCTGATAATAAGAAAGGAAAAAGCAAAGAAATAGTACAAGACATTGCAAAGAAAAATGTGTATCTTTATTGAATGCAATCAAGTACAAGCTGAAGCGTACAAAATATTGAAGAATGGATACATATTATGTAAAAAGAAAAATTTTACAAGTATCTAGATACAAGGAGAATTACTGGGAAGGAAGCGTCTTGCGTAGCTCTAGCAATTGTTCGCGCACTTCCTTCCCCACATTCTCCTGATCGGCCACCACCGCCAGCTCCGCCTCCACATAGGCCCGTTGCTGCAAGACAGATGCAAGCTGCTCCCTGACGGCCTGATGAGCAGCTTCGCGGCCTGGGGTATCACGCTCGGCTACATCAAGCTTTTGCTTCAAGTTTAGTCCATGGGAGATGCGCTCTAGGAGACCCTCAAAGATAGCCTTCACTTGGGAAGCATTCGCCTCAACCTCAGCACGCAGACGGGCCGTCTCGCTCGAGGTCTCTTGGCATTCCCTTAACATTAAAGCTGCTTCTTGTTCCAAGTGGTGGACGTAAGAACCGCTTTCCTTGATCCATGCTACTCTTTCATTGCTCGCAGCTAAAGTCTCGGGGGTGAGACGCATCGACTCCAGCTGATGCAGGCGAGCCTCGATCTCCAAACAATAGTTAACCCAAGATACGATGATGCCCTCGTCATGGAAATTCACGAGTATCACCAGCATCGGGTTAACCGCCGTAGTGAAATCCGCAGTAGGCGTAGGGGTCTCGAAGTCGAGCTCCTAAACGTAGTCGCTCAACATACGCAAGCTGTTCGCGGCGCCTTTCGAAGATGGACGTCTCAAGTAAGGACCTGCCGGTATTGTGATGCGAGACTCAAAGGGCGCCGAGACCAGAATAATAGCTGAAAAGAAAAAAGATATGATCAGATAACAGTTCAGGAAATATAAAAAGGGGGAGTTATCAATGTGATAGTCGCTGTACCAGCTGAGGCGGGTGGCAAGGCCGAAAGGGTCGGTAGTGCAGCCGATCTTTCATCCCCTCCTTCGATTTGTAGCACTGCAGTCGGGACAAAAAAAAGTTAGAAGTAATTCCATCAATGAAAAAGAAAGATATCAATGGAAACCATACTTACCAGCGCCACCGGAGGAAGAAGCGAGTTCAGATGGGAAGGAGAAGTGTGAGAGCAACACCTGATAGAGATGGTCAAAAAGCACTCCTGAAAGACACAGCAGTACAACTTTAGTACATAAATTATGCGGCTGAAAGATGAAAATAATAGATTGCAAATCCATACCTTCCAACATCTTCGATGGTATAAGAGAGGGTTGAGAGGTGACCACCGCCAAGGCAGTCATTGAAGGCGCTCCCTCGAGCAGTGGGGCGTCGGCGCTGGCTGCACCTGCGTTACGAACAAAGGTGAACTTGTCAGAAAGGATTGTAAGGTAAAGAAAGACAGCAACTTGGTATTTACCTGATGAGCTGCTGGCTGAAACGGAGGCGACTCCCTCCTCCATCGACATGAGGCCACCGCCCGTGGCCTCATCACCCGACTCAATGGGGGCCGTCGTCGTGCTTGCGTGGCCAGGAGACGGCTGAAGATCGTAGGTGGGGAGGGCAATGATCGGAGCATTGCCGGACTCTTAAGAGAGAGCGGCTGACTCTTCCCCAAGAGTCGTTCCCATCTCGCCCGCTACTTCTTCGGGCTCCGCGATCTCCTTCGGCTCATCCGCCGTCAGCACGAGGTCGCCGGCCTCAAGCTCCTCGTCCGCCACTACCCTGGGCTCAGTTATAACGATCATTTTATCTGCCGCCACTTCAGGCTCGGCATCAATGACCTTCTCGGCTGCAGATCCCTCAACCTCCCTTTCAGGCTCCGCAGCCCCAGCGACGTTGCCCACCGTCAGCTCGGGTTCGACAGGCGCCACCTCCTCTGTTTCCTTGGGATCGACCGTCTCCGCCTCCCCCTCGGTCGGACTTGGCCCAGCAGGACAGAATATGTAAGAACCAGCAGGTTTATGATTCTTACAACAAAATTCTAAAAAAGAAATACTACCTGGGGTGGACTTATTGTTAGCCACCCTATTGGCGCGCACCGCCTGTCTATGAGCCGTAGACAAGGCAACCGGGTGCTCTTCTGATGGAGTATCGGCACGATGGATGGTGCTTGGGCCCGCTCCAATGGCCAAGGCAGCCCTGCGTGCCTTCGCTTCGCGCCTTGACCGTTTCCTCTCCTCCCGAGCTGTCACGATGGATCTCTTCGACGCTTCCTTCAAGGCGTCGTCGTCATCGTTCAGAGATGCCTTCAGAGCCTTTAAGGCATCTCTCATTGGCTCTTCAAGACGGACCTCCCGCGGTAGCCCCGAGGAACCAGGAACATTGGCAGATGGCAGATTGTCCGCGTTGCTTGGCGGGAATGGCATTGAGGTTCTTGCGATAAAAAGGGAGAGGTTAGATCGACCATAACACAAGGGAAATGAAAACTTGATGAATTGAAACTTACTAAGGCCCATGGACGCTCTAAGACGTTCCTCCTCTTGGAAAGTCTTCATGGAAGTGGCGGTGGCTTCCTCAGTGGTGATGCCTGTTGGAAGAAAAGAAGGAAAAATATTAGTCAAAGGCAATAATAAAGATATGATGTAATAGAAAATGCGACTAGTGATTACCTGATGCCGCAAGCTTAGCCAGCCATGCGTCACGCCTCGCTAACCGCTCCGAAGCTTTGAGGGCAGCCTCCAAATCCGTGTCATCCGGCATGACTAATCCCTCGTTAGTCCCATATTCACTCAGGCCCTCAGCATAGGGAGCATGGGGCTCCTGACCAAACACGACATCAGCGGCGAAGAGCGACTTCTTCTTCTTCTTTTGCTCACCAATCCTAGGTGCCCCCGGGATCGACTTACGCTTGGCAGCCACCTTGGGGCGGCAGGTCCCAATGTCCGCACCCACGCCAGACTCCGGCGAGACTACAACCACTGTCTCCACTGGAGCACAGGGCGCTGGTGGTGCATCCGCAATATCAGGGAGCGACAATTCGCGTGGGGGACTCTGCGCACGCGGTGGCCCGGCTCTAGCATCTTTCAAAGGGGGAACTACCGGGGTCCTTGGCACCAAAGGAGCGTTGCGATCGCTACCTGGAGGCGTACCCTTACGGTCGACCAAAAATCTCCTTTCCTCCTTTATAACGGCCCCCGTCGCATGATTGTACCATTCTTTATATACATTGAGGAGTCGTGGAGCGTAAGCTGGCACACTGATAAAAAAGTGAACCCGTATTCAGGCGCATGAAATGATGCAACGCGTTCTCCATCCCTTCTTCAGTGGCAGCAGGTTCCAATAGGAAAGCTTCCAAGGGTACCCCTTGATCGTAGCCCAGTTGTTGGGCGAAACGATGCGGGTTAAATCTCATGAAAATCACCGCACCATTCTTCCTGAAGACTAGGAAGCCCTGTCTAATAGAATATAAGTGAAGGGTCTCCCGGGCAGTCAAAACTGAGCCTCCATCCTTAAAGGAGTCTTGTAATGGTTGCACCGCAATGGTCGACGCCTTTCCAATAGTCAATACCTTGTCAATGAAGGACATCACGGCTCCAACGGTGTGAGGGCGAAGGAGTAAAACCCTGGCGTTCCGTGGTGATGGGGTCATAAATGATGCGCCGATCAGCTGTATAATACGAGGGAAACCGCACTTGTCGAAGAACGAGGGCCTTTTGTGCATGCCGAAGACACCCGCCGTGTGTAGCTCGAGCAATGATACGAAGTAGTGCATCGGGAAGACCGCGTGCAGTACCCCAGGCTCATTAGCATCCGCTGCTCGAGTGAGGCCATGATACAAGTGTGCCAAGCCGGCGATCCCAACGGCCACTTTTACCCCGATAGTCATCCGGTGGGCTGGGTAAAAGACAGAAGGCCGCATATGGCGAGAGTTCATCGGGATCGCAAACCAACTCAGCCATAACCCAAGAAATCTTAAGAAAAAGGCCTCCTCGTCCATCTCAGGGGCCGCAATTTCTGCAAAAGACATGGTCGGGAAGTCCGGAAGGAAAAAACCCTTTTGGTCTATTTCCCTCGCCGGCAGGTTATCCAAACCTAGACCAAAAGGGTCATCCAGGGTAGCAAACTTGGCAGCTTCTGATGAGAGGACGCTTGGGCGAAGGAACCGAGCGATGAAATCCTCAAAGCTAACTCCGCGACTCCCATGTTCGACGAAAAGGGCCTCATAGATGTTCAACACTTTAATTAAGCTTGGGAATTGGTGTTGAACAATATTCTCCGGCGTGAGCCCCCTTACCACCGACTTAGCACCGAAGACATACTCGTCTGTCTGGAGCAACTCCTCATAGTGTTCCCCTATAACCGGTAAACCGGATACCTCCGTGAACTCCTCCAGAGTGATTGACACTTCCCGATCCATGGCGAGGAAAGTGTGGGTAGGAATGTTCCACTGCTCCAAGAAAGCCTTGAACCACCAGGTGGGGAGCGTGGGATACTGGAAGAGAGAGACGTAAACTGTAGTGTACAATCCTAACCTTATCAATTGCGACTTCTTCGTCGACAGGATATACCGGGCCCACGGCAGATAGCCGATCGGGTGGTGGGGGATCAGACCGATGTTATATGACTGCCCCCAAGGTCGTGCCTCGCCTTGACAGATACGGCGTCCTAGGATATCCAAAACCATAGGACGCTGGACCGGAATCGCATCCATAGCAGGATGAAGAAAGCCCTTCGAGGTCCAATCAACCATCTCCACGGCATACTGCACCGAGGGTGGGGTGGCATAGTCAATCGCCGTAATGGATTCTGACGGCACTGCGCACGTGAAGCTCCGTCGACCCCTGATAATATGATTATACAACGACCCCCAAAGGTGGAGACTCTTGTATTCCGGGTCGTGGTACTTAATCATTGCTAGAACTTCGCGGTCCAAGAGCGCTTCAGGAAACCCTTCCTCCGAGCGGGCGAACAGGAATGAGGTATCGAGAGACATGGTCACTGCAAGGGAACAAAAAATAGCCGTTAGTGCTGCAATTCCAACGCTTGGCGTTTAAAGATTTTTAATTAACTGAATTTAAAAATTAATTAAAATTAATCACACCACACTGCAGTGCAGTGGGTAGGGGACCAAATGGGGACCAACAAAATCTGGATGAAAGTGCCTCATTGAATAAGACAGCCCAATCATTGGGTGAGACTGTTAGTTAAAGAAAAGATCCCCAAGAGAATATTCTCATCAGTGGAGAATTCCCAGAGACAAGGAGAAAATCTCCTCTTTCAGAGCAAAGCCCTGTCACAGAATGACACTTGTCAAATTCTGGTCTCAAAGGGATAAAATTCCTTAAAAAGAACTTAGCTCTGTAATAGTCCATCAAAAAAAAAATTTAAAAAAAAATTTAATTATAATTTTTGGGATCTTGAAAATCCAAGAAAAACACTTAAGAGTTCATCATCAGAAGATCCAAAGATCTATTTTCTGTCAATGAGCCAAGCTCTGTTCATGGGTGAAGAAACCCTAAAAAAAATTCTTGAGAGCAAAGCTCTGTTTATGAAACCCCAATGGTGAATTTCTTTAGATCAAAAGATCTATGAGAGCAAATCTCTTTTGGTTAAGATTGATTTAAATTAGTTTGATTTAAATTAATTTTGTTAGTGTATATGCCCTAGAGGCCATTACTGTATCATACTAGTTTGTATATTACTTAATGGAAGCTTGGGATATTCACCTTGTATATACAATCTTGCTCAAAATAGTAGTATGCTACTTGGTTTGTTTCTACTTCAATGTGTACATGTGTTTATTTTATCACCTATACGCATTAGTGGAGCCCTTAGGATCTTTGCTTGATTACCAGCGTTGTGATGGCAGTCACACTAGTGGGGCTGGGTAATCTATAAGCACATCCTTATGCAGGTCCCTAGTCGCAGGACTATCGAGACAGGGCATCGATACTCCGTAGTAGACTAGCGCATGCGCTTCTCATCCCAGTGTGGGAGACGGTCTGTCCCACAGCCGTCAGTACGTCGTACTGGAGATAGTATGCGAGTGCTCGTTGGGTTACGAGTACACTGGACAGGACTCGTCGGGAACTGACCGGTTGGTATTATACCTATCGTCAGTTATCAGTTCCCAGGTGACATGAGTGCAGCTTAGTCCGCTGACTTGACACTGTCACTTCGCCTCGAGTGTGTTCCTACTGTACTTTGATTACTACCCTACCACGGCTCAAAGGAGTCGTGCAAACAGGTAGTAGTTGGGTGCAGTCCCGAAGCACTTGGAGCCAGTGACGGTTAGACAGGATTCGTCTCTCCCGGTATTGGGGGTTGACATCGCGCTGTGTCTAGGAGAGCCATTACACGAGTAGTCCCTGGCCAGGGCAAGCGGGATATAATGGTAGTCTTCCAGTGTTATCTCAGGGTGTATTGGGCTTCACTCCGACACGACTTGTACCGCTATTAGGGGACTGACGTTTACCGCCCCCCTAGGTTCGCCATGCGATGTATCAGACGAACAGACCGGACTGTACGGAGATTGTCGCATTCAGGCTCAGTAGGAGTTCAGATGGGTTTCACCTCGTCAGTCTTCTTGTCGGCATCTACCTGGGGACCGTTACGCACAGCTAGTGCCGCTTGCGGTCTGTGGTTAAACCCACTGCCAGCGTAGTGTCGAGTCTTTAGAGTCCCACACAGAAAGCTATTCGCCTTTAGGCAAAAGAGTAGAGGTCGCATGGTTTTGCGACAGGTCGCATGGTTTTGCGACAGGGTTCAGTCACATCCGTGCACTTGTGCACGTTTAGTGTCCGGACAGTTTACACTAGAGGGCTTTGGTTTAAGCCAGATCCTAGTGTACGTATTGGGATTGGTTTTATCCAGTTTGTATTCGTGTTCCTCGGAACGCGAATGCGGGTGTGTATGCACAGTTGACGGAGAGACAGAGGCAGAGGATTCTCATTAGGGTTGTTGACCGTTGACTGTTGACTATTGACTTTTTTCTCAACACTAATGAGAATATGATATGTAATTAACAATAATATTAATTAAGTATTGTGGTGACATGGTTGTTGAGGGGTTGACTTTGTTGACTTGTTGACTTTATTGACCGGTGTTGGAGATAGTGCCCTCAGAGTCAATTATTGGATCACAGGCACGTGATTGCAATGATTGAGGGAGGACCTATCCCGGTACGACAGTCTTACTCGAGATGATAGTATGCTATCTGGTTTACCTTTATCATCGTATACTGCTTTAGGTGACCTTAAATGTCGTTATTACACGATGATAGAGCCCCTAGGATTCTTGCTTGACTGCCAGCAGTATGAGGGCGATCGTATACGTGGGAGCTGGTAGTCTATAAGCACATCCTTAAAAGGTCCCTAGTCGTGGGAGTTTCGAGACAGGGCATCGATTCTCCAGAGTAGACTAGTGTATACAGTCGAGACCCCGACGAGGGGCGGTGGCCGGTCTCACAAGCCACTGGTGTCAGTTGGATCACCTAAGATGTATATAGGTGCTCATTGGGTTATGAGTACACCGGACAGGACTCGCCGGGAACCTGCTAGTTGGTCTTATACCTGACGTCAGATAGCAGTTCCCTGGTGACATGTGTATAGGTTAGTTCATCGACCTGGGGATCGTCATTTGTCTCGTGTGAGTTCCCATTGTACTTTGATTACTACCCTACCACGCTCAAAGGAGACGTGCAAACAGGTTTTAGTTGGGTACAGTGCCAAGCCACATGGAGGCAGTAAGCGGATCTTCAGGGGTTCGTCTCTCCCGGTATTGGAGGTGAGGTCGCGCTGTGTCTAGGAGAGCCATTACACGAAGTCCTTGGCCAAGGCAGGAGATTTACTGGTAGGTATTCCAGTAGTATCTCAGGGTGTTCTGGGCTACACTCCGACACGACTTGTACCGCTCTTGGGGGTCTGACTTTTACCAACCCCCTGGGCCCGCCATGCGATGCTCATAAACGAACGGACCGGACTGTACGGATATTGTCACTGACAGGCTCAGTAGGGTGTCAGGCTGAGTTCGCTCACAGACGTCCCTTTTGGTCAATACCTGGTAGCCCGTTACGTATTGGCTTATACCTCTGACGTGCTAGTGGTTAAATCCACAACCAAGGTGTTGACGAGTCTTTAGAGTCCCCCACATTCAGTTACTCAAGCTTTCGGGCGAAAAGCTGTAGAGACCGTATGGAGATATGGCAAGGTCCGATCAGATACGTGCGGTATTACACGGATCAGGATCGGACAGTTTGTACTAGAGGCCGTATGGATATATTGCAGGGTTCGATCAGATACGTGCGGTATTGTACGGATCAGGATCGAACGGATTTTACTGGCCGGCTTTGGTTTAAGCCGGATCCTAGTATAGTACAGTGTAGATTTGTCTCATTGCATTTGTATTTCGGTCGGAATACAAATGCGGGTGTGTATGCACAATATCGGGGTTTTCCTGTAATTTATTACGGGAACAGTTTTCTGGAGTTGCCAGTTTGCTTTCCGTTTCGGCCAATTTCCTTTGTATCGTTCATTGGCCGAAGATTGATGGAGGAGGGCTTATTTGCATTTGTGCAAATAAGTATTTGTGGAGGGTGTTCTTTACATTTTGTTGTATCATGATACTTGCACCATCATTGCTTGACTTTCTTGACTTCATAACCTCATCATGGCTTGACTTTTGTATGATGATGGAGGGACATGATGATAGGATTGAGTGTTGGATTTACTTGTGATCATTTCTTGTTATCATTGTAACCTTCTCTCTCTTTCTTGTATGATGGGGGCTTGTTCCTTTTGATTGCCTCACTCTCATTCTCTCCTCTCCCACCACATGATATGGCCGGCCATTGATAGAGGTGGGGCGGTCCAAAATTTAGTGTAGGGGATTTTTGTTCATTTCATGCTAAAAATCCCCATGTTCATCCCCAAAGGACTTGTATCATCCCTCCACCAATAAGGCAATTCCTCCAACCCCAAATGAGACTTGAGCACTACACATTCTACAGCAAACCTTGGGCACGTCGACTAGCCAGCTTCGTGCCCGAGTTGCCTCGGCATTGAGGTGGGAGCCCGTAAAAGATGCAGACGATATGGTGCCCTTCTGCCAAGGAGGCGACGACCGGAGTTTCCGCGGGAGATCGGGACGACGACGAGAAGACCGGAGGACTCGGATCAGTCGGTATATCTCTCTTCCCCATCTTATTGTTAGATAGGACTAGTTAATGGATCGATCCGGGTTTTAGTGCGCGGTGGTGCCGGTTTGCTAGTTTGCAAAATTAAAGTTAACCATCGCTTCCGCATTTGGCCTCGGGATGGAGGCCGGGGCGCCGCCGTGCACTTACAGTGGTATCAGAGCCTCGCCATTAACATAGTCTAGCTTTGTTTATTGTGTTTACATTTCCGATCGACCAAAATTCCAAAAACCCGCGTTTTCACATACATCAGTTTTCTGTTGAATTTTTTCTTGCTCGAAATTTTTTTCAGGTTCTAGAAAAGTGATGTACTGGAAATTCTAAGAACACTGTAGAAATTCGATACAGTGACTCCACAGTGGGAGCGCGGAACCGTGGCCATACACCCCTTTGGGCCGCGGTTCCGCCGCACTATGTTGAGATCACTGCATCAAATTTCTGCAGTTGCTCTCTGGGATGTTTTTAGGGTTTTTGGAATATTAGATTTTGGCCCAGAATTTCTTGATGTGCTACAGTAGTACTTGGGGGCCCACTTGGTAAATTTGATCGATCGGATATTTTAAACACATTATTTCACCGTATTTACATTATATCTGCGACCGTGAATGTCACTCGATCGGTAAATCCTGTCTAACTGCTATAGCCCGGTTAGACGGATTTGCGAACGTGACTTTCACGTTGATGTTTTGTGATTTTGCTGTGATGTTGCGGATCGGTCGTGGGGGATAGCCTGGATGCAATGCTAGTACAGTTTTGTTGTATTATGTACATTTGATATTGTGGGGCGAGCGTCCGACATGTGGACTGCCGTCACCGCCAGTTTGTATTATTATTTTGGGGCACGACCAGGTTGCGGTCGATGTACCCGTTGTATGTATATTTTACTTTCTGTACTAGGATTACCCCGCGGTGGGGTGCACGGATAGCCGGGTTCTAGAGGGCAACAAGCCTGCATCTCATGGCAATGAGACGGAAGGGGCTTCACTCTAGGATTGGCGGGCTATTCGCCGCACTCGTAGGGGGTACAGGTTGACCCAGGAGGGGTGCCCAAGTTGCCGGATTCCGTGAAGTGCCGGGTGGTCCATTCACGTCGCTGAAAGGGGCTGCCTCGCTTCAGGTTTTGGCGGGTAACTTGCCGCGCCCGTAGGGATCTAGGATTTCATTACACAGGCTATCCATACGGCCAGGGGAACGTCGGGTTTCAGTAGTGGCTCTGTGAAACCCGGGGATCCCAGATATCTGTATTGTTCTGTAATGCTGTACATTTCTGTGATGTTGCATTTTTTTATCACGCCTTGAGCGAATATAATATATTGGTATATATATTAGTAGATGTTGTATATGTTTTGCATCCGCGCTAGTCCAGTCCCCGCTCTGTCGGTAGTTAGCTAACCTAACGGGTAATGACGGGACCTAGTGGCGAATGCGGATGGCATATACGTACGTCATATTATTTTCGTTCTTTGTGGTGTGATCAATTGATGGAACTGCGTTGATTCGGATCAATGCAAGTTAAAAACAAACCTAATCTGATGTTGTTGGAACTTTTTCAAAAAGCTGTTTTTGCAAGGACGTTCACTTTTGTTTTGCACAGTGGTATTTAGTTGGAATATCCTGCTCCTCAGTCGACGAGGCAAGGGCCGAGATCCCTTCACTGGGAGTGACCCCTTGGACAAAAGTTTGCGTCAGGGCAATAACTTCACTATAGCTGATTGCTTTTGCTTTGCACCGTGGTATTCAGTTGGAATATCCTGCACCTCATTCTACGGGGAAAGAGCCGAGATCCCTTCACCGGGAGTGACCTCTTTAGCAATGGTTTTCGTCACTGTATTTTAAAAGCTATCCGTTCCTTCAACGATATCAAGTTCATTACATTAAAGGTTTTCGCCAGAAACCATTCGTAGCCCTCCGTCGTTTCAGACGGGTAGCACGTAGTATTCATGCTATGTTTGTTGGCCTTCGTCAAGGCATAGTGTATGGTAGCTGCTTGTTGCCTTTCTGCAGCATAGATAGATGCGTTGGTTTGGGACAGTCGTATAGCCTTGTTGGCCTTCGTCAAGGGCTTGTGCGGGTGGGTTCAAATCAATCTGGAGAATGACGGGTAGAACTTGACATGTGACTTATGATTTGTTGGCCTTCGTCAAGGTCATCAGAGCATGGGGCAAAAATCACATCAGGAGTTTCAAAAGAACTGAAACTTGCCAGATATGCGCATACCTTCTGGAGTGTGATAGCATGAGCGGATTCCGTCACGTTATCATGCGATGATAGTTGGATCCCGATTCCCACTGATGAGTTGGTTTACTCCTCGGGTGACCCCGACTAATTCTTCTTTCAGGTTTGGAAGAGAATTTCAGGTACAGTGGGAGGTTTCCAGATTAGATAAATTGATAACCATTCTGATCTAGGTTAGAGTGCACGCTGAGTGTTTCTTTTCTCTCTCTCTCTGGCAGCGACCATTGATCCGACCCTAAGACTATGACTCAGTGACCAAATTAACCAAACCTTCTTAACACTGGCTTTTGGATTGTCAGAGTTGCAAACCTCATTGCCACTCCTACTTTTACTCTTTTCTCCAGGACACCCCGTATTACTACGAACGTCCACTTCCATTGGACAAAACCATCGTATGGTTATATACGAACTCGAAGGGATTTATTCGAGGATGGTTTCCGCTTCTGGAGAAAACGGATAGGACTATTCAGTTGTCTTTTCCTTTTACCTTCTCTCAGGTTGCGAGTACTCCTTGGTTTAGGAGATAGTGCACCTATTACGCAAATTGGATAGTCTTCTTCCAAACCTTAGGCTGGTGCCGAACGGTGGGGAATGAAGAAAACCAATTAGCATAACGATGGTGTACATAAGGTATTAAGTTAAGACAAAGCAAGGGATTAGTAAGAGGGCAAAGTAAATTGCGACTGATATTCACGACCAAACCAGGTATTTCATTACCACTCCCACTTCACGTTTGTATTTCTCCAGGACACTCCGTATCACTACGAAGATCCACAGTTTATTGGATACTCCATCGTATGGTTATATACGAACTCGAAAGGAACTTGTTCCAGTTCGGGGATGGATTCTGGTTCAGGAGAAATAGGAATAAGGTTTAGTCGGTTGTCTTTTATCTTCACCTTCTCTTGCATTGCGAGTGCTCCTAGGATCAGGACAGTACACCCATTATGCTTATTGGATAGTCTTCTTCCAAACCATAGGCTGGTGCCGAACGGTAGGGAAGGAAGAAAACCATTTGGCCTAAGGGGTGTGCAGAAGGTAATGACTAAAGACATATAAAGGGATTTGGAGAGGTGGCAAAGAATTATACGGTTGCAGTCGTGAATCTGGAAGAGGCATTACTAGGAATACCCGGATACCCCATCGAAACATTTCAATGTTTCAGTGCCACTATGTACTGTTAAAAGAAAACTGATTTCCCAATTAGTCCTTACTCCAGGGTATGTATTTACCAGGTACGATTCTCAGATCTGTATGGTTTTACAGATGATGAGTGGGAGTAAGTTATTGGGAATTGGGTGATCATCCTCATTATATCGGGATTCGTTGTAATCGGTGATATTTGAGGAAATCACCTAGACTGTTTGCCGGTCGGCAAATATTTGGTTTTGAATATCCGCTGTCGTGCACCAATTTCAAATTGATATATCTGTACGTCTATTTTCATAGAGTGAGATATACCTTTTTGAAATTATGTCTACGACATTTACCTATATCAGTGGATGGTTAGGTAAGGAGCATTAAACAGCGGTGTAATTCTTCTTAACCATAAGTACAGTTTTCAACCTACGACACACAGTGAATGAGTTATCAGACTCAAGGGACTTATACAGAGTATTGTATGTTGTCCAGGGTCCATCAGGACAGAGGGGTTGGTCCTCGTACTATATTCGGTTTACTTATGACTTCTCTAGTTTTTAGACAGGTGTTTCGTGGAAACACAGGGTCCGAATTTTGAGAAGTTATAGGTATTTGAATAAAGTAGAGAACCAGGTGTAGAAAGTATCGGGATTCTTCAAAGTGATCGAAGATATAGATACTTGTATATGGTATTCAGTTGATAGTAATGATAAAGAGAACTTGCTTCTCTTTCAGGTTACTCATAATTGGAAGGATTCCTAAGTTGAGTAACGCTGATCGTCCTCCTTCCATTTAGTCAACATGCACTGGAGATAGCTGCATGATTTGAATCTGGTTCATTTAAGATCAGTGCCTCTGGTTCTATATTGGATATAGAATAGTTCATATCTTAACGTTGTTAAGGTACGGGGAGTTTTCCGGCTTATGATTAAAACCAGACTCTGGATAACTCAAGGCACGTTTCTGTAATGGCTGTTTGTGGGTTGACCCAGGTTTTGACGAGGGTTGATTTTCTACCATCTGGAAGATCAATAGTGATATTTTTCTGAACTCGCCACAGTTTTAAATAAAATGGATTTTTCAGAAAACAGTAGTGGGAGTATGGTAGAACTGGAAGTGATTTCAGAACCACAAACGATTACTGAAGATTTGATAGGAACCAAAAGATTCTATCTGGTTTGACATTCCATTGGCCACTCCGCAGATACGGTGGGTAACCTCAGGCACCCGAGAGGTACTTCGGTATGCTCAAGGACGGTGGCAGGGAGGTTCTTGTTTACCCAGACTTGCCATTGCTGTTGTTCCATACTGTAAGACCCGGCGGGAGGATGAGTATAGCGTCGTTCTAAACTAGCTTTAGAAGTGTACGTGTATATGACTCTGCCAGAGGGTTGTCGTAGTCAGTGGGAGCAGCGGAAGCATTGGTGGAAAAGTGGCTTATGTCTATTTACAGACTGAAGCAGATATAGCGGAGATAGATCATCCATTTCTGATATGACAGTCATAGGTTTGACTTCATCAGAATAGGGGATGGATCTGTTAAGAAGGTAGTAGGGTGTGATGTCCTGGTATTTGGATGACATACACAGAGTAGGAAGTGATATTCCTATACTACGATCGGTTATACTTTGGTCGTCACACAGTGGTTTCTCCACATGGGACTTGGACATTATATCAGACATACTGGTTACTAGATCTATGGTTTTAGATCTAGATTTGGGTGGTTTCCCAATTAAGGGTACTTAGACAGTATTCTAAGAGTATTTAGAATGGACGACTCCTGGCACGGTAGTGTACCTGCAGGTGATGGAGTCACCCTCTCTAAAGGTGTCTTACAGACTAGCAAGGAAAGAGATGTGCATGATTGGCAGATCACTTGCTTGGGCAATTGTGTCAATCATGAGATGTCAAGTACCACACCAGATGTTGCTCTTGCACTAGATGCAATAAGTTGACATTGATCCAATCCTGGAGAAACAGTCGGAAGCAGTTTTAGAACATAAGTGGATGTTCTAGGGATATGTTAACGACAGCCTCTTTCGGGAGACAATTATCATTCCAGGCTTCCAAAGTGACCTGGACGACAAGGAGATTGTCAGAGTTATAGTTTTTTCCTTCTGATGAGGGGCAGTATTTTGGGCAGGTGATCCAAGCAGATACTGAGGGAGGCATGGCGCTGGATACTGATTAAGTTCAGTTTACGATACAGTCTAAGAAGTTTGGATTTGGAGTTCATTTATGAGCTAGGTCCCATCAGACATCCAGACACATTCTAAGACAGATATTGCTCATTTCGGGAGATGGTTTTCTCCGCGAACTTGAGATATAGAGAGACATAGAAAGAAACATCAAGGCGGATCCACTCACCAAGGATATTCCTCGAACGCAATAGTTTCGTAAACGAGCTTTGTGAGACTGACTAGTAGAGGAGTTGGGTGTTCGGTATCACACGGGCTGTGAGTATGCGACATCGCAATAATTAGCCTTGAGTGCAAGTGGGAGATTGTTGGAGATAGTGCCCTCAGAGTCAATTATTGGATCACAGGCACGTGATTGCAATGATTGAGGGAGGACCTATCCCGGTACGACAGTCTTACTCGAGATGATAGTATGCTATCTGGTTTACCTTTATCATCGTGTACTGCTTTAGGTGACCTTAAAGGTCGCTATTACACGTTGATAGAGCCCCTAGGATTCTTGCTTTACTGCCAGCAGTATGAGGGCGATCGTATACGTGGGAGCTGGTAGTCTATAAGCACATCCTTAAAAGGTCCCTAGTCGTGGGAGTTTCGAGACAGGGCATCGATTCTCCAGAGTAGACTAGTGTATACAGTCGAGACCCCGACGAGGGGCGGTGGCCGGTCTCACAAGCCACCGGTGTCATTTGGATCACCTAAGATGTATATAGGTGCTTATTGGGTTATGAGTACACCGGACAGGACTCGCCGGGAACCTGCTAGTTGGTCTTATACCTGACGTCAGATAGCAGTTCCCTGGTGACATGTGTACAGGTTAGTTCATCGACCTGGGGATCGTCATTTGTCTCGTGTGAGTTCCCACTGTACTTTGATTACTACCCTACCACGCTCAAAGGAGACGTGCAAACAGGTTTTAGTTGGGTACAGTCCCGAGCCACATGGAGGCAGTGAGCGGATCTTCACGAGTTCGTCTCTCCCGGTATTGGGGGTGAGGTCGTGCTGTGTCTAGGAGAGCCATTACACGAAGTCCTTGGCCAAGGCAGGAGATTTACTGGTAGGTATTCCAGTAGTATCTCAGGGTGTTCTGGGCTACACTCCGACACAACTTGTACCGCTCTTGGGGGTCTGACTTTTACCAACCCCCTAGGCCCGCCATGCGATGCTCATAGACGAACGGACCGGACTGTACGGATATTGTCACTGACAGGCTCAGTAGGGTGTCAGGCTGAGTTCGCTCACAGACATCCCTTTTGGTCAATACCTGGTAGCCTGTTACGTATTGGCTTATACCTCTGCGTGCTAGTGGTTAAATCCACAACCAAGGTGTTGACAAGTCTTTAGAGTCCCCCACATTCAGTTACTTAAGATTTCGGGCGAAAAGCTGTAGAGACCGTATGGAGATAGGGCAAGGTCCGATCAGATACGTGCGGTATTGCACGGATCAGGATCAGACAGTTTGTACTAGAGGCCGTATGGATATACGGCAGAGTTCGATCAGATACGTGCGGTATTGCACGGATCAGGATCGAACGGATTTTACTAGCCGGCTTTGGTTTAAGCCGGATCCTAGTATAGTACAGTGTAGATTTGTCTCATTGCATTTGTATTTCGGTCGGAATACAAATGCGGGTGTGTATGCACAATATCGGGGTTTTCCTGTAATTTATTACTGGAACAGTTTTCTGGAGTTTCCAGTTTGCTTTCCGTTTCGGCCAATTTCTTTTGTATCGTTCATTGGCCGAAGATTGATGGAGGAGGGCTTATTTGCATTTCTGTTGTATCATGATACTTGCACCATCATTGCTTGACTTTCTTGACTTCATAACCTCATCATGGCTTGACTTTTGTATGATGATGGAGGGACATGATGATAGGATTGAGTGTTGGATTTACTTGTGATCATTTCTTGTTATCATTGTAACCTTCTCTCTCTTTCTTGTATGATGGGGGCTTGTTCTTTTTGATTGCCTCACTCTCATTCTCTCCTCTCCCACCACATGATATGGCCGGCCATTGATAGAGGTGGGGCGGTCCAAAATTTAGTGTAGGGGATTTTTGTTCATTTCATGCTAAAAATCCCCATGTTCATCCCCAAAAGGACTTGTATCATCCCTCCACCAATAAGGCAATTCCTACAACCCCAAATGAGACTTGATCACTACAAATTTTACAGCAAACCTTGGGCACGTCGGCTAGCCAGCTTCATGCCCGAGTTGCCTCGGCATTGAGGTGGGAGCCCGTAAAAGATGTAGACGATGTGGTGCCCTTCCGGCAAGGAGGCGACGACCGGAGTTTCCGCGGGAGATCGGGACGACGACGAGAAGACCGGAGGACTCGGATCAATCGGTATATCTCTCTTCCCCATCTTATAGTTAGCTAGGACTAGTTAATGGATCGATCCGGGTTTTAGTGCGCGGTGGTGCCGGTTTGCTAGTTTGCAAAATTAAAGTTAACCATCGCTTCCGCATTTGGCCTCGGGATGGAGGCAGGAGCGCCGCCGTGCACTTACAACCGGTTGACTAGGTTGGACTAGTTGACCATCATGATGACAATGGCTATCATTTCATGTCAAAGACTTTTTACTTGCTTGTTCTCTTATGCAATATGAGTGCATGAGATGATATAGCCATTTTGACTTAAACCATTTACACAATACTTGATTACTATTTTTGTGATGATGGTTTTGGATTATGAGAGCCAAGTGAGAAAAGTCATGCTCATTCTACCATTTTCATTCTCTCTCTTGTGTTCTTGAGCTCTCATCTCCTTCCTCTTGCTCTCCCTCTCTTTAGTCTATGGTTCACTTGTCTCATGTGTTGAGAACCAAGAACCATAGAGAAAATCCCAACACACTCTCCTCTACTCACTCTAGTTCACAAGGTTTAGCAAACCGAGTGAACTAGTTTCTTCAAAGACCGAAGAAGAAGCCAAAGGTAGAAGCTTTCAGGTGAATCGATCTTCGGCGCAAGGAGACGACGGGGTGAAGCCGATCCGGACAACCATAGAGGCTTGAAGACGAAGGAGTTCAAGAAAGAAAGGTATAACCCCATAACCGAGTAGTTAACAACTCCTAGTTAGGTTGTTAGTTAGATATTTAACAAAGATCCGGTGTTGAGTCCATGTTACCGCCTCTAGAAAATCGTTTTTCACCAAATTCCGCATGCCCGAAAGTACCGGGAGAGGTAGCATGGACTTACAGTGGTATCAGAGCCTAGTTAAACACTACCTAACATGTTAGCATAGTAACTAGAAATTCGATCGGAGAAAAAGTTGCGAAATACACCCGGATTTCAAACTTTCTGTCGATTTTCAAAGTGCTGCAAAAATTATTTGAGATATACCAAAAATCGACTCAGGGTTTTTAGAAGAAACTTCAAAAATTCGACCCACTGAATCAATCAACGCGCCGCGTTTCCGCGGCGGGAGCAAGCTCCCTCCGCGGAACCGCGGCCGAGTTGACTCGGTCGTGGGGTTTTATTTTTGCAGTTTGTTCATAGGGGTATTTTGGGATTTTTGGAATATGTATTTTCTGCCCAGATTTTCCAGAACGAAAATTTTGTGTTTGGGGCCTGAATATCCGTATTTTTGATCGAACTTCTAAAAGACTTAAGCTGACGGGTTTTTCTGTGATGTGATATTTGTATTGAACGTCTGCTAATCACTATATGTCGATTAGTGTGGGTTATACAAATCTGTGATCTGTAATGTCAATTGAATGTGTATATGAATTCATTGGATTGTCGCGGGTGAATAGCCGGGGGTTGTGAGACGAGAGTTTTCTTTTCTTTGAATTCATGTAAATTTGTAAATTGATGTAATAATTATTTGTATGGCCGCACAACCGGGTCGGGGTTGTAGCCGTCATTATATAATTTCTTTTTACTGTTTTTGCTCCTAGGATAGACCCATGGAGGGGGTGCACAAACTACCGGGTATGCCGAAGTGCTGAGTGGCCTACTCACGGAGTTGAGGGAGGTTGCTTCGCTTCGGGTACTTGGCGGGTAGTTTGCCACACCCGTAGGGGTCTTGGGTGGGGTATTGGCTATTCACCGCGACCGTGTAATCTGCTTTTCGTTACAGGCTCGTACGAATTGCGGGTTCCTAGTATATCCAATGTGTTCATCTGTGATCTGAAATGGCTATCATTGCAATATATCTATATATGATATTATTTAGGCGTTGCTTATGTTTTACAGCCGCGCTAGCCCAGCCCCCGCTCTGTCGTTATTTAAGTAACCTAACGGGTAATGACGGGGCCCCATGGCGAATGCGAATGGTTTAAGCGTACGTCATATTTTGGTTGTTTTCTGCAATGGTAGGTATAAATGATGGGACACATTAAAAGAACCAATGCAAGAATATCACGCATTAAAAGAACTAATGCAAGAAAATAAACCAAGTTAAAGTCGTTGGAACACTTTCGAAAAACCACTCGGTTCTTTTCAGAACCAACTTTTAAATGCGGAGCTTGAGGCACTCCTTCTAAAAACTATCTCGTTCCTTCGATTATATCAAGTTCACTACGTTCAAGGTTTCGCCAAAACCATTCGTAGCCCTCCGTCGTTTCGTATGAATATTCAATAGTATTCAAGCTATGTTTGTTGACCTTCGTCAAGGCATAGTGATTGGTAGCTGTTGGGTGTTCATATGTAGCATAGATAGATGCGTTGGTTTGGGACAGTCGTATTACCTTGTTGACCTTCGTCAAGGGTATATACAGGTGGGTTCAAATTAACCTGGATAATGACGGGTAGAACTTGACATGTGACTTATGATTTGTTGACCTTTGTCAAGGTCATAAGAGCATGGGGCAAAAATCCACATCGGGAGTTTCAAAAGAACTGAAACTTGCTAGCGTTGCATACCATTTGGAGTGTGATGATTCTGGTAGGATTCCTTCGGTTTTGTCACGCAATGATATTTGGATCCCGATCCTACTGTGAGTATATGCTACTCCTCGGGAAATTTCTCACTTAACGATCAATGCTATAAACAAAGTAGGTATCTAGAAAGGTGTTAGCGGGGCTACGCCCACAGGGAAAAGAGGTTATTTAATTAAGGAACTTCACGAAAGCGTTGGAAAACATCCCTCGAAGTACCGACACTAGCCTGGCTGAACGGTTAAGCAAGTATTGTACGGTGAGATTGATCCCGACAAATTCTTCCTTTATGGTTTGAGGAGGGATTCGAGAGACTGTGGGAGCCATCTTGTTTAGATAAATTAAAAACCAATCTAAACTTGCAAGAGCATCTTGCTGAGTGTTTTCTTCTCTCTCTCTCTTAATTGCAGCGACCCAGTGACCACACCTAGGTTACATCTAGATAATAAAATGACTGAACCTGACTGTTATGACTGGCAAAGGTCTGTCCAGATGTCCATTGCCCATAACAAGCTGGGACACCTCTTAATTGATCATACCCCTACCATCTCAGGTCCAGTTTCCCCTGTCACGGATATTTACATCTGTAGGACATCGGAAAAGGATTGTGCGAAAGCCAAGTGCCTCGTGTTAGCCTCAGTTAATGGTGCAAACCAGAGGCAGCACGAGAAGATGGACTCAGTTTCTATCTTCCTCCATAACAAAGATTTATATGGAGAGCAATCTCGTATCGCAAGATATGAGACCTCGAACGAATTGCTTCAAGCGAGGTTGGCTGTCAGGTCATCTGTAGGGGACAACGTCCTTACAGAGGTCAGCTATTTTGAGCTCACGGACCTGGAGAACACGTCGGAGAATAGGTCTAGTACTGACTTAATTCTACAGTCCCTACTCTCTGCTTATACCCTGAAGGAAACCAGGGAAGAAAAAGGAAAAACAAGGGCAAAAGTTTCAGGACTAGATATAGTAAAAGAGGGACGTTCCTATTGTAACGGGAATGAACATTGGCAGAAGGATTGCAGGGCTTGCAAAGCCAGTAGCCAGAATTCGAAGCATGTTGTGGCTTCGGCTTCGAGTGTGTTTGTAATTGAGAACTGTATGTCAGTTAACCCTACTTCCTGGGTATTGGATACCGGATCAGGATCTCATATCTGTAATTCGTTACAGGCTCTGAGAAACCGTAGGGTTATCAGGAAAGGTGATATGACCCTCAGGGTTGCTAACGGAATGAGCATGGATGCTGAATCCGTAGGGGAATATCATCTTGGACTGACAACTGGGCAGATATTGATTTTGCGTAACTGTTTGTATGTACCAGGTGCGACTTGTAATATCATATCTGTATCCTTACTTTCTAAGGAAGGATATGAATTTACTTTTGTAAGCGATGTAGTACACATCCACCTAAATCAAGTTCTGATTGGGTCAGGTACATTACAGAACGGAATATACGTGTTAAATCAAGCTCAGATTTTCAGTGTCCAGAACACAATTAGAAGAAAGTCTTCGGAAACAAATCAGGCTTTCTTATGGCATTGTAGACTAGGTCACATTAATGAGACACGATTAACTAAGTTACATAAAGAAGGGTACTTGAATCCGTTCGAGTATCAGTCTTATGCCACTTGTGAATCTTGTCTCATGGGAAAGATGACAAAGACTCCGTTCACTGGACGTGGAGAAAGAGCGAGCAAGCTCTTGGGACTCATACACAGTGATGTGTGTGGTCCAATGTCTACACATGCGCGAAGTGGTTATTCATACTTCATTACTTTCACAGATGATTTCTATAGGTATGGACATGTCTTCTTAATGAAACACAAATCCGAGGCCTTTGGGAAATTTCAAGAATACAAGAATGAAGTTGAAAAACAAACCGGCAAAAGTATCAAGATTCTTAGATCGGATCGAGGTGGAGAATACTTGAGTGCCGAGTTTCTGGACTACTTAAAAGAGAATGGAATTCTCTCTCAACTTACTCCTCCATACACACCAAAACACAACGGTGTATCGGAAAGGCGGAATCGGACCCTATTGGATATGGTTCATTCCATGATGAGTAAGGCTGAGTTACCGCGATCTTTCTGGGGTTATGCACTAGAAGCAGCTGCATATCTCTTGAACAAGGCTCCAACCAAGACTGTGCCTACCACCCCATATCAGATGTGGAGTGGGAAGAAACCCTATCTTAAGTATCTTAAGGTATGGGGATGTCCAGCTTTTGTAAAAAAGCGGCATGCGGACAAGCTCGAGGCACGCTCAGTACTGTGTAAGTTTGTGGGATACCCAAAGAACTCCAGGGGGTATCTTTTCTATTCCGCAGAAGAACAAAAAGTTTTTGTTTCTCCGCACGCCCACTTCTTGGAAACTGAATTTTTAGAAAATCAGATAAGTGGGGGCGCAATAGAACTGGAAGAAATTCCAGAAGGACATGCTGTTACTGAAAGCTTGGATGAACCAGACGTTTCAGGAGAACCGGACATTCCTACGCCGCTTCGCAGAAGTAGTAGGCAGTCTCATCCGCCCGAGAGATACTTCGGTTTTCTCATAGATGGGGATAGAGAGGATTGTACAGTTAATTATGATGAGCCTACTAGCTTCCAGCAAGCCATTCAGAGCGGTGACTCGGTAAAATGGCTGGATGCAATGCGGACCGAGATGGAGTCCATGTACACCAACAAAGTTTGGACTTTGGACTTTGCTCCAGAAGGGGTAAGACCCGTAGGCTGCAAATGGATCTTCAGAAAGAAGATTGATGTAGATGGGCAGGTTGAAACCTATAAAGCGAGGCTTGTTGCAAAGGGTTTTCGTCAAAGACCTGGTTTGGACTATGACGAGACCTTTTCTCCGGTAGCCATGCTTAAATCGATTCGGATCCTTCTTGCCATTGCTGCCTTCCACGATTATGAGATCTGGCAGATGGACGTAAAGACGGCTTTCCTAAATGGAAATTTTGAAGAGTGCGTCTATATGGATCAGCCAGAGGGATTCATTCAGAGTGGGAGCAGCGGTAAAGTGTGCAAGTTGCTCAAGTCCATCTATGGACTTAAGCAGGCATCGCGGAGTTGGAACATCTGCTTTGATGATACTGTCAAAGAATTCGACTTGGTCAAAAACCCAGATGAACCAAGCATTTACAGTAAGATTATAGGGAGAAATGTGGTATTCCTCGTCTTGTACGTCGATGACATTCTCCTAATAGGAAATGATATTCCTATGCTACAGTCAGTCAAAGGATTCTTGTCGCAGAGGTTCTCCATGAAGGACCTGGGCGATGCCAACTACATTCTGGGGATCCAGATATATCGTGATAGATCTAGGAGGATGTTGGGACTTTCACAGTCAAGGTACATCGACACCATACTGAAGAGATTCAGTATGGAAGATTCCAAGCACGGTAACCTACCGGCTTGTCACGGGATCACCCTCTCTAAAGAGATGTCTCCCAAGACTGATTTGGAGAGGGATCGCATGTCTATTATACCCTACGCTTCTGCGGTAGGCTCTATAATGTATGCGATGTTGTGTACCAGACCAGATGTAGCTTATGCACTGAGTGTGGTAAGCTGGTATCAGTCAAACCCTGGGGAGAAACACTGGATAGCGGTAAAAAACATTCTCAAGTACCTGAGAATGACTAAGGAGATGTTCTTGGTGTATGGCGGAAAAGACCTCCAGATCGAGGCCTTTGCTGACTCCAGCTTCTAGAGTGACAAGGATGATTCCAAGTCCATGTCGGGTTTTGTCTTTACGCTCAATGGAGGGGCGGTGTGTTGGAAGAGTTCCAAACAGGAAACCGTTGCAGACTCGACGATGGAAGCGGAATACATCGCTGAATCTGATGCCGCAAAAGAAGCTGTCTGGATGAGGAAGTTCTTGAAAGAACTTCAGGTGGTTCCGTCCATTGTTGATCCAATACCTCTGTATTGCGACAACAACGGGGCTATAGCTTTAGCGAAGGAACCCAGGTCCTATCAGAGATCCAGACACATCTTGAGGCGGTATCACCTGATCAGGGAGATCGTGGATCGCCAAGAGATCGAGGTTCGGAGGGTTGCTTCAGAAGATAACACGGTAGATCCATTCACTAAGGCCTTGCCCCAGACTCAGTTCGAGCGGCTGATCGAGATGATATGTCTTCGATACGCCAGTACATGGCCTTAGTGCAAGTGGGAGATTGTTAGTGTATATGCCCAAGAGGCCATTACTGTATCATACTAGTTTGTATATTACTTAATGGAAGCTTGGGATATTCACCTTATATATACAATCTTGCTCAAAATAGTAGTATGCTACTTGGTTTGTTTCTACTTCAATGCGTACATGTGTTTATTTTATCACCTATACGCATTAGTGGAGCCCTTAGGATCTTTGCTTGATTACCAGCGTTGTGATGGCAGTCACACTAGTGGGGCTGGGTAATCTATAAGCACATCCTTATGCAGGTCCCTAGTCGTAGGACTATCGAGACAGGGCATCGATACTCCAAAGTAGACTAGCGCATGCGCTTCTCATCCCAGTGTGGGAGACGGTCTGTCCCACAGCCGTCAGTACGTCGTACTGGAGATAGTATGCGGGTGCTCGTTGGGTTACGAGTACACTGGACAGGACTCGTCGGGAACTGACCGGTTGGTATTATACCTATCGTCAGTTATCAGTTCAGAGGTGACATGAGTACAGCTTAGTCCGCTGACTTGACACTATCACTTCGCCTCGAGTGTGTTCCCACTGTACTTTGATTACTACCCTACCACGGCTCAAAGGAGTCGTGCAAACAGGTAGTAGTTGGGTGCAGTCCCGAAGCACTTGGAGGCAGTGACGGTTAGACAGGATTCGTCTCTCCTGGTATTGGGGGTTGACATCGTGCTTTGTCTAGGAGAGCCATTACACGAGTAGTCCCTGGCCAGGGCAAGCGGGATATAATGGTAGGCTTCCAGTGTTATCTCAGGGTGTATTGGGCTTCACTCCGACACGACTTGTACCGCTATTAGGGGACTGACATTTACCGCCCCCCTAGGCCCGCCATGCGATGTATCAGACGAACAGACCGGACTGTACGGAGATTGTCACATTCAGGCTCAGTAGGAGTTCAGATGGGTTTCACCTCGTCAGTCTTCTTGTCGGCATCTACCTGGGGACCGTTACGCACAGCTAGTGCCGCTTGCGGTCTGTGGTTAAACCCAATGCCACCGTAGTGTCGAGTCTTTAGAGTCCCACACAGAAAGCTATTCGCCTTTAGGCAAAAGAGTAGAGGTCGCATGGTTTTGCGACAGGTCGCATGGTTTTGCGACAGGGTTCAGTCACATCCGTGCACTTGTGCACGTTTAGTGTCCGGACAGTTTACAGTA
Organism: Agapanthus africanus; assembly: GCA_030015575.1. Classification (NCBI taxonomy): domain Eukaryota; kingdom Viridiplantae; phylum Streptophyta; class Magnoliopsida; order Asparagales; family Amaryllidaceae; genus Agapanthus; species Agapanthus africanus. The sequence goes on along the minus strand of CM057337.1, from coordinate 377,762,546 downwards.
GCGGGCTTTGGTTTAAGCCATATCCTAGTGTACGTATTGGGATTGGTTTTATCCAGTTTGTATTCGTGTTCCTCGGAACGCGAATGCAGGTGTGTATGCACAGTTGACGGAGAGACAGAGGCAGAGGATTCTCATTAGGGTTGTTGACCGTTGACTGTTAACTATTGACTTTTTGCTCAACCCTAATGAGAATATGATATGTAATTAAAAATAATATTAATTAAGTATTGTGGTGACATGGTTGTTGAGGGGTTGACTTTGTTGACCTGTTGACTTTGTTGACCGGTTGACTAGGTTGGACTAGTTGACCATCATGATGACAATGGCTATCATTTCATGGCAAAGACTTTTTACTTGCTTGTTCTCTTGTGCAATATGAGTGCATGAAATGATATAGCCATTTTGACTTAAACCATTTACACAATATTTGATTACTATTTTTGTGATGATGGTTTTGGATTATCAGAGCCAAGTGAGAAAAGTCTTGCTCATTCTACCATTTTCATTCTCTATCTTGTGTTCTTGAGCTCTCATCTCCTTCCTCTTGCTCTCCCTCTCTTTAGTCTATGGTTCACTTGTCTCATGTGTTGAGAACCAAGAACCATAGAGAAAATCCCAACACACTCTCCTCTACTCACTCTAGTTCACAAGGTTTAGCAAACCGAGTGAACTAGTTTCTTCAAAGACCGAAGAAGAAGCCAAAGGTAGAAGCTTTCAGGTGGATCGATCTTCGGCGCAAGGAGACGACGGGGTGAAGCCGATCCGGACAATCATCGAGGCTTGAAGACGAAGGAGTTCAAGAAAGAAAGGTATAACCAACCGAGCAGTTAACAACTCCTAGTTAGGTTGTTAGTTAGATGTTTAACAAAGATCCGGTTTTGAGTCCATGTTACCGCCTCTAGAAAATCGTTTTTCACCAAATTCCGCATGCCCGAAAGTACCGGGAGAGGTAGCATGGACTTACAAATTTTACCTAAAAGTTTTCTAACTTTGGAAACGAGCAATGCTCTGAAGTTATTAAGTGAGAGCAAAGCTCTGGAAAGTCAAAATCTAAAAAAATGGGGAAGATTTTCTAAGGGCGAGAGGTCCTATTTATAAGGCGCTTGCGCCCCTTCAGCTCACCCGTTGATCCAACGGTCAGGAGCTTGCCACCGTTGCACTCACGTGCGCGCCACGTGAGCGCAACGGTGGGGGGCATTTGTTTCCCCCAATCAGAGCAAAGCTCTGTTGAAATTCAAAATTCAAAATTTAAAGCAACGCTTCAAATCCCGGGCGCAACGCGCCACGTGTCAGGCGCTGATACGTCAGCGCAGCGCCCAAGGCAGCGCGCCCAATCAGAGCAAAGCTCTATTTAAAACAAAATTAAAGGATGCAACGCTTCAGTTGCGCTGCGATGTGCACTGCGCGACACGTGTCAGCGCAGATGCGCTAGAGCAGTTGCGCTGCGCTGTGCGCTGCGCGACACGTGTCTGCGCAGATGCGCTAGCGCAGGTGCGCTGCGCTGGGCGCTGCATGACACGTGTCACGCGCTGGGGCATTTGCACCAAACAGAATTAAGATTTTAAAGAAATCTTTCTGTTCTTTTTAAAACAAGAAGATTTTCTTCTGTAAAACAGAAACCCTTGGATCAAAGATCCAACGGTGGAGAAAATCCCCAAATCACTCAGAGAAAAATCTCTTTAACAAATTTAACTAATTTATGGGCACTATAAAAAGGACCCTAGACCTCAATTCAAACGGACCAACATTGTGAGAGATTGAGAAACTCAAAACAGAGAGGAACTCTGATGAAATTTCAAGAAGAAAGGTAAAAACCATTAGAATTAGAAGAATTTCTTCTAATAGATCATTGATCTAAGAACAAGATCAATGATCTTCACATAATAAACAGTGCTTTGCACTTTTTATGAACCACTGGTTTTTTGAAACAAGAAAAACAAGAAGTACTTGTTTCCATTGATTCTAATTAGATCAAAGAAAACAAACAGTGCTTTGCACTTTTTCATGAACCATTGGTTCTAAAAGATTCTCAAGTTAATAGTTCCTTGCACTTGCAAAACTGCACTGTTGCGTTCCTGGATTGGCGCAAGCCACCAGAGAGCGCCACGTGTCAGCATCTGAACCATCTGTGCTATGCGCTTTTGAAATAGAGCCTTACTCTCTGAAATTGGCGCACCTCACCAGAGCGCGCCACGTGTCAGCAACGCAAGCGCAGCGCATTGGCGCAGCGCACTGCGCTTGCGTGACATGTGTCATCACCACAAGCATTTACGCTCAATGATTGGCACAAAGCGCCAGACAAATGCAATGCATTTGTTTTACTAATGGGGCAGGCCCAAAACAGAAAGGCCTAGTAGGCCAAATTAAATTGCAATGAAATAAAAGGGCAGAGCCCAATCAAAATTGATGCTCTGCATCATTTATAAATGAGCAGAGCCCAAACAAAATAATAAATAATTCAATGCATTATTTTAAAAGGGGGCAGGGCCCAAATAAAGGTCCAACAGAGACCAAGATTAATGCTATGCATTATTAAAAATGGGCCAAGCCCTAGCACAGGTCTAACAGACCAAAAACAAATAAAAGCGTTGAATATTTTTCAACTGGACTTAGCCCAATCATGGTCGTAAGTCCTCAAACTAAATAGACTGAGCAAAATTGTTCTCCTAAATCATTTTACCTCCAGTTCGAGGGTACATCTCCGAACTCCTCTGACACCTATCGTTGTAATTCTTCAACGACGTCAGAGAGGTGACAGGTCCCGACGACCACACATCAATAATGGACCGAAACGTCCTTAAACTAATATTGGACCGAAACGTCCTTAAACTTGCTAGTTATATGTATGCCTTAGAGGCCATTACTGTACATTGGATGCATATTGTAGTGGATGCTGGGACATATATAGGTAGGACTTTCTTGCTTGACATGATAGTACGCTATCTGGTTTCTTTTTATCTTAACATGTATACTTTCTGTCTCTCTGTTACATGTTGATAAAGCCCTTAGGATGTGTACTCGACTTCCAGGACTATGATGCAGATCATACTAGTAGGGCCTGGGTAGTCTATGGGCACATCCTTCAATGTTCCTAGTCATGGGAATATCGAGACGGGGCATCGATATTCCAGAGTAGACTAGCGTATATCTTCTCGGCCCATGTGATGGGCGATGGATGATCCCATATCCATTGGTGTTTGACATCAGAGATGGTATGCGGGTGCTCAGTGGAGACTGGGTACACTGAACGGACTCGCCGAGAACTCCCAGATGGTATTATACCTCACGTCTGATGGCATTTCCCTGGTGACACTGGTACAGCTTAGTCTGTTGACCCGAGATCGTCATAGAGTCTTGTGTGTCTCCCACTGTGCTTTGATTTCCACCCTACCACGGCTCTACTGAGTCGTGCAAACAGGTGGTTTTTGGGTACAGTCCCGATTCACATAGAGGCAATGAGCGATAGGAGGGGATTCGTCTCTCCCGGTATTGGGGGTTGATGTTGCGCTTTGCTCGACTAGCCATAACAGGAAATCCCTGGCCAGGGTTGCAGTGATCTACTGGTAAGTGTTATCAGTAGTTTCACACATGTTATGGACCTCACGTCGGCATGACTTATCGAGCTACTGGGGTCTGACGTTTACCACCCCTAGGAGAGATATGCGACATATCAGACGAACAGACCGGACTGTACGGTAAGTGTTACTGGTTGGATTCACAGGAGTGTGAGCGGGCTTGCTCGTCGATCTTCTGATCGCTCAATACCCGGGTGGCCGTTACGTTTAGCAGACCGCTTGCGGCTTATGGGTGCTTGATATGATCATCATCTGCTGCCGGCGTATTGACGAGTCTTTAGAGTCCTACACAGAGGTTTCCTGGCTCAAGCGAAACGAAATAGGAGCGCATATGAGACATGTGCAGGACCGAGAATAATGCGTGTATGTGATACCATATTCCATTCTCGCGATGAATGTATCGATTGGTTATATGCGATATAACCTAGATATCGAATCAAGGATTGATTCGATAAGCCGATACATAGGATACTAGTCGGTTATATGCGATATGACCGGATCGTTAAATCAAGTGTTGATTTAATGATTTAATGTATAATTATGTATTTGATATATTACTTTGCATTAACTAGTATTGGTTCACTTTAAATTGATTTTCTCACTTGATGTGCAAGTTGTATATGTGATATATTTTTGTGCACATGTTTATATCATGTTTGATGATACATGTTTACTTGGTTAAGTGTAGAGAATTAAACCATGGTTAGTTTAATGATTAGGGTTTGTTTAGTTATTCATTTATCTTATTTATTTATTCATTTTGGAAAAATTGAAAGATAAATGAATGGTGGCTATGTTTGTTTTTAGTTGAAGATTCATGAAGCATTGACTAAGTCACCATTCTTGTCTCATGCTTAACCCTAACCATTTAATCTAACCCTAGTTCATTCTCTACACTTAACCAAGGGTTAGTATATGATAAGTATTTATTTTTCTTTTCTATTTTTATAAACTTATCATATTCATCTTCATCTTCTTCTTCATCTTGAACAAGAAGAAAACCTAGCCACCATCAATGGCAACTAGTGAAAATGAGTGAGAAATCCAATTCTAAAGTGAACCCACCTCCTATTTCTTCATCCTCTACCTCTTGCCAAGTTGTATAGGGTGTTTCCTTCACAAGTTTTCAAGGCTTGGTGAAGTTGGAGCTTGATCTTGTGATGCCTCGACATAGATCATCTTCGGCATCGAACCGACGACCAAGTCCGCCCTTTTCTCCGATGAAGCCGATGCTAGAGTCATGGGTTTTATTTGGACAGCGGAGGGACCTCATCATGGAGCCTAGGACGTGGAGGACCGGATCTACAAAGGTTGTAGCTTTTTTTCCTTTAGTTAAAGTCGTTAACTTGCATCGCATAGCCTATATATCTAGTCAACGATCCGTATTAGGGTTTCTCGGCACTTGTAAAATTTAAATTGGCCGTGTTTGAACACTTGCAAGACTTCATTAGTGTGCCTAGGAACCCTACAGTGGTATCAGAGCCTAGCTAGAGGCTTAGGCGATGCGTAGACGGAATTAGAAGTCCGATCGAACCGAAACCCAAACCCTAAAATGCTCTCTGTACATTTTTGAAATTCATGGATTTTTGTGAATTAAAAATATGCAGAAAAGTAAGCAGGAAAAACTAAGAATTACTGTGAAGTTTGGGCCCCTAATTCCATAATTCGACCGCGGAACCGCGGCCAAACCAGGGGTTTGGCGGCGCTTCCGCGGCCCGAATTTGGACTTAGTCCCTCAAATTTCATATATTTATTCTTAGGTCCTTTCTTGGCAATTTTTTATGTGAATTTTTTAATTCCACTCAAGTGTTGAGTTTTCTAGGGTTTTATTGGGGATTCGTTAATTTGATCGGATAATTTAACTTCGTTTATGTTTTTCCGGATATTTTAGAAACTGTTAAAATGTTCGACCGGATATAAATACCCACTTTTTCCCCTGCCGGGAAATTTCCAAGTGTTGGATTTTTCCATGGTTTAAAGACGTTCTAAGTACTGCAAGTAAAGTGATGGACCCTCTAGAAGACAACAAACCTTAACTCGATTATGTGACCGTCTTGGACTGCCCTTTGAACCTTAGGGTTTGGGGCAGTACGGCGTGCCACATGTGAGGCGTTGGCTTGACCCTTCTACGGCTGGACCGTTGGTACTGAGGCACGAAGTGAATGTTTTTAAACTTATTTCATGTGTTGATCTGTTTCAGAAAACTTGGTTGTTTGAATGTTCGATCGGAAAGTTTAACATTTTCTATTTATCTGGAATGTGATACAATAATTGGAATTCACAAGTGGTTATGAGATAACTGAATGAATGTTATAAATCAAGCACTTTAGTCTCACTTGATCGGTTGCCACGGAATTTTGATGTGATCAAAAGTCCGTCGCAATCACGTAGAGTACGCAGATACTCGCCGGGTAAACTTATTAGACAGCTACATCCCTTAACCCCGACCAAGTGACTGTAGGAGAACCCCGTCGCCGAAAGCATCCGTTCGGGTGCTTGCGGTAGCGGTGTTCCGTCTTGGTGCACTTCGTCGACGGTATCGGGGGTGCGGCCGTCTACTGAAGTTTGCGACGAGCATTCGATCAGGATGTCGGGAATCTTGTTGAATTGCCCGACTTGATATTGAAAGGAGTTTTCGATAATGAGACTAAAATGCGGGGTTTATAATTGTTAGGCATGTGATGTCTAAGTATTTCATTTGATTAGGCATGTGATGTCTAAAGAGGTTGCGGATTCCAACTGTTGTAGTTTTACACTTTCTTTTCTGTGACCGTAAGTGTAGTATGTAGTGGTATTGCCGATTGTCGTTGCTATACGTCGACGACAATCGGTGTATGCATACTTACTTACATTGATGACATGTGATGTTATGTGTTGCTGGATATGTTATATTGGATCGTCGTGTTTAAATAGCCGGGTTTTTTTTTATGTGAGATGAGTGTTTTTTCATTTTCATTCATGTAAAAACATGTATGTAATATTCTTTTATTGGGGCACTTCCAGGTTGCGGATGATGTCACCTTTTGTATATTATTTACTTTTCCGCATTAGGATAGACCCAAGGAGGGGAGCACAAGTAACCGGGTTCTAGGGTCCAGTGGGAGACCATCTCGAGGAGTCGAGTCCGGGTCTCCTAACCCTAGAATTGGTAGGGTTGCTTGCCGCTCTCGTAGGGATCTAGGGGTGTGGGTTTGGCTATTCATCATGACCGTGGAATCCGTGTTTTATACTGGCTCGTATTAAAAACACGGACGTCCTAGTATATCCAATGTTTCATATGATTCTTCTGCTGTGTTATCTGTGATGTGATCATGGGATTTGTTCAGATAGATATTATATATAGTATATATGATATTTTATATAGACGTTGCTTATGTTTTACACCCGCGCTAGCCCTGCCTCGTTCTGGCGTTAGTTACCTAACCTAACGGTGCAGACGGGACATCGAGGCGAATGCGGATGACATAAGCGTACGGTATATTTATCTGTGATGTTTAGGTGGACTTATTTGATGGGACATTCATTAATGAGATTAATGAAAGAAAATAAACCTAATTGATGTTGTGGAATCGAATTTCAAAAATAAAACAGGTAGCTACAATTCTTGCTTTGCATCGCGGTGTTCCTTATAGAACATCCTGCACCTTATTCGATGAGGAAAGGACCGAGATCCCTTCACCGGGAGTGACTCCTTTAGCAATAACTGGCAGATGCTACAACCCTCGGTTTGTCTTTTGATCGCTTCTATAGTTTCCGCTTTGCACAGTGATATATATGATATATCCCGCACCTCATTCGACGAGGAAAGGGCCGACGATCCCCTCACCGGGAGTGACCCCTTTAGCAAAACTAGAAAAGCCTCAAAAACATTCCATTTAAAAACCATTTGATTCCACAACGAGATCAAGTTCAAAGCGTTAAAGGTTTTCTTAAAAACCATTCGCAACCCTCCGTCATTTTAGGAAGTAGAGTACTTAGTATTCGTGCTACGTTTGTCGACCATAGCCGTGGCGTAGTGTGCGGTAGCTAAGTGATATCTTCCTACACAGCATATGATGCGATTAGTTAGGACAGTCATGTGGCTTTGTTGACCTTAGCCAAGGGTCATATGGGTGGGTCTAATTAATCACGAAATGACGGGTAGAACTTGACTAGTACCTATGATTTGTTGACCTTAGCCAAGGTCATAGGTGCTAGGGGTAAAAACCATTATCGGGAGTTTCAAGTGTTGAAATTTGCAATGAGATTGCATACCTTCTATGTGATAGTTGGATCCCGATACCCACTGCGAGTAATTGTTACTCCTGGGAGAGTTTTGCACTTTGCAATTAGCCGATCAAGTAGGTGTCTAGAAAGGTGTCAACGGGGTTACGCCTCTGGGAAAACGAGGTTTACTATAATTAGGTCCGTGCGAAAGCGCGGGGAACCTCCCTCAAACTACCGACACTGGCTTGGCTGAAAGATTGGCGAACTTGTAGAGTGTAATTAATCCCAGTTAGTCTTTCCTTTTAAGGTTTGAAGGAAGATTTAATAAAAACAGTGGGAGCCATCCTGATTAGATAAAATATATAACCAATCTGATCTTGCAAGAGCGGACGCAGAGTGTTTTCTTCTCTCTCTCTCCAGGTAGCGACCATATCACGCCTTAATCAAGATAATAATATGGATGTTTTGACCGAACCCGCTTATTATACTGAGCTCGGGAACGTTGGTCCCGCTCCATCTTATAATAGTTATAAGACCGAGCAGGAAATTGGGGAATACCAGAATTCCTTTGCCGCCCAAACGAAGAAAGTGCATATGATGCATCTCCTTCAGGTGTGTTCATTACAAAGAACTATTTTCTCAGTATCCTCTGCATCCTGGGTATTTGATACCGGATCAGGATCCCAGATATGTAATCTGTTACATAGGGCTACAAAAGGGTAGAAAAACTGAGAACGGGTGATAAGTTTCATGAGACAGAAAATGGGGCAAGTGTTGCAGCCAAGTCTGTTGGTCACTGTCACCCTGTATTACCAATACATTGATTATGAACAAATGCTATTAGATACCGAACCTGATATACAAAATCATATCAGTCTCTTTATGAGTAAAGAAATGATAAAATTTTGTATTGTTGGATAATGTTTTGAACATTTCCTATATCAAAAATTGATCGGTTCAGGCACGTTATCAAAAAGCATTGACGTTCTAAATCAAACTACAGTTCTTAGTATACGGAACACACACAAGAGGAAGAGTTCAGAATTGAACGATTCCTTCTTGAGGTATTGTAGACTAGGTCAGATCAATGTGACATGACTAGCTAGAGTTACATAAAGATGCATATTTAAATTAGTTTGAATTTACATCTTGTGAAACTCGCCAGTCATGTCACAAAGATAAGATGACCATAGCTCCGTTTACTGGAAACAGAGAAAGAGTTAATGAACTCTTGGGATGATACATGTTGATGTATGTAGGTCCCCTGTCTACACATGCCAAGACCGGTTCTTTGTACTTCATTACGTTCTCTGATAATCTCTCAAGATTCAGACATATGTTCCTGTTGAAACACAAGTCCGAACCTTTTGAGATATTCACAGAATATAAGTTAGAAGTAGAGAACCAAAAACCGGGTATAAGTATTATGTTCTATGATAAGATCAGGGAGGAGAATACTTGTGCATGGCATTCCTGGACTATTCTAAAGGAGAATGAGATTCTCTCTCAGTGTTACTCCTCTGAATACACCACAGCACAACGGTGTATCGGGGTGGAGCAATCGCACAATATTAGATATGGTGTGCTCCATGATGAGTACTACTGAGTTTCCTATTTCCTTTTAGGGAGTTATGCACTTATGAAGTTGCATACCTATTGAATAGGGTTCGAATCAAATCAGTGCCTACCACTCCATATAAGATATGGTATGGGAAGAGCCTATCTCTTAAATAAGTTAAGATTTAGGATTGTCCGGCCTATGTCAAAAGAAAAATCCGGACAAAATCGAGGCAAGGTCAGTTCTGTAGAAATCGAAAAGTTCCAGCTATACAAAACTGCAGCTGATTTGACTGGACCAAAGGATTCTATAGTCCCCGACGAACCTCAGCCTCTCCGCCGAACTAGCAGGGTTCCTCATCCGCTTGAGAGATAATTCGGTTTCTCGATGATAGTGGGAGCGAGGATTGCATCATGAGATGATGACCCAACTAGTTTCGAGCAGGTCATCAAAAGTAGGGACTCTGTAAGAATGGCTGGATGCTTAGCGATCTGAGATGGAATCCATGTACACCAACAAAGTATGGACTTTGGTTGCTATATCAGAAGGGTTAAATCCCCATCAGGAGCAAGTAAATCTTGAGAAGATTACTTGGTGTAGATGGAAAAGTTGAGACTTTCAAAGCTAGACTTGTTAAAGGTTTTAGTCATCAACCAGGTGTGGATAATGATGAAACTTTTTCTAGGGACTATGCTTAAGTCCATCCAGATCCTACTTGACATTGCTACATACCATGACTACGATATCTGGTGGTTGGGTGCCATGACTACTTTTCTAAATAATGATTTAGAAGAGAACGTCTATAAGAACACAGCCAGAGGGCTTCGTGAACAGTGTGAGCAGCGGAAACGTATGCAAGTTGCTTTATAGAATAAAGCAGGCATCGCGGAGTTGAAACGTCTGTTTTGATGTGGTAGTCAAAGTGTTTGACTTCATCAAAATGGTAGATGAACCTTGTATATACAAAACGGTAGTAGAGAGTAAGGTGGTCATCCTCGTATTGTACGTAGACAACATACTCTTGATAGGAAAAGGGTTTCCTATGCTACGCACGATCAATCTCCGCTTATCACAAGGATTCTCCAATAGGATCAAAGTGATACCTCCTAAATCCTGAGTTTTCATCTATGAGATAGATGTAATTGGATGCTAGGATTCTCACTAGATGTAGTGAGATGGTATCAATCGATCCTGGGGAGAATCACTGGAAGTGTTCCAGGGTGATAAGGACGACTGAATGTCAGTCACAGGCATTGTCTTTATCCTTAGTAGAGGAACGGTATGTTGGAAGAGTTCCAAGCTAGATACCGTGGCAAACTAGACGATAAAGGCTGGTAACATCGCTATTAAAGATACTACCAAAGAGGCAGTTTGGGTGTATATTGGTTCATAAGATGAACTAGGTTCCTACCATTGTATGACAATGGAAGTGTGGCTTTGGCCAAGGAACCATGGTCCCATCAGTGACCCAGACATATTCTGAGGCAGCATCACCTGATCATGGAGATAGATGTTCTTCAGGATGATCGAGGTTAGGAGAGTAGACTCAGAGGACAACACGGCGGATCCACTCACAAAGGCTTTTTCCCAAAGAGAGACTTATATGGGATGGTTGAGTATTAGATACTACAACTACTGCTACAGATGGCCCTAGTGCAAGTGGGAGATTGTTAGTTATATGTATGCCCTAGAGGCCATTACTGTACATTGGATGTATATTGTAGTGGATGCTGGGACATATATAGGTAGGACTTTCTTGCTCGACATGATAGTACGCTATCTGGTTGCTCTTTATCTTAACATGTATACTTTCTGTCTCTCTGTTACATGTTGATAAAGCCCTTAGGATGTGTACTCGGCTTCCAGGACTATGATGCAGATCATACTAGTGGGGCCTGGGTAGTCTATGGGTACATCCTTCAATGTTCCTAGTCGTGGGAATATCGAGACGGGGCATCGATATTCCAGAGTAGACTAGCGTATATCTTCTCGGCCCATGTGATTGGCGATGGATGATCCCATATCCATTGGTGTTTGACATCAGAGATGGTATGCGGGTGCTCAGTGGAGACTGGGTACACTGAACGGACTCGCCGAGAACTCCCAGATGGTATTATACCTCACCTCAGATGGCAGTTCTCTGGTGACACTGGTACAGCTTAGTCTGTTGACCCGAGATCGTCATAGAGTCTTGTGTGTCTCCCACTGTGCTTTGATTTCCACCCTACCACGGCTCTACTGAGGCGTGCAAACAGGTGGTTTTTGGGTACAGTCCCGATTCACATGGAGGCAATGAGCGATAGGAGGGGATTCATCTCTCCCGGTATTGGGGGTTGATGTTGCGCTATGCTCGACTGGCCATAACAGGAAATCCCTGGCCAGGGTTGCAGTGATCTACTGGTAAGTGTTATCAGTAGTTTCACACATGTTATGGACCTCACGTCGGCATGACTTATCGAGCTACTGGGGTCTGACGTTTACCACCCCTAGGCGAGATATACGACATATCAGACGAACAGACCGGACTGTACGGTAAGTGTTACTGGTTGGATTCACAGGAGTTTGAGCGGGCTTGCTCGTTGATCTTCTGATCGCTCAATACCCGGGTGGCCGTTACGTTTAGCAGACCGCTTGCGGCTTGTGGGTGCTTGATATGATCATCATCTGCTGCCGGCGTATTGACGAGTCTTTAGAGTCCTACACAGAGGTTTCCTGGCTCAAGCGAAACGAAATAGGAGCGCATATGAGATATGTGCAGGACCGAGAATAATGCTTGTATGTGATACCGTATTCCATTCTCGCGAGGAATGTATCGATTGGTTATATGCGATATAACCTAGATATCGAATCAAGGATTGATTCGATAAGCCGATACATAGGATACTAGTCGGTTATATGCGATATGACCGGATCGTTAAATCAAGTGTTGATTTAATGATTTAATGTATAATTATGTATTTGATATATTACTTTGCATTAACTAGTATTGGTTCACTTTAAATGGATTTTCTCACTTGATGTGCAAGTTGTATATGTGATATATTTTTGTGCACATGTTTGTATCATGTTTGATGATACATACTTACTTGGTTAAATGTAGAGAATTAAACCATGGTTAGTTTAATGATTAGGGTTTTGTTTAGTTATTCATTTATCTTATTTATTTATTCATTTTCGAAAAATTGAAAGATAAATGAATGGTGGCTATGTTTGTTTTTAGTTGAAGATTCATGAAGCATTGACTAAGTCACCATTCTTGTCTCATGCTTAACCCTAACCATTTAAACTAACCCTAGTTCATTCTCTACACTTAACCAAGGGTTAGTATATGATAAGTATTTATTTTTCTTTTCTATTTTTATAAACTTATCATATTCATCTTCATCTTCTTCTTCATCTTGAACAAGAAGAAAACCTAGCCACCATCAATGGCAACTAGTGAAAATGAGTGAGAAATCCAATTCTAAAGTGAACCCACCTCCTATTTCTTCATCCTCTACCTCTTGCCAAGTTGTATAGGGTGTTTCCTTCACAAGTTTTCAAGGCTTGGTGAAGTTGGAGCTTGATCTTGTGATGCCTCGACGTAGATCATCTTCGGCATCGAACCGACGACCAAGTCCGCCCTTTTCTCCGATGAAGCCGATGCTAGAGTCATGGGTTTTATTTGGACAGCAGAGGGACCTCATCACGTAGCCTAGGACGTGGAGGACCGGATCTACAAAGGTTGTAGCTTCTTTCCTTTAGTTAAAGTCGTTAACTTGCATCGCATAGCCTATATATCTAGTCAACGATCCGTATTAGGGTTTCTCGACACTTGTAAAATTTAAATTGGCCGTGTTTGATCACTTGCAAGACTTCATTAGTGTTCCTAGGAACCCTACAAAACTAATATGGGACCGAAACGTCCTTAAACTAATATTGGACCGAAACGTTCTTAAACTAATGATGGACCACTACGTCGCTAAACTGGCGATGGACCGAAATGTCCTTAAATTAACAATGGACCACCACGTCCCTTAACTGGAACATGGACCAGCACGCCCCTAAACTAGAGCAATAGAGCCCCCAAATGCTCTTTTGCTGGATCTAAACGATCCCGTTTATGTTGATCTTAGCCCCAAACACGGCTAATGTATCCTTAAACATTCAAATGGACTATAAAACTCCAAATCTACTTTGGTTCAAGGGTACATCTCTAAACTCCTCTGACACCTATCGTTGTAACCCCTCAATGATGTCAGAGAGGTGACGAGTCCCGACGGCCATATATTAAATGGATCACCACGTTAAGTTGATCTTAGTCTCAAAACAGGACTAACGTATCCTTAACGAACGTTTAAGTTGATCTTAGCCTCAATACGGCTAACGTATCCTTAAACTAAAACACCAAACCCAAATCTAAGTAAATAAGGATTTGGACTAATCCACGTCATACGGGCGACGACATTACTCAGTCTCCGTATACAATCCACGGGCAACCACAAACAAAACAAACACACACGATACAAAGTGAAATTCTAGAGAAGGAGAAAGTGGCTACCGCGATGCGGTAGCGTAATTAACTGCAGGGGCTTGCGCCTGTAGGGAAGAGCGTCCCCACAATGAAAAACCCCTCTAGCGAGGGGGAATCTGACGATGTCTGCTACATCGGCCGCATCCGTCTAAACCTCCGATACACGGTGCCATAAATCAACTTGGCATCTTCGGAGAGGTAAACGGATAAAACCATATAGCATCTGCCCCGAATCTCAGGCAAGACGCCCTCACGTCGTCTCCGCCTCCATTCGGAGGGGAACAATAGATTCACCGACTCGGATATATTATAGATACGTATACACTTTAGCATTGAGCTTACGATTTACTTGCTGCTACGTTTGGGATATTCTCATCTTATTATGTATATGCATGTGCTAGTACACCTACACCATTATCGATGATACATATGTTATATTTACACAGATTGGCCGGCTCACACACTTTCATCATCGATAATTGTTATGTCACTACACAATTGAATTGCTACATCATGCTATGATATACTTGCAATGCTCACATCATTATGCTATGTTGCATGACATACCCTGCTATAGCTGCACATACACCTATGTGGTATTGTATCATTATTGACATTTAGACGTTGATTCTTGTACTATTGCGCATATGAAATGCATCATGCTTACATAATTAACAAGTATATACAAACATCTTGATAGAGCTACAAGTACGCCTTTATATGATGTTGCATTCGATTTTGGAGGAATTGGGAACCCATTGCTATATTTAAAAATTAGATCTATTTAAAAGAGCGGTTTCCCCTTAATATGCTCATATTGCTGTTTTATGTTGCATATATCAGATTTCATGGATCTAAGCATTGAGATATGGATTTCATGTGATTTATGGATTTGAGAACCGTGGGGATATTTCAAGAAATTATGTATTATTTTGAAAACCCGGTTTCTCTTGATATGATATTTCGAAGTATCGACCATGAGTTTTCTCGGTTCTGAGACTTGTGCTAGATTACCGATTCGAGGAGCGAGGAGGAACCGTCTGCAGGTACATGGTGGACCCGGTGAGGTATCCCGGGGTAAGAAGACTCGTATATGTTAGGCGGTGTGCCTGGCAGGGGAGCACTACCTAACGGTGATAGTATTTGGACTCGGCGGTTATCTGAAGGATATCGACCGGAGTCGTGAGATGCATATGAGGGCCGAACAGAGTAGGCGGCGCCTGAGGGCCGATCTGAGGATGCGGCGCCTGAGATATGAGGATTTACGTGTCGATACTGGACACGGGTTTCATGTGGTTTCGAGTGTCGGTGTTGGACACTCAGGTTCCATGATTTGATGTGTCACTGATGGACACACGTTCTTTGATATCCTCATATATTTACATTGCACTTTCTTTCATGATGTTTCGGGTGGACGAGATCCACATGCATACATGCATTGATTATATTGTTAGATGATATCCACATGCATACACGCATTGATTATATTGTTGGATGATATCTACATGCATGCAGCTACTGATTATTGTTGGCATAAATGTAGATACGGTCACTCTAGATATCATACTATTACCTTTATATAGTTGACCGAGGAATCGTTGTTTATTTCGATTTCTATCTGCTGATGTTTTCTACTCACGAGTTGGCAACTCACCCCTGTTGTGCCACAGTTCTTGCTGGTTCACCGCACGGATCAGTAGCGGCATCGGTAGCACACAGCTTGCATTTAGGTGATTTGCTTTGGAAGCTGGTACATGTTGGATCGTGCCCCTCTTGTATTATTATTCTTATTTTATCTAGTCAACTCCATCAATCAGAAACTAGTGTTTGTATATGTTGTAAGACTTAGCAAGACTTGTAGTTGCGAGACTTAGAGCGATGGGTTATATGTTCGCTTGGTGGGTTTGATGTCTTGCTTTTCATTTTCCTTTGTGTTGATCTTCGTCTTTGGGCATCGTATATTTATATGCTTGTGGTGGTTGTTTCCGCCGTTGGGCGTGATTTGCCCCCGTTTGCGGATGCTTTATTTATATTCTATGTTTGTACCCATTTCGAGGCTAGTTTTTACAAAGGAGGTGCTGCCGAAATTTTTATGGAAATAAAATTAAGTTTAATGACTTTTACTTAATGTTGTATCAATGTTTTCATTAAGTACTTCTTTTGTCAGGTTCAGATTTCTGGGCATCAGCTTACTTAGTTACGTTATGCCTGTAGACGTTGCGTGATTTAAGTGCCGGTCATGTGCTAATATTTTCTGGTCGTGACATTAAAAATAGTACAATTTTCAACCTACGACACACGGGGTTTGAGTTATTGAACTCAGAGGACTTATACAAAGTATTATATGTTGTCCAGTGTCTATTATGACAAAGGGGTTGGTCCTCGTAATATATTCTGTTTACTTGTGACTTCTCCAGTTTTGGACAAGTATTTCATAGAAATACAAAGTCCAAGTTTTGAGAAGTTATAGGTACAAGAATAAAGTAGAGAACCATGTGTTGTAAGTATCAGAATTCTTCAAGGTGATCGAAGATGTAGATACTTGTGTATTGTATTCAGTCGATAGTAATGCTTTTGAGAACTTGCTTCACTTTCAGGTTACTCATATCTGGATGCACTCCTAGTTGAGCAATGTTGATCGGCCTCTCTCCATTTAGTTGACATCCATTGGAGACAGTTGCATGATTTGAATCTGGTTCCAATTAAATCTGTGTCTCTATTACTATATTGTATATAGAATGGTTCATATCTTAACGATCTTAAGGTATATGGAGTTTTCCGGCTTATGCATAAAACCAGACTCTGGATAACTCAAGGCACGTTTTTGTAATGACAGTTTGTGGGTTATCCCGTGCTATGATTAGGGTTAACTTTCTACCATCTGGGAGATCAATAGTGATATTGTTCTTGACTCGCCAAAGTTTTAGCAAAATAGATTTTTTCAGAAAACAGTAATGGGAGTATGGTAGAACTGGAAGAGTTTTCAGAACCACAAACGATTACTAAAAATTTAATAGAGCCTAAAGATTCAATCGGGATTGACATTCCATTGAGCACTCTGCAGATATGGTGGGTAACCTCAGGCACCCGAGAGGTACTCCGGTATCCTCAATGATGGTGACAGTGAGGTTCTTGTTTACCCAGACTTGCCATTATTGTTGTTCTATACTATGAGACCAGGCAGGAGGATGATTATAGCGTCGTTCTAAACTAGTTTTGATAATGCACGTCTATATGACTCAGCCAGACGGTTGTTGTAGTTAGTGGGAGCAGTGGAAGTGTAGTGGACAGGTAGCTTATATCTATTTATTGACTAAAGCGGAAATAGCGGAGATAGATCATCTATTTTTGATGTGACAGTCATAGGCTTTGACTTCCTCAGAATAGGAGATCGATCTATTAAGAAAGTAGTAGGGTGTGATGTCCTGTTATTTGGACGACATGCATGTTGTAGGAACTGAAATTCCTATACAACGATCAGTTATACTGTGTTTTTCACATAGTGGTTTCTCCATATAAGATGTGGATATAATATCAGGTATTCTGGTTACTAGATCTATGGTTTTAGATCTAGATTTCGGTAGTTTCCCAATCTGGTTACTTTGACGCTA
The DNA here is from genome assembly GCA_030015575.1 of Agapanthus africanus. Taxonomy (NCBI): domain Eukaryota; kingdom Viridiplantae; phylum Streptophyta; class Magnoliopsida; order Asparagales; family Amaryllidaceae; genus Agapanthus; species Agapanthus africanus. The sequence continues at coordinate 377,745,083 of CM057337.1, read as the reverse complement.
TTGTAAAGGTGTTTTAGAATGGATGACTCCTGGCATGGTGGTGTACCTGTAGGTGATGGAGTCACCCTCTCTTAAGGTGTCTTACAGACTAAAGGAGAGGGATGTGTATGATTAGCATATCACTTGCTTAGGCAATTGAGTCAAACGTGAGATGTCAAGTACCACACCAGATGTTGTTTTTGCACTAGATACAATAAGTTTATTTGTTAATCCAATCCTGGAGAAATGTTCGGGTGCAGTTTATGGACATAAGTAGATGTTCTAGGGATATGGAAACGGCAGCCTCCTTAGGGAGACGGTTATCATTCCAGGCTTCCAAGGTGACTTGGATGACAGAGTGACTGTCAGAGTTATAGTTTTCTGTCTTGACGAGGGGCAGTAGTTTTGACAAGTGGTCCAAGCGGATACTAGGGGAGGGATGGCGCAGGATACTGATTAAATTCAGTTGAAAATACAGTCTAAGAAATTTGCTGGATTTAGAGTTCATTTGTGAACTGGGTCCCATCAGATATCCAGAAATATTCTAAAACAGGTATTGCTCATTTCGGGAGATGGCTTTATCCACGAACTTAAGATAAAGAGAGACATAGAAATAAATATTGTAGCGGATCCACTCACTGAGGCTTTTTCTTGAACGTAATAGTTTCACAAACGAGCTTTGTGAAACTGATTAGTAGAGAAATTGGGTGTTCGGTATCACACGGGCTGTGAATATGCGACACCGCAATAATTAGCCTTAAATGCAAGTGGGAGATTCTTGGCTATAGGGCCCTCAAGTCAATAATTGGATCGCAGGCACGTGATTGCAAAGTTTGAGGGATGACCTATACCGGTAGAACAGTCTTACTCGAGATGATAGTATGCTATCTGGTTTGTCTTTATCATCGTGTACATCCTTCAGGTGACATTATAAATCACTATTACATGTTGATAGAGCTCATAGGATTCTTACTTGACTGCCAGCAGTATGATGGCGATCATATACGTGGGAGTTGGGTGGTCTATAAGCACATCCTTAAAATGTTCCTAGTCATGGAAGTTTCGAGACTGGGCATCGATACTCCAAGAGTAGACTAGTGTATACTGATCGAGACCCCGATAAGGGGCGGTGGCCGGTCTCACAAGCCATTGGTGTTAGTTAGTTCACCTAAGATGTATACAGGTGATCATTGGGTTATGAGTACACCAGACGGACTCGTCGGGAACATGCTAGTTGATATTATACCTATTGTCAGATAGCAGTTCCCTGGTGACATGTGTACAGGTTAGTCTATCAACCTAAGATCGTCATTTGCCTCATATGAGTTCCCATTGTTCATTGATTACTACCCTACCATGGCTCAAAGGAGTTGTGCAAATAGGTTTTAGTTGGGTACAGTCCCGAGCCACATGGAGGCAGTGAGCGGATCGTCATGGGTTTCATCTCTCCAGGTATTGGGGGATGATGTCACGGTGTGCACGGATGGCCATCGCCAAAAATCCTTGGCCAAGGTACTCGAGAATTACTGATCTAGGATCGGTAGATTCTCAGGTAGTGATAGGTTTCATACCGACACTAAATGTCGCGTTATTAAAGGTCTGACTTTATCCACCCCCTAGACTCGATATGCGATACTCATAGTCGAATGCACTGGACTGTACGGATATTGTCATTGTCATTATCAGTAGGGGTTTCAGGATGAGTTTGCTCGTTGGCCTCCCTTTCGCTCATTACCTGGGTAGCCGTTACGTACAGCTAATGCCACTGACGTGCTTGTGGTTAAACCCACTGCCAGCGTATTGACGAGTATTTAGAGTCCCACACAGAGGGTTTCCCTGCTTCGGGCGAAATGTTGTACAGGGAGTATGGTTTTATGGCAGGGTTCAAACATCTACGTGCACTTATGCACGGATCATGATTCAGACGGATAATATTAGTGGGCTTTGGTTTAAGCCGGATCCTAGAATTATATTGTTGGATTATTTTCGTCTCGTTATATTCGTATTCAGTCGGAATACGGATGCGGGTATGTATATACGAATGAGGGGTATTCTTGTAATTCATTAAAATTTAACTTTAGATGTTTCCATTTCATTTTGGATTAAACACTTTGGTTTAAATGTTTATTTAGTGGGAAAGTGTGAGTCATGGATTTTTCATTAACTCATGTTACATGCACTTGGTGACTCATAGTTATGAGTTATGGGATGAGTCATGGTGACTTGTGAGATATTTGTTTTTGAGCTTGTGAGAAATTTGGGTTGTGACAGATCTTTTCTAGGCAACGTTTTTCTTTAGTTGAGACATGAGCTCATAAAAAAATACCTCACAAAAACACGAGCAAAATTTTCTTCACTGCCATTATTCTTCAGCTCACATTTTCTTCACCCATGGCGACTTCTTCAACCTCCACCCTATATGTCTCATGTGTTGAGAAACCTAGGGTGTATTGAGACAAAGTAATCACACACTCTCTCTTCTTCATCATGGCTATCTACGTTAGCAAACTAGATACTCGAGTTGCTTCAGTTTTGAGGTCGGAGCCCGTATTACTAACTCTCGACGTGGATCTTCTTCGATGGGGGAGACCGGAGATCAAACTTGATCAAGGAAGCCGTGAGGAGCTTGGGACAGAGGCTGAAGACCGAAGGACTCGGATCGTTTGCTATAATCACTCTAACCCTTTGCATGTTTTTGTTATCTAGGGATTATGGGTCAATCCGTCGACTCGGATTCCATTACTGCCGATTTATTAAAAAAAATTTCCGCATTTAGCTATGGATTAATGGTTAGGGCACTGGCATAGCCTAACAGTTACACCGGAGGACTCGTAGGGAACTGCTGGTTGGTACTATACCTATCGTCAGGTAGCAGTTCCCAGGTGACATGAGTACAGCATAGTCCGTTGACTTGACACTGCAACTTCGCCTCAAGTGTGTTCCCACTGTTCTTAGATTACTACCCGACCACGGCTCTATTGAGCCGTGCAAATAGGTAGTAGTTAGGTGCAGTTCCGAAGCGCTTGGAGGCAGTGGCGGTTAGATAGGATTCGTCTCTCCCGGTATTAGGAGTTGATGTCGCGCTGTGATTCGGAAAGCCATTACACAAAGTCCCTGGATAGGGCAAGCGAGATTTGCAGGTAGGGATTCCAGTAATTTCTCAGGGTGTTTTTGGCTGCACTCTGGCATGACTTATTGCGCTATTAGGGGTCTGGCGCTTGCCGCCCCTCTAGGCCCGATATGCGATCCTCTTAGACGAACAAACCGGACTGTACAGAGATTTCCACAGACCGGCTCAGTATGGGTATGGATGAGTTTGCTCGTCGGCCATCTTATCGACAGATGCCTAGGTAGCCGTTTCATACAGCTAGTACCGCTGACGTGCTTGAAGCTAAACCCACTGCCAGCGTACATTTGAGTCTTTAGATTCCTACACACAGAGTTTCCCTGCCTCTGGCGAAATAAGTAGAGGTCGTATGGTTTTACTGTAAGTGCACGGCGGCGCCCCGGCCGTCAACCCGACGGCTAAATGCGGAAGCGGTGATAAACTTTAATTTTGCGGACTTTGCAAACCGGCACCACCGCGCACTAGACACCCGGATCGGGCCATTAAACTAGTTCTAGCTAACAACAAGACGGGTTAGAGATATACCGAGTGATCCGAGTCCTCCGGTCTTCTCGTCGTCGTCCCGATCTCCTGCGGAAACTCCGGTGGTCGCCTTCTCGCCGGAAGGGCACCACGTAGCCGGATTCTTTTACGGGCTCCCACCTCAATACCGAGGCAACTCGGGCGCGAAGTAGGCTAGCCGACGCGTCCAAGATTTGCTGTAGAATAGAGTAGAATAGCTGTCTCTTTGGGGTTTAGGAGGTTGCCAAGTTGGAGGAATATTGCACAAGAATTTTTCCATGGATGGATGCTAAGAGAAAAGAGCATGCCCTCTCAAAAGGAGCTCGGCCAAGTATGTTTTTGCTCACTGGAAAATGAAAGAATGATGAGCTGGGCCAAACCAAACAGAAATGAGCTCTCTGGAATAAGAATGAAAACAAGCACACATAAATTAATCCTCTTCTCATTATATTTTCACTCCAGCACACTCATATTCCCACAATGCAATCATACAAATATTAATTTATCATATCCATCTAAAACAATCCCCAGCATACTCATGAATTAAAACACTATACAATTTAAAACCCACTCCAATCCCACAGTGGCCGGCCCACTCCAATTTCCAACACCAAAACACATCAAAACCCATACTCTATCAAGTCTTAATAAATGCATCATGGAGCAAAGATGCATATCCTATCATAAAGAAAACATTTGCAAGAAACCCCCTCCACAAAATGTTAATTGCAAACTTGCAATTAACACCCTCCAACGAAAAATCCGACCGGGAAGGAAAAAGAGAAAACCGGCCGGAACGGAATGCAAACTGGCAACCCCAGAAAACTGGTCCCATAATAAATTACAGGAAAAACCCGATACTGTGCATACACACCCGCATTTGTATTTCGACCGAAATACAAATGTAAAGAGACAAAACTACACTATTAAATACTAAGATCCGGCTTAAGCCAAAGCCGGCTAGTAAAAACCGTCCGATCACGATCCGTGCAATACCGCACGTATCTGATCGAACCCTGCCATATCTCCATACGGCCTCTACAGCGTTTCGCCTGAAAGCTTGAGTAACTGAAAGTGTGGTAGACTCTAAAGACTCGTCAATACTATGGCTGTGGATTTAACCACTAGCCCGTCAGAGGTATAAGCCAATACGTAACGGGCCACCAGCTATAGACTAAAAGGGACGTCGATGAGTGAACTCATCCTGACACCCTACTGAGCCTGTCAGTGACAATATCCGTACAGTCCGGTCCGTTCGTCTATGAGCATCGCATGTCGGGCCTAGGGGGTGGGTAAAAGTCAGACCCCCAAAAGCGGTACAAGTCGTGTCGGAGTGTAGCCCAGAACACCCTGAGATACTACTGGAATACCTACCAGTAAATCTCCTGCCTTGGCCAAGGACTTCGTGTAATGGCTCTCCTAGACACAGCGCGACCTCACCCCCAATACCGGGAGAGACGAACCCCCGAGGATCCGCTCACTGCCTCCATGTGGCTCGGGACTGTACCCAACTAAAACCTGTTTGCACGACTCCTTTGAGCCGTGGTAGGGTAGTAATCAAAGCACAGTGGGAACTCACACGAGACAAATGACGATCCCCAGGTCGATGAACTAACCTGTACACATGTCACCTGGGAACTGCTATCTGACGTCAGGTATAAGACCAACTAGCATGTTCCCTGCGAGTCCTGTCCGGTGTACTCATAACCTAATGAGCACCTGTATACATCTTAGGTGAACCAACTGACACCAGTGGCTTGTGAGACCGGCCACCGCCCCTCGTCGGGGTCTCGACTGTATACACTAGTCTACTCTGGAGAATCGATGCCCTGTCTCGAAACTCCCACGACTAGGGACCTTTTAAGGATATGCTTGTAGACCCCAGCTCTCACGTATATGATCGCCCTCATACTGCTGGTCGTCAAGCAAGAACCCTAGGGGCTCTATCAACGTGCAATAGTGACATGTCAGGTCACCTAAAGCAGTACACGATGATAAAGGTAAACCAGATAGCGTACTATCATCTCGAGTAAGACTGTCCTACCGGGATAGGTCCTCCCTCAATCATTGCAATCACGTGCCTGTGATCCAATAATTGACTCTGAGGGCACTATCTCCAACAATCTCCCACTTGCACTCAAGGCTAATTATTGCGATGTCGCATACTCACAGCCCGTGTGATACCGAACACCCAACTCCTCTACTAGTCAGTTTCACAAATCCCTTTTGTGAAACTATTGCGGTCGAGGAATAGCCTCAGTGAGTGGATCCGCTCTGAAGTTTCTTTCTATGTCTCTCTATATCTCAAGTTCGCGGAGAAAGCCATCTCCCGAAATGAGCAATACCTGTCTTAGAGTGTCTGGATATCTGATAGGACCGAGCTCAAAAATGAACTCCAAATACAAACTTCTTAGACTGTATCGTCAACTGAAATTAATCAGTATCCTGCGCCATGCCACCCTCAGTATTTCCTTGGACCACCTGTCCAAAATACTGCCCCTCTTCAGAAGGAAAACTATAACTCTGACAACCTCCTTGTCGTCCATGTCAGCTTGGAAGCCTGGAATGATAACTGTCCCCCGAATGAGGCTGTCGTTATCATATCCCTAGAACATCCACTTATGTTCTAAAACTGCTTCAGACTGTTCCTCCAGGATTGGATCAATTGCAACTTATTGCATCTAGTGCAAGAACAACATCTGGTGTGGTACTTGATATCTCATGATTGACTCAATTGCCTAATCAAGTGATCTGCCAATCATGCACATCCCTCTCTATTTTAGTCTATAAGACACCTTTAGAGAGGGTGACTCCATTACCTACAGGTACACTACCATGCCAGGAGTCGTCCATTCTAAATACTCTTAGAATGTTGTCTAAGTACCCATGTGGAGAAAACACTGTGTGACGACCAAAATATAACCGATCGTAGTATAGGAATATCACTTCCTACTACCTTCTCAACAGATCCATCCCCTATTCTGATGACGTCAAACCTATGACTGTCACATCAGAAATAGATGATCTATCTCCGCTATATCTGCTTTAGTCTATAAATAGACATAAGCCTGATGTCCACCAATGCTTCCGCTGCTCCCACTGACCACGACAACCCTCTGGCAGAGTCATATAGACGTGCACTTCTAAAGCTAGTTTAGAACGACGCTATACTCATCCTCCTGCCGGGTCTCGCAGTCTAGAACAACAACAATGGCAAGTGTAGGTAAACAAGAACTTCCCTGTCACCGTCCTTGAGGCTACCGGAGTACCTCTCGGGTGCCTGAAGTTACCCACCGTATCTGCGGAGTGGCCAATGGAATGTCAAAACAGATAGAATCTTTAGGTTCCTTATCAAATCTTCAGTAATCGTTTGCGGTTCTGGAATCACTTCCAGTTCTACCATACTCCCACTACTGTTTTTTGAAAAAATCCATTTTTAATAAAACTGTGGCGAGTCTAGAACAATATTACTATTGATCTCCCAGATGGTAGAAAGTCAACCCTCGTCATAGCCTGGGTCAACCCACAAACAGCCATTACAGAAACATGCCTTGAGTTATCCAGAGTCTGGTTTTAATCATAAGCCGGACAACTCCCCGTACCTTAACAATGTTAAAATATGAACTGTACTATATCCAATATAGAACCAGAGGCACTGATTTAATTGAACCAGATTCAAATCATGCAGCTATCTCCAGTGCATGTCAACTAAATGGAAAGAGGCCGATCAGCGTTACTCAACTTAGGAAAGCTTCCAATTATAAGTAACCTGAAAGAGAAGCAATTTCTCTTTATCATTACTATCAACTGAATACCATACACAAGTATCTACATCTTCGATCACTTTGAAGAATCCCGATACTTGCTACACCTGGTTCTCTACTCTATTCAAATACCTATAACTCCTCAAAACTTAGACCCTTTGTTTCTACGAAACAGATGTCTAAGAACTAGAGAAGTTAAAAGTAAACAGAATATAGTATGAGGACCAACCCCTCTGTCCTAATGGACACTGGACAACATACAATACTCTGTATAAGTCCGCTGAGTCTAACAACTCTTTCACTGTGTGTTGTAGGTTGAAAACTGTACTTATGGTTAAGAAGAATTACACCGCTGTTTAATGCTCCTTACCTAACCATCCACTGATATAGGTAAATGTCATCGACATAATATCAAAAGGTATATCTCACTCTATGAAAATAGACGTACAGATATATTGATTTGAAATTGGTGCACAACAGCGGATATTCAAAACCAAATATTTGCCGACCGGCAAACAGCCCAGGTGATCTCCTCAAATATCACCGATTACAACGAATCCCGATATAATGAGGATGATCACCCTATTCCCAATAACCTACTCCCACTCATCATCTGTAAAACCATACAGATGTGAGAATCATACCTGGTAAATACATACCCTGGAGTAAGTATCTAATCGGGAAATCAGTTTTCTTTTAACAGTACACAGTGAAACTGAAACATTGAAATGTTTCGATGGGGTATCCTGGTATTCCTAGTAATGCCTCTACCATTATCCAGATTCACAACTATAACCGTATAATTCTTCGCCACCTCTCCAAATCCCTTTATATGTCTTTAGTCATTACCTTCTGCACACCCCTTAAGCCAAATGGTTTTCTTCCTTCCCTACCGTTCGGCACCAGCCTATGGTTTGGAAGAAGACTATCCAATAAGCATAATGGGTGTACTGTCCTAGTCCTAGGAGCACTCGCAATACGAGAGAAGGTGAAGATAAAAGACAACCGAATAAACCTTATTTCTATTTCTCCTGGACCAGAATCCATCCCCGAACTGGAACAAGTTCCTTTCGAGTTCGTATATAACCATACGATGGAGTATCCAATAAACTGTAGATCTTCGTAGTGATACGGAGTGTCCTGGAGAAGTACAACGGTGATTTAGGATTGGCGAAGAAAAACTTGGTTTGGTCGTGAATATCAGTCGTAATTTACTTTGCCCTCTTACTAATCCCTTGCTTTGTCTTAATCTTAATACCTTCTGCACACCATCGTTATGCTAATTGGTTTTGCTTCATTCCCTACCGGTCGGCACCAGCCTAAGGTTTGGAAGAAGACTATCCAATTTGCGTAATAGGTGTACTATCTCCTAAACCAAGGAGTACTCGCAACCTGAGAGAAGGTAAAAAGGAAAAGATAACTGAATAATCCTATCCGTTTTCTCCAAACCCGGAAACCATCCTCGAATTCCTTCGAGTTCGTATCTAACCATACGATGGTTTTGTCCAATGGAAGTGGACGTTCGTAGTAATACGGGTTGTCTTGGAGAAAAGGGTAAAAGTAGGAGTGGCAATGAGGTCTGCAACTCTGACAATCCAAAAGCCTGTTTTAAGAAGGTTCGGTCAACTTGGTCACTGAGTCATAGTCTTAGGGTCGGGTCAATGGTCGCTGCCAGAGAGAGAGAGAAAAGAAACACTCAGCGTGCACTCTAACCTAGATCAGAATGGTTATCACTTAATCTAATCTGGAAACCTCCCACTGTACCTCAAATTCTCCTCCAAACCTAAAAGAAGAATTAGTCGGGGTCACCCGAGGAGTAAACTAACTCATCAGTGGGAATCGGGATCCAACTATCATTGCATGATAACGTGACGGAATCCGCTCACGGTATCACACTCCAGAAGGTATGCGCATATCTGGCAAGTTTTAGTTCTTTTGAAACTCCCGATGTGATTTCTACCCCATGCTCTTATGACCTTGACTTTGGCTAACATATCATAAGTCACATGTCAAGTTCAACCCGTCATTCTCCAGGTTAATTTGAGTCCACCCGTACATACCCTTGACTTTGGCCAAAATGGCAGTACGGCTGTCCCAAACCAACGCATCTATCTATGCTGCATATGAATACCCAACAGCTACCAAACACTGTGCCTTGACTTTGGCCAACATACACAGCTTGAATACTATTGACTATCCATATGAAACGACGGAGGGCTACGAATGGTTTCTGGCGAAAACCTTTAACGTAATGAACTTGATATCGTTGAAGGAACGGATAGCTTTTTAGAAAATATAGTGACGAAAACCTTTACTAAAGAGGTCACTCCCGGTGAAGGGATCTCGGCTCTTTCCCCGTAGAATGGGGTGCAGGATATTCCAAATGAACACCACGATGCAAAGCAAAAGTAATCGGCTATAGTGAAGTTAGTGCCCTGACACAAACTTCTGTCCAAGGGGTCACTCCCGGTGAAGGGATCTCAGCCCTTGCCTCGTCGACTGAGGAGCAGGATATTCCAAATGAATACCACGATGCAAAACAAAAGTGAACGTCCTTGCAATAACAGCTTTTTGAAAAGTGTTCCAACAACATCAGAATAGGTTTGTTTTAACTTGCATTGATCCGAATCAATGCAGTCCCATCAATTGATCACACCACAAAGAACGAAAATATACTGACGTACGTATATGCCATCCGCATTCGCCACTGGGTCCCGTCATCACCCGTTAGGTTAGCTAACTAACGGCAGAGCGGGGACTGGACTAGCGCGGATGAAAAACATATACAACATCTACTAATATATATATACCAATATATTAAATTCGCTCAAGGCGTGAAAAAAATGCAACATCACAGAAATGTACAGCATCACAGAACAATACAGATATCTGGGATCCCCGGGTTTCACAGAGCCACTACTGAAACCCGACGTTCCCCTGGTCGTGTGGATAGCCTGTGCAATGAAATCCTATACCCCCTACGAGTGCGGCGAATAGCCAGCCAATCCTGGAGTGAAGCCCCTTCCGTCCCAATGCCATGAGATGCGGGCTTGTTGCCTTCTAGAACCCGGCTATCCGTGCACCCCTCCACGGGGTAAACCTAGTACAGAAAGTAAAATATACATACACCGGGTACATCGACCGCAACCTGGTCGTGCCCCAAAATAATAATACAAACAGGCAGTGACGGCAGTCCACATGTCGGACGCTCGCCCCGCAATATCAAATGTACATAATACAACAACACAGTACTAGCATTGCATCCAGTCTATCCCCACGACCGATCCGCAACATCACAGCAAATACATAGAACATCAACGTGAAGGTCACGTTCGCAAATCCGTCTAACTGAGCTATAGCAGTTAGACGGGATTTACCGATCGAGTGACATTCACGGTCGCAGATATAATGTAAATACTGTGAAAAAATGTGTTTAAAATATTCGATCGATCAAATTTTAACAAGTGGGCCCCAAAGTACTACTTTAGCACATCAAGAAATTATTGGCCCAAATTTAACATTCCAAAACCCCTAAAATCACCCCAGAAACCCACTGTAAAAACCCGACCCACTGAATCCTCCATACTGCGGCGGAACCGCGGCAACAAGTAGGGTTTTGCCGCGGTTCCGCGCTCCCCTGAAGAGATCAGTGTCTCGAATTTTTCCAGAACTCTTAAATCTTCCAGTACACTAGTTTTATACAACCTGAAAAATTTTTGGACTTAAAAAATTTTCGACAGAAAACTGTAGTAAGTGAAAACACGGGTTTTGGGATTTTTGATCGATCGGAAATGAAAACACATTACACCAAGCTAGACTAAGTTAATGGCCTGGCTCTGATACCACTGTAAGTGCACGGCGGTGCCCCGGCCGTCAACCCGACGGCCAAATGCGGAAGCGATGATAAACTTTAATTTTGCGGACTTTGCAAACCGGCACCACCGCGCACTAGACACCCGGATCGGGCCATTAAACTAGTTCTAGCTAACAACAAGACGGGTTAGAGATATACCGAGTGATCCGAGTCCTCCGGTCTTCTCGTCGTCGTCCCGATCTCCTGCGGAAACTCCGGTGGTCGCCTTCTCGCCGGAAGGGCACCACGTAGCCGGATTCTTTTACGGGCTCCCACTCAATACCGAGGCAACTCGGGCGCGAAGTAGGCTAGCCGACGCGTCCAAGATTTGCTGTAGAATAGAGTAGAATAGCTGTCTCTTTGGGGTTTAGGAGGTTGCCAAGTTGGAGGAATATTGCACAAGAATTTTTCCATGGATGGATGCTAAGAGAAAAGAGCATGCCCTCTCAAAAGGAGCTCGGCCAAGTATGTTTTTGCTCACTGGAAAATGAAAGAATGATGAGCTTGGCCAAACCAAACAGAAATGAGCTCTCTGGAATAAGAATGAAAACAAGCACACATAAATTAATCCTCTTCTCATTATATTTTCACTCCAGCACACTCATATTCCCACAATGCAATCATACAAATATTAATTTATCATATCCATCAAAAACAATCCCCAGCATACTCATGAATTAAAACACTATACAATTTAAAACCCACTCCAATCCCACAGTGGCCGGCCCACTCCAATTTCCAACACCAAAACACATCAAAACCCATACTCTATCAAGTCTTAATAAATGCATCATGGAGCAAAGATGCATATCCTATCATAAAGAAAACATTTGCAAGAAACCCCCTCCACAAAATGTTAATTGCAAACTTGCAATTAACACCCTCCAACGAAAAATCCGACCGGGAAGGAAAAAGAGAAAACCGGCCGGAACGGAATGCAAACTGGCAACCCCAGAAAACTGGTCCCATAATAAATTACAGGAAAACCCCGATACTGTGCATACACACCCGCATTTGTATTTCGACCGAAATACAAATGTAAAGAGACAAAACTACACTATTAAATACTAAGATCCGGCTTAAGCCAAAGCCGGCTAGTAAAAACCGTCCGATCACGATCCGTGCAATACCGCACGTATCTGATCGAACCCTGCCATATCTCCATACGGCCTCTACAGCGTTTCGCCCGAAAGCTTGAGTAACTGAAAGTGTGGTAGACTCTAAAGACTCGTCAATACTATGGCTGTGGATTTAACCACTAACCCGTCAGAGGTATAAGCCAATACGTAACGGGCCACCAGCTATTGACTAAAAGGGACGTCGCTGAGTGAACTCATCCTGACACCCTACTGAGCCTGTCAGTGACAATATCCGTACAGTCCGGTCCGTTCGTCTATGAGCATCGCATGTCGGGCCTAGGGGGTGGGTAAAAGTCAGACCCCCAAAAGCGGTACAAGTCGTGTCGGAGTGTAGCCCAGAACACCCTGAGATACTACTGGAATACCTACCAGTAAATCTCCTGCCTTGGCCAAGGACTTCGTGTAATGGCTCTCCTAGACACAGCGCGACCTCACCCCCAATACCGGGAGAGACGAACCCCCGAGGATCCGCTCACTGCCTCCATGTGGCTCGGGACTGTACCCAACTAAAACCTGTTTGCACGACTCCTTTGAGCCGTGGTAGGGTAGTAATCAAAGCACAGTGGGAACTCACACGAGACAAATGACGATCCCCAGGTCGATGAACTAACCTGTACACATGTCACCTGGGAACTGCTATCTGACGTCAGGTATAAGACCAACTAGCATGTTCCCTGCGAGTCCTGTCCGGTGTACTCATAACCTAATGAGCACATGTATACATCTTAGGTGAACCAACTGACACCAGTGGCTTGTGAGACCGGCCACCGCCCCTCGTCGGGGTCTCGACTGTATACACTAGTCTACTCTGGAGAATCGATGCCCTGTCTCGAAACTCCCACGACTAGGGACCTTTTAAGGATATGCTTGTAGACCCCAGCTCTCACGTATATGATCGCCCTCATACTGCTGGTCGTCAAGCAAGAACCCTAGGGGCTCTATCAACGTGCAATAGTGACATGTCAGGTCACCTAAAGCAGTACACGATGATAAAGGTAAACCAGATACCGTACTATCATCTCGAGTAAGACTGTCCTACCGGGATAGGTCCTCCCTCAATCATTGCAATCACGTGCCTGTGATCCAATAATTGACTCTGAGGGCACTATCTCCAACATTTACGACAGGGTTTGATCACACATGTGTACTTGTGCGCATATGATGTTCGGGCAGACAATACCAGCGGGCTTTGTTTTAAGCCGAATCCTAGTATTTTCTTATTGGATTAGTTATGTCGCATTGTATTCGTGTTTCTCGAAATACGGATACAGGTATGTATATACGGATGCGAGGGGCATTCTTGTAATTATTCAAGTTTGCTTAAAGATGATTAAACCTCATTATATGTTTTATCATTTTAGGTTAAATGCTTAATGAGGTGGATATTTGAGATGAGGGAAACTTCATGGTATTTTAGTGCAATTGAGCATGTCTATCATGTTGACTCTTTTGGATTCTTGTGAGAGGTGAAGAATTAGATATTTTGAGATATTTTTATTTTACATTAGAGTTAAAATAGATTCCATGCTCAAGGGTTCATATCATTATCATAAACACATTCTCTCTCCTCTCAAGCTCTCTCTTCATCTTCCTCAGAATAGAAACCCTAATTATCTCATGTGTTGAGAATCCGAGGGTTTGTGACCCAACCATATCTTTTAACACTCTCTACTCACTCTAGGCTACTTAGTTTAGCACATTAAGTGACCCAGTTACCTCAACTTGGAGGTTAAGCTCAAGGTTGGAACTTTTGGATGGATCTTCTATGACTTGGAGAAGTCAACGAGGAGGCGCGATCCGTTCTCACTTTGAGGACTTCACGATGTGGAGAAGGACATCGAGGAGGTGTAGGACATCGAGTACTTGAGGTATAACATTCTAACATAGTATTTAAACCTCTAACATAGTTTGTTAGTTAGGGTTTAGTATTGATCCTGGAGTTTAGTCGATGTTACGAAGCACTTAAAAATCGTTTTTTGCAAACTCCTTCTCTCAGCGAATACGTGGTGTGCGTGGCATCGACTTACAGCTCGCGTGTGCAACTATTTCTCAAAACCATTCTCTTTTCCAAAACATGCAAGTTTGCGCGCGCGTGTAAGGCTCCAACACTTAGCGAGTAGAATCCTAGAAGACGATAGGATAGTTTAAGTGTAGTTGTAGGAGGGTACATCCTTAGCTTTATTACCTTAGTTGTGAACCATAGGTTATATGTTGTTGCACACATGTACACACACAAACACTTGGCTTATATAGATGTGTGTATATGTATATATGTATGGATGCGTTGAGATATATATATACATACATACATACATATATATATATATATATATGGTATACATATATGTGTAAGTTGAGGATGCGATATTTGATATGGACAAGAGCCGATAGGATCGGACACAATGTTATGAGGCTACGATATATGATCGGGTAAGAACTCGTTTATGATATGATAAATTAAGGATCGTTGGGCGATATATGCAAACATGCATTAATATGTGACTTGATGATAAAATAGATTGTGCGAGACCTTAGATCTGTACCCCTGATTATGATATTGAACAACGATTGATACCATACGAACTATATGATGTTTACATGATATTTGACCTGTACCCTCGATTTTGAGGATGCCGTACGATGGGCTATACCGTACGAGATGCATATATGATGATTGATCCGCACTCTTGACTCTAGGATGCCATACGTTAGATATTACCGTACGTGATGCTATGAGACTGGATCACCGATTACTAGATATATCGACTCGGTTTTGCTTCCGAATTCGATATTAATTTCGATTTGGTTATTATTTTAGTCCTTAGATGCTTAGATTAATATTAGCTTAGGCCTGAGCCATACCCATTTTCAAAACTGACGAATCGTAAACATTTTCAAAAAGAAAAACCGAGGGACGCTACAGATTTTCTAAAGACATCTCTTTTCTCAAAACACCGTGGTCCCTACCTTTCTAAAAACAACGATTCATGCTTTTTAACATGGTAAATGGTATGGCTCGTATATAGTCTTATATACCTTATTGTTGCTTTTACTGTTTACTTTCTGTTATGATTTTGTCTGCTAGGATACCTGCACTATTACCGATGATGCGTATGTTGCACGTACACTTGCTGCCGGCTCACACACATCATCATCGGTAATTGCCATGTCACACATACTATAGTAATCATTATTACATTGTATACACTTACAGTTGTAGTTAAGTAGCATTGTTTACCATTCATGATGTCATATGCTAGTTTAGACATATCATTTCGTACATACATGCCACATGCATTTGTTTACCTACATTCTGATTATATACAACAGTTAGACTTTATGCCTATATTCATTGTTCATTATTTAGCTCATGGTTTTGAGATTTCCGTATTCATGAGATTTTCTAGATTTGAGGGAAGACTGCAAAGGTATTTACAATCTTATTAAAATATTAAAAAAATGCAAAGTGTGATTTTCTCATGATATGATATGTGTGGCGTCCACCATGAGTTTTCTCGGTTCTTGAGCCACGTGTGTACACATACCCAATTCGAGGAGGGGGATGCACCGTACCCCGTGGCAAGATGATCGTATTGAGAAGGCGATGAGCCTGACAGGGGAGCACTACCTACCGGTGATTATTGATACGGCGGTCATCCGTAGGAGACCGACTGGAGTCGTGTGGTTTGACAGATTTGAGGACCGATCTGAAAGATGGCTACCGAGATATTGATGTACATATTGTGTCGATGTTTGACATGGATTTCTATCGATTTCATTTTGTCACGACCTCAAAGGTACGGAACATGACTGGCACTTTAATTACGAACGTCTCAAGGCGGACGTAATCTAAGTAAGCCAAAGATCAAAAATCAAAACCAAATAAGCAGTAGAGTGAAGGAAAACTAACTTATTGAAAGCGATTTTAAACCAAAACAAATCGCATTAAACATTTTATTAAAGAAACAAATTTTTCCGAAAATTTTGGCAAAGTCTCATTTGTAAATACTGACCACCATACGGGTACAAATAGGAATATATATAAATAACATGAAATAAGGTATTCCCAAGCGGGAGCAAGCTCTTCGCCACAAGGCGGACACAAATCCCACTCAATATAAATCAGCAATGTGCAAAATAAGCATAAAAAGGCACAAAGTAAATGCAACATGTCGTCTCAAGTGAGCGCGACCAAAAGAAACAATATACATGCCCACAAATCTCACTGCCTCGCCTCTAAGTCAATATACATCAGTACTGGTAGATGATACAATAGATGGAGTACACTAGATACAATGAATATACAAGGTGGAAAAAAAATCACATAACCCACCTACGAGCAAAAGCCTCAATTCCAGCAAAAGGAGGAAGCGCGTCCGCCGCTACCGGGCTGACAGATCGGGCCTGCAAAAAGGCTGCGGCACAATGGGGTGAGTTTCCAACTCGTGAGTAATATGTAACATTTATAAAGACTATCATAAGCATGTACGCAAAGTGTCACAATTCTACAATATTGATATGGTATGAAGTACTAGGATGTATGCGTCATGATTGCAATTTAACACGTGATCTGAATATGCTGATATGAGGAAATCATTATTTTCATCTTCAAAAACTCTTTTGAAATATCTGAAGTGATATCAATTAAATCAACAGAAATCTGTGTCCAGCATCGACACCTTAAATAAATATCTCAGTGTCCCAAAGTATAGGTATCTCAAAAAGTCTCGGGCTCCGGCAATCCGGACTGGCCCATCTCAAGTAACAATATCTCAATATCTCACGACCATGGTCGGTATCCGCTGGATATCCGCCGCGCCAACAATCACTGGTAGGTAATCTGCCCCTACCAGGCTCATCGTCTACTACTCGAGCTTCTTGCCCGGGGTACCTTACCGGGCCCACCATGTACCCGAGACTGTTCATCCTACTCCTCGAAACGGGTCTCGAAAACTAACAGAAAACTCATGGTGGATGACACAAGTATCATATAACGAGAAAACCGCAACTTGCAATATTTAAAATGATATCAATTTTATTAAATCCTTGCGGTTTCTCCAAAATCTCATAAATCTCAAATGCTGAAATCCTTAAGAAGAAAGTACCACAAGTACACATGTCAATGATGATGAATGCCTATGGTATCAACAATGCGAACTATAATATATGACTAAAAGACTATGTATGGTCGAATAATGTAATGAGGTAGACTAGCAATTCTACATGTTCATATTGCGGAATTTATTATATTAGTACTTGTTTATATGTCTTATATGGTGAAATTATTCGAAATTCCGGCTTAAACAAGTTATCTAGTGTTTGTGGCATAACAATTACCAAGGCGTGTGTGTCCGCAAGAATAGTGCTCGTGCAGCATAAAACCATGGTAATGGTGCAAGTGTCCTATGAGATGGAGTTGCACAATTATATATATATGAACTAAGCAAGCCGAATATTTCTTGTGTCGCATAATTCATTTTAATGGTTCAATGGTTTCTATACGATGAATTAACACATATATGGATATAAAAGGTCATGCAATGCAGTAAAATAGATAACTAAGAACTACATGCAACAAACTGGTATTACTAGAAATTCTAAACTATCGGGCTCCTCGCGCCATCCAAACGATTTCCCCCGTAGATGTATACATCTACTAACCGAAAATCCCCAGCTAGATTGGTCCAATCACCGCTTTCCCTTTTCGTGCCGTGTCCGAAGTCTCCATGACCGACCCTGGAATTTGCACAACATAAAACTTAAGGTTACACATCCTGAAATGACGCATGTCACAAAAGGAAAGGGTCAACGTCTACGAGTTAGGCACAATGTGCACCAGGTGCGCGGAATACACACGAAAACCACTATAACCTTAACTAAAATCGTCGTTCGGAACGACCGTCAAAACTGAACCCGATCAAACCAAAATTTTGCATTCTCGCACCCTAGATGTCGAAGGAGATGCCAATAATATCTCCAAGATATCACAATTAATCCACCACTTAAATATATAAAAAACCTAGTTAGCACAAAACTTGCAAATTTGGTGCAAACATAGAAAATTAACTACCTAATGGCCACATTCACAAATAATCATCTATGTTAAACCCCTAGATAGCCACTATAATTAAATTTAACCCATTTACCATGCTTCAAAACCTATTTTCCATAAACAAACCCTTTCTTGAATTTCATAACTATCAATTCCAATCAAAGTTGACACTTGAAAAAGCTAAATTAACACTAATTTGAAGCCCATTAAGCAAGTTAAGCTCTTAGATTAGGTTAGTATAACACCTATATAGCAAAATAAATTTAATTAACTTAGTAATGGTGTTCTAAAACCCAATTTCAATTCAAACCACTCTCTTTAAAACCTAGAATTTAAATTAGCACTAAAATTAACACTTCAAAGTTCTAATTTACACACTTACACTACAAATTAACCAATTGATTAGAATTATACCTCACAAGTAGTGAACCCTAGCTTGCACCAGCCTCCATGACACCTCCTTTCTCCATGTTTTAAACAAACTTTGGCTTGAGAAGAGGTAGAATAGGGATTTGCTTTGGTTTTGTGAAGAATTTTGTGGATTTTGAGATGAATTTTGAAGCAAAATGAGATAGGGAAAATGGGGAGAAATGGGGGCAGCAGCTACAGCCGCTCTCGGCCTGGGGAGATGGGGAGAAGTGTGAGGGAATGGTGTGGAAATTTCAAGGTCAAAGCCCCCCCATACCTCCTAAACCCATACATCAAATTAGTATATTTAAATCCTTTTTAAAACATTTCATTTCATAAGAGTTGAAGTCAAACAAGAGGGGAAAAAAATGGGCTACTGTTGGTGGTAGGGTCGGCCACATGAGGGGTGAGGATGAGAGAGAGTGTACAAAGAAGATTCCATGCAAAAAGACCCCCCACAAGTTCATAATTGCAAGTTTTAGTTTAGTTTATTTAAATTTTAAATTTCCCTTAATTATAACCAATTAGAACTTGGAATAAAATGCTAAATATTTATATTACACACTAGATTTTAGTTGTCATGGTTCTAAATTATGTAATTAGCCCATTCAAATTTTCATTTATCGCTAATTAAATGTATTTTTAACAGCTTAAAATAATATAAAAAATAATAAATTACGGAAATTTTTTGAATGACCAGAAATTTATAAGTGACTCATTAGCTACCGAATACTAGCAATTACCTATCCAAATTAGGTATAATTAAGCCTATATTGAAAAATAATTATAATGACGATTTACAGAAAATACCAAATATTTACCGATTTTCGGGAAAACACCAAAACGACTTTTCAAGGCGTTACAATCTTTCCCCCTTAAAGAAATTCGGTCTCCGAATTTAAAAATCTAGCTACGCGTACCTTCAAAGAGATGGGGATATTTCTTCCTCATCTCGTCCTCGGTCTCCCAGGTGACCTCCTCGCTTCTCCGGCCACGCCAAAGGACCTTGACGGTCGGTAAAACGTTCGATCTCAATTTCTTCACCTGGCGATCCAGGATGACCACCAGCTGCTCTACAAAAGAAAGGTCGCGCTCCAGCTGGACCGTCGGGTGCTGAATCGCATGAGAAGGGTCATGAAGGTACTTGCGGAGCTTCGAAACATGGAATACGGGGTGATCATCAGGAAATGGAAGAGCCAAACGATACGCAACTGCGCCGACACGCTCGAGGATCTCGAAGGGACCTACAAATCTGGGACTAAGCTTTCCTTTTCGCCCAAACCACATCACGCCCTTCATTAGAGAGACCCTCAGAAAAACATGATCGCCAACTGCGAGCTCAAGTCTACTACGTGTTGGATATAGTGCCCTCGAAGTCAATTATTGGAACGCAGGTACGTGATTGCAATGATTGAGGGAGGACCTATACCGATAGAACAGTCTTACTTAAGATGATAGTATGCTATCTGATTTGTCTTTATCATCATGTATATATTGATAAAGCCCATAGGATTCTTGCTTGACTGCCAGCAGTATGATGGCGATCATATATGTGGGAGCTGTGGTCTATAAGCACATCCTTAAAGTGTCCCTAGTCGTGGGAGTTTTGAGACAGGACATCGATACTCCAGAGTAGACTAGTGTATACATTCGAGAACCCGACGAGGGGCGGTGGCCGGTCTCACAAGCCATTGGTGTTAGTTGGTTCACCTAAGATGCATACAGGTGCTCATTGGGTTATGAGTACATCGGACAGGACTCGCCGGGAACTTGCTAGTTGGTATTATACCTAGCGTCAGATAGCAGTTCCCTGGTGACATGTGTACAGGTTAGTTCATTGACCTGAGGTCTTCATTTGTCTCGTATGAGTTCCCACCGTACTTTGATTTATACCCTACCACGGGTCAAAGGAGTCATACAAACAGGTATTTTTTGGGTACAGTCCCGAGCCACATGGAGGCAGTGAGCAGATCATCGAGGATTCGTCTCTCCCAGTATAGGGGATGAGATCGCGCTGTATTTAGGAGAGCCATTACACGAAATCCCTAGCCAGGGTAATCGAGATTTACTGGAATGTATTCCAGTAGTATCTCAGGGTGTTCTGGGCTGCTCTCAGACATGACTTATACCGCTATTGGGGGTCTGACGTTTACCGGCCCCCTAGGCCCTATATGCGATACTTATAGACGAATGGACCGGACTGTACAGATATTTTCATTGTCAGGCTCAGTAGGGTTTTCTGGATGAGTTTGCTCGTCAGCTTCCCTTCCAATCAATACATAGGCAACCGTTACGTACAGCCTGTACCTCTGACGTGCTAGTCGTTATACCCAGTGCCAGTGTATTGATGAGTCATTAGAGTCCCCCACAGACATTTTCCCAAGTTCGGGCAAAACGTTGTAGAGGCCGTATGTTTTTATGGAAAACTTCGGAAAATGCACGTGCGTTTACGCACGTGTCATATTTCGGGCAGATAAAACTGGTAGGCTTTGGTTTAAGCCGGATCCGAGTATTATACTGTGTAAATATAATATCTTTGTCTCAGTTGCATTTGTATTCGGTCGTAATACAAATGCGGGTATGTTTATACTGTTACGGGGTTATCCTGAAATTCGTTTCAGGGTCACTTTTGGGAGTTGGCAGTTTCCAGTTTTCTATCACCCGTATTTAACATTCGGTTAAATACGGATTTATCTTTTCGTCCTGAGTGTGGAAGCTTCTTGATGATGACTATGATTAGTGACTCATCATGGCATTAATTATTTGGTGACTAGGTTTTCATGACTCATTCTTGTATTAATTACTTTGGTGAGGTGTTTAATGTGAGTCACCATTTGCATTAATGGTTTTTGGTAATGCTTAAGATGTTTCTCTTTGATCTTTTGCCTTATGGTTACCCTCCACTCTCCTCCACTCACCTCCCTCCTCCTTATTTATATGGCCGGCCCTTCTTGTGGGAATGGAGAAAGATTTCCTTTGAAAAGATTTTGATAGTTTAGTGTATGGAAATTTCGTAGCTCAATTTCCATTTACACGATTCCAAATGGCAACTTCATTAACCGTTCGTCCATAGCTTTGGACGTAACGAGACAAAGTGTTCTACTCATTATCTACAACAATCTTGGTCATCTCTTTTAGCAAACTTGATGATCGAGTTGCCTCGGTTAAGAGGCGGGAGCCCGTTTAAAGATCCGTCGACGTGGTGCCACCTGGACGAGAAGACTGGAGATTCAGGAGATCGGGGCAGCCGCAACAAAGCGTGGGATGATGGTTGAAGACCGAAGGACTCGGATCGTTCGGTATAACATTTCTATCCACTTTGTAGTTTGTTAGTTTAGCTTTAATGGCAGATCCGGGTGATAGTACGTGATAGCGCCAGTCGTAAAAGTTTTTGTTCTGCATTTGGTGTCTGTTAGACGGCCGGGGCGCTACCGTGGACTTACAGTGGTATCAGAGCCTCACCATTAAGCTATACTAACTTGTGCTAACTCGTTTAAAACATCGATCGAACGAATTTTCAAAATCGCAATTTCCATGCGTTAAAGTTTCTGTTGATTTTAAATCTGTTCTAAAAATTATTTTGACCATACCAGAAAATCAAGCAGGCTTTTTAATGGAAACTGCAGAAAAACAATCTTCCAATTCGACCGTGCGGCCGCGGATCCGCGGTCAAAGCCTAGCTTTGACCGAGGAAGCGCGGCCATCTTAGTGACTTGGTGGGCCATTTTTCTTTGGGCTTTCATCATGGGAAATTACTATTCTTTTGGGCCCATTTTTTATTACTGTGCAGCAGATGTACGTGGGACCCACTACGGGAAATTTGTCGATCGAAATTTAAACGTGTTAGTTTACAGTATTTACATTATATCTCCGACCGGGAATGTCATTTGATCGGTAAACCGCGTTTGATTGCTATAGTTCTTTTAGACGGGTTTACGAACGTGACATTCGCGTTGATGTTCTGTGTTGTGCTGTGATGTTGCGGATTTGTCGTGGTGGATAGCAGTGTGCAATGGTAGTGCTGTTTAGATTTATTTGTACATTTGATATTGCGGGACGAGCGTCCGACATGTGGACTGCCGTCACTGACTGTTTGTATAATATTCTTTTGGGGCACGACCGGGCTGAGGTCGATGTACCCGTTGTACATATTTTTCATTTCTGTACTAGGTTTACCCCGCGACGGAGTGCACGGATAGCCGGGTTCTGGAAGGCAACGGGTCCGTATCTCATGGCTTTGAGAGGTAGAGGGGCCTCACTCTAGAATTGGCAGACTATTCGCCGCACTCGTAGGGGGTACAGGTTGACCCAATAAGGGGAGCTCAAGTTACCGGATTCCGTGAAGTGCCGGGTGGTCCATTCACTATGCTGTAGGGGGCTGCCTCTCTTCAGGTTTTGGTGGGTAACTGGCCGCACCCGTAGGGGTCTAGGTTTCATTGCACAGCCTATCCACACTACCAGGGGAACGTCGGGTTTTTAGTAGCGGCTCTGTGAAACCAGGGGATCCCAGATGTTCTGTGATGCTTATTACTTTTCTGTAATGTTGCATATTATCACGCCTGGAGCGATTATTATATATTAGTATATATACTATTAGATGTTGTATATGTTTTACACCCGCGCTAGTCCATTCCTCGCTCTGTCGTTAGTTAAGTAACCTAACGGGTGATGACGGGACCCAGTGACGAATGCGGATGGCATATACGTACATTTTATTTTCGTTCTTTTCTGGTGTGTTTAACTGATGGGATGCATTGATTCTTATCAATGCAAGGATAAAACAAACCTATATTTGATGTTGTTGGAACAAATTTTAAAAGGTGTTATTACAAAGATGTTTCCTTTTGCTTTGCATCGCGGTATTCAGTTAGAATATCCTGCACCTCATTCCACGAGGAAAGAGCCGAGATCCCTTCACCGGGGGTGACCCCTTGGGCAGAAGTTTGCGTCAGGGTAATAACTTCAATATAGTCGATTACAAGTTGCTTTGCATCGCGGTATTCAGTTAGAATATCCTTCACCTCATTCCATGAGGAAAGAGCCGAGATCCCTTCACCGGGAGTGACCTCTTTAGCAAAAGGTTTTCGCCACTATATTTTTATAAAAAGCTATCAGGTTCCTTCAACGAGATCAAGTTCATTACGTTAAAGGTTTTTCACCAAAAACCAGCCGTAATCCTCCGTCATTTCTTATGGATGGTAAGTAGTATTCAAGCTATGTTTGTTGGCCTACGTCAAGGCATAGTGTTTGGTAGCTGCTGGGGTATACATTTGTTGCATAGATAGATGCATTAGTTTAGGACAGACGTATAGCCTTGTTAGCCTACGTCAAGGACATGTACGATGACCTAAATTAATCAGGACAACGACTGCTAGAACTTGACATGTGGCTTATGATTTGTTGGCCTACGTCAAGGTCATAAGAGCATGGGATAGAAATTATATCGGGAGTTTCAAACATACAGGAAACTTGCAAAACTTGAGCATACCTTCTGAAGTGTGAGAACGTGAGTGGATACCATCACGTTATCTTGCGATGAGAGTTGGATCCCGATTCTCACTGATGAGTTGGTTTACTCTACGGCTGATCCCGACTAATTCTTCTTTCAGGTTTGGAGGAGAATTTGAAATTACAGTGGGAGGTTTCCTAATTAGATAAAGTGTTAACCATTCTGATCTAGGTTAGAGTACACGCAGAGTGTTTCTTTTCTCTCTCTCTTTGGCAGCGACCTTTGACCGAACCTAGAGTATAACTCAGTGACCAAGTTGACCGAACCTTCTTAATATACTGGCTTTTGGATTGTATTTAGTTGCATAAGTCATTACCGCTCCTTCTTTTATCTTTTGTATTTCTCAGAACAACCCGTATTACTATGGACATCCACTTCCATTGGATAGATCCATCGTATGGTTATATACGAACTCGGAGGGATTTCTTCGAGGATCGATCTAGGTTCAGGAGAAATAGAATTGTTTTATTCAGTTGTCTTCTATTATCACCTTCTCTCAGGTTGCGAGGGCTCCTGTGTTTACGAGAGTACACCTATTACGCTTATTGGATAGTCTTATTCCAAACCATAGGCAGGTGCCGAAAGGTAGGGAATGAAGAAAACCAATTAGTCTAAGTAGGGTGTGCAGAAGGTAATATGTAAAGACAAATAAAGGAATTAGAAAGAGGGCAAAGTAAATTGCGACTACTAACATTCACGACCAAACCACGTATTTCATCGCCACTTCTACATAACTTTTAATTTCTCCAGAACAACCCGTATCACTACGAACATCCAATTCCATTGGATAAATCCATCGTATGGTTATATACGAACTCGAAGGATATTTTTTCGAGGATTGATTCTGGTTCAGGAGAAATAGGAATAAGGTTTATTCAGTTGTCTTTTATCATCACCTTCTCTCAAGTTGCGAGTACTCCTAGGTTTAGAAGGGTACACCTATTATGCTTACTGGATATTCTTCTTCCAAACAATAGGCAGGTGCCGAACGGTAGAAAAGGAAGAAAACCACTTAGCCAAATGATGGTGTACATAAGGTAATGAATAAAGACAAATAAAGGGATTTGCGGAGATGGCAAACAAATATACGGTTAAAGTCATGAATTGGATTATGGAAGAGGCATTACTAGAAATATCTGGATACCCCTACGAAACATTTTTATGTTTCAATGCATTGTTAATAGAAAACTGATTTCCCGATTAGATACTTACTCCAGGGTATGTATTTATCAGGTTTCATTCTCACATCTGTATAGTTTTACAGATAATGAGTGGGAGTAAGTTATTGGGAATTAGGTGATCATCCTCATTATATCGGAATTCGTTGTAATTGGTGATATTTGAGGAAATCGCCTGGGGACAGTTTTCAACCTACGACGCACAGGTTTTGAGTTATTAAACTCAACGGACTTATACAGAGTATTGTATGTTGTTCAGTGTCCATCAGGACAAAGGGGTTGGTCCTCATACTATATTCTATTTACTTGTGACTTCTCTAGTTTTTAGACAAGTGTTTCATAGAAATACAATGTCTAAGTATTGAGAAGTTGTGGGTATAGGAATAAAGTAGAGAACCATGTGTCGCAAGAATCAGGATTCTTCAAAGAAATCGAAGATGTAGATTCTTGTGATTGGTATTCAGTTGATAGTAATGGTTTTGAGAAACTTGTTTCTCTTCCAGGTTACACATAATTCGATAGATTCCTAAGTTGAGTAATGTTGATTAGCCTCTCTCTATTAAGTTGATATGCACTAGAGATAGCTGCATGTTTTTGGATCAGGTTCCAATTAAATATGTGCCAAAGTTTCTATATTGGATATAGAATGGATCATATCTTAACGATGTTAAGGTAAGGGGAGTTGTCCAGCTTATGCTTAAAACCAGACACTGGATAACTCAAGGCACGTTTCTGTAATGGCAGTTTGTGGTTGACCCTAGTTTTGACGAGGGTTGATTTTCTACCGTCTAGAAGATCAATAGTGATATTGTTCTTAACTCGCCACAGTTTTAATAAAATTGATTTTTTCAGAAAACAATAGTGGGAGTATGGTAGAATTGGAAGTGATTCCAGAACCGCAAACGATTACGGAAAATTTAATAGGACCTATATATTCAATCAGGTTTGACATTCCAATAGCCACTCCGCAAATATGGTAGGTAACCTCAGACACCCGAGAGGTACTCCGATAGCCTGAAGGACGGTGATAGAGATGTTCTTGTCTACCCAGACTTGACACTACTGTTGTTTCCGACTATGATACCCGGTAGGAGGATAAGTATCGCGTCGTTCTAAACTAGCTTCAGAAGTGTACGTACATATTATTCTGCCAGAGGGTTGTCGTAGTCAGTGGGAGCAGCGGAAGCATAGTGGGCAAGTAACTTATATCTATTAATAGGCTTAAGCAAATATAGCGGAGATAGATCATCTAATTTTGATATGACGATCATGGGTTTGACTTCATCAGAATAGGGGATGGATCTGTTAAGAAGGTAGTAGGGTGTGATGTCTTGGTATTTGGATGACATACACAGAGTAGGAAGTAAAATTCCTATACTACGATCGGTTGTACTGTGGTCGTCACACAGTTGTTTCTCCACAAAGGATATGGATATAATATCTGACATTCTGGTTACTAGATCTATGGATTTTAGATCTAGATTTGGGTAGTTTCCCAATGTGGGTACTTTGACAGTATTCTAATAGTATTTTAGAATAGTTGACTCCTGGCATGGTGGTGTACCTGCAGGTGATGGAGTCACCCTCTCTAAAGGTGTCTTACAGACTAAAGGGGAGAGGGACGTGCATGATTGGCATATCACTTGCTTAGGCAATTGAGTCAATCGTGAGATGTCAAGTACCACACCAGATGTCGTTTTTGCACTAAATGCGATAAGTTTATATTAATCTAATCCTGAAGAAACATACGGATGCAGTTATAGAACATAAGTACATGTTCTACGGATTTGATGACGGCAGCCTCCTTTGGGAGACAGTTATTATTCCAGGCTTCAGAGGTGACCTGGATGACAGAGTGATTGTCAGAGTTATAGTTTTCCCTCTGACGAGGGACAGTATTAGGGACAGGAAATCCAAGAGGATACTGTGGGAGGCATGGTGCTGGATACTGATTAGGTTCAGTTATCAATACAGTCTAAGAAATTTGGATTTGTAGTTCATTTATGAACTAGGTCCCATCAGATATCCAGACATATTCTAAGACAGGTATTACTCGATTCGGGAGATGGTTTTCTCCGCGAACTTGAGTTTAAGAGAGACAAAGAAAGATACATCAGGGCGGATCCACTCACTGAGGCTATTTCTCGAACACAATAGTTTTGCAAACAAGCTTTGTGAAACTGATTAATAGAGGAGTTGGATGTTCGGTATCACACGAGCTGTGAGTACGCGACATCGCAATAATTAGCCTTAAGTGCAAGTGGGAGATTATTGGATATAGTGCCCTCTAAGTCAATTATTGGATCGCAGGTACGTGATTACAATGATTGAGGGAGGACTTATACCGATAGAACAGTCTTACTCAAGATGATAGTATGCTATCTACTTTGTCTTTATCATCATGTATATGTTGATAAAACCCATAGGATTCTTGCTTGACTGCCAGCAGTATGATGGCGATCATATATGTGGGAGATGGGGTCTATAAGCACATCCTTAAAGTGTCCCTAGTCGTGGGAGTTTTGAGACAGGGCATCTGTAAGTCCATGTCACGCACCCCATGAACTTGCGGGGAGGCGGAATATATGAAAAACGATTATCAAAGCTTCGTAACACGGACTTGAGCGCATGAATCGTTATCTAAACCATTGCTAACTATCTACTTGAGGTTTAACTACTCGGATTCGAAGTTATACCTCACGTTACTTGTCCTTCGGGTCTTCATCGCGGTCCTCCATACCTCGTAGGCTCCTTGGAACATCGGCACCTCAACGGCCTCCTCGAATCAAAGGCGATCCACCCGAAAGCTCCTACGCCAAGCTTAATCTCAAACTTGAGATAACTAGGTTGCTTAAAGTGCTAATCTAAGCTACCTAGGGGATATAGAGTGAGGTTATGGATGTATTTGTCTAGCTAACCCTTGATCTCAACTCATGAGAGGTTAGGGTTAAGGTTTGAAGATAGAGTGAGCTTGAGGAGAGAGAAGGTGAAGATGATAATGAAATGAGATAATGACCTGTCATAATATATATGAAGCATTATTTATTTATCCAAAAATGAAATAATAGAATTAACAACCATGTTCCATAAATATCTATGAGTGATTCATCTCCATGAGTCATTAAGCATTTATGATGCATTAATAACATGGATGAATCACACAAATGAGTCACTAATTTCATTTAATGCAATGCCACCTTACCTTCCCAAGTCACCACTCTTCTAGAAGCTTCCCGACAAATTACGAGAACGCCCCTCCAATCCGTGAAAACACGGAAAAACTTTAGACTGTATAAATCCAATAACCCGATACTAGAATCTGGCTTAAACCAAAACCGGTTAGTAAAAACTGTCCGAAAAGTCGTACGTGCGTAAACACACGTATGCGTCTGAACCCTTATCGTAAAACCATACGACCTCTATATCGTTTCGCCTGGAGTAGGGAAACTCTCTGTGTGGGACTCTAAAGACTCGACACTACACTGGCAGTGGGTTTAACCACAGACCGCAAGTGACACTAGCTGTACGTAACGGTCCCCAGGTATATGTCGATAAGAAGGCCGATGAGGAAAACCATCCGAACCCCTACTGAGCCTGATGTGACAATCTCCGTACAGTCCGGTCTGTTCGTCTAAGACTATCTCATATCAAGCCTAGGGGCGGCAAGCGTCAGTCCCTTAATAGCTGTATAAGTAATGTCGGAGCGAAGCCCATTACACCCTGAGAAAACTACTGGAACCAACCAGTAAATCTCGCTTGCCCTAGCCAGGGACTTTGCGTAATGGCTCTCTAACACAGCGCGATATCATCTCCCAATACCGGGAGTGACGAATCCTGTCTAACCACTATTGCCTCCAAGTGCTCGGGACTGCACCCAACTGCAACCTGTTTGCACGACTCCTTTGAGCCGTGGTAGGGTAGCAATCTAAGAACAGTGGGACACACTCGAAGCGAAGTAGCAGTGTCAAGTCTGCGGACTATGCTATACTCATGTCATCTGGGAACTGTTAACTGACGGCGGGTATAATACCAACCAATCAGTTCCCCTGCGAGTCCTGTCCGGTGTACCCGTAACCTAACGAGCACCTGTATACTATCTCCAGTACGACGTACTGATGGCTGTGGGACAGACCATCTCCGTAACTGGGATGAGAAGCGTACACACTTAGTCTACTCCGGAATATCGATGCCCTATCTCGATAATCCAACGACCAGGGACCTGTATAGGATGTTGCTTACAGACTACCCAGCCCCCACTAGTGTGACTGCCATCACAACGCTGGTAATCAAGCAAAGATCCTATGGGCTCTACTAATATGTATAAGTGATACGTTGCAAGAAACATATGCACATATTAAAGTAGACACAAACCAAGTAGCATACTACCATTTTTAGCAAGACTGTATATACAACTGTGAATATCCTAAGCTTCCATTAAGTAATATGCAATCTAGTATGATACAATAATGGCCCCTAAAGCATATACACTAACAATCTCCCACTTGCACTAGGGCCATGAGATGGCATATCGTAGACCTATCAACTCGAATAGCCTCTCGAACTGCGTCTGAGGAAAGGCCTTTGTGAATGGATCAGCAATGTTATTCTCTGTCTCTACTCTTTTCACCTCGATATCCCGGTGATCTACGATCTCCCGGCGATCTACGATCTCCCTGATCAGGTGATACCGTCTTAAGATGTGTCTGGATTTCTGATGGGACCTGGATTCCTTCGCTAAAGCTATAGCACCGTTGTTGTCACAATACAGAGGTATTGGACCAACAATGGAAGGAACCACCTTAAGTTCTGTGAGGAACTTATTCATCCAGACAGCTTCTTTTGCGGCATCGCAAGCAGCTATGGACTCTGCTTCCATCGTTGAGTCAGCAACGGTCTCCTGTTTGGAACTCTTCCAACAGACTGCCCCTCCATTGAGGGTAAAGACATAACCCGACATGGACTTGGAGTCATCTTTGTCACTCTGGAAGCCGGAGTCGGCAAAGGCCACAATCTAGAGGTCTTTTCCGCCATACACTAAGAACATATCTTTAGTCCTTCTTAGGTACTTGAGAATGTTCTTTACTGATATCCAGTGCTTCTCCCTTGGGTTTGCCTGATACCTGCTTACAACGCTCAATGCGTATGCTACATCTGGTCTGGTACATAACATCGCATACATTATAGAGCCTACCGCTGAAGCGTAGGGTATAATCGACATGCTATCCCTTTCCAAATCAGTCTTGGGAGACATATCTTTGGAGAGGGTGATTCCGTGACAAGCCGGTAGCTTACCGCGCTTAGAATCTTCCATACTGCATCTTTTCAATATGGTGTCTATATACCTGGACTGTGAAAGTCCCAACATCCTTTTAGATCTATAACGATAGATCTGGATCCCCAGAATGTAGGTGGCATCACCCAGGTCTTTCATAGAGAATTTATGTGACAAGAATCTTTTGACTGACTGTAACATAGGAATATCATTTCCTATTTGGAGAATGTTATCCACGTACAAGACGAGGAATACTACAGCTCTCCCTATAATCTTACTATATACGCATGGTTCATCTGGATTTTTGATAAAGTCAAATTCCTTGACAGTATCATCAAAACAGATGTTCCAACTCCGCGATTCCTGCTTTAGTCTATAAATGGACTTAAGCAGCTTGCATACTTTACCGCTGCTCCTACTCTGAATGAATCCCTCTGGCTGATCCATATAGACGCTTTCTTCCAAATTTCCATTTAGAAAGGCCGTCTTTACGTCCATCTGCCAGATCTCATAATCGTAGAAGGCAGCAATAGCAAGAAGGACCCGAATGGATTTCAGCATAGCTACTGGAGAAAAGGTTTCGTCATAGTCCAAACCATGTCTTTGACGGAAACCCTTTGAAACAAGTCTAGCTTTATAGGTTTCAACCTGTCCATCTACACAAAACTTCTTTCTGAAGATCCATTTGCATCCTACGGGTTTTACCCCATCTGGAGCAATGTCCAAAGTCCATACTTTGTTAGTGTACATGGACTCCATTTCGGTCCGCATTGCATCCAGCCATTTTACTGAGTCACCGCTCTGAATGGCTTGCTGGAAGCTAGTAGGGTCATTTTCATCAATGACACAATCATCTCTATCCCCATATATGAGAAAACCATAGTATCTCTCAGGCGGATGAGACTGCCTACTACTCATGCGGAGTGGCGTCGGGATGTCCCTTTCTTCTGAAACCTCTGGTTCTACCATACTTTCAGTAACAGCTTGTGGTTCTAGAATTTCTTCCAGTTCTATTTCGCTCCCATTTATTTCCTTTTCTAAAAACTGATGTTCTAGAAAATGGGCATTACGAGAAACAAAACCTTTTGCTCCTCTGCGTAATAGAATAGATACCCCCTGGAGTTCTTTGGATATCCAACAAACTTACACTGTATTGATCGTGCCTCGAGCTTGTCCGCATGCTGCTTTTTAACAAAAGCTGGACATCCCCAAATCTTCAGATACTGAAGATAGGGTTTCTTCCCACTCCACATCTGATATGGTGTGGTAGGCACAGTTTTGGTAGGAACTATGTTCAAAAGATATGCAGCTGATTCTAGTGCATATCCCCAGAATGATCGCGGTAACTCAGCCTACTCATCATGGAACGAACCATATCCAATAGGGTTCGATTCCTTCTTTCTGATACACCGTTGTGTCGTGGTGTGTATGGAGGAGTAAGCTGAGAGAGAATTTCATTCTCTTTTAAGTAACCCAGGAACTCGACGCTTAAGTATTCACCACCTCGATCAGATCTTAGTGCCTTGATACTTTTGCCGGTTTGTTTTTCCACTTCATTCTTGTATTGTTGGAATTTCTCAAAGGCCTCGGATTTATGCTTCATTAAGAAGATATATCCATACCTAGAGAAATCATCCGTAAAAGTAATGAAGTAGGAATAACTACCTCGCGCATGTGTAGATATTGGACCGCACACGTCACTGTGTACGAGTTCTAAGAGCTCGCTTGCTCTTACTCCATGTCCAGTAAACGGAGTCTTTGTCATCTTTCCCATAAGACAAGATTCACAAGTAGCATAAGATTGATATTCGAACGGATTCAAATATCCTTCTCTATGTAACTTAGTCAACCTTCTCTCATTGATGTGACCTAGTCTACAATTCAATAAGAAAGCATGATTTAATTCCGGAGACTTTCTTTTAAGTGTATTCTGGACATTGAAAACCTGAGCTTGACTTAATACATATATGCCGTTATCTAATGTACCTGACCCAATCAGAACATGATTTAGGTGGATGTTAACTACATCGTTTACGAATGTAAAATCATATCCCTCTCTCGAAAGTGTGGACACTGATATGATATTACAAATCGTACTAGGTATATATAAACAGTTACGTAAAATCAATATATGCCCACTTGTCAAACCTAGGCGATATTCTCCCACGGATTCAGCATTCACTGTCATTCCGTTTTCAACTTTGAGAGACCAATCACCTACCTTTATAACTTTATGGTTTCTCAAAGCATTTAATAAATTACAGATATGAGATCCTGCTCCGGTATCTAATACCCAGGAAGTAGAGTTAATTGACAAACAGTTCTCAATAACAAACACATTTGAGGCTGAAGCCACAACATGCTTTGTATCTTGGCTACTGGCTTCCAAACCCCTGCAATCATTCTGCCTATGCCCAATCCCACAATAATAGGAACTACCCTCTTTTACTACATTCAGTCCGGAAACTTTTGCCCTTCTCTTTCCTTCAACTTCCCTTGTTTCCTTTAAGGTAGAAGGTAGAGACTGTAAAATCAAGTCAGTATCTGACCTGTTTCCCAACGTGGTCTTCAGGTCCTGGAGTTCATCAATATAGTTAGTCATTGTAAGGACGTTGTCCCCTACAGATGACCCGACAGCCAACCTTACTTGAATTAATTCGGTCGAGGTCTCATATCTTGCGATATGAGACTGCTCTCCATATAAATCTTTGTTATGGAGAAAGATGGAAACCGAGTCCATCTTCTCGTGCTGCTTCTGGTATACACCATCAACTGAAGCTAACACGAGGCATTTAGCTTTCGCTTTATCCTTTTCCCTTGTCTGGCGGATATCCATATCCGTGACGGTGGAAACCGGACCTAGGACGGCAGGATCTTGAGTAGTAATAGGGTGGTCCAGCTTGTCATAGGCAATGGACATCTGGACAGACCTTTGCCAGTCAAATAAGTCAGATTCAGTCAATTTGTTATCTAGATTTAACCTATGTGTGGTCACAAGGTCGCTACAATTTAAGAGAGAAAAAAACACTATTAGCATGATGCTTTTGCAAG
Organism: Agapanthus africanus; assembly: GCA_030015575.1. Taxonomy (NCBI): domain Eukaryota; kingdom Viridiplantae; phylum Streptophyta; class Magnoliopsida; order Asparagales; family Amaryllidaceae; genus Agapanthus; species Agapanthus africanus. The sequence continues at coordinate 377,711,250 of CM057337.1, read as the reverse complement.
TTTAGAGTGGTTATTAATTTATCTAAACTGGATGGCTCCCACTATTTCTCGAATCCTTCCTCAAACCATAAAAGAAGAATTAGCCAGGACAATTCTCACCGTACAATACTTGCTTAACCGTTCAGCCAGGCCAGTGTCGATACTTCGAGGGAGGTTTTCCAACGCTTTCGCGAAGTTCCTTAATTAAATAACCTCTTTTCTCTGGGGACGTAACCCCGCTGACACTTTTCTAGGCACCTACTTAGTTTATAGCAATGATCGTTAAGTGACGAATCTCCTGATAAGTAGTATATACTCACAGTAGGATCGGGATACAAAATATCATCGTATGAAATATTGAAGGAATCCTACCAACATTCATCAAACTCCAAAATGGTATGCATCTCTCTGCAAATTTCAGTTTCTTTAGAAATTCCCGATATGGATTTTTGCCCTATGCTCTTATGACCTTGGCGTTAGGTCAAAATGTCATAAGTCACATGTCAAGTTCTACCCATCATTATCCTTGTTAATTTGAACCCATCCGTACATATCCTTGACGTTAGGCAAAAATGATAATACGACTGTCCGAAACTAACACATCTATCTATGCAACAAATGAATACCCAGCAGCTACCAAACACTATGCCTTGGTGTTAGGTCAAAATACATAGCTTGAATACTACTGACCATCCATAAAAAATGACGGAGGGCTACGACTGGTTTTGGCGAAACCGTGAACGTAGTGAACTTGATATAATCGAAGGAATCTCATAGCATTTTAAAAGGAGTGGTTAAAGCTCCGAAATTAAAAATTCTGCTCTTTAAAAATAACCGAGTGGTTTCTTTTAAATTTGTTCCAACGATTTAACTTTGGTTTATTTTCTTTGCATTATAATAATGCGTCCCATCATTTGTCTTATCATTGCAGAAAACAACGAAAATACCACGTCCTCTTATGCCATCCGCATTCGCCACGGGGTCCCATCATCACCCGTTAGGCTACTTAACTACCGACAGAGCGTGGGCTGGGCTAGCGCGGGTGTAAAACATAAGTGGCGTCTAATAGCTATCATATATAGATTTTGTACATTCGTCAGACGGAATAATAAGCATTCCAGATCACAGATGAACTTTATTGGATTTACTAGCAATCCGCATTTGCTTTGAGCTTGCAATAAAAGACGGATTACACAGTTGTGATGAATAGCCATTACCCCACCCTAGACCCCTACGGGTACGGCAAACTACCCGTCAAGTACCCGAAGTGAAGCGGTCTCCCTCAACAACGTGAGTAGGCCACTAAACACTTTGACGTACCCGGTAGTTTGTGTATCCCACCTTGGGTCTATCCTAGGAGCAAAAACAGTAAAAAGAAATAATACAACGGTGGCTACAACCGCAACCTGGATGTGGCCCGCAAAAGAATATTACATCATATTACATTTACATTGAATGAATGAATATTAAACACATCTCAAACCCCGGCTAATCATCACAACTGTCCAACACAGTTCATATACACAAACAGTAAACATTTCAGAAATGTGCAACCCCTGCCAACCGACATACTAGCAGTTAGGGAAGGTTTACGAACACATTAAACATTACAGATAAAAACCCAATTAGCAAATATCTTTAGAATATCGATCGATTTCCATATTCCGTGTCTACCCGAGAAGCAAACCGGCACTGAAGTAACCTGGGTAAAAACAGAACATACTAGAAAACAAAACACCACAAATCATGAATTACAGAGCAAATCCGAGTCAACTCGGAGTTGACTCGGCAGCGGATCCGCGGCCAAAGGCATCATATTTCCCCGGATCCGCGGCCATCTAACCGAGTTGAGTCCTCGTATTTTCCCAATATTCTTATAATTCCCTGCTGTGAATTTTAAGGTATGTCAAATATTTTTCAGACACTTTTAAAATTAACAGAAACTTGGAATATTCGGGGTTTTGTTTTCGTGTTTTCCGTCGATTGAAATTCTAATTAGTTGCTAACAAGCTAGCAATGGTTTAGTTGGCTCTGATACCACTGTAAGTCCATGTCACGCACCCCACGAACTTGCGGGGAGGCGGAATATATGAAAAATGATTAGCAAAGCTTCGAAACACGGACTTGAGCGCATGAATCATTATCTAAACCATTGTTAACTATCTACTTGAGGTTTAACTACTCGGATTTGAAGTTATACCTCACATTACTTGTCCTTCGGGGCTTCATCGTGGTCCTCCACTCCTCGTAGGCTCCTTGGAACATCGGCACCTCAACGGCCTCCTCGAATCAAAGACGATCCACCCGAAAGCTACTACGCCAAGCTTAATCTCAAACATGAGATAACTACGTTGCTTAAAGTGCTAATCTAACCTACCTAGGGGATATAAAGTGAGGTTATGGATGTATTAGTCTAGCTAACCCTTGATCTCAACTCATGAGAGGTTAGGGTTAGGGTTTGAAGAGAGAGTGATCTTGAGGAGAGAGAAGGTGAAGATGATAATGAAATGAGATAATGATCTATCATAATATATATGAAGAATTATTTATTTATCCAAAAATGAAATAATAGAATTAACAACCATGCTTCATAAATATCTATGAGTAATTCATCTCCATGAGTCATAAGCATTTATGATGCATTAATGACATGGATGAATCACACAAATGAGCCACTAATTTCATTTAATGCAATGCCACCTTACCCCCCATGTCACCACTCTTCTAGAAGCTTCCCGACAAATTATGAGAACGCCCCTCCAATCCGTGAAAACACGGAAAAACTTTAGACTGTATAAATCCAATAACCCGATACTAGAATCTGGCTTAAACCAAAGCCGGCTAGTAAAAACTGTCCGAAAAGTCGTACGTGCGTAAACACACGTATGTGTCCGAACCCTTGTCGTAAAACCATACGACCTCTATATCGTTTCTCCTGGAGTAGGGAAACTCTCTGTGCGGGATTCTAAAGACTCAACACTACGCTGGCAATGAGTTTAACCACAGACAGCAAGCGGCACACGTAACGGTCCCCAGGTAGATGTCGATAAGAAGGCGATGAGGAAAACCATCCGAACCCCTACTGAGCCTGATGTGACAATCTCTGTACAGTCCGGTCTGTTCGTCTAAGACAATCGCATATCAAGCCTAGGGGGCGGCAAGCGTCAGTCCCCTAATAGCTGTATAAGTCGTGTCGGAGCGAAGCCCCTTACACCCTGAGAAAACTAGTGGAACCTACCACTAAATCTCGCTTGCCCTGGACAAGGACTTTGCATAATGTCTCTCTAACACAGCGCGATATCATCTCCCAATACCGGGAGAGACGAATCCTGTCTAACCACTACTGCCTCCAAGTGCTCGGGACTGCACCCAACTGCAACCTGTTTGCACGACTCCTTTGAGCCGTGGTAGGTTAGCAATCTAAGAACAGTGGGACACACTCTAGGCGAATTAGCAGTGTCAAGTTTGAGGACTATGTTGTACTCATGTCATCTGGGAACTGTTAACTGACGACGGGTATAATACCAACCAATCAGTTCCCCTTGGAGTCCTGTCCGGTGTACCCGTAACCTAACGAGCACCTGTATACTATCTCCAGTACGACGTACTGATGGCTGTGGGACAGACCATCTCCCTAACTGGGATGAGAAGCATACACACTTAGTCTACTCCGGAATATCGATGCCCTATCTCGATAATCCAATGACCAGGGACCTGTATAGGATGTTGCTTACAGACTACCCAGCCCCCCACTAGTGTGACTGCCATCACAACGCTGGTAATCAAGCAAAGATCCTATAGGCTCTACTAATATGTATAAGTGATACGTTGCAAGAAACATATGCACATATTAAAGTAGACACAAACCAAGTAGCATACTACCATTTTTAGCAAGACTGTATATACAACTGTGAATATCCCAAGCTTCCATTAAGTAATATACAATCCAGTATGATACAATAATGGCCCCTATGGCATATACACTAACAGTATCGATACTCTAGAGTAGACTAGTGTATACATTCGAGACCCCGACGAGGGACGGTGGCCGGTCTCACAAGCCATTGGTGTTAGTTGGTTCACCTAAGATGTATACAGGTGCTCATTGGGTTATGAGTACACTGGAAAGGACTAGCCGGGAACTTGCTGGTTGGTATTATACCTAGCATCAGATAGCAGTTCCCTGGTGACAAGTGTACAGGTTAGTTCATCGACCTGATTTCGTCATTTGTCTCGTGTGAGTTCCCACAGTGCTTTGATTTATACCCTACCACGGGTCAAAGGAGTCGTGCAAACAGGTATTTTTTGGGTACAGTCACGAGCCACATGGAGGAAGTGAGCAGATCATCGGGGATTCGTCTCTCCCGGTATTGGGGGTGAGATCGCGCTGTGTTTAGGAGAGCCATTACACGAAATCCCTGGCCAGGGTAATCGAGATTTACTGGAAGGTATTCCAGTAGTATCTCAGGGTGTTCTGGGCTGCTCTCTGACACGACTTATACCGCTATTGGCGGTCTGACGTTTATCGGCCCCCTAGGCCCTATATGCGATACTTATAGACGAATGGACCGGACTGTACAGATATTGTCACTGTCAGGCTTAGTAGGGTTTTCTGGATGAGTTTGCTCGTCAGCTTTCCTTCCAATCAATACATATGCAACTGTTACGTACAGCTAGTACCTCTGACGTGCTAGTGGTTACACCCAGTGCCAGTGTATTGATAAGTCATTAGAGTCCCCCACAGACATTTTCCCAAGTTCGGGCAAAACGTTGTAGAGGCCGTATGTTTTTATGGCAAGGTTCGGAAAATGCACGTGCGTTTACGCACGTGTCATATTTCGGGCAGATAATACTGGTAGGCTTTTGTTTAAGCCGGATCCGAGTATTATACTGTGTAGATATAATATCTTTGTCTCAGTTGCATTTGTATTCGGTCGTAATACAAATGCGGGTATGTTTATACTGTTACGGGGTTATCCCGAAATTCGTTTCAGGATCACTTTTGGAAGTTGCCAGTTTCCAGTTTTCTATCACCCGTATTTAACATTCGGTTAAATGCGGATTTATCTTTTCATCCTGAGTGTGGAAGGTTCTTGATGATGACTACGATTAGTGACTCATTATGGCATTAATTATTTTGTGACTAGGTTTTCATGACTCATTCTTGCATTAATTACTTTGGTGAGGTGTTTAATGTGAGTCACCATTTGCATTAATGGTTTTTTGTAATGCTTAAGATATTTCTCTTTGATCTTTTGCCTTATCGTTACCCTCCACTCTCCTACACTCACCTCCCTCCTCCTTATTTATATGGCCGGCCCCTCTTGTGGGAATGGAGATAGATTTCCTTTGAAAAGATTATGATAGTTTAGTGTATGGACATTGCGTAGCTTAATTTCCATTTACCCGATTCCAAATGGCAACTTCATTAACCGTTCGTCCATAGCTTTGGACGTAATGAGACAGTGTTCTACTCATTATCTACATCAATCTTGGTCATCTCTTTTAGCAAACTTGATGATCGAGTTGTCTCGGTTCAGAGGCGGGAGCCCGTTTAAAGATCCGTCGACGTGGTGCCACCTGGATGAGAAGACTGGAGATTCAGGAGATCGGAGCAGCCGCAACAAAGCGTGGGATGATGGTTGAAGACCGAAGGACTTGGATCGTTCGGTATTTAATTTCTATCCACTTTGTAGTTTGTTAGTTTAGCTTTAATGGCAGATTCGGGTGATAGTACGCGATAGCGCCAGTCGTAAAAGTTTTTGTTCCGCATTTGGCGTCTGTTAGACGGCCGGGGCGCTACCGTGGACTTATACGACGGTGTCTGTCCGCATACGATTTCTGCCTGCTCAGGGCCACTCTCATCCGATCTTGAATCATCTGTATCTCTCGGTCGTCTCCAGCACGATCTGCGGCCCCAAAATACTGCTCTCGCTGAGCTCTGTCCAACAGACGAGCGATCTGCATCTCCTCCTATACAATGCCTCGAAAGGTGTCGTCTGAATAGTATCCTGGAAGCTGTTGTTGTAGGAGAACTCCACTAAGGGTAAATGATGATCCCAGCTACCTCCGAAGTCTAAAACGCACGCTCGGAGCATGTACTCAAGAGTCTAAATAGTCCGCTCTGACTGGCCGTCGGTCTGCTGATGAAATATTGTGCTGAAACTCAATCGGGTGCCCAACGCCACCTGACGTCTCTGCCATAGTCGGCCGGTAAACTGGGTGCCTCGGACGGACATAATACAGCTCGGGACATTATGCAGCCGTACAATCTCGTCGATGTAAATCTGGGCATACTGAGCAAAATCGAAAATGGTCTTCACTGGCAGGAAGTGAGCCGCTTTCGTCAAACGATCCATGATCACCCAAATGGAGTCATACCCTCGAATCGTCCTGGGTAGACCCACAATGAAGTCCATAGAAATCTGCTCCCATTTCCACTCCGGAATGAGCAAAGGCTGCAACTCTCCCACGGGCCTTTGGTGCTCTGCCTTGACTTGCTGACAAGTCTGGCATCTCGACACGAAATCTGTGACGTCCTTCTTCATTCCGTCACACCAGTAAACATCTCGCAAATCGTGCTACATCTTGGTGGAACCGGGATGAACACTATACATCGATCTATGTGCCTCCTCAAGAATCTCATGCCGCAGTCCTTAAGAATCTGGTACGCACAATCGAGTCCCAAATCGCAGTACCCCCTGATCATCGATCACGAACTCGGAAACTCTGCCCTGACGAACCTGCTCTATGATCTCTGAAAGACGGTCATCTCTGGGCTGCGCCTCTCGAATACGGTCAAGCAACTGTGGACGTGCACGAATATTCATAAGTTGTCCTTCTGTCGATGTGAACTAGAACTCAAATCGGCTGTCGCAAAAAATCTGCCAATCTGCTGACGACCGCCTCTGTACGGCACTTAAACAAGATAAACTACCTCCGGGCCTCCTACTCAAAGAATCAGCCACTACGTTCGTCTTGCCCAGATGGTAAAGGATCTCGCAATCATAGTCTTTCACCATCTCCATCCAACGGCGCTGTCTCAGATTCAGGTCTCGCTGCTGAAATATGTACTTCAAGCTCTTGTGGTCTGTAAATATCAAGCACGACTCGCCGTATAGGTAATGTCTCCAGATCTTGAGTGCAAACACCACTGCAACCATCTCTAAATCGTGCATAGGATAGTTATGTTCATCTGTCTTCAGCTACATAGAAGCAAACACAATAACCCTGTCGTGCTGCATCAACATGCAACTTAGTCCCACTCGAGAAGCATCGCAATAAACCACGAATCCGCCCAATCCCGAAGGCATTGACAACACCGGTGCAGTAATCAGACGAGTCTTCAACTGCTGGAAGCTATGCTCACACGCCTTGGTCCAATCAAAAGGAACTCCCTTCCGTGTCAACCCGGTTAACGGTGCAGCAATACGGGAGAAGTGCTGAATAAAATCGCCGGTAGTAGCTAGCCAGGCCTAGGAAACTGCGGATCTCCGTAACTGATGTCGGTCTGGGCCAATGCTGAATGGCCTCGATCTTCTTCGGGTCCACACATATGCCATCTCTCAAAATCACGTGACCCAAGAAATCAACGCTGTCAAGCCAAAATGCGTACTTGGAGAATTTCACGAACAGCTGGTGCTCCCTCAAAGTCTGCAATGTGATCCGCAACTGCAGCTCGTGCTCCTACCGGCTCCGAGAATACACCAAAATGTCGTCAATAAACACAATGAAAAACAAATCTATATACGGCCTGAAAATACGGTTCATCAAGTCCATAACCGCGGCTGGTGCATTGGTGAGTCCGAACAACATCACAAAAAACTCATAGTGTCTATAATATGTGCGAAAAGCCGTCCTCGGAATATCCTCCTGCCGCACCCGCAACTGATGGTAACCCAATCGCAAGTTAATACTCGAAAAGTCTCCCGCACCCTGAAGCTGGTTGAACAAATCATCGATACGTGGTAAGGGATATCTGTTCCGTACGGTAACCCTGTTCAACTGGCGATAATCAATGCACAAGCGGAAACTGCCGTCTTTCTTCTTGAGAACAGGACAGGAGCACCCCACGGAGACACACTGGGTCGAATAAGCCATTTATCTAACAAATCCTGCAACTGATGCTTCAGCTCTCTAAGCTCCGCCGAGGCCATCCGATAAGGCGGTATGGAAATAGGCCCCGCGCCGAGGATCAAATTGATGCATAACTCAACATCGCGCTCAGGCAGTAACCCAGGAAGCTCGTCAGGGAAAACATCAGGGAACTCACTAACAATCGGGACCTGGTCCAAAGGAACCTCTGCATCTCGAGTATCACAAACATACGCTAAGAATCCCTGACATCCCTTCCGCAAGAACGAACAGGCGCGAAGAGACGAAATCAAGCTGGGAAGGGTGACGCTCCGGTCTCCCTGAATAACAAGGACTGGCTCTCCCGGAAAGCTAAATCTGACAGCCTTCATACGGCAGTCCACATATGCATAACAAGTGGCCAGCTAGTCCATTCCCAGAAGCACATCAATGTCCAACATATCTGTAACACTTTGAATTTCCGTTAGAATGTTTTTGTGATAATTAGTATTTGTGCATGTTATTATATTAGTGTTCATAGGATTATTAGTTATTTAGTCGTGATTAGCAAATTGAAAGATTTTCCTTTATAGTGGACACTTGCACACTTAGCCATTTTTGAGACATAGGTTTAAGTGTTAGCCAAATTCTTTTGTTGCATGGTTGCAAACTTATTCCCCACCATTTTAATCATTTCATAACCCTTTTCATAATTCAAAATCCTAATAAACAAATGAGCATGGTGTTAGGTATGGAACTTTGACTTTTTGACCCCTTTTCTTCTCTCTTCTCTCTCTTTCCCTCATTCTGAAATCCAGCAGAAATTTAGCAGCAAAACCCTAGCTTTTCTTCATCTTTTCTTCTCCTTTTTCATTTCCCTTTGATCCTTACACAAAACCCTATACATATCAACTCATTTTCTTCACAAAACCATGGAAAAGTGAGGTTTTTGAGGTGTTCAAAGGAAAATTTGCACACTTGAGGGAAAAGCTGAGACTTTTGGTGTTTTGTAAGGTCTTTAGAAGGTATAAATTCATGTCTTAACCTCTTTTTCCATAACTTGCATGTTTAATTTCAGAATATCACCGTTTTGTGCAATTTTAGTGCTATTGATGGGATTTAGTGTTAATATGTTAAAATTTATGTCGTTGTAGCTTGATTAGCTTGTTAATGAGTTATTAGTGTGGGTTTAGACTTAGGTTTGTTTCAGATTTCACAAAAATACCCTAAAGTTTGATTTTTGTGCAAAAGTGTGGATTTTAACTAGAAATAAGGCTTTGAAGGATCTGCTGCTACCCGAGATTTTTCAGAGTGAAACTAGATGTTACTGTAGCATGTATGGGGGGTATAGAGTGCACAAACAAAACCTGGGAGCCCAATTCCCTACCCAGGCCTCCGAAATAAGCTTTCTGGCCGCAATTTGCAGCCAGATGGTGGTGATTTGGGTTGGGGTTTGGGGTGTTGGTGTCTGCTGCTATGAGGGTTATTTTGGTATATATAGTTTTACAATATCATTTCTGTATCAAAATATGGAGGTGAATACCCTATTTCCCGTAATTTTAATCTTCGTGACACGCGTGATACGTGTGTATGGGTTTTGGTTTTCTGCGTATCGCGACGCGTCGGAGTGGCTTCAGGCGCATAACCACACGTTTTAGCGTATCGCGCACACGTGCGCTTGGTTCACGACACGAGTTACTAGTTCGGCCTTAATGTCGTGTTTGTGTGACTTCAAGCTTATGTATGATGTATTGTGAAATTCTAGGTTCGCAGGCGAGTACGGCGGACGCCGCGCAGAAGGGGAAACAAGTTGTTGACTATACCTAGCGAGAGATTACGGTGAGTAGATTTAACATCTACGGGGATATCGCCGGCATGGCGTTCTACGTCAGGGCTGATAGGACCTTATAGCTATATTCACATACATTGACTGTTCATGGCTACTATTTAGTGCATACTGCATACCCTACTATATGGATATAAACTAGAATTGATAGAACACCGCACCATTACTAACGGTCCATATTGCACGAGCACTATCCTGCATGTTACACACACACCGTTAGTAATTGACATGACACTCACACTGTAGAATTTACATCGGATCATTATATTGTAGCTCATCTATATGTGACATGACTTGATATTCATACTTGATGCATATATCACATCGGATCATTATATTGTAGCTCATCTATATGCGACATGACTTGATATTCATACTTGATGTATATATCATATCGGATCATTATATTGTAGCTCATATATATGTGACTTGACATGATATTCATATTTGATGCACATATCATATCAGATCATTAACTTGCATATTGATTTGGATTACATATGATTTCTGGATTTGGGAACCATGGCTAATTCAAATATGTAATCATTTAAAAACCCGGTTCCCTTGATATGATATTTCGGTGCGTCCAACATGTGTTTCCTCGGTGCTAGAGTGATATATGTGAACACGAATCGAGGAGCTGGTTGAGGCCGATTACGGGTACATGGTGGACCCGGTATGGTACCCCGGGGCGAGAACGGTTTCGCTGTGTAGTAGACGGTGAGCCTGGCAGAGGGACTACTACCTACCGGTGATTGGTTGGACCTGACAGTTATCCGGAGGATACTGATCAGAGTCGATAGATGGATGCGGGGTGATCCGTACTGCCGGGGCCGAGGGTCGATACCGCAGACGGAGCCCGTGGGCTGACCCGAACTGACGGGGCCCGATGGAAGAGGATTTGCGTGTCGATGCTGGACACGAGTATTTATGATATTTGGGTGCTGATGTTGGGCACTCGGGATTCTCAGAGATTTACAGGATTTGAGGGCCGATGAGGATGCCGGCGCTTGAGCTATTTGGGCGATCTGGGTGCATTGATGGACACCGATTAAATATTCCACGTTGACATTCCGTGTAGATGTTATATTGCCCCTGCTCAGCATTTATTATTGTACCTCATCATGTAGTTATGTTACCTGATAGAGCACTTGCATGATTATTGCACATACTGCTTATCACCTATTGATATCATCTGTTGGCATATGATAGAGTAGCGCAGTACGTGCATGCTCGCGATTACCTTTATATGTTATCTCTATTCACGAGTTGGCAACTCACCCCCGTTGTGCCATAGTGTTTGCAGGTTGCCCTTCGGAGTAGTCGCGGCAGGCTGCGTTTTGCATCTTTTGACACAGATACCCCTATAGTTGGTGTACTAGCTCTTTTGCTGATAAGTGGGTTTTTTGCGGTATCTGTTTATCATTCAGTTATGTACATTGTTGTATCTAGTATTCTCCATCTACCATATATGTATTTGACTTAGAGACAGTGTGAGTACGATGATGTATATTATTGGTATCCTGGTGTCGAGCTCGTTGTGAGCCGACTTTTCTTATGCAGTTTTATTCTATTTGTGATGTTCCCACTTATGGATCTTGATCTTCGCTACGACGTCCTATATTGCTATCTTGGTGATTGTTAACTTATATTTCTTAACATGTTAGTAAGTGCTTTCATTTTAAACTTATAACACTCTATACTTTTACTGGTTTGATTTCTGGGTTTTCGGTTCACTTAGTCACGTTACGCCTGTAGACGTTACGTGGTTAAGTGCCGGTCACGGGCCAAACTTTGGGTCGTGACAAAGTTGGTATCAGAGCGTAGGTTTTACCTTTCGGAGTGAAGGACGACCCTGGTATGATGGAGTAGGTAGCTGCAGCAGGGTAGCGTAGCGTGTGTATGTTCCGCGGCATACTCACGACACGGTACTCCGCTTACGCGACCTTAGGACTTGTTGATTTAAATTCCTTCTTGAGTAGATACATTCTTGCGATTCGATTTCCGTATCCTTATCGAATCCAATTGTTCCTTTCAGGCATTATGCCGCCAAAGACTACGAGGGCGCAGAGAGCGGCCGCGAGGGCCGAGATTCGAGTTGACTCGTCCGAGACGAGGACTGATCCGGGTAATACACTGGTTGTGCCCAAGCAGGCTGTTCCTACCGTAACAGATCAGATTGCTATGTTAGGGGCTGGTGTGCAGGAGATACGCCAGACGATGGGATCCAGTATGCTGGAGATGCGCCAGATGATGGGATCTCTAGTTGAGACACTTCGAGCGTAGCGACCAGAGGTAGTTCCACCCGTTGTCAAGACCGCGGTGGTACCCACAGTTCAGGCAGTTGCACCTGCGACTACAGAGGTTATTACAGTATTGCTGTCAGAGTTTATGAGGCTGAAGCCTCCGGTCTTCACAGGCACCGATGTGGCCGACGATCCACAGTCTTTCATTGATAGGATGGCGCGGATATGTCGTTCACTTAGATGCACAGATGCGAGATGGGTTGAGTTCGCGAGCTTTCGCCTGGAAGGTCTTGCGCAGAAATGGTGCGAATCAGTCGAGAAGGGTAGAGCAGCAGGTCTTCCACCTATGACCTGGACCGAGTTTGTGGCGCTATTCCTTGCCCGTTTTCTTCCCCAGAGTGTTAGGGATGCCCGCGCACGCAGGTTTGAGTCCTTACGCCAGACGCCAGAGATGTCAGTGGCAGAGTATGACGTGCTGTTCACCGAGCTATCGGTTTATGCTCCGTATCTAGTGGCTACTGAGGAGTTGCGAGTTAAGAGATTTATCCGAGGCTTGCTTACACCACTATTCCTTGCTATCAGCGCGCAGCATTACGAGACATACGCAGCAGCAGTAGATGCAGCATTATTAGTTGAGGAGCGCCTTGCGGAGACTTCGGCAGTCCCAGAGCCGAAGAGAGTTCGTACAGATACGTCAGCGCAGAGACGGCCTTTTCGGCGTCGTGACAAGCACCTTGCAGGTGGCAGAGATTCGAGGCGAGGCCGATTATTTAGCTCCTATCCCCAGGAGGGTCAGCGACCATCATCGGGATGTTACCATTGCGGGAGTTCTTATCATCGTATGCGAGATTGTCCTGAGGTACCCCGGAGTGGGGCGGCAGCACCGCATGTTACATTACCACCTTCACCACCCCAGACGACATTGCCGATAGTACCTACTATTACTCCGCGTCAGACGCATGCATAGAGAGTTCGTGGTCGCGGAGGATTTGTTCATAGAGGACGAGGTGACCGAGGCAGAGGGCAGCCAGCGGCCGGCAGGGGACAGTTAGTTGCAGGTGGAGGACAGGCGCGAGTTTTTGCTTTGACGTATCAGGACGCGCAGGCGTCCAATGCGGTGGTCTCAGGTATCCTTCCAGTATGTTTGGTTGATGCACACGTGTTATTCGATCCCAGATCCACACACTCGTACGTATCCACACACTTTATGCCGAGTTTGGGTAGAGAGTCCGGTTTGCTTGACCAGCCGCTTGTTGTGACTACTCCTGTGGGAGAGTCGTTTGTTGCTAGGCACGTGTTCCAATCCTGTACCGTCCGTATTGGCGAGAGAGAGTTGCCGGTCGATTTGATCTTTCTTGAGATGTTGGACTTCGACGTTCTTTTAGGCATGGATTGGTTAGCCACGTGCTATGCGTCTGTTGACTGCCGCGAGAAGACAGCTCGATTTTGTTTCCCGGCGAGTCGGTTGTTGTTGTGTTAGGGGACCGTGGTGTTACCCCTCACAGTGTGATTTCTTCTTTTCACGCTGGACAGATTTTGCGGAAGGGATGTTAGGGATTTCTCGCCTATGTTTGCGATACTAGAGCTACAGAGGTTCCGATGGATCTCCGGTCGTTAGCGAGTTCCCTGATGTGTTCCCTGACGAGCTTCCTGGGCTTCCGCCCGAGCGTGATATTTCTTTCTGTATTGATTTGGTTCCTGGCGCGGGGCCTATTTCTGTACCGCCTTATCGGATGGCCCCGGCGGAACATAGAGAATTGAAGGGCCAGTTGCAAGATTTGCTGGACAAGGGACTTATTCGACCCAGTGTTTCTCCTTGGGGTGCTCCGGTCCTGTTCGTCAAGAAGAAGGACGGCAGTTTGCGTCTGTGTATTGACTACCTCCAGCTGAACAGGGTGACAGTGCGGAACAGGTATCCTTTGCCACGTATCGACGATTTGTTCGACCAGCTTCAGGGGGCAGGATACTTTTTGAGGATCGATTTGCGATCAGGCTACCATCAGCTGCGGGTTCGACAGGAGGACATTTCTAGGACAGCTTTCCGCACGCGCTACGGCCATTACGAGTTTTTGGTGATGTCATTCGGACTCACCAACGCGCCAGCAGCATTTATGGATTTGATGAACCGCATTTTCCGGCCGTATCATGATCTTTTCATCATAGTGTTTATTGACGTTATCTTGGTGTATTCTCGGAGTAGAGAGGAGCACGGGCAGCACCTGTGGATTACGCTGCAGACCTTGAGGGAGCATCAGCTTATCGCCAAATTCTCCAAGTGTGCTTTCTGCCTAGACAGTGTAGACTTCTTGGGGCACGTGATTACACGAGATGGTATATGTGTAGACCCGAGGAAGATCGAGGCAGTTCGGAGTTAGCCTAGACCCACGTCAGTGACGGAGGTTCGCAGCTTCCTAGGGCTAACAGGCTATTACAGGCGATTTGTGCAGGACTTCTCTCGCATTGCTACACCTTTGACCGGGTTGACCCGGAAGGGAGTTCGCTTCGATTGGACGGAGGAGTATGAGCACAGTTTCCAGCAGCTACGGGCTCTACTGACTACGACACCAGTGCTATCATTGCCTTCGGGATCAGGCGGATTTGTGGTCTACTGTGATGCTTCACCAGTGGGGTTGGGGTGCATTTTGATGCAGCATGACAGGGTGATCGCGTATGCTTCGCGGCAATTAAAGAAACATGAGCAGAATTACCCCACTCATGATCTGGAGATGGCTGCAGTGGTCTTTGCACTTAAGATCTGGCGACATTATCTGTATGGAGAGTCGTGCCAGATATTCACTGACCACAAGAGCTTAAAGTATATATTTCAGCAGCGAGACCTGAACGTTTGACAGCGCTGATGGATGGAGTTGGTGAAGGACTACGATTGTGAGATCTTGTATCACCCGGGCAGGGCGAATGTACTGGCAGATGCTTTGAGCAGGAGGCCCGGGGGTAGTCTATCTTGTTTGAGCGCAGTGCAGAGGCAGTCGTCGGCAGATAGGCAGATCTTATGCGACAGCCGGGTACAGTTCGAGTTTATGCTGATCGGAGGACAGATTGCGCATGTTCGTGCACGCCCACAGTTGCTTGACCGTATATATGAGGCACAGCACAGTGATGACCGCTGTTCAGAGATCAGGAAACAGATGGGACAGGGCAGATTTTCCGAGTTCATGATCGATGATCAGGGGATACTATGATTTGGAGCTAGACTGTGCGTACCAGATGCTGAGGGATTGCGGCGTGAGATTCTTGAGGAGGCACATTGGTCAGTATATAGTGTTCATTCCGGTTCCACCAAGATGTACCATGACATGAGAGATGTTTACTGGTGGGACGGAATGAAGAGAGACATTGCAGATTTTGTGTTAAGATGCCTGACTTGTCAGCAAGTCAAGGCTGAGCACCAGAGGCCCGCGGGAGAGCTATAGCCGTTACCCATTCCGGAGTGGAAATGGGAACAGATCTCTATGGATTTCATTGTGTGTCTACCCAGGACTATTCGAGGGTATGACTCCATCTGGGTGATCGTGGATCGTTTGACGAAAGCAGCTCACTTCCTACCGCTGAAGACGACTTTCGGATTTGCTCAGTATGCCCAGATTTACATTGATGAGATTGTACGACTGCAAGGAGTTCCGACATGTATCGTGTCCGATAGAGGCACCCAGTTTACTAGCCGGCTATGGCGGAGGCTTCAGGAGGCTATGGGCACTCGTTTGAGTTTCAGCACAGCATTCCATCCGCAGACCGACTGACAGTCAGAGCGGACTATTCAGACTCTCGAGGACATGCTCAGAGCATGCGTATTAGACTTCGGAGGTAGCTGGGATCATCATTTGCCCTTATTAGAGTTCTCCTACAACAACAAATACCAGGAGACCATTCAGATAGCACCGTTTGAGGCTCTTTATAGGAGGAGATGCAGATCGCCCACCTGTTGGACGGAGCTCAGTGAGAGCAGTATCTTAGGGCCGCAGATTGTGGAGGAGACGACCGTGAAGATCCAGTTGATTCGCGATAGGATGAGAGCAGACCAGAGTAGGCAAAGATCTTATGCGGACCGTCGTCGGCGCAGACTTGAGTTTTCTGTTGGTGATCAAGTTTTCTTGAGGGTCTCCCCAATGAAAGGCGTGATGAGATTTGGGAAGAAGGGGAAGCTTAGTCCTAGATATGTGGGCCCCTTCGAGATCCTTGAGCGTCTTGGTGCGGTTGCGTATCGATTAGCCCTTCCGCCCAGTTTTCCAGACGTGCACCCCGCATTTCACGTTTCGATGCTCCGCAAATATCTTCATGATCCTTCGCATGCGATTCAACACCCGACGATCCAGCTGGAGCGCGACCTTTCCTATGCAGAGCAGCCGGTGATGATCTTGGATCGACAAGTGAAGAAATTGAGGTCGAAGGAGATACCGTCCGTCAAGGTACTTTGGCATGGCCAGAGCGGCGAGGAGGTCACATGGGAGACCGAGAGCTAGATGAGGAAGAGGTATCCCCATCTTTTTGAAGGTGCGTATGATTAGATTTTTAAATTCGGGGACCGAATTTGTTTAAGGGGGATAGATTGTAACACTTTGAATTTCCGTTAGAATGTTTTTGTGATAATTAGTATTTGTGCATGTTATTATATTAGTGTTCATAGGATTATTAGTTATTTAGTCGTGATTAGCAAATTGAAAGATTTTCCTTTGTAGTGGACACTTGCACACTTAGCTATTTTTGAAACATAGGTTTAAGTGTTAGCCAAATTCTTTTGTTGCATGGTTGCTAACTTATTCCCCACCATTTTAATCTTTTCATAACCCTTTTCATAATTCAAAATCCTAATAAACAAATGAGCATGGTGTTAGGTATGGAACTTTGACTTTTTGACCCCTTTTCTTCTCTCTTCTCTCTCTTTCCCTCATTCTGAAATCCTGCAGAAATTTAGCAGCAAAACCCTAGCTTTTCTTCATCTTTTCTTCTCCTTTTTCATTTCCCTTTGATCCTTACACAAAACCCTATACATATCAACTCATTTTCTTCACAAAACCATGGAAAAGTGAGGTTTTTGAGGTGTTCAAAGGCAAATATGCACACTTGAGGGAAAAGCTGAGACTTTTGGTGTTTTGTAAGGTCTTTAGAAGGTATAAATTCATGTCTTAACCTCTTTTTCCATAACTTGCATGTTTAATTTCAAAATATAACCTTTTTGTGCAATTTTAGTGCTATTGAAGGAATTTAGTGTTAATATGTTAAAATTTATGTCGTTGTGGCTTGATTAGCTTGTTAATGAGTTATTAGTGTGAGTTTAGACTTTGGTTTGTTTCAGATTTCAGAAAAATACCCTAAAGTTTGATTTTAGTTCAAAAGTGTGGATTTTAACAAGAAATAAGGCTCTGAAGGATCTGCTGCTACCCGAGATTTTTCAGAGTGAAACTAGATGTTACAGTAGTATGTATGGGGGTATAGAGTGCACACACAAAACCTGGGAGCCCAATTCCCTACCCAGGCCGCCGAAATAAGCTTTCTGGCCGCAATTTGCGGCCAGATGGGGGTGATTTGGGTTGGGGTTTGGGGTGTTGGTGTCTGCTGCTATGAGGGTTATTTTGGTATATATAGTTTTACAATATCATTTCTGTATCAAAATCTGGAGGTGAATACCCAATTTCCCGTATTTTTAATCTTTGTGACACGCGTGATACGTGTGTATGGGTTTTGGGTTTCGGCGTATCGCGACGCGTCGGAGTGGCTTCAGGCGCGTAACCACACATTTTAGCGTATCGAACACACGCGCTTGGTTCACGACACGAGTTACTAGTTCGGCCTTAATGTCGTGTTTGTGTGACTTCAAGCTTATGTATGATGTATTGTGAAATTCTAGGTTCGCAGGCGAGTACGGCGGACGCCGCGTAGAAGGGGAAATAAGTTGTTGGCTATACCTAGCGATAGATTACGGTGAGTAGATTTAACATCTACGGGGATATCGCCCGCATGGCGTTCTACGTTAGGGCTGATAGGACCTTATAGCTATATTCACATACATTGACTGTTCATAGCTACTATTTAGTGCATACTGTATTCCCTGCTATATGGATATAAACTAGAATTGATAGAACACCGCACCATTACTAACGGTCCATATTGCACGAGCACTATCCTGCATGTTACACACACACCATTAGTAATTGCCATGACACTCACACTGTAGAATTTACATCGGATCATTATATTGTAGCTCATCTATATGTGACATGACTTAATATTCATACTTGATGCATATATCACATCGGATCATTATATTGTAGCTCATCTATATGTGACATGACTTGATGCATATATCATATCGGATCATTATATTGTAGCTCATCTATATGTGACTTGACATGATATTCATATTTGATGCACATATCATATCGGATCATTAACTTGCATATTGATTTGGATTACATGTGATTTCTGGATTTGGGAATCGTGGCTATTTCAAATATGTAATCATTTAAAAACCCGGTTTCCTTGATATGATATTTCGGTGCGTCCACCATGTGTTTCCTCGGTGCTAGAGTGATATATGTGAACCCGAATCGAGGAGCTGGTTGAGGCCGATTACGGGTACATGGTGGACCCGGTATGGTACCCCGGGGCGAGAACGGTTTCGCTGTGTAGTAGACGGTAAGCCTGGCAGAGGGACTACTACATACCGGTGATTAGTTGGACCTGACAGTTATCTGGAGGATACTGATCAGAGTCAATAGATGGATGCGGGGTGATCCGTACTGCCGGGGCCGAGGGCCGATACCGCAGACGGAGCCCGTGGGTTGACCCGGACTGACGGGGCCCGACGGATGAGGATTTGCGTGTCGATGCTGGACACGAGTATTTCTGATATTTGGGTGCCGATGTTGGGCCTACGGGATTCTCAGAGATTTACATGATTTGAGGGCCGATGAGGATGCCGGCGCCTGAGCTATTTGGTGGATCTGGGTGCATTGATGGACACCGATTATATATTCCACGTTGACATTCCGTGTAGATGTTATATTGCCCCTGCTCAGCATTTATTATTGTACCTCATCCTGTAGTTATATTACCTGATAGAGCACTTGCATGATTATTGCACATACTGCTTATCACCTATTGATATCATCTGTTGGCATATGATAGAGTAGCGCAGTACTTCTATGCTCGCGATTACCTTTATATGTTATTTCTATTCATGAGTTGGCAACTCACCCCCGTTGTGCCACAGTGTTTGCAGGTTGCCTTTCGGATTAGTCGCGGCATGCTGCGTTTTGCATCTTTTGACACAGATACCCCTATAGTTGGTGTACTAGCTCTTTTGCTGATAGGTGGGTTTTGTGCGGTATCTGTTTATCTTTCAGTTATGTACATTATTGTATCTAGTATTCTCCATCTACCATATATGTATTTGACTTAGATACAGTGTGAGGACGATGATATATATTATTGGTATCCTGTTGTCGAGCACGTTGTGAGCCGACTTTTCTTATGCAGTTTTATTCTATCTGTGATGTTCCTACTTATGGATCTTGATCTTCGCTAAGGCGTCGTATATTGCTATCTTGGTGATTGTTTACTTAGATTTCTTAACATGATAGTAAGTTCTTTCATTTTAAACTTATAACACTCTATACTTTTACTGGTTTGATTTCTGGGTTTTCGGTTCACTTAGTCGCGTTACGCCTGTAGACGTTACGTGGTTAAGTGCCGGTCATGGGCCAAACTTTGGGTCTTGACAATATCGAGGAGTATCAAATCAACCGATGAATCTCTCTCCCCGATACGAACGGGACACAATCGAAATAGAAAACGAGCGACAAACAACTGGCCTACCGGAGTAATAACAACAAGCGTCTGATCTAACGACGATGATTCACGGCCAAACATCTGTGCAAAGTGTGTAGATACATACGAATGTGTGGAACCTCGTTCGAATAATACCCGCACGTCGAAAGAACATACTGGCAAGGTACCTGTCACAACAGCATTGGATGCCTGCGCATCCAGCGGAGTCAAAGCGAACACTCGGGCCTGTCCCCCACCAATAGCTGGCTGTCCTCGGCCTCGCCCTCGGCCTCCTCGTCTTCTCTGAATAGGACCGCCATGCCCACGGCCTCTAGGGGTGCCAAACTGACGTGGAGCATCACCGGCGGCAGGAAGTAGAGCTCTCTGAGGTGTTAGTTATATGTATGCCCTAGAGGCCATTACTGTACATTGGATGTATATTGTGGTGGATGCTGGGACATATATAGGTAGGACTTTCTTGCTCGACATGATAGTACGCTATCTGGTTGCTCTTTGTCTTAACGTGTATACTTTCCGTCTCTCTGTTACATGTTGATAAAGCCCTTAGGATGTGTACTCGACTTCCAGGACTATGATGCAGATCATACTAGCGGGGCCTGGATAGTCCATGAGTACATCCTTGAAATGTTCCTAGTCGAGGGAATATCGAGACGGGGCATCGATATTCCAGAGTAGACTAGCGCATATCTTCTCGACCCATGCGATGGGCGATGGATGATCCCATATCCATTGGTGTTTGACATCGAAGATGGTATGCGGGTGCTCAGTGGAGACTGGGTACACTGAACGGACTCGCCGAGAACTCCCAGATGGTATTATACCTCACGTCAGATGGCAGTTCTCTGGTGACACTGGTACAGCTTAGTCTGTTGACCCGAGATCGTCATAGAGTCTTGTGTGTCTCCCACTGTGCTTTGATTTCCACCCTACCACGGCTCTACTGAGTCGTGCAAACAGGTGGTTTTTGGGTACAGTCCCGATTCACATGGAGGCAATGAGCGATAGGAGGGGATTCGTCTGTCCCGGTATTGGGGGTTGATGTTGTGCTATGCTCGACTGGCCATAACAGGAAATCCCTGGCCAGGGTTGCAGTGATATACTGGTAAGAGTTATCAGTAGTTTCACGAATGTTATGGACCCTACGTCGGCATGACTTATCGAGCTACTGGGGTCTGACGTTTACCACCCCTAGGCGAGATATGCGACATATCAGATGAACAGACCGGACTGTACGGTAAGTGTTACTGGTTGGATTCACAGGATTGTGAGCGGGCTTGCTCGTCGATCTTCTGATCGCTCAATACCCGGGTGGCCGTTACGTTTAGCAGACCGCTTGCGGCTTGTGGGCGTTTGATATGATCATCATCTGCTGCCGGCGTATTGACGAGTCTTTAGAGTCCTACACAGAGGTTTCCTGGCTCAAGCGAAACGAAATAGGAGCGCATATGAGATATGTGCGGGACCGAGAATAATGCGTGTATGTGATACCGTATTTCATTCTCGCGATGAATGTGTCGAATGGTTGTATGCGATATAACCTAGTTATCGAATCAAGGATTGATTCGATAAGCCGACACATTGGATACTAGCCGGTTATATGCGACATGACCGGATCATTGAATCAAGTGTTGATTTAATGATTTAATGTATAATTATATATTTGATATATTACTTTGCATTAACTAGTATTGGTTCACTTTAAATGGATTTTCTCACTTGAATTGTGCAAGTTGTATATGTGATATACATTTGTGCACATGATTGTATCATGTTTGATGATACATGCAAGCTTGGGTTTGTGTAAAGAATTGACCATGGTTATATGAATGGTTAGGGTTTCATTTTATTTACTTATTCTTTTATTTATTCTTTTTGTTTATTTTGGAAAAAGGAAATGATAAAGAAAATGAAATGGTGGCTTATTTTGTTTGTAGTTGAAGTTTCTTGAAACTTTGACTAAGTGGCCATTTTGTCTTCTTTCTTAACCCTAACCCTTCAAACTAACCTTAGTCAATTCTCTACACCTAACTAAGGTTAATGATATGATAAGTATTATATTTCTTTTCTTTTTTGATTAACTTATCATATCTTCTTCTTCTTCTTCTTCATCTTCTTCCTCCATGAAGAAAGCTTGCTACTCCAATGGCAAGTGATGAAAACTAGTGAGAAATCCAATTCTACAGTGAACCCACATCCTATTTCTTCATCCTCTACCTCTTGCCAAGTAGTATAGGGTGTTTCCTTCACAAGTTTTCTTGACTTGGTGAAGTTGGAGCTTGATCTAGCGATGCTTCGACGTAGATCATCTTCGGCATGACATCGACGACCTAGCTCGCTTATTCTCCGATCAAGCCGACGCTAGAGCCCGGAATTTGTTTTGGACAGCGAGAGGACTTCATTACGGAGCTATGGAGGTGGAGCACCGGATCTACAAAGGTTGTATTTCCGTATTCTCTTAGTAAAGTAGTTTACTAGTTGCTTTTTCGCCTATATATCTAGTTAACGATCTGTATTAGGGTTTGTAGGCACTTGTAAAATTTCAATTGGCCATGTTTGATCACTTGTGAGACTCCATTAGAGTGCCTAGGAACCCTACAGTGGTATCAGAGCCTAGCTAGATCCTTAGGCGAAGTCCAGACGGAATTTGAAGTCCGATCGATCCAATACCCTAACTCCAAACTTGTTCTCTGTACTTTTTTCAAAACTGTGCATTTTTCCACATTAAAAATATGCAGAAAATCCAGCACGCAGTTTTAAGAGTTACTGTGAAATTCGATGAACCAATTCGATCAAACCGCCGCGGTTCCGCGGCACGAGCATGGCTCGTGCGGCGGTTCCGCGGCTGAATTGTCTCTTTGCCCAATTTTCTTTGCACAGTATCTCTTATTTTGTTATTCTGGTTTTCCTGGGAATTTTTAATCTGAACTCAAGAGTTGAGTTTTCTGGGTTGTATTGGGGACTCGGTGTATCGATCGGATTGTCTAATTTTGTCTGTGTGTTTTTCCAGGTAATTTTTAGAATATGTTAAAAAGTTCGACCGGATATAAATACCCACTTTTTCCCCTACTGGGAAATTTCCAATTTTTGGATCTTTCCGTAGTTTAACGACGTTCTAAGTAGTGCAAGTAACGCGATGGACCCTCTAGAAGACAACAAACCTTAACTCGATTATGTGACCGTCTTGAACTGCCCTTTGAACCTTCGGGTTTAGGGCAGTACGGCGTGCCACATGTGAGGCGTTGGCTTGACCCTTCTACGGCTGGACCGTTGGTACTGAGGCACGAACTGAATGTTGTTAGACTTATTTCATGTGTTGAGCTGTATCGGGAAAACTTGGGTGTTCGATTGTTCAATCGAAAAGTTTAGCATTTTCTATTTATCCGGAATGTGATACAATAATTGGAATTCACAAATTGTTATGAGATAACGGAATGAATATTATAAACGTAGCAGTTTAGTCTCACTTGATCAGTTGCCACGGAGTTTTGATATGATCAAAAGTCCGTCGCAATCACGTAGTGTACGCGGATACTCGCCGGGTAAACTTAATAGACAGCCTCACTCCATAGCCCCGACCAAGTGACTGTAGGAGAACCCCGTCGCCGAAAGCATCCGTCCGGGTGCTCGCGGCAGCGGTGTTCCGCCTTGGTGCACTTTGTCGACGGCGTCGGGGGTGCGGCCGTCTACTGAAGTTTGCGACGAGCATTCGATCAGAATGTCGGGAATCCTGTTGAATTGCCCGACTTGATATTGAAAAGAGTTTTCGATAATGAGACTAAAATGCGGGGTTTATAATTGTTAGGCATGCGATGTCTAAAGAATTCATTTGGTCAGGCATGCGATGTCTGAGGTGGTTGCGGATTCCCACTGTTGTAGTTTTACACTTTCTTTTCTGTGACCGTAAGTGTAATATGTGACATCGCCGGTTTCGTTGCTATATGTCAACGACAATTGGGATGCATATGTTTACTTACGTTGATGACATGTGATGTTATGTGTTGCTGGATATGTTATATTGGATCGTCGTGTTTGAATAGCCGGGGTTTTTTTATGTGAGATAAGTGTTTTTCATTTTCATTCATGTAAAAACTTGTATGTAATATTCTTTTATTGGGGCACTTCCAGGTTGTGGATGTTGTCACCACTTGTATATTATTTACTTTTCTGCACTAGGATAGACCCAAGTAGGGGAGCACAAGTAACCGGGTTCTAGGGTCCAGTGGGAGACCATCTCGAGGAGTCGAGTCCGGGTCTCCTAACCCTAGAATTGGTAGGGTTGCTTGCCGCTCTCATAGGGGTCTAGGGGTGTAGGATTGGCTATTCATCACGACCATGGAATCCGTGTTTTATACTGGCTCGTATTGAAAACACGGACGTCCTAGTATATCCAATATTTCATATGTTTCTTCTGCTGTGATTTATCTGTGATCATGTGATGTTCTGTGACAGATATTATATATAATGTATATGATATATTATATAAACGTTGCTTATGTTTTACACCCGCGCCAGCCCTGCCCCGCTCTGTCGTTAGTTACCTAACCTAACGGTGCAGACGGGACATTGAGGCGAATGCGGATGGCATAAGCGTACGTTATATTTATCTGTGATGTTTAGGTGGACTTAAATGATGGGATATTCATTAATGAGATTAATGAAAGAAAATAAACCTAATTGATGTTGTGGAATCGAATTTCAAAATAAAACAGGTAGCTACAGTTCTTGCTTTGCATCGCGGTGTTCATTATAGAACATCCTGCACCTTATTCGATGAGGAAAGGACCGAGATCCCTTCACCGGTAGTAACTCCTTTAGCAATAACTGGAAGATGCTACACACTCGGTTTGTCTTTGATCGCTTCTATAATTTTCGCTTTGCACAGTGATATATATGATATATCCCGCACCTCATTCGACGAGGAAAGGGCCGACGATCCCTTCACCGGGAGTGACCCCTTTAGCAAAACTAGAAAAGCCTCAAAAACATTCCATTTAAAAACCATTTGATTCCGCAACGAGATCAAGTTCAAAGCGTTAAAGGTTTTCACAAAAACCATTCGCAACCCTCCGTCATTTTAGGAAGTAGAGTACTTAGTATTCGTGCTGTGTTTGTTGACCATAGTCAAGGCACAGTGTACGGTAGCTAAGTGATGTCTTCCTACACCGCATATGATGCGATTAGTTAGGGCAGTCGCGTGACTTTGTTGACCTTAGTTAAGGGTCTAATTAATCACGAAATGACGGGTAGAACTTGACTAGTACTTATGATTTGTTGACCATAGTTAAGGTCATAAGTGCTAGGGGTAAAAACCTTTATCGGGAGTTTCAAGTGTTGAAATTTGCAATGAGATTGCATACCTTCTATATGATAGTTGGATCCCGATACCCACTGCGAGTAATTGTTACTCCTGGGAGAGTTTTGCACTTTGCAATTAGCCGATCAAGTAGGTGTCTAGAAAGGTGTCAACGGGGTTACGCCTCTGGGAAAACGAGGTTTACAGTAATTAGGTCCGTGCGAAAGCACGGAGAACCTCCCTCAAAGTACCGACACTGGCCTGGCTGAAAGATTGGCGAACTTGTAGAGTGTAATTAATCCCGGCTAGTCTTTCCTTTTAAGGTTTGAAGGAAGATTTGATAAAAACAGTGGGAGCCATCCTGATTAGATAAAATACATAACCAATCTGATCTTGCAAGAGCGCACGCAGAGTGTTTTCTTCTCTCTCTCTCTCTCTCCTGGTAGCGACCATATCACGCCTTAATCAAGATAATAAAATGGATGTATTGACCGAACCTGCTTGTTATACTGAGCTGGGGAACGTTGGTCCCGCTCCAAGTTATAATTGTTATAAGACAGAGCAGGAAATTGGGGAATACCAGAATTCCTATGCCGCCCAAACGAAGAAAGTGCATATGATGCATCTCCTTCGGGTGTGTTCATTACAAAGAACTGTTTCTCAGTATCCTCTGCATCCTGGGTATATGATACCGGATCAGGATCCCAGATATGTAATCTGTTACATAGGGCTACAAAAAGGTAGAAAAACTGAGAACGGGTGATAAGTTTCATGAGGCAGAAAACGGGGCAAATGTTGCAGCCAAGTCTGTTGGTCACTGTCACCCTGTATTACGAATACATTGATTCTGAACAAATGCTATTAGATACCGAACCTGATATACAAAATCATATCAGTCTCTTTATTAGTAAAGAAATGATATAATTTTGTATTGTTGGATAATGTTTTGAACATTTCCTATATCAAAAGTTGATCGGTTCAGGCACGTTATCTAAAAGCATTGACGTTCTAAATCAAACTACAGTTCCTTGTATACAGAACACACACAAAAAGAAGAGTTCAGAAATGAACGAATTCTTCTTAAGGCATTGTATACTAGGTCATATCAATGCGACCCGACTGGCTGAAGTTACATTTAGATGTATATTTAAATCAGTTTGAATTTACATCTTGTGAAACTTGCCAGTCATGTCACAAAGATTAGATGACCATAGCTCTGTTTATTAGAAACAGAGAAAGAGTTAGTAAACTCTTGGGACTGATACATAATGATGTATGTAAAGTCTCCTGTCTACACATGCCAGGACTGGTTCTTTATACTTCATTATATTCTCTGATAATCTCTCAAGATTTAGTCATATGTTCCTGTTGAAACATAAGTCCGAACCTTTTGAGATATTCACAGAATATAAGTTAGAAGCAGAGAACCAAAATACAGGTATAAGTATTATGTCCTTTGATGTGATCGAGGAGGAGAATACTTGAGCACGGAATTCCTGGATTATTCTAAAGGAGAATGAGATTCTCTCTCGGCATTACTCCTCCGAATACACCATAGCACGATGGTATGTCGGGGCGGAGCAGATACACCCTATTTGATATGGTGTGCTCTATGATGAGTACTACTGAGTTACCTTTTTCCTTTGGGAGTTATGCGCTTGAGAAGATGCATACCTATTGAATAGGGTCCCGATCAAATCAGTAGCCTACCACTTCATAAGTGATATGGAAAGGGAAGAGCCCATCTCTTAAGCTTGTTAAGATTTGGGGTTGTCCGGCTAATGTCTAAAAGCAAAATCCGGACAAGCTCGAGGCAAAGTCTGTAATGTAGAACTGGAAAGGTTCCAGCTATACAAAATGCAACTGATGATTTGATAGAACCAAAGGATCCAGTAGAAACCAACGAACCTCAGCCTCTCCGCCGATCTAGTAGGGTTCCTCACCCACCTGAGAGATACTTCGGTTTCTCTATGACAGTGGGAGCGAGGATTGCATCATGAGATGATGACCCAACTAGTTTCGAGCAGGCCATCAAGAGTAGGGACTCTGTAAGAATGGCTGGATGCTTAGCAATCTGAGATGGAATCCATATACACCAACAGAGTATGGACTTTGGTTGCGATATCTGAAGGGTTAAATCCCCATCAGGAGCAAGTATATCTTGAGAAGATTACTTGGTGTAGATGGACAAGTTGAGACTTTCAAAACTAGACTTGTTAAAGGTTTTCGTCATCAACCAGGCACGGATAATGATGAAACCTTTTCCAGGGACTATGCTTAAGTCCATCCAGATCCTACTTGCCACGGCTACATACCATGACTACGATATCTGGTGTTTGGGTGCCATGACAACTTTTCTAAATAATGATTTAGAAGAGAACGTCTATAAGAACACAGCCAGAGGGCCTCGTAGACAGTGGGAGCAGCGGAAACATGTGCAAGATGCTTTATAGGATAAAGCAGGCATCGCGGAGTTGGAACATCTGTTTTGATGGATTAGTCAAAGAAGTTGACATCATCAAAATGGTAGATGAACCTTGTATAAACAAAAAGGTAGTAGGGAGTATGGTGACGATCCTCGTAGAGTACGTGGATGACATACTCTTGTTAGGGAAGGAGTTTCCTATGCTACGCTCGATCAATCTCCACTTATCACAAATATTTTCCATATAGGATCAAAGTGATACCTACTAAATCCTAAGCTTTGGATCTATGAGATAGATTTAATTGGATGTTAGGATACTCACTAGTTGTAGTGAGATGGTATCAATCGATCCTGGGGAGAATCACTGGAAGGGTTCCAGAGTGATAAGGACGACTGAATGTCAGTCACAGGCATTTTCTTTACCCTCTGTAAAGGGACGGTATGTTGGAAAATTTCCAAGCTAGATACCGTGACAAACTAGACGATAAAGGCTGGTAACATCGCTATTAAAGATACTACCAAAGAGGAAGTTTGGGTGTATATTGGTTCATAAGATGAACTAGATTCCTGCCATTGTATGACAATGGAAATGTGGCTTTGGCCCTGGAACCCTGGTCCCATCAGTGACCCAGACATATTCTGAGGCAGCATCACCTGATCATGGAGATAGTTGATCTCCAGGATGATCGAGGTTAGGAGAGTAGACTCAGAGGACAACACGGCGGATCCACTCACGAAGGCCTTTTCCCAAAAAGAGACTTTTAGGGGATGGTTGAGTATGCGATACTGCAACCACTGCTACAGATGGCCCTAGTGCAAGTGGGAGATTGTTAGTTATATGTATGCCCTAGAGGCCATTACTGTACATTGGATGTATATTGTGGTGGATGCTGGGACATATATAGGTAGGACTGTCTTGCTCGACATGATTGTATGCTATCTGGTTGCTCTTTTTCTTAACGTGTATACTTTCCGTCTCTCTGTTACATGTTGATAAAGCCCTTAGGATGTGTACTCGACTTCCAGGACTATGATGCAGATCATACTAGCGGGGCCTGGATAGTCCATGAGTACATCCTTGAAATGTTCCTAGTCGAGGGAATATCGAGACGGGGCATCGATATTCCAGAGTAGACTAGCGCATATCTTCTCGACCCAAGCGATGGGCGATGGATGATCCCATATCCATTGGTGTTTGACATCGAAGATGGTATGCGGGTGCTCAGTGGAGACTGCGTACACTGAATGGACTCGCAGAGAACTCCCAGATGGTATTATACCTCACGTCAGATGGCAGTTCTCTGGTGACACTGGTACAGCTTAGTCTGTTGACCCGAAATCGTCTTAGAGTCTTGTGTGTCTTCCACTGTGCTTTGATTTCCACCCTACCACGGCTCTACTGAGTCGTGCAAACAGGTGGTTTTTGGGTACAGTCCCGATTCACATGGAGGCAATGAGCGATAGGAGGGGATTCGTCTGTCCCGGTATTGGGGGTTGATGTTGTGCTATGCTCGACTGGCCATAACAGGAAATCCCTGGCCAGGGTTGCAGTGATATACTGGTAAGAGTTATCAGTAGTTTCACGAATGTTATGGACCCTACGTCGGCATGACTTATCGAGCTACTGGGGTCTGACGTTTACCACCCCTAGGCGAGATATGCGACATATCAGATGAACAGACCGGACTGTACGGTAAGTGTTACTGGTTGGATTCACAGGAGTGTGAGCGGGCTTGCTCGTCGATCTTCTGATCGCTCAATACCCGGGTGGCCATTACGTTTAGCAGACCGCTTGCGGCTTGTGGGCGTTTGATATGATCATCATCTGCTGCCGGCGTATTGACGAGTCTTTAGAGTCCTACACAGAGGTTTCCTGGCTCAAGCGAAACGAAATAGGAGCGCATATGAGATATGTGCGGGACCAAGAATAATGCGTGTATGTGATACCGTATTTCATTCTCGCGATGAATGTGTCGATTGGTTGTATGCGATATAACCTAGTTATCGAATCAAGGATTGATTCGATAAGCCGACACATTGGATACTAGCCGGCTATATGCGACATGACCGGATCATTGAATCAAGTGTTGATTTAATGATTTAATGTATAATTATTTATTTGATATATTACTTTGCATTAACTAGTATTGGTTCACTTTAAATGGATTTTCTCACTTGAATTGTGCAAGTTGTATATCTGATATACATTTGTGCACATGATTGTATCATGTTTGATGATACATGCAAGCTTGGGTTTGTGTAAAGAATTGACCATGGTTGTATGAATGGTTAGGGTTTCATTTTATTTACTTATTCTTTTATTTATTCTTTTTGTTTATTTTGGAAAAAGGAAATGATAAAGAAAATGAAATGGTGGCTTATTTTGTTTGTAGTTGAAGTTTCTTGAAACTTTGACTAAGTGACCATTTTGTCTTCTTTCTTAACCCTAACCCTTCAAACTAACCTTAGTCAATTCTCTACACCTAACTAAGGTTAATGATATGATAAGTATTATATTTTCTTTTCTTTTTTGATTAACTTATCATATCTTCTTCTTCTTCTTCATCTTCTTCCTCCATGAAGAATGCTTGCTACTCCAATGGCAAGTGATGAAAACTAGTGAGAAATCCAATTCTAAAGTGAACCCACATCCTATTTCTTCATCCTCTACCCCTTGCCCAGTAGTATAGGGTGTTTCCTTCATAAGTTTTCTTGACTTGGTAAAGTTGGAGCTTGATCTAGCGATGCTTCGACGTAGATCATCTTCGGCATGGACATCGACGACCTAGCTCGCTTATTCTCCGATGAAGCCGACGCTAGAGCCCGGAATTTGTTTTGGACAGCGAGAGGACTTCATTGCGGAGCTATGGAGGTGGAGCACCGGATCTACAAAGGTTTTATTTCCGTATTCTCTTAGTAAAGTAGTTTACTAGTTGCTTTTTCGCCTATATATCTAGTTAACGATCCGTATTAGGGTTTGTAGGCACTTGTAAAATTTCAATTGGCCATGTTTGATCACTTGTGAGACTCCATTAGAGTGCCTAGGAACCCTACATGAGGAGGTGGTGAAGGTGGTAAAGTCACGTGTGGAACTGTCGCCGCTACCAGTCGCTTCACCGGACAGTCTCGGATACGATGGTGCGGACTCCCGCACCCAAAACATCCTGGCGATGCCAGCTGTCCCTCCGGATAAGAACCAAATAGCTGACCCTGTCCAACTCCTCTGCTGCCACCATCTCTCAGAAAGAATCTGGCACGATGACTCTGAGCTGGCATATCGGTACGAATCCTCTTCGGCCCAGAAATGACCGAAGTCTCTGAAATGCGCGCCTCCATCCGTAACACCGTGTCCATAACAGCTGCATAAGTGTCAAAGTGCTGGGCGCCGATGGCATGAAATAACTGTGTGTCGAATCCCTGCACAAAACTCTTTACCCTTTTCTCTTCAGTATCAACCATGTACGGAGTATATCGGGACAACTGAGTAATCTGGATGTCATACTCGGACACTGTCATCCCTTGAGTCTTGATCAAAGCCTCAAAACTACGAGCTCGAGCATCACGAACGCTCTGTGGAAGGAAACGGTCTAGAAATACTGCTGTGAACTCGGCCCAAGTCATAGGAGGTAGACCTGCAGCTCGACCACTCGACTGACTCCCACCAAATCTGCGCAAGGCCCTCTAGATAGAAACTCGTAAGCTCGACCCATCTATCGTCGGAACATCTGAGCGAATGAAAAATCCTAGCTAAATTGTCAAGGAATGTCTGCGGATCCTCCGCTGCAGCGGTGCCGGTGAATACTGGGGGCCTCGGTCTCATGAAATCCTGTAGTGATACTGGAATAGCCACGGTAGTATTAGGAGCAACTGTCTAGGTAGCAGGTACTATCGTGGTCTGTGCTGGGTAGGTACGTCCTCCGATCTCAGTGCACGACTGGCCTCTACTAAGGATCCTACCATTTGTCTTAACTCCTGCATACCTCCCATCATCTGTCGTAACTCCTCCATACTAGACTCTAGCCTATCCATGAGGCCTGAGGAAGGCGGATCCGTCTGTCCCTAAGGCGTAGGTACGCCACCCTGCTCGGTCCTCGTCTCAGAAGAGCCTGCTCGGATCTCATCTCGGGAGGCAGCCCTCTACGCTCTCGTAGCCTTAGGCGGCATAGTGGCTGGTACAGGAAATAGGACAATAAGAACAGTAAAATAGAAGCATAGGATACACGGAATTGAAGAAGGAATTTTCAAGCAAGTATATCCTAAAGTCACCTAGGCGGAGTACCATATCGCTAGTATGCCGTGGACATACACACGCTACGTTACCCTGCTTAAGTCGCTTACTCCATCTACCAAGGGTCATCCTACACTCAGAAAGGTAAAACCTATCGCTCCGATACAAACTTTGTCACGACCCGAAAGGTACGGAACGTGACTGGCACTTAAATTACGAACGTCTCAAGACGGACGTAATCTAAGTAAGCCAAAGGCTAGAAATCAAAACCAAATAAGCAGTAAAGTGAAGGAAAACCAACTTATTGAAAGCTATTTTAAACCAAAACAAGTTGCATTAAACATTTTATTAAAGCAACAATTTTTTCCGAAAATTTCGGCAGAGTCTCCTTTGTAAATACTGACCCCCAAACGGGTACAAACAGGAATACATATAAATAACATGAAATAAGGCATCCCCAAGCGGGAGCTAGCACTTCGCCCCAAGGCGTTCACAAACCCCACGCAATATAAATCAACAATGTGCAAAATAAGCATAAAAAGGCTCAACTAAAAAGCAACATGTCGGCTCAAGTGAGCGCGACCCAAAGAAACAATATGCGTGCCCGCAAATCTAACTGTCTCACCTCTAAGTCAATATACATCAGTACTGGTAGATGATGCAGTAGATAAAGTACACTAGATACAATGAATATACAAGGTGGAAACAAATTAATCACATAACCCACCTACGAGCAAAAGCCTCAAATCCAGCAAAAGGAGGAAGTGTGTACGCCGCTACCGGGCTGACGGATCGGGCCTGCAAAAAGGCTCTGGCACAACGGGGGTGAGTTGCCAACTTGTGAGTAATATGTAACATCTATAAAGACTATCGTAAGTATGTACGCAATGTGTCACAATTCTACAATATTGATATGGTATGAAGTACTAGCATGTATGCGACATGAATGCAATTTAACACGTGACTATGAGGAAATCATTATTTTCATCTTAGAAAACTCTTTTGAAATATCTGATGTAATATCAATTAAATCAACAGAAATTTATGTCTAGCATCGACACCTCAAATGAATATCTCAGTGTCCCAAAGTATAGGTATCCTAAAAAGTCTCGGGCTCCGGCAATCCGGACTGGCCTATCTCAAGTATCAATATCTCAATATCTCACGACCACGGTCGGTATCCTTCGGATATCCTCCGCGCCAACAATCACCAGTTGTTAGTCTGCGTCTGCCCGGCTCATCGTCTACTACTCGAACTTCTTGCCCCGGGGTAACTTACCGGGCCCACCATGTACCCGAGACGGTTCATCCTACTCCTTGAAACGGGTCTCGAAAACTAACAGAAAACTCATGGTGGACGACACAAGTATCATATCTCGAGAAAACCGCAACTTGCAATATTTAAAATGGTATCAATTTTATTAAATCCTTGCAGTTTCTCCAAAATCTCATAAATCTCAAATGCTGAAATCCTCAAGAAGAAAGTACCACAAGTACACATGTTAATGATGATGAATGCCTATGGTATCAACAATGCAAACTGCAATTTATGACTAAAAGACTATGTATGGTCGAATGATGTAATGAGGTACATGCACCTGACTAGCAATTCTACATGTTCATATTGTGGAATTTATTATATTAGTACTGGTTTATATGTCTTATATGGTGAAATTATTCTAAATTTCGGTTTGAACAAGTTATCTAGTGTTTGTGGCATAGCAATTACCAAGACGTGTGTGTCCGCATAAATAGTGCTCATGCTGCATAAAACAATGGTAATGGTGCAAGTGTCCTATGAGATGGAGTTGCACAATTATATATATGAACTAAGCAAGCCGAATATTACTTGTGTCGCATAATTCATTTTAATGGTTCAATGGTTTCTATATAATAAATTAACACATATATGGATATAAAAGGTCATGCAATGCAGGAAAATAGATAACTAAGAACAACATGCAACAAATTGGTATTACTAGAAATTCTAAACTATCGGGCACCTCGCGCCATCCAAACGATTTCCCCCGTAGATGTATGCATCTACTCACCGAAAATCCCCAGCTAGCTAGGTCCAATTATCGCTTTCCCTTTTCGTGCCGGGTCCGAAGTCTCCGCGACCGATCCTGGAATTTGCACAACACAAAATATAAAGTTACACATCATGAAACGACGCATGTCACAAAAAGAAAGGGTCAACATCTACGAGTTAGGCACAATGTGCACCTAGTGCACGGAACACACACGAAAACAACTATAACCTTAACTAAAATCGCCGTTCGGAACGACCGTCAAAACTGAACCCGATCAAACCAAAATTTCGCATTCTCACACCCTAGAAGTCATAGGAGATGCCAATAATATCGCCAAGATATCACAATTAATCCACCACTTAAATATATAAATAAACCTAGTACACACAAAACTAGCAAATTTGGTGCAAACATCGAAAATTAACGACCTAATGGCCACATTCACAATTAATCATCTAAGTTAAACCACTAGATAGCCACTACAATTAAATTTAACCCATTTACCATGCTTCAAAACCTATCTTCCATAAACAAACCCTTTCTTGAATTTCATAACTATCAATTCCAATCAAAGTTTACACTTGAAAAACCAAAATTAACACTAATTTGAAGCCCATTAAGCAAGTTAACATCTTAGATTAGGTTAGTGTAACAACTAGATAGCAAAATAAATTTAATTAACCTAGTAATGGTGTTCTAAAACCCTAGTTCAATTCAAACCACTCTCTTTAAAACCTAGAATTTAAATTAGCACTAAAATTAACACTTCAAAGTTCTAATTAAGCACACTTAAACTACAAATTAACCAATTGATTAGGATTATACCTCATAAATAGTGAACCCTAGATTGCACTAGCCACCAAGACAGCTCCTTTCTCAATCTTTTAAACAAACTTTGGCATGAGAAGAGGTAGAAGAGGGATTTGCTTTGGTTTTGTGAAGAATTTTGTGGATTTTTAATGGATTTTGAGATGAATTTTGAAGCAAAATGAGATGGGGAAAATGGGGGGAAATGGGGGCAGCAGCTGCAGCATCTCTCTGCCTGGGGAGATGGCGAGAAGTGTGAGGAAATGGTGTGGAAATTTCAAGGTCAAAGCCCCCTTATACCTCCTAAACCTATACCTTAAATTAGTTTATTTAAATCCTTTTTAAAACATTTTATTTCACAAGAGTTGAAGTCAAACAAGCGGCGGGGGGGGGGGGGGGGAAATGGGCTGCTGTTGGTGGTGGGGCCGGCCACATGAGGGGTGAGGATGAGAGAGAGTGTACAAAGAAGATTCCATGCAAACAGACCCCCCACAAGTTCATAATTACAAGTTTTAGTTTAGTTTATTTAAATTTTAATTTTCCCTTAATTATAACAAATTAGAACTTGGAATAAAATACTAAAAATTTATATTACTCACTAGATTTTAGTTGTCATGGTTCTAAAGTATGTAATTAGCCCATTTAAATTTGTATTTATCGCTAATTTAATGTATTTTTAACAGCTTAAAATAATATTAAAAAATAATAAATTAGTGAAAATTTTTTAAACAAACATAAATTTATAAGTGACTCATTAGCTACCGAATACTACCAATTACCTATCCAAATTAGATATAATTATGCCTATATTGAAAAATAATTATAATGACGATCTACGGAATATACCATATATTTACCGAATTTCGGGAAAACACCATAACGACTTTTCAAGGCGTCACACATTTGATGATACTCCAGTTTTAAAAATACTAAAATTTTACTATGATAAGAACACAGTTTTCTTAGACAGATATATCCAGATTTCATGTTGATCACTCATTCATGATGTATTCATATATCATATATATGATATGTTATTACTTTATGACACTGACATGAGTACTTGGTATTACACTCATGCACATTCTTATAATGTTACCCTTGTTTTTACCCGATGTCTGTATATATTGTTATTATTTATTGTATGACCTAGGAGATCGTCATACATTCGATTTCTTCTCGGTGATGTTTTCTACTCACGAGTTGGCAACACACCACCGTTGTGCTGTAGTTTCTTGCAGACTTGGCCGTACAGGTTCCGTTGCGGCTTGATGGCACGTCACTTCTTCCGGGTGATTGCTTGGTAAGTTGTTTCACTTGAATCGTTTCCATCGTTGTTTATGTACATTCATTTCAGGTGTATATTCTATATATTTCAGTTGTATCTAGTTAAAAACTACATCAACCAGACTATATATATTTAGTAGACTTAGAAACCAATATTGTATATTCTTTCGTCCTTAGAGTCACGCTCATGTATATTTTACCGTTTTCTGGTTTTTTTGATGATGCATGTTTTCATACTTTTTTTTTCTGAGTTTGATCCTTGCCTTCGGCATTGTATATTTGCATTACTTGGGTGGCTGTTTCCGCCGAATGGCGAAGAGATAGCTCCCACTTGTGGATGCCTTATATTATATTGTTTGTACCATTTTCGGGTTAAGTTATACAAGGGAGGTGCTGCCCAAATTTTCAATGAAAAAATGTTTCCAAGTTAGATACAAACATTGTGTTTTCGTATACTATCATCTACGTTTCAAAGAAAGAACATGATTTTAGAAAAAACCTTATTTCAAAAATTTCACCTCCGCTATTTTCCCTAAAAGGTTTAGATTTTTGGGTTGTTGGATTACATGGATTAAATGGAGTCCTATAGACTTCCCATCATTCAAGTGCCAGTCGCATGCCTTTTCCAGGTCGTGACAAAGTTGGTATCAGAGTGTTAGGTTTAATATTGGTTCGAGTCTAGGTTTGACTATCCGGAGTCTAGGGCGTACATATATTCGGAACCTCGGCTTGACCTTATGGAACTTAGACTTGGCCGAAGGGATATTAGACCCGAACATTCATAAAGTGACGTACCGTGTGTATGTTCCGCGTCATACATACGATACGCTATTTCTCTTAAGAAGCCTTATGATGCATATTTCTTATGCATTGTATTTCTATTCGTTCC
Organism: Agapanthus africanus; assembly: GCA_030015575.1. Classification (NCBI taxonomy): domain Eukaryota; kingdom Viridiplantae; phylum Streptophyta; class Magnoliopsida; order Asparagales; family Amaryllidaceae; genus Agapanthus; species Agapanthus africanus. The sequence continues at coordinate 377,674,338 of CM057337.1, read as the reverse complement.
TATGATCTATCATCATCGATATCGGATTATGGCAAGAGATGCAGTCAGCGAGCTTGTGAGAAAAGAGGACAGACTAGGATGTATTCTGGTTACACACGAGCGTTTTAATATATTGATTTACTATGTTTTCCGTGGACATGAGCGTTTCGATGTGTTGATTTTACTAAGAATTTACGTTGACACGAACGATCAGATCAACACTAGATAATCGGGCCACTACTAGAGGCTAGCGAGAATGCGAAGATTATTAAGGTACCGTCTAGTACGGATGATTGAGACGTTGTCTACTATGCAGACAGATGAGCCAGCTGTTGCTTAGTTGTTAAGATGTCGTCTCCAGATCATTGAAGCTAATGCAGCATGAGTTTATACATGGGGATATGATAGAAGATCGCTACTCACCCCTGGATAAATGTCTAGGACAGTTTGTTTGTTTGGATGCTCTAATGCGAATTCATCAATTGCCTAGCATCAGCTAGAAGAGGACCTCACTCAGACGTATGGTGAGTCGATCGAGATAGGATGAGTGTAAGCGCATCACTCCAATGATTTAGACGAGTTCCCAAGGACGATTTGGCCAAATGCTTACTACAGTATATGTTAGCTATTTGTATGCACTAGAGGCCATTATTGTACATGTGATGTATAATATAGTGGATCCTTGGGCATATATAGAGAGGACTTTCTTACTCGACATGATAGTATGCAATCTGGTTACTCTTTATCTTAACATGTTGACTTGTATAGGTGATGTTGTCTTGCTCTCACATGTTGACAAAACCCTTAGGATGTGTACTTGACTATCAGGACTATGATGGAGATCATATTAGTAGGGCTAAGGGTAGTCCACAAGTACACCCTATAATTGTTCCTAGTCGAGAGAGTATCGAGACAGGGCATTGATACTCCAGAGTAGACTAGCTTATTCGCTTCTTGACCCATATGATGGGTGATGGATGATCCTATATCCATTGGTGTTTGACATCAGAGATGGTTTGTGGGTGCTTAGTGCAAACAAGGTATACTGAGCGGGCTCACCGGGAACTCCTAGATGGTACTATACTTATCGTCAGATAGCAGTTCTCTGGTGACACTGGTACTGGTTAGTCTGTCGACCCGAGTTCGTCAGAGATTCTTGTGTGTCCCCCACTGTGCTTTGATTTCCACCCTACCACTGCTCTACCGAGTCGTGCAAACAGGTGGTTTTTGGGTACAGTCCCGACTCACATGGATGCAATGAGCGAAATGAGGGGATTCTTCTCTCCCGGTATTAGGGGTTGATATTGCGATATGCTCAATTGGCCATAACAGGAAATCCCTGGACTGGGTAGCTGAGATTTACTGGTAAGTATTATTAGTAATTTCTCAAACCATTATAGACCTTGCTTTAAGACTACGGTAGCGCCCCGGCCGTCTTTCCGAGGACAAATGCGGAAACGATAATTTTTCTAAACTAGAAACCCACGCTATCGTATGCTTAAAACCCGGATCGAACCATTAACCAACAACTAGTTATCTAGAGAGAGGGTTGGAAAGCTATACCGATCGATCCGTGTCCTTCGGTCTTTGGCCACCATCCCAATCTCCTCGCGGCATCTCCGGTCTCGATCTCCTTGTCGGAAAGGGCACCACATCTACGAGTCTTTTTACAGGCTCCCGCTTCATCCGAAGCAACTCGGGCACGAAGTGTGCTAGTCGACGTGTCCAAGGTGTTGTAGAGAATGTTTGTGATCACTTTGTCACTTGCATCCATTGCTTGGATGGAGGTTGGAGGTGTTGCCATTAATGGTGATAATGAGCTAGAGGAAGAAGAAGGAGGAGAAGCTTTCTCTTCTTTTCTTTTCTTGTGTTGGAATGATAATGAGAGTGGGAGTGAATTATCAAAATACAAGAGCTAGCAACCATATCATGGCAGCCCCTCTCTCTCTCCTTATCAATTCATCAATCAAATCCATCATATAATGTGACATGTGCATAATAAAATAGACAATGAGTCACTAACCTTGCGCATGCCACATTAAATGCACAAAATGATGATTTCTAGCTCATAATTTACATATGCAAACATTAATCCAAATGTTTGCAATAATAAAAAGATACGGCAACATCTAAAGTAAACTCGTGACGGATCACAAGGATACCCCTCACCTGTTTATACATACCTACATCCGCATTCCGACCGAATGCGAATGCGATGAGACTAAAGTAATCCAACAAATCTAATACTAGGACCCGTCTTAAACCAAAGCCTGCTAGTATGATCCGTCCGATCAAGATCCGTGCACTACCGCACGTATAAGATCGAACCCTGCCATATATTATACGGCCTCTACAACATTTCGCCCGAAACTTGAGAAACTGTCTGTGGGGGACTCAAAAGACTCGTGAATACTTTGGCTGTGGATTTAACCACTAGCACATCAGAGGTATTAGCCGTACGTAACGGGCTACCAGGTATTGACCAAAAAGGTGGTCGATGAGCGAACTCATCCTGACACCCTACTGAGCCTGTCAGTGACAATATCCGTACAGTCCGGTCCGTTCATCTATGAGCATCGCAGGTCGGGCATAGGGGGTTGGTAAAAGTCAGACCCCCAAAAGCGGTACAAGTCGTGCCGGAGTGTAGCCTTGAACACACTGAGATACTACTGGAATACCTACCAGTAAATCTCCTGCCTCGGCCGAGGGCTTTGTATAATGGCTCTCTTAGATACAGCGCGACCTCATCCCCAATACCGGGAGAAACGAACCCTTGCCGATCCGCTCACTGCCTCCATATGGCTCGGTACTGTACCCAACTAAAACCTGTTTGCACGACTCTTTTGAGCCGTAGTAGGGTAGTAATCAATGCATAGTGGGAACTCACACGAGACAAATGACGATCTCAGGTCGATGAACTAACCTGTACACATGTCACCAGGGAACTGCTATCTGACGTCAGGTATAATACCAATTAGCATGTTCTCGGCGAGTCCTGTCCGGTGTACTCATAACCCAATGAGCACCTGTAAACATCTTAGGTGATCCAACTGACACCAATGGCTTGTAAGGCCGGCCATCGCCCCTCGTCGGGGTCTTGACTGTATACACTAGTCTTCTAATGGAGTATCGATGCCCAGTCTCGAAACACCCACGACTAAGGACCTTTTAAGGATGTGCTTATAGACTACCCAACACTCACGTATATGATCGCCATCATACTGCTGGTAGTCAAGCAAGAATTCTATGGGCTCTATCAACGTGCAATAGTGACCTGTAAGGTCAACCAATGCAATACACGATGATAAAGATAAACCATGGTAGCATACTATTCTCTATCAACGTGTAATAGTGAACTACAATGTCACCAAAAGCATGTACACGATGATAAAGACAAAGCAGATAGTATACAAACCTCTCGAGTGAGACTGTCTTACCGGTATAGGTCCTCCTTCAATCATTGCAATCACATGCCTGTGATCCAATAATTGACTCTGAGGGCACTATATCCAACAATCTCCCACTTGCACTCAAGGCTAATTATTGCGATGTCGCGTACTCACCGCCCGTGTGATACCGAACACCCAACTCCTCTGCTAATCAGTCTCACAAAGCTCATTTGCGAAACTATTGCGTTCGAGAAATATCCTCAGCTAGTGGATCCGCCCTGATGTTTTGTTACTATGTCTCTCTTTATCTCAAGTTCGCGGAGAAAGCCATCTCCCAAAATGAGCAATACCTGTCTTAGAATATGTCTGGATATCTGATGGGACCAAGTTCATAAATGAACACCAAATCCAAACTTCTTAGACTGTATTGTCAACTGAAACCAATCAGTATCCTGCGCCATGCCTTCCACAGTATTCGCTTGGACCACCTGTCCAAAATACTACGCCTCATCAGAGGGAAAACTATAACTCTAACAGTCACTCTGTCATCCAGGTCCCCTTGGAAGCCTGGAATGATAACCGTCTCCCGAAGAAGGCTGCCGTTATCAAATCCCTAGAACATCCACTTATGTTCTAAAACTGCTTCTGAACGTTTCTCCAGGATTGGATCAATATCAACTTATTGTATCTACTAAAAAACAACATCTGGTGTGGTACTTGACATCTCATGATTGACTCAATTGCCTAAGCAAGTGATCTGCCAATCATGCACATCCCTCTCCCCTTCAGTCTGTAGGACACTTTTAGAGAGGGTGACTCCATCACCTTCAGGTACACTACCGTGCCAGGAGTCGTCCATTCAAAAACACCTTTAGAATGCTGTCTAAGTACTCAGATTGGGATACTACCCAAATCTAGATCTAAAACCATAGATCTAGTAACCAGAATGTCTGATATAATATCTATATCCTATGTGGAGAAACCACTGCGTGACAACCAAAGTATAACCGATCGTAGTATAGGAATATCACTTCCTACTATGTGTATGTCATCCAAATACTAGGACATCACACCCTACTACCTTCTTAACAGATCCATCCCCTATTCTGATTAAGTCAAACCTATGAATGCCACATCAGAATTAGATGATCTAGCCCTGCTATATCTGCTTTAGTCTATAAATAGACATTAGCCACTTGTCCACTATGCTTCCGCTGCTCCGACTGACTACGACATACCCCTGGCAGAGTCATATACACGTACACTACTAAAGCTAGTTTGGAACGACGCTATACTCATCTTCCTGCCGGGTCTCACAGTCTGGAACAATAGTAATAGCAAGCCTGGGTAAACAAGAACCTCCTTGTCACCGTCCTTGAGGATACCGGAGTACCTCTCGGGTGCCTGAGGTTACCCACCATGTCTGCGGAGTGGCCAATGGAATGCCAAACCAGATTGAATCTTTAGGTTCTTATCAAATATTCAGTAATCGTTTGCGGTTCTGGAATCACTTCCATTTCTACCATAATCCCACTACTGTTTTCTGAAAAAATCCATTTTTATTAAAACTGTGGTGAGTCAAGAACAACATCACTATTGATCTTCCAGATGGTAGAAAGTCAACCCTCGTCATAGACCGGGTTAACCCACAAACAGCCATAACAGAAACGTGCCTTGAGTTATCCAGAGTCTGGTTTTAAGCATAAGGCGGACAACTCCTCGTACCTTAACATCGTTAAGATATGAACCGTTCTATATCCAATATAGAAACAGAGGCACTGATTTAATTGGAACCAGATTCAAATCATGCAGCTGTCTCTAGTGCATGTCAACTAAATGGAAAGAGGCCGATCAACATTACTCAACTTAGGAATACATCCAGATATGAGTAACCTGAAAGAGAAGGAAGTTCTCTTAATCATTACAATCAACTGAATAACATACACAAGTATCTATATCTTCGATCACCTTGAAGAATCCTGATACTTGCAACGCCTAGTTCTCTACTTTATTCTTATACCTATAACTTCTCAAAACTTGGACCTTGCATTTCTACGAAACACATGTCTAAGAACTAGAGAAGTCATGAGTAAACAGAATATAGTACGAGTACCATGTTAGTTGTATGTATGACCTAGAGGCCAGTATTGTACAGATGATGTATATTATATTGGATGCTTGGACATATATAGAGATGACTTTCTTGCTCGATATGATAGTATGCTAACTGGTTGCTCTTTATCTTAACATGTTTACTAGTCTCTTTAAACTGTCTTATAGTTACATGTTGATAAAGCCCTTAGGATGTGTACTTGACTACCTGGACTATGCTACAGATCATACTAGTGGGGACAAGGTAGTCCAAAAGTACATCCTTCAAGGTCCCTAGTCGTGGGTGTATCGAGACGGGGCATCGATATACCAGTGTAGACTAGCGTATACGCTTTTCGACCCATGAGATGGGCAATGGATGATCCCATATCCATTGGTGTTTGACATCAGAGATGGTGTACGGGTGCTCAGTGGAGACTGGGTACACTGGACGGACTCGCCGAGAACTCCCAGATGGTATTATACCTCATGTCAGATGGCAGTTATCAGGTGACACTTGTACAGGTTAGTCTGTAGACCCGAGATCGTCATAGAGTCTTGTGTGATTCCCACTGTGCTTTGATCTCCACCTTACCACGTCCATGAGGATGTGCAAAACGGTGGTCTTTGGGTACAGTCCCGAGTCACATGGTGGCAATGAGCGATAGGAGGGGTTTCGTCTCTCCCGGTATTGGGGGTTGATGTTGCGCTGTGCTCGATTGGCCGTAACAGGGAAGTCCCTGGCCAGGGCTGATCAGAGATTTGCTGGTAAGTGTTACCAGTAGTTTCTCGACCCGTTATGAGCCTCACATCGGCACGACTTATCGGTTATTGGGGTCTGACGTTTACCACCCCTAGACTTGATATGCGACATATCAGACGAACAGACCGGACAGTACGGTAAGTGTTACTGGTTGGATTCACAGGAGTGTGAGCATGCTAGCTCGTCGATCTTCTGATCGCTCAATACCCGGATGGCCGTTACGTTTAGCAGACAGCTTGCGGCTTGTGGGTGCTTGATATGATCATCATCTGCTACCGGCGTATTGACGAGTCTTTAGAGTCCTACACAGAGGTTTCCTGGCTCAAGCGAAACGAAATAGGAGCGCATATGAGATATGTGCAGGACCGAGAATAATGCGTGTATGTGATACCGTATTCCATTCTCGCGATGAATGTATCGATTGGTTATATGCGATATAACCTAGATATCGAATCAAGGATTGATTCGATAAGCCGATACATAGGATACTAGTCGGTTATATGCGATATGACCGGATCGTTAAATCAAGTGTTGATTTAATGATTTAATGTATAATTATATATTTGATATATTACTTTGCATTAACTAGTATTGGTTCACTTTAAATGGATTTTCTCACTTGATGGGCAAGTTGTATATGTGATATACTTTTGTGCACATGTTTGTATCATGTTTGATGATACTTGCTCATTTGGTTAAGTGTAAAGAATTAAACCTTGGTTAAGTAAATGGTTAGGGTTTTTATTTATTCATTCATTTATCTTTTTCATTTGGATTAAAAAGAAATTGCAAAAGAAAACAATATGGTTGCTTTCTTTCTTGAAGCTTGTTGAAGCTTCATGAAGCTTTGACCAAAGTGACCATTTTGTCTTCATGCTTAACCCTAACCATTCATCTAACCTTAGTCAATTCTCTACACCTAACCATGGTTCATATTATGATAAGTATTCATTTCTTTTGCATTTTAAAAGAGACTTATCATAATCATCTTGATCTTCTTCTTCTTCTTGAGTTCAAGAAAAACCTTGCCACCATTAATGGCATCTTGAGTAAACAAGTGAGAAATCCAATTCTAAAGTAAACCCACCTCCTATTTCTTCACCCTCTACCTCTTTCCAAGTAGTATAGGGTGTTTTCTTCAAAAGTTTCACAACTTGGTGAAGTCGGAGCTTGATCTTGTGTAACCTCGACGTAGATCATCTTCGGCATCGTAGCCGACGACTAGTCCGCTCATTTTCTCCGATGAAGCCGATTCAAGAGTCCGGGATTCAAGATGGACAGCGAGGGGACGACTACGTGGAGTTAAGGAAGTGGATAACCGGATCTACAAAGGTTGTAGCTTCTTATCTTTAGTTAAGTTGTTAACTAGTTTAATGTTTCGCCTAAAATTCTAGTTAACGATCCGTATTAGGGTTTCTCGGCACCGGAAAAATTTGAAATTGGCATGGTTGATGTCTTGTGAGACTTCATTAGAGTGCCTAGTAACCCTACAGTGGTATCAGAGCCTAGCTAGAGCCTTAGGCGATGCTTAGACGATATTTGAAACCTGATCGAAACCGAAACCCTAAAACCAAATCGCTCTCTGGACTTTTTCTAAAAACTGGGTTTTTTCCATATTAAAAATGCTTAAAAAATTCAGCAGGAAGTTATAAGAATTACGGTGCAAAATTGGACAAATGATGCCTCCAACCTGCGGCAGAACCGCGGCAGAAGCCTACCTTCTGCGGCGGTTCCGCGGCAACATGATGACGTCAGCCCTCCAAATTTGCACAGTAATTCCTATTTTACAGTGCTGAGTTTTATGGGAATTTTTAATATTTATTGAAGAGTTGAATTTTCTGGGGTGTTTTGGGAGTTCGCTGATTCGATCGGATTATCAGACTTTGTCGATGTGGCTTTCCGGATATTTTGGAATATGTTAAAAAGTTCGACCGGATGTAAATACCCAATCTTTCCCCTGCCGGAAAATATCCAAGTGTTGGATTTTTCTGTGGTTTAAAGACGTTCTGAGTAGTGCAAGTAACGCGATGTTCCCTCTAGAAGACAACAAACCTTAACTCGATTATGTGACCGTCTTGAACTGCCCTTTGAACCTTAGGGTTTGGGGCAGTACGGCGTGCTACATGTGAGGCGTTGGCTTGACCCTTCTACGGCTGGACCGTTGGTACTGAGGCTTGAAGTGAATGTCTTTGAACTTATTTCATGTGTTGAACGGTTTCGGGAAAACTTGGGTGTTCGAACGTTCGATCGGAAAGTTTAATATTTTTTATTTATCCAGAATGGGATACAATAATTGGAATTCACAAACAGTTATGAGATAACTGAATGAATGTTATAAATCTAGCGGTTTAGTCTCACTTGATATTGAAAAGAGTTTTCGATAATGAGACTAAAATGCGGGGTTTATAATTGTTAAGCATGTGATGTCTAAGTATTTCATTTGATTAGGCATGCGATATCTAAAGAGGTTGCGGATTCCAACTGTTGTAGTTTTACACTTTCTTTTCTGTGACCGTAAGTGTAATATGTGATATCGCCGGTTACGTTGCTATATGTCAACGACAATTGGAATGCGCATATTTACTTACGTTGATGACATGTGATGTTATGTGTTGCTGGATATGTTATATTGGATTGTCGTGTTTGAATAGCCGGGGTTTTTTTATGTGAGATGAGTGTTTTTCATTTTCATTCATGTAAAAACTTGTATGTAATATTCTTTTATTGGGGCACTTCCAGGTTGCGGAAGTTGTCACCTTTTGTATATTATTTACTTTTCCGCATTAGGATAGACCCAAGGAGGGGAGCACAAGTAACCGGGTTCTAGAGTCCAGTGGGAGACCATCTCGAGGAGTCGAGTCCGGGTCTCCTAACCCTAGAATTGGTAGGGTTGCTTGCCGCTCTCGTAGGGGTCTAGGGGTGTGGGATTGGCTATTCATCACGACCGTGGAATCCGTTTTTTATACTGGCTCGTATTGAAAACACGGACGTCCTAGTATATCCAATGTTTCATATGTTTCTTCTGCTGCGATATCTGTGATGTGATCATGTGATGTTCTATGATAAATACAGTATATAGTATATATGATATATTATATAGACGTTACTTATGTTTTGCACCCGCACTAGCCCTGCCCTGCTCTGTCGTTAGTTACCTAACCTAACGGTGCACGAGGGGACATCGAGGCGAATGCGGATGGCATAAGTGTACGTCGTATTTATCTGTGATGTTTAGGTGACTTAATTGATGGGACTTCATTAATGTGATTAATGAAAGAAAAGAAACCTAAGATGTTGTAGAATCAAATTTTAAACAAAACAGGTAGCTACAGTTCTTGCTTTGCATAGCGGTATATATGATATACCCTGCACCTCATTCGATGAAGAAAGGGCCGAGATCCCTTCACCGAGAGTGACCCCTTTAGCAATAACTGGAAGATGCTACACACCCGGTTTGACTTTTGATTGCTTCTTTAGTTTCTGCTTTGCACAGCGATATATATAATATATCCCGCACCTCATTCGACGAGGAAAGGGCCGACGATCCCTTCACCGGGAGTGACCCCTTTAGCAAAACTAGAAAGGCCTCAAAATCACTCCATTTCAAAACTTCATTCGATTCTACAACGATATCAAGTTCATTACGAAATAGGTTTTCAGAAAAACCTGTCGTAGCCCTCCGTCATTTCAGATAAGAACTGTTTAGTATTCGTGCTGCGTTTGTTGGCCTTTGTCAAGGCGTAGTGTGCGGTAGCTGAATAGTGCTTATCTGCTTATGCATGTGATGCAGATTGTTTCAGGGTAGTCGTACGACCTTGTTGGCCTTTGTCAAGGGTCGTGCGGGTGGGTTTGATTCAATCAAGAAATGACGGGTTGAACTTGACTAGCATCCCATGATTTGTTGGCCTTTGTCAAGGTCATAGGACGCTAGGGGCAAAATATTATCGGGAATTTCAAGTGTTGAAATTTGCAATGAGATTGCATACCTTCTATGAGATAGTTGGATCCCGATACCCACTGTGAGTAAGAGTTACTCCTGGGAGAGTTTTGCACATTGCAAATTAGCTGATCAAGTAGGTGTCTAGAAAGGTGTCAACGGGGTTACGCCTCTGGGAAAACGAGGTTTACATTAATTAGGTTCGTGCGAAAGCACGGGGGACCTCCCTCAAAGTACCGACACTGGCCTGGCTCAAAGATTGGCGAACTTGTAGTGTGTAATTAATCCCGGCTAGTCTTTCCTTTTAGGGTTTGAAGGAAGATTTGATAAAAACCAGTGGGAGCCATCCTGATTAGATAAGATAATAACCAATCTGATCTTGCACGAGCATACGCTAAAGTGTTTTCTTCTCTCTCTCTCCAGGTAGCGACCATTTCATGCCCTAATAAAGATAATAATATGGATGTATTGACCGAACCCGCATGTTATACTGTGCTGGGGAACGTTGGTTCCGTTCTTTCCTATAAGAGTTATAGGACTGAGCAGGATATAGGGGAATACCAGGATTCCCATGCCACCCGAATGAAGAAAGTACAAGATGATGCATTTTCTTCGGGTGTGTTCGTTACAGAGAACTGTTTCTCCATTTGCTCTACGTCCTGGGTATTAGATACCGGGTCAGGATCCCATATATGTAATCAGTTACATGGGCTTAGGAAAGGTAGAGAACTTGGAGAAGGTGATAAAGACATCAGAGTTGGAAATGGTGCAATTGTTGCAGCTAAGACTGTCGGGGAATATCACCTTGTATTACCAACTGGTAGCACATTGGTTCTGAACGAATGCTATTACATGCCGAACCTGATATGCAACATTATATCGGTTTCTTTGTTGAGTAAAGAGGGATATAATTTTGTATTACAGGACAATGTTATGAACATTTTCTGTAACCAAAAGTTGGTTGGATCAGGCACGTTGTGCAATGGCATTTATGTTCTAAATCAATCAACAGTTCTGAGCATAACAAACACACACAAGAGGAAGAGTTCAGAACTGAACGAATCCTTCTTGTGGCATTGTAGACTGGGTCACATCAATGCGACACGACTGGCTAAGTTACATAAGGATGGATATTTAAATCCGTTCGAATTTTCATCTTATGACACTTGCCAGTCATGTCTCAAAGGCAAGATGACCAAAACTCCGTTTACGGGACACGGAGAAAGAGTTACCGAACTCTTGGGACTAATACATAGTGATGTATGCGGTCCCATGTCTACACATGCCAGGGATGGTTCTTCATACTTCATTATATTCACTGACGATCTCTCTAGATTCGGATATGTGTTCCTGATGAAACACAAATCAGAAGCTTTTGAGAAATTTAGAGAATATAAACAAGAAGTTGAAAACCAAACTGGAAAAAGTATTAAAATCCTTCGATCTGATGGAGGAGGTGAATACTTGAGCAATGAATTCCTGGACTTCCTAAAAAAGAATGGGATTCTCTCTCAGCTGACACCTCCATATACACCACAGCACAACGGTGTATCAGAACGGAGGAACCGCACCCTATTAGATATGGTGCGCTCTATGATGAGCACAGCTGAGTTACCTATTTCCTTCTAGGGATATGCGCTGGAAACAGCAGCATACCTATTAAATCAAGTTCCAACTAAATCTGTACCTACCACACCATATGAGATATGGAGTGGGAAGAGACCATGTCTTAAACGAGTTAAGATATGGGGTTGCCCGGCCTATGTCAAAAGGCAAAATCCGGACAAACTCGAGGCACGGTCAGTTCTATGCAAGTTTGTGGGATATCCCAAACATTCACATGGATATCTTTTCTACCATACAGAGGAACAAAAAGTGTTTGTTTCTCGACATGCCACCTTTTTGGAAAAGGAATTTCTTGCAAAAGAAATTAATGGGGATAAGGTAGAACAGGAAGAAATTCCGGCTACACAAACTCAAACTGAAGATTTAGTAGAACCAGGGGATTCAGAAGCTCCTGACGAAACTCAGCCTCTCCGCCGATCTAGTAGGGTTCCTCGCCCACCTGAGAGATACTACGGTTTTCTCATGGATGGTGGGAGCGAGGATTGCATCATGGAGGATGATGACCCAACTAGCTTCGAGCAGGCCATCACGAGTAGGGACTCAGTGAAATGGCTGGATGCTATGCGGTCCGAGATGGAATCTATGTACACCAACAAAGTATGGACTTTGGAACTTGCTCCTGAAGGGGTAAAACCCATTGGGAGCAAGTGGATCTTCAAGAAAAAACTTGGTGTAGATGGGAAAGTGGAGACTTTCAAAGCTAGACTTGTTGCAAAGGGTTTTCGTCAAAGACCAGGTGTGGACTATGACGAAACCTTTTCTCCAGTGGCTATGCTTAAATCCATCCGGATCATGCTTGCCATCGCTGCATATCATGACTATGAAATCTGGCAAATGGATGTTAAGACCGCCTTTCAAAATGGTGATTTAGAAGAGTGCGTGTACATGACTCAGCCGGAGGGCTTCGTAGACAGCGGGAGCAGCGGGAAGGTATGCAAGCTGCTTAAATCCATTTCTGGATTAAAGCAAGCATCGCGGAGTTGGAACATCTGCTTTGACGTCATTATCAAAGAGTTTGATTTCGTCAAAAACCCAGATGAACCTTGTATCTACAAGAAGGTGGCAGAGAGCAAGGTTGTCTTCCTCGTATTGTACGTGGACGACATACTCTTGATAGGAAATGATATTCCTATGCTGCAATCGGTCAAGCTCTTCTTATCACAAAGATTCTCAATGAAAGATCTTGGTGATGCCTTCTGCATATTGGGAATTAGGATCTATAAAGATAGATCCAAACGGATATTGGGATTGTCCCAATCCAGGTACATTGACACCATACTAAAGAGGTTTAGTATGGAAGAATCCAAGCGTGGGAACTTGCCCACGATCTCTGGAGTCACTCTCTCCAAAGAGATGTCTCCCAAGACAGATTTGGAGAGAGCTCGCATGCAAGGGATACCCTATGCTTCGGCTGTAGGCTCTATCATGTATGCGATGCTATGTACCAGACCCGATGTAGCATACTCACTAAGTGTAGTGAGCAGGTATCAAGCTGATCCTGGAGAGAGTCACTGGACAGCTGTGAAGAGCATTCTCAAGTACTTGCGAAGGACTAAAGAGATGCTCTTGGTGTATGGTAACAGAGAACTCCAAATGGTGTCCTTTACCGATTCGAGCTTCCAGAGTGATAAGGACGACTCTAAGTCGCAGTCGGGATTTGTCTTTACCCTTTACGGAGGGGCGGTTAGCTGGAAGTGTTCCAAGCGGGCAACGGTGGCAGACTCGACGATGGAGGCTGAATACATCGCTGCCAACGATGCTGCCAAAGAGGCTGTCTGGATCAAGAAGTTCATTACTGAACTTGGAGCGGTTCCATCCATTGAGCATCCAATACCTTTGTATTGCGATAACAATGGAGCGGTGGCTTTGGCCAAGGAACCCAGGTCCCATCAGCGATCCAGGCATATTCTGGGGCGGTATCACCTGATCCGGGAGATAGTTAATCGCCGGGAGATCGAGGTCAGGAGGGTTGACACGAAGAACAACACGGCGGATCAACTCACGAAGGCCATTCCCCAGATACAGTTTGAGAGACTCTTCGGGATGCTCGGTATGCGATACTACAGCAGCTGGCCCTAGTGCAAATGGGAGATTGTTAGTTGTATGTATGCCCTAGAGGACAGTATTGTACAGATGATGTATATTATATTGGATGCTTGGATATATATAGAGATGACTTTCTTGCTCGATATGATAGTATGCTATCTGGTTGCTCTTTATCTTAACATGTTTACTAGTCTCTTTAAACTGTCTTATAGTTACATGTTGATAAAGCCCTTAGGATGTGTACTTGACAACCTGGACTATGATGCAGATCATACTAGTGGGGACATGGTAGTCCATAAGTACATCCTTCAAGGTCCCTAGTCGTGGGTGTATCGAGACGGGGCATCGATATACCAGTGTAGACTAGCGTATACGCTTCTCGACCCATGAGATGGGCGATGGATGATCCCATATCCATTGGTGTTTGACATCAGAGATGGTGTACTGGTGCTTAGTGGAGACTGGGTACACTGGACGGACTCGCCGAGAACTCCCAGATGGTATTATACCTCACGTCAGATGGCAGTTCTCAGGTGACACTTGTACAGGTTAGTCTGTAGACCCGAGATCGTCATAGAGTCTTGTGTGATTCCCACTGTGCTTTGATCTCCACCTTACCACGTCCATGAGGGCGTGCAAAACGGTGGTCTTTGGGTACAGTCCCGAGTCACATGGAGGCAATGAGCGATAGGAAGGGTTTCGTCTCTCCCGGTATTGGGGGTTGATGTTGCGCTGTGCTCGATTGGCCGTAACAGGGAAGTCCCTGGCCAGGGCTGATCAGAGATTTGCTGGTAAGTGTTACCAGTAGTTTCTCGACCCGTTATGAGCCTCACATCGGCACGACTTATCGGTTATTGGGGTCTGACGTTTACCACCCCTAGACTTGATATGCGACATATCAGACGAACAGACCGGACAGTACGGTAAGTGTTACTAGTTGGATTCACAGGAGTGTGAGCGTGCTAGCTCGTCGATCTTCTGATCGCTCAATACCCGGATGGCCGTTACGTTTAGCAGACAGCTTGCGGCTTGTGGGTGCTTGATATGATCATCATCTGCTACCGGCGTATTGACGAGTCTTTAGAGTCCTACACAGAGGTTTCCTGGCTCAAGCGAAACGAAATAGGAGCGCATATGAGATATGTGCAGGACCGAGAATAATGCGTGTATGTGATACCGTATTCCATTCTCGCGATGAATGTATCGATTGGTTATATGCGATATAACCTAGATATCGAATCAAGGATTGATTCGATAAGCCGATACATAGGATACTAGTCGGTTATATGCGATATGACCGGATCGTTAAATCAAGTGTTGATTTAATGATTTAATGTATAATTATATATTTGATATATTACTTTGCATTAACTAGTATTGGTTCACTTTAAATGGATTTTCTCACTTGATGTGCAAGTTGTATATGTGATATACTTTTGTGCACATGTTTGTATCATGTTTGATGATACTTGCTCATTTGGTTAAGTGTAAAGAATTAAACCTTGGTTAAGTAAATGGTTAGGGTTTTTATTTATTCATTCATTTATCTTTTTCATTTGGATTAAAAAGAAATTGCAAAAGAAAACAATATGGTTGCTTTCTTTCTTGAAGCTTGTTGAAGCTTCATGAAGCTTTGACCAAAGTGACCATTTTGTCTTCATGCTTAACCCTAACCATTCATCTAACCTTAGTCAATTCTCTACACCTAACCATGGTTCATATTATGATAAGTATTCATTTCTTTTGCATTTTAAAAGAGACTTATCATAATCATCTTGATCTTCTTATTCTTCTTGAGTTCAAGAAAAACCTTGCCACCATTAATGGCATCTTGAGTAAACAAGTGAGAAATCCAATTCTAAAGTAAACCCACCTCCTATTTCTTCACCCTCTACCTCTTGCCAAGTAGTATAGGGTGTTTTCTTCAAAAGTTTCACAACTTGGTGAAGTCGGAGCTTGATCTTGTGTAACCTCGACGTAGATCATCTTCGGCATCGTAGCCGATGACTAGTCCGCTCATTTTCTCCGATGAAGCCGATGCAAGAGTCCGGGATTCGAGATGGACAGCGAGGGGACGACTACGTGGAGCTAAGGAAGTGGATAACCGGATCTACAAAGGTTGTAGATTCTTATCTTTAGTTAAGTTGTTAACTAGTTTAATGTTTCGCCTAAAATTCTAGTTAACGATCCGTATTTGGGTTTCTCGGCACCGGAAAAATTCGAAATTGGCATGGTTGATGCCTTGTGAGACTTCATTAGAGTGCCTAATAACCCTACATACCAAACCCTCTGTCCTCATGGACACTGGACAACATACAATACTCTGTATAAGTCCCCTGAGTCTAATAACTCATTCCCTGTGTGTCGTAGGTTGAAAACTGTACTTATGGTTAAGAAGAATTACACCGCTGTTTAATACTCCTTACCTAACCATCCACTGATATAGGTAAATGTCATAGACATAATATCAAAAAGTTATATCTCACTTTTCAAAATTAAACGTACAGATATATCAATTTGAAATTAGTGCGTAACAACAGATATTCAAAACCAAATATTTGCCGACCGGCAAACAACCCAGGCGATTTCCGCAAATATCACCAATTACAACGAATCCTGATATAATGAAGATGATCACCAAATTTTCAATAACTTGCTCCCACTCATCATCTGTAAAACCATACAGATGTGAGAATCAAACCTGGTAAATACATACCCTGGAGCAAGGACTAATTGGGAAATCAGTTTTCCTTTAACAATACATAGTGAAACTGAAACATATAAATGTTTCGAAGGGGTATCCTGGTATTCCTAGTAATGCCTCTTCCATTATCAGATTCACAACTGTAACCGTATATTTCTTTGCCATATCTCCAAATCCCTTTATATGTCTTTAGTGATTACCTCTTGTACACCTTCGTTAGGCTAAACGGTTTTCTTCCTTCCCTATCGTTCGGCTCCAGCCTATGGTTTGGAAGAAGACTATCGAATAATCGTAATAGGTGTACTATCCTAATCCTAGGAGCACTCGCAACCTGAGAGAAGGTAAAGATAAAAGAAAACTGAATAAAACCTTATTCCTATTTCTCCTGAACCAGAATCCATCCCCGAACTGGAACATGTTCCATTCGAGTTCGTATATAACCATACGATGGAGTATCTAAATAACTATAGATCTTCATAGTGATACGGAGTGTTTTGGAAAAATACAAATGTGAAGTAGGAGTGGCGACGAAATACTTGGTTTGGTCGTGAATAGCAGTCGCAATTTACTTTGCCCTCTTTCTAATCCCTTTATTTGTCTTTACTTAATAACTTCTGCACACCTTCGTTAGGCTAATTGGTTTTCTTCATTCCCCACCGTTTGGCACCTGCCTATGGTTTGGAAGAAGACTATCAAATAAGCGTAATAGGTGTACTGTCCTAATCCAAGGAGCACTCACAACCTGAGAGAAGGTAAAAGAAAAAGAAAACTGAATAGTCCTATTCATTTTCTCCAGAACCAGAAGCCATCCTCAAATCTGGAACAAGTTCCTTCGAGTTCGTATATAACCATACGATGGTTTTATCCAATGGAAGTGGATGTTCGTAGTAATACGGGGTGTTCTGGAGAAAAGGGTAAAAGTAGGAGTGGCAATGAGGTTTGCAACTCTGATAATCCAAAAGCCTGTGTTTAAGAAGTTTCGGTTAACTTGGTCACTGAGTCATAGTCAAGGGTCGGGCCATGGTCTCTGCCAAAGAGAGAGAGAAAAGAAACACTCTGCGTGCACTCTAACCTAGATCAGAATGGATATCAATTTATCCAATCAGGAAACCTCCCACTGTAACCTCAAATTCTCCTGCAAACCTGAAAGAAGAATTAGTCGGGATCACCCGAGGAGTAAACCAACTCATCAGTAAGGAATCGGGCTCCAATTATCATCGCATGATAACATGATGGAATCCACTTACGTTACCACACTCCAGAAGGTATGAGCATATCTGGCAAGTTTGAGTATCTTTAGAAACACCCGATGTGATTTTTACCCCTAGGACTCAAGTGACCTTGACGAATAATCAACAAATTAAAAGGTCCTAGTCAAGTTCAACCCGTCATTATCTTGATTGCGTTAAACCCACCCGCACGACCCTTGACGAATAATCAACAAAGTCGTAAGACTGTCCTAACCAATTCACATATCCATGCGACATAAAAGCATTACAGAGCTACCGCACACTACGCCTCGGCAAATAGCAACGACAAACGTAGCGCGAATACTAAGCAATGCTAATCTGAAATGACGGAGGGCTACGGCAGGTTTTTGGCGAAAAACCTTTTAACATAATGAACTTGATAACGTTGAAGGAACCGGATAGCTTTTTAAAAATATAGTGGCGAAAACCTTTGCTAAAGAGGTCACTCCCGGTGAAGGGATCTCGGCTCTTTCCCCATAGAATGAGGTGCAGGATATTCCAACTGAATACCACGATGCAAAGCAAAAGGCAAGCGGCAATAGTGATGTTATTAACCTGACGCAAACATCTATCCAAGGGGTCACTCCCGGTGAAGGGATCTCGGCCCTTGCCTCGTCGACTGAGGTGCTGGATATTCATAAACGAATACCACTGTGCAAAACAAAAGAGAACGTCCTTGCAATAACAGCTTTTTTTGAAAAATGTTCCAACAACATCAGAATAGATTTTTTTAACTTGCATTGATCCGAATCAATGCAGTCCCATCAATTGATCACACCAACAATGAACGAAAATACGATGTACGTATATGCCATCCGCATTCGCCACTGGGTCCCGTCATCACCCGTTAGGTTACTTAACTAACGACAGAGCGGGGTCTGGACTAGCGCGGGTGTAAAACATATACAACATCTACTAGTATTTATATCAATATATAATAATCGCTCAAGGCGTTATAAAATGCAACATCACAGAGAGTAATAAGCATCACAGAATAATACAGATAATCTGGGATCCACGGGTTTCATAGAGCCGCTACTTAAACTCGACGTTCCCCTGGTCGTGTGGATAGCCTGTGCAATGAAATCCTAGACCACTACGGGCGCGGAAAGTTACCCGCCAAAACCTGAAGCGAGGCAGCCCCCTTCAACAACGTGAATGGACCACCCAGCACATCACGGAATCCGGTAACTTGGGCACACCTCCTTGGGTCAACTTGTACCCCCTACGAGTGCGGCGAATAGCCCGCCATTTCTAGACTGAAGCCCCCTCCGTCTCAAAGCCATGAGATGTGGGCCCGTTTCCCTCTAGAACCCGGCTACTCGTACACCCCACCGCGGGGTAATCCTAGTACAGAAAGCAAAATATACAACGGGTACATCGATCTCAGCCCGGTCGTGCCCCAAAAGAATAATATACAAACAGGCAAAGACGGCAGTCCACATGTCAGACGCTCGCCCTGCAATATCAAATGTACAAATACAACCAAACTGTACTACCATTGGATCCAGGCTATCCACCACGACAAATCCGCAACATCACAGCACAACACAAAACATCAACGTGAATGTCACGTTTGCAAATCCGCCTAAAAGAGCTATAGCAATTAGACAGGATTTACCGATCAAATGACATTCACGGTCGCAGATATAATGTAAATACTGTGAACTAACATGTTTTAAAAATTTCGATCGACAAAGTTTCCTGAAGTGGGCCCCAAGCACAATTCCCAGTACTCAAACAGATCTGGGCCCAAACAAAAAATACCAGAAACCACCTATCCAAGTCAGAGACCACCTCAGGAAATTTCGTGCACTGTGGCTACAGTACGGCGGCGGATCTGCGGCCAAAATATGGGTACGGCCGCGGATCCGCCCTGCTACAGTGAAATCAGCACACTAAATTTTCTCAGTTCTCTTAAAAAACCATGACTGATTTTCTGACATGCCCAAAAAAATTTTTTAGAGCACGAAACAAATTCGACAGAAACTGAACAATTGGAAACATAGTTTTTGGAAATTTCATCCGATCGAAGTTCTAAAGACGCTAGAGCAAGCTAGTAAAATTTAATGGCATGGCTCTGATACCATGTAAGACTACGGTAGCGCCCCGGCCGTCTTTACGAGGCCAAAATGCGGAAACAAAATTTTTTCTAAACTAGAAACCGACGCTATCGTATGCTTAAAATCCGGATCGAACCATTAACCTACAACTAGCTATCTAGAGAGAGGGTTGGAAAGCTATATCGATCGATCCGTGTCCTTCGGTCTTTGGCCACCATCCCAAGTTCCTCACGGCATCTCCGGTCTCGATCTCCTCGTCGGAAAGGGCACCACATCTACGAGTATTTTTATGGGCTCCCGCTTCATCCGAAGCAACTCGGGCACGAAGTGTGCTAGCCGACGTGTCCAAGGTGTTGTAGAGAATGTTTGTGATCACTTTGTCTCTTGCATCCATTGCTTGGATAGAGGTTAGAGGTGTTGCCATTGATGGAGATAATGAGCTAGAGGAAGAAGGAGGAGGAGAAGCTTTCTCTTCTTTTCTTTTCTTGTGTTTGAATGATAATGAGAGTGAGAGTGAATTATTAAAATACAAGAGCTAGCAACCATATCATGGCAGCCCCTCTCTCTCTCCTTATCAATTCATCACTCCAATCCATCATATAATGTGTCATGTGCACAATAAAAGAGACCATGAGTCACTAACCTTGCAAATGACACATTAAATGCACAAAATGATGATTTTTAGCTCATAATTTCCATATGCAAACATTAATCCAAATGTTTGCAACAATAAAAAGATACGTCAAAATCTAAAGTAAACTCGTGATGGATCACAAGGATACCCCTCACCTGTATATACATAGTAGCATCCGCATTCCGACCGAATGCGAATGCGATGAGACTAAAGTAATCCAACAAATCTAATACTACGATCCGGCTTAAACCAAAGCCCACTAGTATGATTCGTCCGATCAAGATCCGTGCACTACCGCACATATAAGATCGAACCCTGCCATATATCATACGGCCTCTACAACGTTTCGCCCAAAACATGAGAAACTGTCTTTGGGGGACTCTAAAGACTCGTCAATACTTTGGCTGAGGATTTAACCACTAGTATGTCAGAGGTATTAGCTGTACGTAACAGGCTACCAGGTATTGACCAAAAGGGAGGTCGATGAGCGAACTCATCCTGACACCCTACTGAGCCTGTCAGTGATAATATCCGTACAGTCCGGTTCGTTCGTCTATGAGCATCGCATGTCGGGCCTAGGGGGTTGGTAAAAGTCAGACCCCTAAAAGCGGTACAAGTCGTGTTGGAGTGTAGCCCAGAACACCCTGAGATATTACTGGAATACGGACCAGTAAATCTCCTGCCTTGGCCGAGGGCTTTGTGTAATGGCTCTCCTAGACACATCGCGACCTCACCCCCAATACCGGGAGAGATGAACCCCTGCCGATACGCTCACTGCCTTCATGTGGCTCGGGAATGTGTCCAACTAAAACCTGTTTGCACGACTCCTTTGAGCCGTGGTAGGGTAGTAATCAAAGCACGATGGGAACTCACACGAGACAAATGAGGATCTCAGGTCGATGAACTAAATTGTACACATGTCACCATGGAACTACTATCTGACGTCCGGTATAATACCAACTAGCATGTTCCCGGTGAGTCCTGTCGGTGTACACATAACCCAATGAGCACCTGAAAACATCTTAGGTGATCCAACTGACACCAATGGCTTATGAGACTGGCCACCGCCCCTCGTCGGGTTCTCGACTGTATACACTAGTCTACAATTGAGTATCGATGCCTAATCTTAAAACTCCCACGACTAGGGACCTTTTAAGGATGTGCTTATAGACTACCCAACTCTCACGTATATGATCGCCATCATACTGCCGGTAGTCAAGCAAGAATCCTATGGGCTCTATCAACGTACAATAGTGACCTGTAAGGTCACCCAAAGTGGTACACGATGATATAGATAAACCATGGTAGCATACTATTCTCTATCAGCGTGTAATAGTGAACTACAATGTCACCTAAAGCATGTACACGATGATAAAGATAAACCAGATTGTATACAAACCTCTCGAGTGAGACTGTCCTACCGGTATAGGTCCTCCCTCAATCATTGCAATCACGTGCCTGTGATCCAATAATTGACTCTGAGGGCACTATATCCAACACTTGCATCGGCATGACTTATTAGGCTATTGGGGTCTGATGTTATACCACCCCCAGGCTATGATATGCGGCATATCTAACGAAGAGACCTGACTGTATGGTAGTGTTACTGATTGGATTCGCAGGAGTATGAGCAGGCTTACTCATTGATCTTCTGATCGCTCAATACCCAGGTGGCCGTTATGTTTAGCAGACCGTTTGCGGCTTGTGGGAGTTTGATATGATCATCACCTACTTCCAGCGTATTGACGAGTCTTTAAAGTCCTACAAAGAGGTTTCCTGTTTCATGTGAAACGAAGTAGGAGCACATATGTGATATGTGCGGGACCGAGATTAATGCGTGTATGTGATACCGCATTCTATTCTCGCGATATGTGATATCGGACGGTTGTATGTGATATAGCCGGGATATCGGATCAAGTGTTGATTCGATAGCTTGTTACATTTGATATTAGTCGGTTGTATATGATAAAGCCGGATTATTAAATCAAGTGTTGATTTAATAATTTAAAATATAAATATATATTTGATATATTATCTTTCTTTAACTAATATTAGCCCACTTAAGATTTCTTTTCTCACTTGTGTACATTTAGTATATATGTGATATATAAGATTTCTTTTCTCACTTGTGTATATTTTGTATATATGTGATATATATTAATGTACATTATTTTGTGTCATGCTTGATGCCACATGCTTCATGGGTATATGAGACTTACACCATGCTTATAATAATGTGAGGGTTTTGTTTATTTAAAGTAAATCAAAATTAATGGTAATTAATCACATGGTTCAAGCTTGTAGAAGCTTGTGGACCCATTGACAAAGTCCACTCATTTTGTTTTACTCGAAGATATTTATTAACCCAACCATTATTGTTAACACATGGTTTATTCTGTACATGAGTTAGTGTATGACACTAACTCACCCATGGTTGCTATTCTCACCTCATGAGTTCATTCTTTCATCTTCATGAGAAAAAACTTTTTAGGTTTTTTCTAAGTGAGAAAATATTGTGGGAAAATTAAATCTAAAGTGAGCCTATTTTCTACTTCATCATCCTTTACTATTAGCCATTTAGTTTAGGGTGTTTACTTCACTAAACACTAATTTAGTGAAGAGATAGCATGAGCTTGAGTCTTCTTGACGTAGATCATCTTCGGCCTCGAAGACTTCGAGAAAGCTTGTTCATTTCTTCATGTGAACCCTTACTAGAGTTTGGGAGTTCACTACTTGGAGCGAAAGGATTACTACACGAAGCTTTAGAAGTG
This sequence comes from Agapanthus africanus, assembly GCA_030015575.1. NCBI lineage: Eukaryota > Viridiplantae > Streptophyta > Magnoliopsida > Asparagales > Amaryllidaceae > Agapanthus > Agapanthus africanus. Next base: position 377,651,085 of record CM057337.1, on the reverse strand, counting down.
AAGGACCGGTCTACAAAGATTGTATTCCTCATTCACTTAGTTGTAATGTTTGATTACATGTTTGCATTGATATTTTGTTTAAATCTCTAGTTAAAGATTCTAAGTTAGGGTTCATTAGAACGACAAAAATTTGAAAACGGCATGGACAATGCCTCCCGAAACCTTGCTGCTGCGCTAGGGATCCCAACAGTGGTATCAGAGCCTAGCTGGAGATTTAAACGATGTTTGTTAGATTACGAAATCGAAATTGCTCCGAAACATGAAACGTTAGAATCTAGTTTCTGTCGTTTTTTATTTGGCCTCTTAAATTTTTTTTAGCAACTGCAGAATGTTTTATGAGACATTTCATGAACACAGAGAAAATTTGAACGGGTTTGGTCAGTTTTTGGCCGAGCAGATGGGAAAATTTCCCGAAGAGGCCGGCCCTGTTGCAGTGTTCTAGCTTCAAATTTTTTCTGTGTTCCAGTCTCTGGGTTTTGGTGTTTCAGGTGTTGATAGTTTTTGCCAAATTTGCGTGTGATGTTAACTTTCTGCAAAAGCAATTAGGAGTGTTTCATAATCGTAATTCTAACATCTATTCGGGTTATTTAGATGATGTTAAAAAGTTTGAACGGATATCAATAACCAAATTTTTCCCCGCTGGAAATTTTCCAAGTGTTGGATTTTTTGCAAGTTTAAAATTTTTAGAAAATCATACAAGTGATTCTGTGGACCCTCTAGAAGAATAATACCCAAACTCGACATTTTGGATTGCAGAACCGCAGTCATACCCTAAGGTTTGCTGCAGTTCCGTGGTGACATGAGCGAGGCATGTGTCGGCCCTTCTTCGGATGGTTCATAGGAGCTGTGGCATATTTTGGGTACTTTTTGAACTCCGCTAAAGTGTCGAGCTTATTAGGCAATTTTAGGTGCTTTCTTATTCGATCGAAAAGTTTAACTTCGTCTAGCTATCTGTGATTGTGATACAATATTTGGAATCCACATAATAGTTATGAGATAATTAGTTTGAATTTTATTAATCTAGTAGTTTAGTCTCAATTGAGCGGTTGCCACATAATTTTGATGTGGATCAAAAGTCCGTCGTAATTACGTAGTGTATGCGGATACTCGCCGGGTAACCATACTAGATATCCATGGCACATAGCCCTGACTAAGTGACTGTAGGAGAACCCCATCGCCAAAAGCATCCGTTCGGGTGCTCGCGGCCGCGGTGTTCCGCCTTAGTGCACTCGTCGAGGGCATCCGGGGTGTGGCCGTCTTCTAATGTTTCCGACGAACATTCGATTAGGTTATCGGGAATCTTGTTGAATTACCCGAGAAGTTATTGGAAAGTGTTTTCAATATCGAGACTAAAATGCGGGGTTTATAATTGTTGGGCATGTGATATTTAAGGAATTCATTAGGTTGGGCATGAAATCCAAAGTATGTGATACATTGGGTTTATGATGACTAAGGTGGTTGCGGATTGCAATTGTTGTAGTTTTTTACTTTCTTTTCTTTGTCCGTAAGTATAATATGTGCTGTATTGCCATTTTTGTTGCTATATGTCAACGACAAATGGGATATGCATATTTACTTACGTTGATGACATATGATGTTATGTCTTATTGTGATATGTTATATTGGATCGTCATGTTTTGAATAGCCGGGGTTTTTATGTGAGATGAGAGTTTTTCATTTTCATTCATATAAAAGCTTGTATTTAATATTCTTTTACTGGGGAACTTCCGGATTGAGGATGATGTCACCATTGATATATATTATTTACTTTTTCGCATTAGGATAAACCCAAGGAGGAGAGTGTAAGTGCACGGCGGCTCCCCGGCCATCAATCCGACGCCAGAATGCGGAAACGAAACTTTTCTAGAACTTAGAAACCGGCACCACCGCGCACAAAAATCCCGGATCGGGCCATTAACCTAACTCTAGCAAACATAAGAAAGGGGGAGAATGCTATACCAACGATCCGTGTCCTTCGGTCTTTGCCTCCACTCCGATCTCCTCGCGAAATCCCCGGTCGTCGCCTCCTCGTCGAAATGGGCACCACATCGCCGGGTTCTTTTACGGGTGATTAGTCGAAAATAATGCATATTTTAGCCGGCAATTTCCTCATCATTTGCATCCAGATAGAAGTGTTCGGCATTCATATTTTACATATTAGCAAAGCTGTCACAAAATATCAGATTACATGTATTAAACTCTAAAACCGACACTATGAAGGAAATTGACTGCATTTCATGGCGTCGCATTATCTCTATATTGCGCAACACTTGTTTTAGGATCTATGCAGGAAAATCCAGAAGAAAGGCCAAAATTTACACGGTACCGATCAAACTTTACGCCAACTCAATGATTTCAGATCTGGTATAAATCCAAAAGGGAAAATACAAATCAACACATCAGATTAAGCTACAAATGTTGTTCCAAGACCATACCAGGAAGCCTAAGGCCCAAGCCCCATAGACAGCCGCGGATCCGCGGCAGAAGCCTGCTTGAGCCGCGGATCCGCGGTGGGTTCAAGGAATTAGCTCCTCATTTTTGGTGCAAAACTCTTAGATCAGCTCCTACACTTCAAAAGGACACTCCAATTTCCAGAAGACTCCAGAGACTTCTGCCAGATCAGCGAACTTTGGGATCTACACTAAACTAGCCTATCATTCTAGAACCTTCTCCCTAAACCCTAGCTTAAACCCTAAGCTAAGCCTAACAAACTCTTTCTAGAAGTCTCTCAACAAACTTTTGGAGGGAACTCAAAGCCTTAGGGTTTGGGAGATCTATAAATAAGACCCTAGGCTCACTTGTAAAGGATATACTTGATACTTAGATCCATTATCCAAACTTAGATACTTCTTCATTTTACTCTCTTCATCTTCTTCTTCCATAAATCTAGTGAGAGGATTTGTGTGAAACCCTAACCCTAATCCCAATCAAAAGCCAAGATCCCGAGTACCCATCAAGCAAGAAGCCGTGCAACCTTTTATGAGCCGAGCCGATCTTCAACAGAGCAAGTGGTCCAAAGCCGATCCACGACTCACGGAGCCGAGCGACGCCAATTCAACAATTTAGTTCTTCCTCTTGTAGTTCTTGAGCGACTGTAATCAACTTGTTGATATAAATAAAAGGTGATATTCTTTTATCTTGTTTTCTTTAAATTCTCGCATCATGATATCTTTTCAATTCTTGAATACTTTCTGTGTGATGATGTTTGAGTAATACTCCGCTCGTCGAGGAGTCGAGACGATCAATAGAATGATGATGTAATATATCTTAAATCGATTCTTGAATCCTACGAGTTTTGTAAACCCTAGCATGTTCAAGAATCGACGACCCAATTCGTTGCGATGCTTTCTTGATTGATATCGCTCGAGATTGGGGAGCTACGATATTGTTAGAGGCTAGAATGTGAATGATATCGATGAAAGAACAAGGGTTAAACGATGAAACCCTAGTTTCATCAAGAAAGCCCTAACTCTCATCGATCATCATCGATCTAGTATCAATCCTTCGAAGGACAAAAACACGAAATCTTGAAATTACATCACGTCTATAGATCCGATCGAGTCCTACGAGCCTCATTTAGATTCTTGACATTTTGGTTGGAAATATCATCGAAACCCGATTCTTGATTGTTTATCATTTCTTTATTCTTGATTAAACATCGTGACACCTGAATCAATCGATAAATTCTTGAATCATGTTTTCTTTTCTTTTCGATTAACTTTTTGATTCAAACAAATTAAACATTAAAACGAATCGCACAATCCCTGTGGACGATCCGCACTCGCTTACGATCTACAACTGACACCGTAGTTGATTGCTGTCAAATATAATTCTTTGATAGTGAGTTCTTTATACAATTTTCTAAATACCGACACAAGATACTATTATCGATCAAATGAAACCGATATCGGGAATCATTTGACTATTTGATTCGATACTTGCTTTTACAAACACATCCGAGAATTACACTAAATCAAAATGGCGCCGTTGCCGGGGATCGCGCGCTAATTTGTTTCATATTATAGTTTGAATTGAAAGAATTATTCCATTGTTGTTTTTGAGATCAAAATTCGTGCAAACCCTAAACGATTTGCTGTTGTTCATTGCAAGGAAATCTGGAGCTGTTTGGAAATTGAAGAAAATTTTTGGAAAATACCAGAGAGCTGAGGGAGTCTACAGAAGCTCCCTGAAAAATTTTGGTGCAGTGTTCCCATACTTTGACCGCGGAAGGGCGGACTTAGCAAGCATCCGCGGCGGTTCCGCGGCTACCTGAAGGGATCTCTGTGCTAGGTTTTCTCAGGTAACTTCTTACCTTCTCCTCTCTCCTCTTCTTAGCTCCAACTAACAATTTGCTGCAGGATTCTTTGCAAATAATCGCAGCGCCGCAAAAAGAAAAATTAAATTTGTGCGTGATTTTGATTTCTTGGCTATTTGCATTCTAAATACGGAAATTATGGGGCACGGCCAAATCCAAATTAGGTGGGGATTGCATTACCCTTCCTAGGCCCCGAAAACCACAAAACTTGCATCCGCATTGACCCACATTAACTAAAAGAAATCTAGAGAAGACTCTAAGGACTGTCGCGCTCAATTAGGACAAGAGAAGGCCGTGGGTAATTCATTGCTTATCCGCGTTTTCTTGTGGTGCCTAAGGCGAGTGTGTCTAAGGCTAGTGGTTTTTAATTAGGCCCACTACTTACGTAGTGGAGTACCTTCCCACTTACCTGGCACTTATCCGGCCACAGGGGGACAAAGAGGCAGTGGAGGATTCTATCCTGCGACTTGTCTTTTGGCAGTTAGGAGCGGTCTAGAGCCGGACCTAGGTGACCACTAGATTCTAGGGTTTGTGTGCTGCATTTGTTTTGTCGCATCATTTTTTCAAAAATCCGTCCCTTTTTCAAAAGCAAACACCGCATTCATTACCCCTAATTATAAGTCAACGCTGCCACTTGTACCAACCCATTTTAGTGCAAGATAGGCTGGACACGGGATTCTAGTGCCCGTTTAGTCCGCGTACCCTTTATCGACTCCGAAGTCGGCATTTCTCCATTTACCTTTCCTTTACCCACTACCACACCCACACCGATGGATCCGAATCCATCAAACTTCTTTAACCCTAATCTGCCGCCGTCCGTTGGTGCGCAAAATCCACCCCGCATCTCTCTCCAGGAGAGGTGCTACCCTATTCGAGGTCCTCTTTAGACCTGCTTATCCACACCACCAGCCAATGGGGATAACTTTGAGATTAAGCCCCAGTATATCAATCTTTTACCCAAATTCCACGGACTCGAGACTGAGGACGCTTACGTTTTCATTACCAAATTTGAAAACGTATGCGCAATGATGGGTACGTCACAACTTTCAGTGGATGCTATGCGTCTACGACTTCTTCCATTTACATTGTGCGATATAGCCGAGAAGTGGCTATATAACACTACCGCACACTCTATTACGAATTGGGAAGAATTCGTCGCTGCATTCCTTAAGAAATTTTACCCAATACAAAAGACAGCTCGAATCCGTAGCGAACTGAATCAATTTGCCCAGCTCCCTGCTGAACCATTTTCAAAATGCTTTGAAAGTTTCAAGGATCTATTGGATCAGTGTCCTCATCACGGCATCCCGAGATGGGAATTGTGCTGAATCATTTATGAGGGCATTAACCCAAACACTAAACAGAGCCTTGAAAACATGTGTCAAGGTACTTTTATGACCAAAGATGATGGGGAAGCTTGGAAGTATTTAGAAGAGTTCGCTGAAAAATCATTACAGTGGGAGAGTGGAACCCAACCATTGAATAGGGATGGCGTACACCAAATAGATGTGTCCATAGGTGTTCGAGCTGAAATGGCAGCAATGCAAAAGAAGCTCGACGCTATGGAACACAAATTTGCAGCAGCCTCCCTAAACCCGTGTCACTCCCCAAAACTGTTTGTGGGTGCTGTTCTGATCCGTCTCATTTAACGGAAGAATGTCCATTAAACTCTGCGTTTCAAGGTCACGAGCATTCTAATGCCGCATTTCAAAGACCTCGAAACGATCCATATTCTTCCACGTACAATCAGGGTTGGAGGAATCACCCGAATTTCGCTTGGAAGCAAAAACAATCTCAAAACACGGTTCCAAACACGAATAATTTTCAAAGGGTTCTTCCTCCACCACAACAGCAACCCCTTCAACTCACTCAGTACCCATATCAGTCACAAAACTTCCAAAATCAGGTCAACACTCCTACACAGTCTAATCCTATGACCTGTTCTGACGAGTTCTCTCAATTCACTCAAACCATGAAATCACTTTTGTCAAATTTCATAGAGATTTCGGCTGAGGCTAGATCTTCCGTCGGTGAGATAAAGAAAAACTCAGCGTCCCAAGCTGAGAGTATCAGAACGATGGAAGCCGAAATCGCACGCCTAAAAGCCGAAATGAGTGCGAGAGAAAAAGGGAAACTTCCCTCTCAACCCCTACAGAATCCGGGGCATTACAATGTAAATGCCGTCACAACATTGAGATCGGGAAGAGTGCTGAACAATCATGTCGGGGAAGGTATTGATGATACTGAAAATCATATCAACACCCCGGCTGAAACCTTTCCACACACACACACTTCTCCTTCTGATCCTTCTTCTTCTACCACACCATCTTCTCGCGAGCCTATTCTCCATTTCCCATTAGGCTCGACACATTCTCCCAACCCTTATAGTTCTCCACAGACGGTCCCCACACCTCTTTTGGGACCTCGTCTACCCCCTCTTCCTTCTCCTGTGATAGACCCTGCGCTTATTGCGAAAGCTCCTTACCCGAACCGGTTAAGGGCTAATAGAACGAGTCCTCATATGGAGAAAATAATGGAAATGTTCAAACAGGTTAACATCAATATCCCTCTCTTAGATGCGATTCAACAAGTCCCCGCTTATGCGAAAATTCTTAAGGACTTGTGCACTAGGAAGAGGAAGACCCAAGTGCAAAAGAAGGTCTTTATGTCTAATAATATCTGCACTTCTTTTATACCCCAGCTACCAAAGAAACGAAAGGACCCAGGATTTCCTACAATATCGATTTCGATTAGGGGTAAAAATATAAATCGTGCTCTTTTAGACCTTGGCGCAAGTGTTAACCTGCTCCTTTATTCTGTCTATGAGCAATTAGGGATTGGAGAGCTGAAACCTGCTCATTGCACTCTCCAGATGGCAGACCGATCTATCACCAAACCAAGGGATGAATTAGAGGATGTATTGATAAAGGTCGGGGAATTTTTTTTCCCTGTAGACTTCATTTTGCTCGACACACATCCTGTAGCAAACCCCCGGGGCCAAATTCCGGTGATTCTGGGTCGTCCTTTCCTTGCCACTTCCAACGCGGTTATAAACTGTAGAAATGGTTCGATGAATTTATCATTTGGAAATATGACCATTGAACTAAATATCTACAAAGTTGGAAGTCAGCCATCAGAACCCTCTGCTAATATTTTAGATGTGTGCTCTGTCCATGAGATCGCTCCCGATAGTTGTGGAGCCGAGAAACTTTGCTTTACTGATCTCGATGACATTACCACATCTCTGTTTGATTTCACACATGATCTTAGTGAGGACACTTTCTCTACACTTGAGTCCTGCACTTCTGACTTTTCTCCACCCGAGTCTGTATCTTTCACAGGCTCTGAGATTCTTTGTAAATCCAAAAATCACTCAATGATCCCTCCTTCTATCATGTCTCCGCCTGAGTTAGATCTCAAAATTTTACCTTCTCACCTTAAATATGCATATCTAGGTGAGAATGAGTCTTTACCGGTTATCATATCCGCTTCTCTTACATTAGAGCAAGAGAATGCACTTTTATCGGTATTGAGATCTAACAAAGAGGCATTTGGTTGGTGTATGGCGGGCATCAAAGGGATTAGTCCCTTGATAGTTGAACATCATATACATGTGATGGATGATGCCAGACCAACCCGAGAACCACCGAGACGGTTGAATCCCGTCATGAAGGAAGCAGTGATGAAAGAGATCGTCAAATGCCTAGATAATGGTATTATATACCCCATCTTCGATAGCCAGTGGGTGAGTCCTATACATGTCGTTCCTAAGAAATCCGGCATCACTGTAATTACCAATGAGGCAAATGAGTTGATTCAGACACGCACCCAAACTCGGTGGCGTGTATGTATTGATTATAGAAAACTCAATGCTGCCACGAGGAAAGACCACTTTCCTCTACCATTCATTGATCAGATGCTGGAACGCTTAGCGGGACGAGAGTATTATTGTTTTATGGACGGATACTCAGGCTACAATCAGGTCCCTATCGCCAAAAAGGATCAAGATAAAACCACTTTTACTTGTCCTTTTGGTACCTTTGCTTACAGTCGCATGCCCTTTGGGCTGTGCAATGCTCCCGCTACCTTTCAGCGGTGTATGATGGGGATATTCTCTGATATGGTAGAGAATTTTCTGGAGATCTTTATGGACGATTTCTCGATTTTTGGAGACTCTTTTTCCGATTGCCTAGCGAATCTTGACGCCGTTCTTACTCGTTGCAAAGAGAAGAACTTGACTTTAAACTGGGAAAAATGCCACTTTATGGTCCGAGAAGGAATAGTCCTTGGACATATCATTTCACAGAAAGGCATTGAGGTTGACAGAGCTAAGATAGATGTCATTCAAAACCTCCCTCATCCCAAAAGCGTCAAAGATATTCGATCTTTCCTTGGCCATGCGGGTTTTTATAGGAGATTCATTAAGGACTTTAGCAAAATTGCTAGACCTTTAACTCTTCTCCTGGACAAGGATACGACCTTCCACTTTGACTCGGACTGCGAGACAGCTTTCGACTCACTTAAACACTCACTCACTTCAGCCCCCGTGCTATCATCACCAAATTGGGACTACCCCTTTGAGCTGATGTGTGACGCATCTGATTTTACAGTAGGTGCAGTCTTAGGACAACACATCGATAAGATGCCACACGTGATATACTATGCAAGTAAGACCCTGAATGATGCGCAAATCAATTATACAACCACAGAAAAAGAACTCTTAGCGGTTGTATTTGCATTATAAAAATTCAGGCCTTACTTAATTGGCTCACCTATAGTTGTGTATACTGACCATTCCGCTTTAAAACATCTTCTGGCGAAGAAAGATGCAAAAGGTCGACTAATACGTTGGATCCTACTGTTACAAGAATTTGATCTTGTTATCAAAGATAAGAAACGATGTGAAAACGTAGTAGCTGACCATCTTTCACGCATCATTTCTTCTCCTGTGACCCTGCCGATTAATGACTCGTTCCCTGACGAACAACTCTTGAGCATATCCGCTGAACCATGGTTCAGGGATATTGTGAACTATCATGCCACGGGACTAATACCGAGCGATTGGTCAAAACAGGACAAATATCGTTTTCTATCCCAAGTAAAACACTTTTACTAGGACGAACCCTATTTGTTTAAATATTGTCCTGATCAGATCATTCGCCGGTGTGTCCCGAATGAAGAGTTCAAGAGTGTTCTTTCATTTTGTCATGATCAGGCCTGTGGGGGTCACTTTGGTCCTAGAAAGACAGCGGAAAAGGTTTTGCAATGTGGATTTTATTGGCCGACCTTATTCAAGGACGCATTTGACTATTGCAAAACCTATACACAATGTCAGTATACGGGTAAAATATCCCGAAGGAATGAAATGCCTCAGCAACCCATTCTGGTTGTTGAAATATTTGATGTTTGGGGCATTGATTTTATGGGTCCTTTTCCCAACTCCTTTGGGAATTTGTACATTCTGCTGGCGGTTGATTATGTCTCAAAATGGGTAGAAGCCATTCCATGTCGTACTAATGACAAGAAAGTTGTCATTAAGTTCTTAAAAGAGAATATCTTTTCGCGATTTCGATACCGACGCGCTATCATTAGCGATAATGGGACACATTTCTGCAACAGGTCTTTCGAGACGCTGATGCCAAAATACACAATCAACCACCGACTTTCTATACCCTATCATCCCCAAACGAGCGGGCAGGCTGAAATCTCAAACAGACAAATCAAACTTATCCTGGAGAAAACTGTTGCTAAGAATAGAAAAGACTGGTCGACCAAACTGACGGATGCCCTTTGGGCATTCAGAACTGCATATAAAACCGACCTAGGAATGTCTCCATATAGGATAGTGTTTGGAAAAGCATGTCATTTACCCGTCGAGATAGAGCATAAAGCATTGTGGGCTATAAAAGAAATAAATTTTGATCTAAACCTTGCTTGCAACTTTCGGAAGCTGCAACTTAATGAGCTAAGTGAACTTCGCGATGAAGCTTATGATAACGCTGTAATCACAAAGAATAGGACTAAGGTTTTTCACGATAAAAACATTTTAAGGAAAACATTTTCACCTGGTCAACAAGTCTTTCTTTATGATTCACGATTACACCTTCACGCGGGTAAGCTCCGATCTCGATGGAAGGGACCTTTTGTTGTGCGGTCTGTATACCCGCACGGGGCAGTAGAAGTAGAAAATGTTAAAAACGGCACCTTTTTCAAAGTAAATGGACATAGACTAAAGCCGTATTTTTCCACTGACCCCACGGAGGAGCTCTTGTTCTTACAAGAGCCAGTTTATTTGGATTAAAATTCCTCCGTCCCACCTTCATGTCCAGTATATCATTGCATCATTTTTTGAATGAAGGTGAGCGAAAAGAGTAAGTTTGGGGGAAGTTCTTTACTTATATATTTTGCCCCCACTAATAATTCCCCCCAGGATTACAGTTTTGTAGGTATAGCGTTTGGCAACAGTGAGGACACTGTTGAAAACAAGTTTGGGGGAGGTTTGTGCTTATTATCGCATCATTTGCATATCATCTGCATAAGAACAAAGCATTTCTTTAAAAATCTATAAAAATTGAAAATTTTTCAAATACCATAAAAATTTAAAAAATTTCCAAGTATAGAAATAATTTTAATATTTACACTTTTTTGTACATAAATAAGATAATGAAAGTTTAGATAGTGAAAAATTACATCCATGAGATTGGAAAATTTTTAGAAAACTAAGAAAATTAGAAGTTTTCTTATACGAACTAGTAATAAGTAGTTATGAGCCGTTGTCCCAAGAGTTAGTAAGATGAAGGATGTCACTAATCTAAGGATAAAAATAAGTCTGAAAAATAGTTTCTATTCTGGAAGCCAAACATTTTGAACATTGCTACCCTGCTATTCACACTTACACACGTCTTGAAGCCTGGGATAGTAGAGGATACCTTGAAATGCTCTTGTCTTAAAGACGATGTATGAAGGAAATAAAAAGAAAAGTGAATAAAAAAATATATATATATATATAAAGTGGTGAGAAAAATGAACACTGGTTTTGTTATCACCGAGGGTAATAAAAAAATATATAGCGAGGGTGCTTCTTCACCTAGTGCTCTAAGGCCAACTGGTCTGGGAGTCACTGCTATGCCTGAGGTGGTGCAAGATGAGGAAAATACACCAAGTAAGCAAGCACAGGAGTAATCGGTCGGTTAGTACCTCAAGAAGTATTAACGGTCGCATGAAAGTGTGTGAGCAATCTCATCTAAATATTCATTAATTAAAAAGTACTGAGGCTGATGGGCAAGAGTATGATAGCTTGAATTGAATTCTCCGGGTGTAGGGATGTCTTTACACACACGCAGGGTTATATGATCGATGTTTGGAAGAAAGATAGGAATGAAAAATAAGACGATGTTTTATTGACGGAGGACGTGATTTCTAACATCTTTTCATGACCATTAAGATAGGGCTCATGACAACCGAAAAGCTAGCTTAGTTGGAAACCCTAATTTTCAAAGCTCTTCTTTTACAATTCTTTTCTTTAAATGTAATATTCATGATCTTTCTTTTATTATTGGATTTTGTGGGTGCAATCCGCTGAAAACCCTCAGGAGACAACACTCTTCCTACTAGGGACACCTAGAGCCTTAAAGGCTTGTTGCACGTGCTCAGTGCAATCGTGTTGCCTACGAAAGTGTGCTAGATAGTTTTTCTCTTTCTTTATTTTCTCCTTCTCTTTTTAATAAAACAGTTCGCTCGAGACGATCGAAATTAAGTTTGGGGGAATTTGATTAGTCGAAAATAATGCATATTTTAGCCTGCAATTTCCTCATCATTTGCATCCAGATAGAAGTGTTCGGCATTCATATTTTACATATTAGCAAAGCTGTCACAGAATATCAGATTACATGTATTAAACTCTAAAACCGACACTATGAAGGAAATTGACTGCATTTCATGGCATCGCATTATCTCTATATTACGCAACACTTGTTTTGAGATCTATGCAGGAAAATCCAGAAGAAAGGCCAAAATTTATATGGTACCGATCAAACTTTACGCCAACTCAATGATTTCAGATCTGGTATAAATCCAAAAGGGAAAATACAAATCAACACATCAGATTAAGCTACAAATGTTGTTCCAAGACCATACCAGGAAGCCCAAGGCCCAAGCCCCACAGACAGCCGTGGATCCACGGCAGAAGCCTGCTTGAGCCGCGGATCCACGGTGGGTTCAAGGAATTAGCTCCTCATTTTTGGTGCAAAACTCTTAGATCAGCTCCTACACTTCAAAAGGACACTCCAATTTCCAGAAGACTCCAGAGACTTCTGCCAGATCAGCGAACTTTGGGATCTACACTAAACTAGCCTATCATTCTAGAACCTTCTCCCTAAACCCTAGCTTAAACCCTAAGCTAAGCCTAACAAACTCTTTCTAGAAGTCTTTCAACAAACTTTTGGAGGGAACTCAAAGGCTTAGGGTTTGGGAGATCTATAAATAAGACCCTAGGCTCACATGTAAAGGATATACTTGATACTTGGATCCATTATCCAAACTTAGATACTTCTTCATTTTACTCTCTTCATCTTCTTCTTCCACAAATCTAGTGAGAGGATTTGTGTGAAACCCTAACCCTAATTCCAATCAAAAGCCAAGATCCCGAGTACCCATCAAGCAAGAAGCCGTGCAACCTTTTATGAGCCGAGCCGATCTTCAACAGAGCAAGTGGTCCAAAGCCGATCCACGACTCACGGAGCCGAGCGACGCCAATTCAACAATTTAGTTCTTCCTCTTGTAGTTCTTGAGCGACTGTAATCAAATTGTTGATATAAATAAAAGGTGATATTCTTTTATCTTGTTTTCTTTAAATTCTCGCATCATGCTATCTTTTCAATTCTTGAATACTTTCTGTATGATGATGTTTGAGTAATACTCCGCTCATCGAGGAGTCGAGACGATCAATAGAATGATGATGTAATATATCTTAAATCGATTCTTGAATCCTACGAGTTTTGTAAACCCTAGCAAGTTTAAGAATCGACGACCCAATTCGTTGCGATGCTTTCTTGATTGATATCGCTCGAGATTGGGGAGCTACGATCGTTTCTTGAAATTGTTAGAGGCTAGAATGTGAATGATATCGATGAAAGAACAAGGGTTAAACGATGAAACCCTGGTTTCATCAAGAAAGCCCTAACTTTCATCGATCATCATCGATCTAGTATCAATCCTTCGAAGAACAAGAACACGAAATCTTGAAATTACATCACGTCTATAGATCCGATCGAGTCCTACGAGCCTCATTTAGATTCTTGACATTTTGGTTGGAAATATCTTCGAAACCCGATTCTTGATTGTTTATCATTTCTTGATTCTTGATTAAACATCGTGACACCTGAATCAATCGATAAATTCTTGAATCATGTTTTCTTTTCTTTTCGATTAACTTTTCGATTCAAACAAATTAAACATTGAAACGAATCGCACAATACCTGTGGACGATCCGCACTCGCTTACGATCTACAACTGACACCGTAGTTGATTGCGGTCAAATATAATTCTTTGATAGTGAGTTCTTTATACAATTTTCTAAATACCGACACAAGATACTATTATCGATCAAATGAAACCGATATCGGGAATCATTTGACTATTTGATTCGATACTTGCTTTTATAAACACATCCGAGAATTATACTAAATCAACGGGCTCCCACCTCTGGACTAAGGCAACTCGGGCGCGAAGTTGGCTAGCCGACGCGTCCAAGGTTTGCTGTAGATAAGTGTAGAATCCATTGTCTCTAGGGGGTTGAAGTTGCCATTGATGGAGGTGAAGAAAGAATGAACTTTGGTGGGAAATGGTTGTAGGGTTCCTAGGCACACTAATGAAGTCTCACAAGTGATCAAACATGACTAATTCAAATTTTATAAGTGCCTACAAACCCTAATACGGATCGTTAACTAGATATATAGGCTATGCGATGCAAGTTAACGACTTTTAACTAAAGGAAAGAAGCTACAACCTTTGTAGATCCGGTCCTCCACGTCCTAGGCTCCGTGATGAGGTCCCTTCGCTGTCCAAATCAAATCCATGACTCTAGCATCGGCTTCATCGGAGAAATGGGCGGGCTTGGTCGTCGGTTCGATGCCGAAGATGATCTACGTCGAGGCATCACAAGATCAAGCTCCAACTTCACCAAGCCTTGAAAACTTATGAAGGAAACACCCTATACTACTTGGCAAGAGGTAGAGGATGAAGGAATAGGAGGTGGGTTGACTTTAGAATTGGATTTCTCACTCATTAGCTTAAGTTGCCATTGATGGAGCAAGCTTTCTTCATGTTGATGATGAAGAAGAAGAAGAAGGAATATTATGATAAGTTCATTTAAAAAGAAAAACAAATGAATACTTATCATTTGGCAACCTTAGTTAGGTGTAGAGAATAGACTATGGTTAACTTGAATGGTTAGGGTTAAGGAAGGGACAAGAATGGTGGACTTGTTCAAAGCTTCAAGAAGCTTCAAAGAAAAACAAAACTAGCAACCATTCTTTTCTCTTTATCTTTTCTAAAATAAGAATTATAAATAAATAGATAAGTAATTAAATAAACCAAAACCCTAATCATTAACTTAACCATGGTCCAATTCTTTATATAAACCCAAGTGAGCATGTATCATCAAACATGATACAAATAAGTGCACAAAAGTATATCACATATACAACTTGTGTACATCAAGTGAGAAAATCCTTTTAAAGTGAACAAATACTAGTTAACGCAAAGTAATATATCAAATATATAATTATACATTAAATCATTAAATCAACACTTGATTCAATGATCCGGTCATGTCGCATATAACCGGCTAGTATCCAATGTATCGGCTTATCGAATCAATCCTTGATTCGATAACTAGGTTATATCGCATACAACCATTCGACACATTCATCGCGAGAATGAAATACGGTATCACATACATGCATTATTCTCGGTCCCGCACATATCCCATATGCGCTCCTATTTCGTTTCGCTTGGGCCAGAAAAACCTCTGTGTAGGACTCTAAAGACTCGTCAATACGCCGGCAGCCGATGATGATCATATCAAACACCCACAAGCCGTAAGCGGTCTGCTAAACGTAACGGCCACCCGGGTATTGAGCGATCAGAAGAACGACGAGCAAGCCCGCTCACACTTCTGTGAATCCAACCAGTAACACTTACCGTACAGTCCGGTCTGTTCGTCTGATATGTCGCATATCTCGCCTAGGGGTGGTAGACGTCAGACCCCAATAGCTTGATAAGTCTTGCCGACGTAAGGTCCATAACATGTGCGAAACTACTGATAACACTTACCAGTAGGTCACCGCAACCCTGGCCAGGGATTTCCTGTTATGGCCAGTCGAGCATTGCGCAACATCAACCCCCAATACCGGGAGAGACGAATCCCCTCCTATCGCTCATTGCCTCCATGTGAATCGGGACTGTGCCCAAAAACCACCTGTTTGCATGACTCAGTAGAGCCGTGGTAGGGTGGAAATCAAAGCACAGTGGGAGACACACAAGACGCTATGACGATCTCGGGTCAACAGACTAAGCTGTACCAGTGTCACCAGAGAACTGCCATCTGACGTGAGGTATAATACCATCTGGGAGTTCTCGGCGAGTTCGTTCAGTGTACCCAGTCTCCACTGAGCACCCGCATACCATCTCTGATGTCAAACACCAATGGATATGGGATCATCCATCGCCCATCACATGGGTCGAGAAGATATACGCTAGTCTACTCTGGAATATCGATGCCCCGTCTCGATATTCCCACGACTAGGAACAATGAAGGATGTACTCATGGACTATCCAGGCCCCACTAGTATGATCTGCATCACAGTCCTGGAAGTCGAGTACACATCCTAAGGGCTTTATCAACATGTAACAGAGAGACAGAAAGTATACATGTTAAGATAAAAAGCAACCAGATAGCATACTATCATGTCGAGCAAGAAAGTCCTACCTATATATGTCCCAGCATCCACTACAATATACATCCAATGTACAGTAACGGCCTCTAGGGCATACATATAACTAACAATCTCCCACTTGCACTAGGGCCATCTGTAGCAGTGGTTGCAGTATCATATACTCAACCATCCCATATAAGTCTCTCTCTGGGAAAAGGCTTTTGTGAGTGGATCCGCCGTGTTGTCCTCTGAGTCTACTCTCCTAACCTCGATCACCCTGGAGATCAACTATCTCCATGATCAGGTGATGCTGCCTCAGAATATGTTTGGGTCACTGATGGGACCAGGGTTGCAGGGTCAAAACCACACTTCCATTGTCACACAATGGTAGGAACCTAGTTCATCCTCTGAACCAATATATACCCAAACTGCCTCTTTGGTAGTATCTTTAATAGCGATGTTACCAGCCTTTATCGTTTAGTTTGCCACGGTATCTAGCTTGGAACTCTTCCAACATACCGTCCCTTTACTTAGGGTAAAGACAATGCCTGTGACTGACATTCAGTTGTCTTTATCATCCTGGAACCCTTCCAGTGATTCTCCCCAGGATCGATTGATACCATCTCACTACATCTAGTGAGAATCCTAGCATCCATTTACATCTATCTCATAGATGAAAACTCAGGATTTAAGAGGTATCACTTTGATCCTATATGGAGAATCCATGTGATAAGAGGAGATCGACCGATCGTAGTATAGGAAACTCTTTTCCTATCAAGAGTATGTTGTCCACGTACAATACGAGGATGACCACCTTACTCTCTACTACCGTTTTGTATATACAAGGTTCATCTACCATTTTGATGATGTCAAACTGTTTGACTAACTCATCAAAACAGATGTTCCAACTCCGCGATGCCTGCTTCATCACATAAAACATCTTTCACACGTTTCCGCTGCTCCCACTGTTTACGTAGCCCTCTGGCTGTGTTCTTATAGACGTTCTCTTCTAAATCATTATTTAGAAAAGTAGTCATGGCACCCAACCACCAGATATCGTAGTCATGGTATGTAGCCGTGGCAAGTAGGATCTGGATGGACTTAAGCATGGTCCCTGAAAAAGGTTTCATCATTATTCGTGCCTGGTCGATGACGAAAACCTTTAACAAGTCTAGCTTTGAAAGTCTCAACTTGTCCATCTACACCAAGTAATCTTCTCAAGATATACTTGCTCCTGATGGGGATTTAACCCTTCAGATACAGCAACCAAAGTCCATACTTTGTTGGTGTATATGGATTCCATCTCAGATCGCTAAGCATCCAGCCATTCTTACAGAGTCCCTACTCTCGATGGCCTGCTCGAATCTAGTTGGGTCATCATCTCATGATGCAATCCTTGCTCCCACTGTCATCGAGAAACCGAAGTATCTCTCAAGCAGGTGAGGAACCCTGCTAGATCGGCGGAGAGGCTGAGGTTCGTCGGGAACTATTGAATCCTTTGGTTCTGTCAAATCATCAGCTGCAGTTTTGTATAGCTGGAACCTTTCCAGTTCTACACAACTGACTTTACCTCGAGCTTGTCCGGATTTTGCTTTTAGACATAGGTCGGACAACCCCAAATCTTAACTAGCTTAAGACATGGGCTCTTCCCTTTCCATATCACATATGAAGTAGTAGGTAACTGATTTGATTCGAACCTATTCAATAGGTATGCAGCTTCTCAAGTGCATAACCTCTAAAAAGGAAACAGTTAACTCAGTAGTACTCATCATGGAGCACACCATATCATATAGGGTGTGATTGCTCCGCCCCGATACACCGTTGTGCTGTGGTGTATTCAGAGGAGTAGTACGGAGAGAGAATCTCATTTTCCTTTAGAATAGTCCAAGAATTCCGTGCTCAAGTATTCTCCTCCCTGATCACATCAAAGGACACAATACTTATACCCGTTTTGGTTCTCTACTTCTAACTTATATTCTGTGAATATCTCAAAAGGTTCAGACTTGTGTTTCAACAGGAACATAGGTCTGAATCTTGAGAGATCATCAGAGAATGTAATAAAGTTCAAGGAACCGGTCCTGGCATGTGTAGACAGGGGACCTTATATACATCATCATGTATCAGTCCCAAGAGTTTACTAACTCTTTCTCTGCTTCCAATAAACAGAGCTATGGTCATCTAATCTTTGTGACATGACTGGCAAGTTTCACAAGATGTAAATTCAAACTGATTTAAATATGCATCTAAAATGTAACTTCAGCTAGTCGGGTCACATTGATATGACCTAGTCTATAATGCCTCAAGAAGGAATCGTTCATTTCTGAACTCTTCCTCTTGTGTGTGTTCTGTATACAAAGAACTGTAGTTTGATTTAGAACGTCAATGCTTTTAGATAACGTGCCTGAACCGATCAACTTTTGATATAGGAAATGTTCAGAGCATTATCCATCAATAAAAAATTTTATCATTTCTTTACTAAAAGAGACTGATATGATTTTGTATATCAGGTTCGGTATCTAATAGTATTTGTTCAGAATCAATGTATCGGTAATACAGGGTGACAGTGACCAACAGACTTGGCTGCAACACTTGCCCCGTTTTCTGTCTCATGAAACTTATGACCCGTTCTCAGTTTTTCTACCTTTTTGTAGCCCTATGTAACAGATTACATATCTGGGATCCTAATCCGGTATCAAATATCCAGGATGCAGAGGATACTGAGAAACAGTTCTTTGTAACGAACACACCCGAAGATGATGCATCAGCATGCACTCTCTTCGTTTGGGCGGCACGGGAATTCTGTTATTCCCCTTATTTCCTGCTCTGTCTTATAATAATTATAAGTTGGAGCGGGACCAACGTTCCCCAGCTCAGTATAACAAGCGGGTTCGGTCAATACATCCATATTATTATCTTGATTAAGGCGTGATATGGTCGCTACTTGGAGAGAGAGAGAAGAAAACACTCAGCGTGCGCTCTTACAAGATTAGATTGGTTATATATTTTATATAATCAGGATGGCTCCCACTGTTTTTATCAAATCTTCCTTCAAACCCTAAAAGGAAAGACTAGCCGGGATTAATTACACTCTACAAGTTCGCCAATCTTTCAGCCAGGCCAGTGTCGGTACTTTGAGGGAGGTTTCCCGTGCTTTCGCACGGACCTAATTACAGTAAACCTCGTTTTCCCAGAGGCGTAACCCTGTTGACACCTTTCTACACACCTACTTGATCGGCTAATTGCAAAGTGCAAAACTCTCCCAGGAGTAACAATTACTCGCAGTGGGTATCGGGATCCAACTATCACATAGAAGGTATGCAATCTCATTGCAAATTTCAACAGTTGAAACTCCCGATAAAGGTTTTTACCCCTAGCACTTATGACCTTAACTATGGTCAACAAATCATAAGTACTAGTCAAGTTCTACCCGTCATTTCGTGATTAATTAGACCCACCCACATGACCCTTAACTAAGGTCAACAAAGTCACGCGACTGTCCTAACTAATCGTATCATATGCGGTGTAGGAAGACATCACTTAGCTACTGTACACTGTGCCTTGACTATGGTCAACAAACACAGCACGAATACTAAGTACTCTACTTCCTAAAATGATGGAGGGTTGCGAATGGTTTTTGTGAAAACCTTTAACGCTTTGAACTTGATCTCGTTGCGGAATCAAATGGTTTTTAAATGGAATGTTTTTGAAGCTTTTCTAGTTTTGCTAAAGGGGTCACTCCCGGTGAAGGGATCGTCGGCCCTTTCCTCGTCGAATGAGGTGCGGGATATATCATATATATCACTGTGCAAAGCAGAAACTATAGAAGTAATCAAAAACAAACCGAGGGTTGTAGCATCTTCCAGTTATTGCTAAAGGAGTCACTCCCGGTGAAGGGATCTCGGTCCTTTCCTCATCGAATAAGGTGCAGGATGTTCTACAAGGAACACCGCGATGCAAAGCAAGAACTGTAGCTACCTGTTTTATTTTGAAATTCGATTCCACAACATCTTTTAGGTTTATTTTCTTTCATTAATCTCATTAATGAATATCCCATCATTTAAGTCCACCTAATCATCACAGATAAATACAACGTACGCTTATGCCATCCGCATTCGCCTCGATGTCCCGTCTGCACCGTTAGGTTAGGTAACTAACGGCAGAGCGAGGCAGGGCTAGCGCGGGTGTAAAACATAAGCAACTTCTATATAATATATCATATATACTATATATAATATCTGTCACAGAACATCACATGATCACATCACAGATTAATCACAGCAGAAGAAACATATGAAATATTGGATATACTAGGACGTCCGTGTTTTCAATACGAGCCAGTATAAAACACGGATTCCACGGTCGTGATGAATAGCCAATCCCACACCCCTAGACCCCTACGAGAGCGGCAAGCAACCCTACCAATTCTAGGGTTAGGAGACCCGGACTCGACTCCTCGAGATGGTCTCCCACTGGACCCTAGAACCCGGCTACTTGTGCTCCCCTCCTTGGGTCTATCCTAATGCGGAAAATAAATAATATACAAAAGGTGACATCTCCCGCAACCTGGAAGTGCCCCAATAAAAGAATATTACATACAAGTTTTTACATGAATGAAAATGAAAAACACTCATCTCACATAAAAACCCCCGGCTATTCAAACACGACGATCCAATATAACATATCCAGCAACACATAACATCACATGTCATCAACGTAAGTGAATATGCGCATCCCAATTGTCGTTGACATATAGCAACGAATCCGGCGACATCACATATTACACTTACGGTCACAGAAAAGAAAGTGTAAAACTACAACAGTTGGAATCCGCAACCACCTCAGACATCGCATGCCTGACCAAATGAATTCCTTAGACATCGCATGCCTAACAATTATAAACCCCGCATTTTAGTCTCATTATCGAAAACTCTTTTCAATATCAAGTCGGGCAATTCAACAGGATTCCCGACATTCTGATCGAATGCTCGTCGCAAATTTTAGTAGGCGGCCGCACCCCCAATGCCGTCGACGAAGTGCACCGAGGCGGAATACCGCTGCCGCGAGCACCCGAACGGATGCTTTCGGCGACGGGGTTCTCCTACAGTCACTTGGTCGGGGTTATGGGGCGAGGCTGTCTATTAAGTTTACCCGGCGAGTATCCGCGTACACTACGTGATTGCGACGGACTTTTGATCATATCAAAATCCCGTGGCAACCGATCAAATAAGACCAAACCGCTAGATTTATAACATTCATTCAGTTATCTCATAACTATTTGTGAATTCCAATTATTGTATCACATTCCGGATAAATGGAAAATGCTAAACTTTTCGATCGAACAATCGAACACCTAAGTTTTCCCGAAACAGATCAATACATGAAATAAGTTTAAAAACATTCACTTCGTGCCTCAGTACCAACGGTCCAGCCGTAGAAGGGTCAAGCCAACGCCTCACATGTGGCACGCCGTACTGCCCCAAACCCGAAGGTTCTAAGGGCAGTTCAAGACGGTCACATAATCGAGTTAAGGTTTGTTGTCTTCTAGAGGGACCATCGCGTTACCTGCACTACCCAGAACGTCCTTAAACCACGGAAAAACACAACACTTGGAAAATTTCCGGCAGGGGAAAAGGTGGGTATTTATGTCCGGTCGAACTTTTTAACATATTCTAAAATTACCCGGAAAAACACACAGACAAAATTAGACAATCCGATCGATACACCGAGTCCCCAATACAACCCAGAAAATTGAACTCTTGAATAAATATTAAAAAATCCCAGAAAATCCAACATCATATAATAAGAATTACTGTGCAAATTTTATTTGATGATGTGACCTTATGGCCGCGGAACCGCGGCATAAGCCATACTTCTGCCGCTGTTCCGCGGCGGTTTAGAAGAGATAGGTTCTCGTTTTGCACCATAATTCTTAGGTCTTCCTTCTGAATTTTTTAGGAATTTTTAATCTGGAAAAATCCCAGTTTTTCAAAAATGTCCAGAGAGCCGTTTAAAGTCGGGGTTTCGGGTCGATCGGACTTCTAACTCCGTCTACGCATCGCCTAAGGCTCTAGCTAGGCTCTGATACCACTGTAGGGTTCTTAGGAACACTAATGAAGTCTCACAAGTGATCAAACATGACTAATTCAAATTTTACAAGTGCCTACAAACCCTAATACGGATCGTTAACTAGATATATAGGCTATGCGATGCAAGTTAACGACTTTTAACTAAAGGAAAGAAGCTACAACCTTTGTAGATCCGGTCCTCCACGTCCTAGGCTCCGTGATGAGGTCCCTTCGCTGTCCAAATCAAATCCATGACTCTAGCATCGGTTTCATCGGAGAAATGGGCGGGCTTGGTCGTCGGTTCGATGCCGAAGATGATCTACGTCGAGGCATCACAAGATCAAGCTCCAACTTCACCAAGCCTTGAAAACTTGTGAAGGAAACACCCTATACTACTTGGCAAGAGGTAGAGGATGAAGGAATAGGAGGTGGGTTCACTTTGGAATTGGATTTCTCACTCATTAGCTCAAGTTGCTATTGATGGAGCAAGCTTTCTTCATGTTGATGATGAAGAAGAAGAAGGAATATTATGATAAGTATATTTAAAAAGAAAAACAAATGAATACTTATCATTTGGCAACCTTAGTTAGGTGTAGAGAATAGACTATGGTTAACTTGAATGGTTTGGGTTAAGGAAGAGACAAGAATGGTGGACTTGTTCAAAGCTTCAAGCACTGTAGGGTTCCTAGGCACTCTAGTTAAGTCTCACAAGTGATCAAACATGCACAAATAAAATTTTACGGGTGCCTACAAACCCGACTACGGATCGTTTACTAGATATTTAGGCGAAAACATAAACTAGTTAACATTTTAACTAAGGGAACGGATATACAACCTTTGTAGATCCGGTCCACCACCTCCACGGCTCCGCAATGAAGTCCCCTCGCTGTCCAAATCATGTCTTGGGCTCTAGCGTCGGCATCATCGAAGAATGGGCGGGCTTGATCGTCGGTTCGATGCCGAAGATGATCTACGTCGAGGCATCGCTAGAACAAGCTCCAACTTCACCAAGTCGGAAAAACTTGTGAAGGAAACACCTTATACTACTTGGCAAGAGGTAGAGGATGAAGAAATAGGAAGTGGGTAAACTTTAGTTTTGGATTTCTCACTAGACTTCATGACTTGCCATTGGAGTAGCAAGCTTTCTTCAATGTTGAAGAAGATGAAGAAGAAGAAGAAGATATGATAAGTTAATTTTAAAATAGAAAAGAAAATACAATACTTATCATATCTTTGACCATGGTTTAGTGTAGAGACTTAACTTAGGTTAGATGAGTGGTTAGGGTTAGGCATGAGACAAGAATGGTGACTAAAACAATGCTACATGAATCTTCAACTAAAAACAAAAATAGCCACCATTCATTTCTCATTTTAAGTCGGAAAAACTTGTGAAGGAAACACCCTATACTACTTGGCAAGAGGTAGAGGATGAAGAAATAGGAAGTGGGTAAACTTTAGTTTTGGATTTCTCACTAGACTTCATGACTTGCCATTGGAGTAGCAAGCTTTCTTCAATGTTGAAGAAAGGTAATGTACAGTAATTGACTAAGGTTAATTTGAAGAGTTAGGGTTAAGAAAGAAGACAAAATGGTTACTTAGTCAAAGTTTCAAGAAACTTCAACTACAAACAAAATAAGCCACCATTTCATTTTCTTTATCATTTTATTTTTCCAAAATAATTAAATAAATAAGAAAAAGAAAACCCTAATCTTAATCTTAACCATGGTCTAATTCTTTACACTAACCCTAGCATGCATGTATCATCAAACATGATACAATCATGTGCACAAAATATATCACATATGCAATGTGCACAAACTAAGTGAGTAAATCCATTTAAAGTGAACCAATACTAGTTAATGCAAAGTAATATATCAAATATATAATTATACATTAAATCATTAAATCAACACTTGATTCAATGATCCGGTCATGTCGCATATAACCGGCTAGTATCCAATGTATCGGCTTATCGAATCAATCCTTGATTCGATAACTAGGTTATATCGCATATAACCAATCGACACATTCATCGCGAGAATGAAATACGGTATCACATACACGCATTATTCTCGGTCCCGCACATATCTCATATGCGCTCCTATTTCGTTTTGCTTGAGCCAGGAAACCTCTGTGTAGGACTCTAAAGACTCGTCAATACGCCGGCAGCAGATGATGATCATATCAAGCATCCACAAGCCGCAAGCGGTCTGCTAAACGTAACGGCCACCCGGGTATTGAGCGATCAGAAGATCGACGAGCAAGCCCGCTCACACTCCTGCGAATCCAACCAGTAACACTACCGTATAGTCCGGTCTGTTCGTCTGATATGTCGCATATCTCGCCTAGGGGTGGTAAACGTCAGACCCCAATAGCTCGATAAGTCATGCCGACTTGAGGTCCATAACATTCGTGAAACTACTGATAACTCTTACCAGTATATCACTGCAACCCTGGCCAGGGATTTCCTGTTATGGCCAGTCGAGCATAGCACAACATCAACCCCCAATACTGGGAGAAACGAATCCCGTCCTATCGCTCATTGCCTCCAAGTGAATCGGGACTGTACCCAAAAACCACCTGTTTGCACAACTCAGTAGAGCCGTGGTTGGGTGGAAATCAAAGCACAGTGGGAGACACACAAGACTCTATGACGATCTCGGGTCAACAGACTAAGCTGTACCAGTGTCACCAGAGAACTGCCATCTGACGTGAGGTATAATACCATCTGGGAGTTCTTGGCGAGTCCGTTCAGTGTACCCAGTCTCCACTGAGCACCCGCATACCATCTTCGATGACAAACACCAATGGATATGGGATCATCCATCGCCCATCGCATGGGTCGAGAAGATATGCGCTAGTCTACTCTGGAATATCGATGCCCCGTCTCGATATTCCCTCGACTAGGAACATTTCAAGGATGCACTCATGGACTACCCAGGCCCCATTAGTATGATCTACATCATAGTCCTGGAAGTCGAGTACATATCCTATGGGCTTTATCAACATGTAATCAGAGAGACAGAAAGTATACATGTTAAGATAAAGAGCAACCAGATAGCGTACTATCATGTCGAGCAAGAAAGTCCTTCCTATATATGTCCCAGCATCCACTACAATATACATCCAATGTACAGTAATGGCCTCTAGGGCATACATATAACTAACAATTTGATTCCGCAACGAGATCAAGTTCAAAGCATATGATGCGATTGGATTAGGGTAGTCGTGCCATTGTATGACAATGGAAGCGTGGCTTCGACCCTGGAACCCTGGTCCCATCAGTGACCCAGACAAATTCTGAGGCAGCATCACCTGATCATGGAGATAGTTGATCTCCAGGGTGATCGAAGTCAGGAGAGAAGACTCAGAGGACAACACAGCGGATCCACTCACGAAGGCCTTTTTCCCAAAGAGAAAAAGCATGTACAGAGTAGTCTGTTGACCCGAGATCGTCATAGAGTCTTGTGTGGTTCCCACTGTGCTTTGATTTCCATCTTACCACGTCCAAGAGGGCGTGCAAAACGGTAGTTTTTGGGTACAGTCCCGAGTCACATGGAGGCAATGAGCGATAGGAGGGGATTCGTCTCTCCCGGTATAGGGGGTTGATGCTGCGCTGTGTTCGATTGGCTATAACAGGAAATCCCTGGCCAGGGTTGCTGTGATATACTGGTAAGAGGAAAAAGGTTCCTAAAATGAATAAGATTAGGGTTTCATCTTATTCATTCATTAACTTTTCTTAATTTCCAAAAAGAATAAATAAGACAAAAACAATAAATAAGACAAACCATTCATTTACCTTTCTTAACTTCAACATAACTAACCTTTCCAGTTCCAAATTAAAAATTGCTAAAAAATTCAGCAGAGAAAAATAAGATTTGGGGTTGTCCGGCCTATGTCTAAAAGCAAAATCCGGACAAACTCGAGGCAAGGTTAGTTATGTAGAACTGGAAAGGTTCCAGCTATACAAACTACAGAAGATGATTTGACAGAACCAAAGGATTCAGTAGATACCAACGAACCTCAGCCTCTCCGCCGATCTAGTAGGGTTCCTCACCCACCTGAGAGATACTTCGGTTTCTCTATGACAGTGGGAGCGAAGATTGCATCATGAGATGATGACCCAACTAGCTTCGAGCTGGCCATCAGGAGTAAGACTCTGTAAGAATGGCTGGATGCTTAGCGATCTGAGATGGAATCCTTATACACCAACAAAGTATAGACTTTGGTTGCAATATCTGTAGGGTTAAATCCCCATCAGGAGCAAGTATATCTTGAGAAGATTACTTGGTGTAGATGGAAAAGTTGAGACTTTCAAAGCTAGACTTGTTAAAGTTTTTCGTCATCGACCAGGCGTGGATCATGATGAAACCTTTTCAAGTGACTATGCTTAAGTCCATCCAGATCCTACTTACCACGGCTACATACCATGACTGCGATATCTGGTGGTTGGGTGTCTTGACTGCTTTTCTAAATGATGATTTAGAAGAGAGCGTCTATAAGTACACAGCCAGAGGGCTTCGTAGACAGTGGGAGCAGCGGAAACGTGTGCAAGATGCTTTATAGGATAAAGCATGCATCGCGGAGTTGGAACATCTGTTTTGATGAAGTGGTCAAAGAGTTTGACATCATCAAAATGGTAGATGAACCTTGTATAAACAAAAAGGTAGTAGGGAGTATGGTGGTGATCCTCGTAGAGTACGTGGATGACATACTCTTGATAGGGAAAGAGTTTCCTATGCTACGCTCGGTCAATCTCCGTTTATCACAATGATTCTCCATATAGGATCAAAATGATACCTCCTAAATCCTGAGTTTTAGATCTATGAGATAGACTTAATTGGATGTTAGGATTCTCACTAGTTGTAGTGAGACGGTATCAACCGATCCTGGGGAGAATCACTGGAAGTGTTCCAGAGTGATAAAGACGACTGAATGTCAGTCACAGGCATTGTCTTTACCCTCAGTGGAGGGACGGTATGGTGGAAGAGTTCCAAGCTAGATACCGTGACATACTAGACGATAAAGGCACGATACATCGCTACTTAAGATGCTACCAAAGAGGCAGTCTGGGTGTATATTGGTTCATGAGATGAACTACGTTCCAACCATTGTGAGACAATGGAGTTGTGGCTTATGCCAAGGAACGTCCGTCCCATCAGTGATCCAGACATATTCTAAGGCAGTATCACTTGATCATGGAGATGGTTGATCTCCAGGGAGATCGAGGTTAGGAGAGTAAACTCAGAGGACAACACAGCGGATCCACTCACAAAGGCCTGTTCCCAGAGAGAGACTTTTATGGGATGGTTGAGTATGAGATACTGCAACCACTGCTATCAGATGGCCCTAGTGCAAGTAGGAGATTATTAGTTATATGCATGCCCTAGAGGCCATTACTATACATAGGATGTATATTGTAGTGGATGCTGGGACATATATAGGGAGGACTTTCTTGCTCGACATGATAGTATGCTATCTGGTTGAACTTTACCTTAACGTGTATACTGATTGTCTCTCTGTTACATGTTGGTAAAGCCCTTAGGATGTGTGCTTGACTACCTGGACTATGATGCGGATCATACTAGTGGGGACATGTTAGTCCATAAGTGCATCCTTCAAAGTCCCTAGTCGTGGGTGTATCGAGACAGGGCATCGATATACCAGAGTAGACTAGCGTATAGCTTCTCGACCCATACAGATGGGCGATGGATGATCCCATATCCATCGGTGTTTGACATCAGAGATGATATACGGGTGCTCAGTAGAGACTGGGTACACTGGACGGACTCGCCGAGAACTCCCAGATGGTATTATACCTCACGTCAGATGGCAGTTCTCTGGTGACACTGGTACAGAGTAGTCTGTTGACCCGAGATCGTCATAGAGTCTTGTATGGTTCCCACTGTGCTTTGATTTCCATCTTACCACGTCCAAGAGGGCGTGCAAAACGGTGGTTTTTGGGTACAGTCCCGAGTCACATGGAGGCAATGAGCGATAGGAGGGGATTCGTCTCTCCCGGTATAGGGGGTTGATGTTGCGCTGTGTTCGATTGGCTATAACAGGAAGTCCCTGGCCAGGGCTGATCAGAGAATTGCTGGTAAGTGTCACCAGTAGTTTCTCGACCCGTTATAGACCTCATATCGACACGACTTATCGAGCTATTGGGGTCTGACGTTTACCACCCCTAGGCGAGATAT